>CM021101.1:340514014-341176598 GCA_007115665.2 Sequoiadendron giganteum | reverse complement strand
CCTTGACATACTTTTATTGAGAGATAAAAATTCCATCATCTAATTAAGCAATTTGGAGTCCAAGAAAGAATCAAAACTCACATATCTAGACATCTCAATCTTCATTTGTATTTCCTATACAAACTTCTTACACATCTCATCATTGCTACCAAATATTATTTCATCAACATGTACAACAACAATTAGAATTTTTTCAACCTCAATTTTGATGTAAATATTACTATCTATAGTCCTTTTCTTCAAACTTTGTTGGAGTAAGTAATTGTCCAAACTTGCATACCAAGCCCTAGGGGATTTTTTGAGCCCATATAAAGCCTTCTTGAGTATACATACAATTTTTGGTTCTTTTGATAGCTGAAATCCATCAGGCTTAGACTCTATGTAGAATTCCTCTTCTAATTCACCATTCAAGAATGCATATTTAACATCCATTTGATATACCTCGAAGTCCTTGTGAACTACAATTGCAAGGAAAATTATTATTGCCTCCATTCTTAGCATCAGAGAAAATGTCCCCCCCAAAGTCAATTCCTTCTACTTGTGAATAAATTTTGCATACAATCCTTGCTTTGTTTCTTACCACTTCTCCATCTTCATTTAATTTATTTACAAACACCCATTTTGTCCCTATCACATTTTTTTTCTGTAGGCCTTGGAACCAATTCTAAAGCCTGATTTTTCTCTATCTGATTTAGTTCTTCCATCGCTTATATTCATCCTTCATCCTTGCTAGCATCAACAAATTTTTTGGGTTCTATTCTTGACATCAAAGAAAATTTCACCTGTTCTTTTTTTCTTGCAAATATTCTCCTAGTCTACACTCCATTCTTATCTCCAATGATCTAATCTTATGAGTGATTATTATGAGCATACTTGGTAGGAGTCTTGGTGGTCTTCTCTAGTGTTTCTACCTTTTCTTCAATCTCTTCTTCTTCTTCTTCTTCTATGTAGGCAGGCTCATCTGACCAACATTCTTCTTGCTCATATGTGTTTTGATGTGATTCTTCATCAACTTTAACATTTTTATTCTCAACTATATTCCTTAGTCTTTAATTATAACACTTGTAATATTTTATCCTAGTTGAGTATCCAAGAAATATTACTTCATCAAATTTTAAGTAAAACTTTACCAAACCTTCCTCTTCTCTTTTGATGTAACACTTACTTTCAAAGGTTCTGAAGTGCTTGAAAATTACTAGTCTTCCATACCACAACTCATAAGGATTCTTAATGTTGTCCAACCTTAGTTGTCCTATGTTAAGAATATAGACAATAGTTTGAACTACTCCTTTCCAATATACGTCAAGAATCTTGGCTTTAAACAACATTGTTCTTTCCATTTCTTGAATATTTCTATTCTTTCTTTCCACTACTCCATTTTGTTGAGGAGTTCTAGCAGCAAAATATTTCCTCTTTATTCCATGTTCTTCATAATATTCCTCAAATTCATTTGATGTGAACTCACCACCTCTATCAAAACTTAAGTACTTTTTTCTAGCATTCATTTCATTTTCAACCATTGACTTGAAGATCTTAAATATACTGAAAGCTTCTAATTTTTATTTTAAGAAAGTAACCCATGCCATCCTAGAGAAATAATTAGTAACATGCAATACCTTTCACCTTGGAGGTCCTCTTTCTTTTGGTAGGTCCACACAAATCAGTATGAACCAATTCCAATGGCCTTTTAGAAGAATACTCCATGGTTTTAAATCTTATCCTTGTTTGCTTCCCAATCTGGCATTCTTTACACACGGTGCTTGTAGGCTTGATGATCTTTGGCATATCTCTCACTGCTTGCATGGAGCTAATATTTAAAAGATTATCAAAGTTAATATGTCAGGATAGCCAACCTTCACTTGTTTGTCCTAGAAGATAACTTTCATTAATACCCTTTATATTGTATAAGTTTTTTTCTATCTTATATCCTTCTACCACCAGTCTACTAGATTTTTCTCTTCTTATTTCACATCCTTGATCATGAAATATGAGATTGTATAATTTTTTGCTCATTTGAATTACACTACAAAGATTGTGCTTAAGACCTTCAACATAGAGAACATTTTTTATCCTATATTTTTCATCAATACTTATGGTACCCTTTCCATAAATGTTTGTAGATGAATTGTTTCCAAACTTGACTGATTTGCCATTTCACTTAACAAGATTTATGAATTTTCTTTTGTCACTTGCCATGCGACTTGAACATCCACTTTCTACCACCCAAACATTTGATTGCCTTTGAGCTTGAAATTTTGTTTGGACAACCATTGAATTTTCAACCTCATTGTTTGTTCCCACTTTCCTAGAAGTGTCATTCTCCTTGACTTGCTCAATAACATCTACCATCTGAGTTTCTAATTTTACTAATCAACTTCTACAATGTTTTTCTATATGTCCAACATTATTGCAAATTTGGCATATCACATTGACATCCACTAGTGAAGCAAGATAATTTTAATACAAACAAATTCTTCTATGCATTACATGCAGTTTATAGCCTTATAACCATACTTATTGTAGAGGCCCATTAATGTTCAGTAAACTTGGTGTCAAACACATAATTCAGAGGGGGTCCTACTGAACAGTCTATGAAACCCTTGAAAGACCTTCATTTAATTATTAACCAAGGCTAACATAATATTTTGATGATTTTAGCATGTTTTATATGCATTCAGAGACTCCTCACTACCTATATCATCCTAGCATAGGTTCTTACACATGTCAAAATTCATAAATTGCATAACAATGAAAATAAGTAATGTTGAAGCTATTGCTATAGGTACTTACAGCTAAAGACTGTGACTACTTCACTATCAAGAAATGAATTCTATAACTAACCAATACTACTAACTTGACTAATTTGACTCACTCTAGAGGATAATGCATGGAAACAATTAAAGCATAAATACAAGACAAGATCTTATTCACATTAACCACATGAAGAATATAATTAAGACAAACATAACTATGAAAATAGCTACTATAATAGAAATAAATATGCAAAAAGAAAAGTGGGAAAAAATTACCTTGAGTGGCCCTTTCTCAAGTGATTTTCTCCATAGAATAAACTCAAATATAGCTCCTCAAAATAATTTAGCATAACAGTAACTAAAAATATTTTCATTGCATAACTCAAGATATCATAATCTAATAATATTATTCTAGAATATATTATTCATAAGATCATGATTGGAAAACAAACATTGTCTGTACAAAAATATAAACTAATTGAACATCTCTATCTACTATATTTTCTATTTCAACTACTAACTATTTTGACCACCAAACCATTCATATAGGTACAAGGGAGTCTTATTAGAACAAGAACTCAAAATAAAAATCTAATCATAAATCACCACTCCCTACAAAATAGAGCATAATAAAGTCTGAGTAACTAAAACACAACTGAAATGTAGACCATGGAAATAGTCACGTTGGATTCCCAATTGTGGAAAAATTATTCTCCTCCAGTAGTCTTATTAAATGATGTCATGATTCACAATAATATTGAAAAATAGATGCCTCCAATTATGCAACCGCTATGCTCTTCTAACTTCCCCTATATCATTGTCTGAAACTCCCCTTTAGTTGCAGTTTGTGCCTCCTAGTTGTTGTGGGATACAATCTACTTGCTCTAGCTCCTTGGATGCAAAAATTTAGATCACACAACATCTACACAATACTAATAACCATAGCTTAAACATAGATATTCATTACATTTCATACATATTCACATATTGACCATGCAATAACTATCATATCATAATCATATTTCCATAGACTTTAAACCAGGTCCAAGTTTGCATAATGATAATAAAAGATAGTAAAGTTTTAGGAATATGTAGGAAATAAGTATTTGTCCATATGTCTTAAAGAATGTACTAAAATAATAGAAAACTAGCTAATAGTTGGCCTCATCATTCCCCCTAACTGATCATTTGTTTTTCCTCAAGAAAAGTGATTTGAAGACAGGAGGTTGTACTGCAAGGTCATCTCCCTACGGTCCATGATCACATCCACTCCTTTTTGTTGTCTCAAGTAAAAACCTCTATAGCATGAAAGTCTTTGCCACCTGACATCCTCATCTTCTTCCTGTTCTTCATTCTTCATTATAAATAATGCACATAATAGATATCCATTGGTAACAAATATCTATTACAAATGAATATCCATTTTTCTGACAAAATCAATAGGCTCAACATTTGGCTCAAGATTTCCATACCTCGAAATTCAACTAAAAAATACAAAATTTCCATAGTTTTCCAAAGTTCACCCTTGTGGTTGACGACTCTTTTTTATTCAAATTTGATGAAATGAAAAGGGTTTATTGAATAAATTGTCAACTTTCCACCAATATAAGATATTCCCTATTTTGAGTTTAATAGATAAAATTATTATTGATTCTCTACATACATTATGACTAAAGTCCTAATTGATAGGCTGATTGCAAAACTTCTATAATATTCAAACTATTTCACATTTTTCAAATCTAAAAGATGTGTCACATTCTATGCTTCTCATACTATAGGATAAAAAAAATTGAATTTCATAAATTTTTTACCAAATTATGGTGGTGAAACAAACACGTTTTAATAATTATGAAATGTTCTAATAACAAAATCATAACTAATTATTTACTTGCAAAAAAATTACAAAAAACAATGTGGCACATCCAGGCATGTTTACTTATATTGAAAGTTTCAGAACTTTTATTTATTTTTCTTGTACTTAGTTTTGTCAGACATACACCTACTTTTCCTCTTTTTCCTAAAAATTTAGTACTACTGCATTGAAATTTCAAATTTTCGTAAAATAGATTTAATTTTTTCCAAAAAAGGACTAGTAGCCTATAAACTACATTCAATTTTCTACAAATTTTGTTCTTACATATTTTTCAAATTACGTTAATAACCTGTTCAAAATTTTATGTCAAGTTGCCTAACTCTATTTTTTTAAATTTTCGCTGCCACTTAGGGGCCTAGTTTGGACCCCCATGATCCTGCACTGACCTTTAGATATGCACCAAATTGCACCATATGATTTTTTTTGAAAGATATTGTTGATGGGTGTTTTTGCACCTTCTCAACACGAGTAATGCATAGGTCTATCACCTCTCTTGAAAGGAAATCTCCAACAAAAAGTTGTTGAAAATCACCCCAAGGTCTCTCGGGTGTCAGGTCATGACTTGCTTGGAATGTCTCAGTTGTTTTAAATGTGATCTACTGGTAATTACAGGGAAGACTTATGAAAGTTAAGTTGGGAGGAATTGGTTCATATGATGGAGTTTCAAGATAGGAAGTTTGTTGTAGGCTCGAACAATAGTCTAAAACTCCTATTTCAGCTTCAGATTTGGCTTTACAATGTGCAATGAACCTTCTTCAAAGTCACTAATAAAAAAAAGGAAAAAAAGGGACAGGGAAGAGAAGAGGTTCCCGGATTTGAAACTAGTAGTGAACAGTGACAATGGAGGTTGCTATAGCAAGCCAACCTTCCCAAGACTTAGTTCCACTTAACCAAGAGAGCCTACAATGTCATGAAACTAGTGCAATCTTCTAAGGACTATAGATTTTAGCTTTTCATTCACCATGAATATGAATAAAGAGATGAGATTTAAGTGCAAAAATGATATAAAGTTTAGACTAACTTTGCATAGCTTTTATCATCAATAAACAACCAAAATTATGAACTAGGGAGAGGTCAACACCATAGAAATCTTCAACATCAATGAACAAAATCTAACTAATATACTAGAACAACTGATACACATAAAACAACAAAGTAAAACTACTCAAATTCACTAACTAAGAGAAGAAGAATCATGAAACATGCAAAGGAACTCAAGAATCCACCAAGTCAATGAATTTCTATTAATATTCTAGTAGCATGTCATTACAACAACTCAACTCTCATGTAAAAATGAGAGGAGGGGACCCCTATTTATAGTTTTCAAAAAGAAAAATGAATGGCCAAGATTTAATTTCATTGTGTGGCTAGGATTCACTTTACACTAGGGTTTAGCTTACCCCCAAATATATAGCAATTTAAAATTGCATCCTTTGTTTTTTTTCCTATTTCGTCTTTTATGGCAGCATTGTAGCATTTTTGTCTTTTAGCAGATTGTTGTTTTCCTTTTGTTGCAACTACACAATGAAAAACTCATCATCTATCATAGGATTTCCAGCCTCCTTTTGTAATATGGCATACTCCATGAATCTTCTGATCATGAGATGAAGCTTATCCCACTCCAAGATGTTGGATTCAAGCACCTGGAAGTTCAATTTCTTGGATCGACGGGTAAGTGTATTCCAATCTTTGTCATACTTGGTTGTATTCTGTGCTACTTGTTCTGACTGGGCGAAGGGACGAGCAACAAAACCCATAAAATCCATTGTGAGTTCACCTGTGGTTCCATCTTCCATTTTCTTATGAAAGTGGGGCTTTACCTTCTCTGGATCTATCTCAGTAGACGACATTTCAAAATCCATCACCAATTTAAGGTACTATTTGCATGCCTTTCTAATCTCCTTAACCCAATCAAGATCTTGCTCCACCTCATTTAGCACCTGCTCTAAGATCCCCTTCCTGTGATTGAGGCCCAGTCTCTAATTCTCCACAAGCCATAAATCACTCTCTGCCATTACAAGTTATTTCTTCACCATTTTCTCGGGCATCTTGAGGATTGCCTCAATTTTAGGATACGTAATCTTGTATATCTCTGGGAAGTTAGTAAAAGTTTTCTTTATGTCCTCAAGATACTTCCGTACATCTAGAAACTTGTTTGTTGTCCTAACAGCACTTCCAATGCCCATGTTCCCATTGTAGAGGACTTACCAAAACCAATCTTCAGTAGCCTTGGTCTAGCTCTTTCTCTTTTCTAGCTTATTGATATGCTCCTCTAATAGCAACAATGGGGGAGCTGATCGTGTGTTGGGGAGCTCATCAATTAAAGACCATTGCTGAATATATGCTATCAAGTCTGCCACCTGTGCCATCAACTCCTCCTTAGAGGTCTTATCCTTATTCATTTGGTGCACAATGGTGGTGATGGATCCCTGGAGATGATCGATATTTTTCTCTCTAGATGTCCCCAGGTCAATTGTGGAGATATTGTAGCTGACCCCTTCCTCACCCACTATCGGGGTGGCAATTTGTAGCGTTATCGATCCAGATGTGTCAATAGTCAGCTAAGATCTGACCTTTGGCTTCTTCTTCTTCTTTGTACTAATTTGGGCTTGAGCCAAGATGGCTTCTAGCCTTGCCTTCAGATCTACTGTGGTCAAAGTTTTCTTCTCTAGCTGCCTCTCAAGCTAGTTAGGCATTTGATTTTTCCTTTTTGGTGATTCAGGATCACCTTCTTCCTCGTGGGTGTGTTGTATTTGAAATGTCTTGTCGCCCAAGGTCTCTTGTTATGGCTTCTCCCCTTCTTCATTTGAATCCTGAATAACTACCATCACCTTCTTTGGGGACTTAGCAGCCATATGCCTCTTGGGGTTGTCTTCTCTTTCAGAAGCTTCTTCTTCTTCTTCCTCACGTCTGTGTTCCTCATGATGTTCTAATTCTAGGACTTTTCCTATTTCAGCCTCTTCTTTAGGCTTATCCTCTTAATTCTTTTCCTTCTCCCCCTCTTCTTTTTCTTTAGGGAGAGGAATCTCCTCATAATGCTGGGAGCCTTGGTCTTGTTCCCTTGTTTGAGGTTCAATGTCCTCCATTTCTTCATTAGTATTTCTTTCCTCCGTGGTGGGCTATTTTTCAACTTCCTCTCTAACATCCTTAATTTTTTGGGCTATCTCCTCCTCAAGCTCTAGATCAATAGCCTCCACAATGTATTTGGTGCCTATCTCCTCATCCTACTCCTCCTTAGAGGATTGCACCCCCTCATCTATGTGGAATACCTCATCAATTATGAGATGCTGATATATAGGATGCTCATGGTAGTCATCCACCTCTTCCTCCAATTTCTTGGTGGCCTCCTTCTGTTGTCTATCCAATTCTTTAGAGATTTTCATTGTAGCCTCCATCGAGAGGGCTCAATAGGAGGAGGAGGGAAATGAAGACCAATGATGGCATGAGCCAAGGTGGCCTGCACTGCGGGGTTCACGAACATCCCAAAAATCTTAGAGGGCATGTTTTGCATGTATTTAGCGAAATCTTTTGAAAGGGAGAGAGCGGGAATTGTGGTTGTTGTAGTGGAATTCAGGAGAGACAATGATGGGGACATAGATAAGGAAGAGAGTAGGGAAGTAGTGGTAGAGGAGGATTCCACAGTTATAATTTGAGCCACAGGAGAGGTGGAGGCAAGGTGGATAAAAATTTCCACTGCGGGTGGAGATGTGATAACTACTACTTGTGAGATAGGTGGGGTAGTGACAGTAGTAGCAAAAATTGTAGCTAGGGAAGCAAGTGTGACAGGCGGGGAATTCAATTACTCCTCTCCCTCATTCCTCTTGAATAGTGGGCATCCCTGTGAAACTGCCCGACTTCTTTGACTTCTTTGAAGTCCCAATTTTTGAAGCCTTCCTTGAAGACTCTCTAGAATTAGGTTGATGCTCAACCGCCTCCTTTCTTTTCTTCGATTGTGTATTTGGGGGAGACATCGAGATCTCTACTATCGCGGCAACATCAGCAATGACATCGTTAGTTTCACCCACATGTGGATCCTTGGGCTCTACGAATGTTAGCTCCACCCCTTGTTGCTTCAATTGAGAAATTTGTCCATCAATCCATTGCTTGGTTATTGCCTCCACAAGATTTTTAATAATATCAAGGTCATTGAACTCCTCTTCATTCCAATCTATCAACGATAGCAGAAAGTTGGCCATAATGTTATACCTTGGGTCCATCACCATGCTTTCTTCTTGAACCACTTGCTCTGGTACATGAAACAACTTGACTACCTTGACAAAGTAGGTCGTCATGCATATGTACTGCCACATACGCACCTCCTTCTCATCCTTGCAATTGGCCCAAAAGTATTCAACATTAGGTAGGTGGGCATACTCCAATCCAACCATTTTTTAAGCTTTCCTTACGGGTCCATCCGTGGCCAGGCAGTGTGGAAGCTTAGATTGTATTCATTCGGCTTCTTGTCAAAATATTCTGCACATTGAGATGTATGGAGCTTGTACTGTCCTTGGTCGAAGGAGAGGCGATAGGGGACCCCTGCCCTATGTTTGTCACTCAGAAGGGTGTGTGATCATTGCAGCTTATGGGAGACTTCAAGTAATATTATCCGATCATTTGGATACCGGGGAAACTTATACAGTTTATCAGAGAATCCCTCGGCTCGGATGTAGGTGAATTTTGGAAATTGTTTGAACATAAATCCAAACCAGTGGATGAAAGCGTTGGCACTGTGTGAGACCCTTCTTTTGGGGTCACCCCCAAGCAATCTGATGATGTGGCCTATGAAGGCATCGTTAACCCTGTTGTAGCCCCTCTTGAAATTTTTGTACTGTAGTTGTGGGTACTTGTCATACACTTTTAGTACCATTTGTGGATTTGGATTTGGTACTACAAATAAACTCTGATATTGGGCATGGTTAGCAAGAAAGTATACAAGGTATGATGTCATGTAGAACTTAGATGTTTTCTTCACCACTAGAAAGTGCTCATGTAAGTAGTCGCTGATCATTCTAGCCCATAGAAATATGTGTCTCCTTGGATGATCTCCTCAATAAAATAAAACATCCAGTCTTGAAAGAAAGTTGAATTTAGAAGGACAATAACTCTGCTTAGAAGAGTTACCAAGTCATGGTAATCTTCAAAAATGTCACTTTGGAAGAGTTCTTGGGGCACTTTTTTAGCACTACCTCTCTTGTCCTTCAGCCAATATTGATTAATCAATTTCTTGCAACTGAGGGGATCTTCATCCCAGATCTTCTTGCCATATTCCTTGGAGGTTTGCTCCATCTCACTGAAGGTAGGGATGGAAAAAAAATTTCCTATTGACTTGGTGGAAAAATCAGCCAATATGTTTCCATCCCTGTCCACTATTGTTCTAGTGTCTTCTTGGTACACTTCCGTACAGGCCATTACAAGTTCGGGGGCTATGAGAACTGGTGGGAATCCTATAGCCTTGGCTAATCCACCACTTCTTATTTTTCTGGTGTTTTTCAGTTTTGGGATTGAGTTTGACCCTCTGTTTGAACTCATTGATATCTATGTGTCCTAGATTAGTGTCTAAGATCTCCTTCCATTCTGTAAGGACTTTGGAGTTAATGGGTTCCCCTTAGAACTTGTACTTCATTTGGTCTTTATCCTCCTTGCCTCAAGGTGCTTTTGCTATTTTCTTTCCCTTGTATTTCTTTGTGGGCGCCCTCGAGGATCCGATAGCTGGTGCCATATAAATGCAACCAAAGGAGCAGTAAGTGATTCAAGCATAAAATACAAGGAACGTTAGCCACAGTCCTACAAAACAACGTTAGATCAAATAATTTATTCTTTAAAGATCATAGAAATCCTCTAAATATTACCTTAGCCTTTCGTTTGGAGGAAATTGGGCAATGCGGGCCCAGGGGTGCAGACTTCCCTAGGCTGGTAGCTATTTTGGAGGTAGCAGAGATAGATGATGCTGGCAAGATGGACTTCCGTGGATGGAATCCTACTGGGCGGGACTCATAGGGCCGGAGGATGCAGTCATTAGGATGTGGGTCGGGAGGCACAAAAGACGTAGGAGGTCGGCCACTTGGAACGACGTTGGTGGGACAAAAGTATGACAAGGGAGACCTGCATGGTTGGGTACACAAGAGGGCATGGATCATCCAATTTCTTTTGGTCATGCCTTAATAATCCAGTGGTGAACAAAACATCAGGTTCCATAGCATGCGAAGACGAGGGTTGAAGGCTGTTTGAGATGATGAAACCCAAACAGGGTCTTGCAGATGGAAGTCTGAAGGACTTCATCTGCATGGCTCAAGACTTAATCATTTTGTTCATGAATCTGACAAATCTTACAACGATGAGAATCGATGGGCAGGGGGATGTAATGTGATGGTTGTTTGGAATGGCAGGCACCAAATGTAATTCTGAGGTCAGCGGCCCGCGATTGTGGGCCTGAGAGGGTTCGAGGGTCACTCATTTTACTTGTAAATTTTTCAAGTTTTCATAAACGGCGGATGAGGGGGAGGGGTCCAACCGGCGGGAGGACGGGTCATGGAAGCCATTCTAAATGGCATAACCGAAAGGCAATCGGCAAGTGGAGGCCCACGGGGTCGGACCTGACAGGGCCAATGAATGCGCTCTTTAAAATTATAAAATTTTGAGGCTTTGAGCTTGCCAACCGTGAAGGCGAGACTCGCGCACTAGGAGGGAGGAACTATATAGTTGTTTGGAATGGTGGGGCCAAAAGGAAAAATGTACTCAGAGGTCCATGACTGTGGGCCCGAAGAGGTTGGGAGGTCCATCCTTGGACTTGTAAATTTTGGCAAGGTTTGGAACGACTAAGAGGGGAGGGCATTCCGCAAAGGTGGGTCCGACAAGGATGGAAACCACTTTTGAAAGTTCATGCATTGCACAGGAAAATGACGGTGCTAGGGAGCTCCGAGCCTGAAGGATAAGACCACCTTTCTCAAGAACAGTTGTGACGACATGAAGTTTCAAATGGATTTATCTCATTATTTCGAGGGGTTTTCATATTTCTAATTTGTGGGTTTTGTAGTGAGGCCGTTTGTTTACCTAGATTCACCATTTTATTGAAAAAACACTTAATCATTGTCAGTTTTTAGAGGAAACAAGGATGGCGAGGAGTGGCAGAAAAATTACCTGTGGCTCCCGCACTAAGCGATGCCGAACAATCATCGAATGTTGATGGAATCGACGAATAAGGGTTGCAGGCGCAATGACGACAACAACTAGAGGTCCCGACACTTGTTCTGCAAAAAGAATATTTTGAAAATGATAGTTCGATCAGGTTATTTATAGAAAATGCAGCATTAAATTTTCATATGATGACCACTTTAGTTGGTGAACAATCATTTTGGAATGATACCCGGGTCGGTATAATCCGCAGGAGGGAAGGCAGTCACACACCAGACGTTGGGAACAATCAGCAATGAAAATGACAAAGGTGACTGTGGGTCCTGATGAGTGGGAGGATGTTGCTTGTCCCCCGTCCATAATGTCAAAGGCATCAAGGAAATCTACATAGGGAGGCCCACAGGGGCGGACCCACACTGGCTTGAGGACGCCAGTTTAAAAGATTGAAGTTAATCCGCTAAGGAAACTCCACGAAGACTCCAGACCTTGAAACTTTGGGGGGAGAAAATTATGGTCATTTTAAGATGATTCTTTAGAATTATTTGACCATCTAGGACTCAAAAATAAGGGGCACGCAAAATGAGGCAAATCAAAAGTAACCCAACACAAGTGAAAAGAGAGGGTCCCCATTCTGAATGGGTCATGTGTGCTATAGGCACAACAAATATCTCAAAAAGATAAGGGCTTAAAAATTTAGAGATCTAATACCATGTTGAAGTCATCAAAAGGACTCACAAGAGAATAAATCATATGAAAATTACCAAAATAACCTTCCACACAAGAGAGAACCAACGAAAATGGTATAATGTCAATGCTATAATACAATAGTATATACAATGAAAGAGAATGAAATTTACATAAATAACCCTTGGATATATAGTCAAGGTTGGGGAAATGGTGACACATATGACAACATGATATTATGAAAAGTTTTATAATATCATAACTCAAGACACAAAAAATAAATTCCCCAAGTAAATTTAACTAACTAGGTGTAAAAGGGACCTAGAAGACAAACTAGTTAGGTAACATACAAAATTCACACCAACATGAAAATTTAATTGTAATATTTTTTCCCAACTTTGAGGTGCATGTGAATCCTACAATGATCAAATATCTTAAATTATGCAACACTCGTAAGCATACATATTAAAAAATATAGACACTCAAGGGGTATTACCGCATAGGTTACTTATAAAGTAATAGACCCTACAAGGATATGGTCATATGTGTTTGCCTTTCATTACATAAGATTAATCTCTATAAGTATGCATTTCAATCTACATATTTACATAAATAAATATAGTAGTAATAAGATATCCCAGCTATCTAAGTAATTGGTTGTATCCATAAAATACAAGAAATTTCCAAAAGATGCAAAAGTAATAAATGAAAAGTAAATATAATCTAAGCATGTAAGCATATAATCATGTAAATGTATTGGCATAAAATTATATATAAATATAAGAAATAAGACTATTAACCAAAAATAAGAAATATAATGGTGGTGTGGCCCTCAAGGGCCTAGTAACAACTATGTAAGTATATCAAGTACTAGGATAGGCATATTCTTGTAGTGTGGTATACAAAATCATGATAAAAAAGGGATAGTAAGGCATTTAGTCTAGTGGAATAGAACTAAAAATATGGGAAATTTCACACAATCAATGAGGAGAGATATTATATAAATTCATCCAAATATAATTGAAATGGATTAAGGGAGTAAACTAATGTAATATGTAAATACGAAAGCTCAAATCAAATAAATCCCCTGTATGGGTAAGGTAATGCAATCAAGTATAAAAATATGTCAATGGGGGGATTTCCATTCCCCCTAAGTTGAAGGATGTGTCAATATTAAAACAAGTGAAAAAAGAAGGGGAATTAATGATACCCCCATGCATAAAGATAAGGGCGTGATATTCCAACTCCTAAAGTGAGGAACGCTATGGTGCCACCAATGTGACTTAAAATATGTATTAGTATAAACTCATTGTCAAATTTTAATGACGCTAAAAAATATGCAAGAAGGCATAAATAAGTAATATATTAGGATTTGATTTTCAAAGTGAGTGTATTGCTAGAAACTCCTAGATGGGTAGAATAGCATGATTAAGCTCATGAAATAGAGGAATGTGAAAGTATAATAATTAATTAATAACAACTTGACCACCTAAATAAATCAACATTAATATCATTTTAGTTGCATGATGTTATCCAAGCATTTCACCAATATTCTATCATGAGAAGAAAGGTCAAATGGACCAATACCATATATTAAGAAATAGTTGTGCATGGGCCTATCTAATTAGGTCAAAACTTACCTCTTAATTTATTTTTATAATTCAAATTATTTGAATTCATCGGAAGGAAAAAATCTCTAATTTGAAAGTCTCAACTCTTTATTATATATCTTTCTTAGTTTTTTGTAATATATGTTCAAGCTATCCAATATATTTACTCATCTCTCATCAAGGGTTTTAAGCTCTTGTAAGAAATGTTCCTTATATGTATAATCATCAATAATGTCACAAAGTGAAACATACAACAAAAAACATAAAGATCATGGCACATTATTTCCTTCATGCCATATACCAAAGAATAAGGTGTAAACCCAATATCAATATGTACATGCTAGTATGGTTCACTTATAATTTAGTAACAAGCTATTTATGCCAATTAAATACATTGACCAAAAAGGATTAGGGAAATCTTATGAAATTTTTCTTCTAGATCATTTTATCGTATGTTGAAGCCAAAAGAAGGCATTGGGGGTGTCATTTGCAAATTGGGAGCATGAGGGGGAAATTTGGAGCCGTTTTTTGGGTCTTAACAAATTGGGCGATCTAATTTCCATGTAATTGTTGCTTTATTTTTTAGACCTAGTCTTTTGTGGATTTGTAGGGTTGCATATCACATATATATTATCTTTTTAAGGTGAAATGTTCTCACATTTTCCCAAGAGACTACGATGTGATCTTAAAAATTTTCATGGTAATAAAATAAGAAATATCCTTATATATTTAGTGTTCATGAATACCTAATCAAATTAGTGGTTTGAGAAATATTTATTTCTTTTTTAAATAATAGTTTTGGGGATATTATAATAGTGGTTGAAGACTATTAATATACAAAAAAAGATAATGGGTAAAAACCTTAAGGAAAATTGTGCGATCTTACTTTAAAAATCAACTAAAATTAAGACTAGTTTTGAAAAAAATTCTCTAAAGTTTGGTCAAAGTGTGGAATTCCATATGTCAATTTGTGAAGCATTATCAAACTTTTGCAACCTCTATAGAAGTGTGGTGAGTATTTTTTCAAGTGAAATTTTACCATTTCATTGGTTCCCTACCCTTGTCTACATCAAAAATCTAGATTTCTTCCTCTTCCTCCCCATCAAAGGGGTAATAAATAAAAATATTGCTTACAAAAAGGTGTATTAGGAAGTGCTTTCTACTATTATTTTCAAACCTAATTTTGATGGAACTTTAAGAATAAATTCAAGAATAATAGATGTTGGTGTGCTTCTCTGTGATGATAAACATCATTTTTGTCAAGGGTGACTCTTTCTTCTTAGACTCTTGCACTAATATTATACTAATAATGTTGAATGGGTGAGAACGATAGAAGGTTTAACTTTTAATAAAGAAGTTGGATATACAAATTTATTGTTGAAGGTAATTTGGTGGTCAATTTGGGATTTTCCAAGATTTCTTTTCGAAATAAGAATGATAAAATTTATTTAGACAAGGAAATTGTTGTGATTAAGTTATTTGATGATATTTTCTTCACCCACCATTTTTAGCAATGTGATTTAATAGATAATTTGTTGGTGAACTTTAGTGCACCGAAGGAATCAAGTGAAATAATCAAATACATAAAAAATTATCCTTAAATCACATATCTAAATACATAATCACAACCATTAACTATTAAAAACACACAATTTAATCATTTTAATATAAATTATGTGGAAAAAATATGATATTTTTGGTTGATAATGGCACGAATATAGCACACATGCTTAATACAAACTATATTTCTTTAGTTTCTCGTCATCAATTTCTCCTCAACCATTTTTGGTGAACCATATTTTACCTTTTCAATTAATCAAACCACACCTCTTGCATCATTCCATTTGTGCTTCATAGTTTCTCTTGAACCAATTTTTGTCTATAATTTAGAGGTAATTTGAACAACTCGACCCTTTGAATGCATGTTCAAATTTAGGTATTATGGGTAAAGCAAGTGTTCCATTATCTCAACAATCCATATATTTAGTAGGTATGTTTCAATTTTTAGTTCTTTTTAGGTTACATAAATGATGTGTATTTCGTTTCTTTTCCTTTGTAATTTAATTCTTCATTTAATGTTATTTCTTTAAAAAAAATTGTGATATAAGTATTAAATTTCAGATAGAAGCCCCTCTCCAATTAATTTAAAAAATACTAGGGAGAACATTCTTTGAGGATATTAAAAATCTAAATTTAAGTTTTCTCTAGTTGGTTTTATTAGTGGAAATGGGCCATAATCATGTTTATTGTCTCTTGAATTTTGAGGAAAGAATAAAAAACTTAGAATTCTTGCTCTCTTTGGCAAAGGTGAGGAAAAATCTCATTTAGGGTGAGGCATTTGATATCTCTACAATAAACAATATAAAGTCAACTATTTTAGTTATTGAATTAATTTATATATAGCCGATAAATTCATTATTGTTTATTATTGAAAACTTTTAAAATTATTATTTGTCTTTGTGAAAATCTTTAAAATTATTTAATAATTTTTGTTTTATACTTAAATCGCTTTAATTTTAATAAATCTTATCTTTTTAATAATATGTTTATATTTTTATTATATATATTCTAAATTTAGAAAGTAATTTTAAGTTTAGATATGTGTCTATATCTAATATTTGAAACATAACTTCTAAATATTCTATTTCTCTTAGTGTGATTTAGGTTATGCAGTTAAAATATTCAGGAAAGGAAGATGGTGAAAACATCCCATGACAAAGATTTTGACAAATTCTCATAAATCTCAAAAAACCAAAGGATTGATGATTGGAGATTGCTTATGAGAAAAAAAATATTAGCATCAATGCAATAATGAGTGAAGAGTTTGACAATAGTGTTCATCTATTTTCCAAAATATGTTCATGTGCATCATTATAATAGGGAAAAATATATATTCATTTAAATGTATTGTTACACATAGTATTGAAATAAAAGTAAGAAATGTCCATGCAACAAAAGGAGGTACAAGTGATGAATTTGATATGGAATTATTAATTTCTAAGAATGGAAGGGTAATGTTAGCACCAAATATATCAATTGTCAATTTATATAATGATAATATACATGATATATATATATATATATATATATATATATATATATATATATATATATATATATATATATATTATTGTTAATGTATTAATATAAATATAATATTAAAAATGGAGTATATAATATGATATATTAATATTATCAATATGTAATAAATATTATATATTACATTGGTTCAAAATCAGCTTATTAATAACTAATTAACTAAACTCATTGCAATTGACAAGTATTAATAAGATAGTTGATATACGTTATGTAAGGATTCTTGTAGAACACATGTTGTACAATATTATCATGCTAAAGAACATGCAACATGCAACATACAAGAATGCAATTTTATCATGCTAAAAAACATGCACCATGCAACATATCAACATGCAATATTATCATGCTAAAGAACATACAACATACAACATTCATTTATATTTTTACATATAGTTTTTTTTTCTAAATTTAAAAATTATACTTTCATCTAGTTTTCCGCATGGTAAAGTTTGCAAGATACAAGCTGCATGTGTTTTTCCTAAATGTAGAAGGTTATTTTAAATTTGGGTATTCATTTCTATTTTTATATTTTTGAAATGTATATATATGTGTATGTGTCTGAGTATCTGAAACGCAACAAGTTATAACTAGCAGCTGCATGTAGTGACATGCAACGATGAGCCGATAGGCGGAGGGGAACACCAAATGGAAGCAATGTGAATGCACTGATGATGAATCGAGAATAGAACATCAATATCACCATTGGGAGCAGTAACTAACAAAGGAATGTGCAGAGTTGGATATATGTCATAGTAGATTCAAACAACATAGTTACATACCGACACATTGTACACAATGGTGGACAATGTATTTCCCCTATGTGCAGATATGTATGTATTTCATAGTATATACAAACATGATTGATACATAGTGTTGTGTACTTGTTTTATGGAACATTCCATAAAACACAAAGCATAAATCTAGTAGTACTAGTTGTAAGAAACAATACAATATTTTTTGGACAACACCTTATAGAAGATTGAAACAATACAACCCTTTCAATAGTACATTTTTGAAAATGAAACAATATAGCCTAAGATAGAGAACGACAATCAACAATGCCTTATAGAAAGAAACATAAACTATATAACACTAACTATTTTATCGCATTGCAAGCATGGCTAGAAAAAAAAAGTCATAAATGAAAGAATATTGGTTTTAGTAATAATATTGACAAAACAACAAAATTCACAGTAACAAACCTATGGAAAAATATAGACTGTTCAACAACACCAAATTGAAAATGCAATAATATATTAACATAAACTATATAACATTAACTATTTTACTGCATTTCAACCACAACCATAAAATGGAAGCCATAAATCAAACAATATTGGTTTCAATAGCGAGTGAAATGGAAAAACCCACAAAAGAGAAAAATTCACAACAAATCCATGCAAAAACTTTATTCTAAGTGTTATATGCAACATTGATGCCACCATTGATCAAAGGAATGGACAATATATTATCTCAAAAAGGTAATACAATTATGTGAAAGCTTAGAGTATAATTGAAATGTCAAATAAATGTATTTGCATAAGCCATGCAGAACCTTAAGAATAAAGAGATAATTGCATCCACATAATTCTGTTGAAGATTGATACAAAAATTTGAAACTATATATTTTTTTAATTTCTAATCATTGTCAAAGGTCATTTACAAAACATTACTTCTTCAAAATGACCATAATAAAATTTGAAAACTAAACCTGCGGCGAGGTTGACCTCATAGAAGATCTAATGCTATGAAAATATACATAGTACCAATGAATATAAGCTGAGATAAAAGATCATTCACTAAGACATTACTATCTTATGTGAAACAAAATTTGTTTGTTTCGAGTATGGTCTGCAAAAAACGAAAGGAAATGTGAAGTTTAGTGTAATGAATATGTGTCATTGGTAGACAATATGTACAGTAGGGAAAATAAAGAGTTCTATAATTTATAACAAATAATATACAATGAATGTGCAATAAAAGGCATTAAAAAAATAAGATGTAGGTATACCTTGTGGGTGCAATAGGATGTAGCATGAACAAAAGAAAAGAAGGTCTAATCTCCACCCTAGGTCATGTAGTTGCATGGGTTGTCACCAAACCCCCGAGCAAGAACATACATTGCCCACCACTATGATCAATGGTGAAACCAATGTTTTGGCACTTGATAATTTTTTCTTAATATATGTTGTTTCTGGATATTTGATTGTGTGTGATTTTATCCATCCACAAACAAAAACATAATCAAATATCCAGTAACAACAAATCTTAAGCATTAACCTAGAAATTTTATTTAGTTGCAATCAACTCTTTTACATTTTGAAAAATATATATAGTTGTATTGTTTATGACAAACAATTTGAGATGTATTTGTGAAATAAAATATGGAATAAAGGACATATAGCCTTACCTTCTATGTAAATAGAATGTAGTTGTAGATTGTACACCATGCCAAACATGTGATTGCAAAGCTATTTAGTATTGTTGAGATGTGTATGTATAGTTTTGAACAATTGCAATCTAAAATGTTTTCAATCAAATATAGTTAGACATAAGGAAAATTTGAAGTTTAGTGCAGCGAACATGTGTCATTGGTAGACAATATCTAAATCAAGAAATATAAACAACTCTGTAGTTCATAACAAATAATATCTAATGTATCTGCAATAGAAGATGTCATATAAACAAGATGTAGGCATACCTTCTATAGAGAGCAGGATACAATATGTGTACAATTATAACTTCCATATAATTCTCTTCTGGCACTTGGCAATTTTGTTCAACTGAAATCAATGTTATCCATTTTTAAAAATATATATAGTTGTAGCATTTGTGACAAAGAATTTCAGATGTAGTTTTGAAAGAAGAGATGGAATAAAGGAGATATAGCCTTACCTTGTATATGAATGAAATGTAGTTGCAACTTGGACAACATGGAGAACTTGTGAGCATGAAGATATTAAGAATTGTCAAGATCTACAGTTACAACTGAAAATGTTTGCAATCTAAATTTGTTAGAATCTAATATAGTTAGACACAAATGGTTCAAAGGCGATAGCTCTAGAAGTGACATCATTGAGCAAAGGAGAGGAAGGTTTTGAGAGAAAAAATAAATATAAATAATATTAGATGAAGCTTGAAACAAGAAGGAATCCACATTTGTTTTTAGAGGCAAGGGGAAACGTAGGGCAAGAATTGAATAACAACTTCTCTTAGCAATCATTGTAGAAGTAAAACACTGGCTATCTTGGCAGAAGTGATTGCAACTACATTATGGAGGGAACGAGAAGGAAGGAAAATTAGGAATGGTGGGAATTCTAAATGCATTGAAATGAAAAGGAAAAGGAGAAGTGGTATAGTTACCATCAAGAACAAAAACATTTCATCATGATGGGAATGCAGACTATTGTTGGAGGTTATCCTCTTCCTTGATTCAAAGTGCATTGTTGATGCAGACAAACTGGGAACCATTGTCAACTTTCTGATCACTCCTGCAACATTGACACATTCTCACCATACATACTATTCAAGACAACTGTTGTCATCTTCGAAGTCTTCCTTCCATCTGCATCTCATAGCTTTTGGTCTCCATAGTCGTTCCATATCCTCCAAACTGTTTGCCACCTCTATGCTGCTCAAAGGTCGAGCCTCACACACTTCTCAGAAATAATGGTTGAGCTCACCTATGATGTGGTTCACAAGTTGCTCTAGGAGAGAATGTAAGGTTTCCAGGTCTGTCATCAAGAACCCGAGCCATAAACAACATTTGGCTATTTTAACATAGTCCACAAAGAACGAATTCCTCCAAACTAATCTACATTCACAATTGCAAAACAATACACCAAAAAAGATAGAGAGTATGCCACAATGGGAAATGTAAACTCCTCCTATCGAATTCCATATATTAACATGCCAAAAACATACATACTTTAAATTCGGCCATGGAGCCTGATTTCTTCTCCCTTTTTCTTTACTCTCCTTACTCTTTTTTTCCCTATTCGCACTCTCTATTCCCTCTATCCCTCTATCTCCTTTCTATTCAGTTACATGCTTTTTCTCTTTATAGAGATTCTAGGGAGTTACCCAAACCATTCCTCTACCTGATTCGGTTACAACTGTCATTTAATTTATTAAATGAATATATCATTGCAATTTTAAACCACTTCTTGACATGGTCCCTTGAAATGCTAAATGCTTAAGTCATTATAATGCAAGAGTCAAGGTTCTCCCACACCATACTCCCAGGCTTAAAATATTTCCAAGTCCCATGGAAATGCTGAGGTGAGAATGTTGAAAACAAACCATTCACCTCTGTGTCACCACCATTGTATCAATACTCCCGCTGCTTCCTTTGTTGTTTTCACATGACTCCCATCAATGGAGTTGATGCTGGTTGCTGTCCACCACTCTTCATGTTGCTACTTCACACCACCACTGTACTGCCATCTCACCCACACATGATTCTAGAAGATGCTTCCCACACTTCTCTTGGTGGTTGCTCTCATTGCACCTTCTACCCAGCTACATCATGGTGGAGACAATACCAAGACCCCAGCTTGAGATCTTCACACACGCAAGAACACTGCGCTCCTTGACTGCAGCCTGGATGGATCAACTGGCAACCAAGAACCCACGCTACTGCCTAGTGTAGACTACCTTCTACATGCTCAGAACCTTCTGGGCTCTGATACCATTCTGATGCGGACAAACCGGGAACCACTGTCAACTTTCTGATCGCTCCTGTAGCATCGAAACATTCTCACCATACATACTATTCAAGACAATTGCTATCATCTTCGAAGTCTTCCTTCCATCTACATCTCATAGCTTTTGGTCTCCATAGTCATTCCATATCCTCCAAACTATCTGCCACCTCTATGCTGCTCAAAGGCTGAGCCTCACACACTGCTCAGACATAATGGTCGAGCTCACCTATGATGTGGTTCGCGGGTTGCTCCAGGAGAGAATGTAAGGTTTTCGGGACTGTCATCAAGAACCCAAGCCATAAACAACATTTGGCTATTTTAACATAGTCCACAAAGAACAAATTCCTCCAAACTAATCTATATTCACAATTGCAAAACAATACACTAGGAAAGATAGAGAGTATGCCACGACAAGAAATCTAAACTCCTCCTATCGAATTCCAAATATTAACATGCCAAAAACATACATACTTTGGCCAGAGAGCCCGATTTATTCTCCCTTTTTTTTCACTCTCCTTACTCTTTTTTTCCCTATTCGCACTCTCTATTCCCTCTATCCCTCTATCTCCTTTCTATTCGGTTACATGCTTTTTCTCTTTATAGAGATTCTAGGGAGTTACCCAAACCATTCCTTTACCCGATTCGATTACAACTGTCATTTAATTTTTTAAATGAATATATCATTGCAATTTTAAACCACTTCTTAACATGGTCCCCCGAAATGCTAAATGCTTAAGTCAATATAATGCAAGAGTCGAGGTGCTCCCGCACCAATTGTATTTGTTGGAATGCAACCTAGAGTATCTATCAAAAGAGAAAGGTGGATCTATGTGTATTCCTATTATTGATTTAACATGAGAGAGTTGTGAACGTTAGTCTTTGCCTTTCTTTAGTTCCAATATCTATTGTAGCTCTCTCCAGTGTCAAGCCTTGAGATTTATGTATTGTTATTTCCCAAGCCATTATCAAGGGGAGCTGCCTTCAGCTGCCCCATGTGATCGGGGCAATGGGGATGGCTCTTGGATTGTCCTGATATAATGTCTGACCAATGCAGTTTGGGAAGTAGAAAACATATTTAGGAAATTGAGGTGGTTTAGCACCCCTAGCATTTACGATAGCCTTCACTAAACCCAATGATCCATTAACCAAGCCATCTACCTATGAACCCCGATTTTGTACCTACACAAGTACAACAAATAAACATGTTATTAGATAAAATATGTAAGATAAAACAAGGATTCCCCATGAAATCCATATACAAAGATTAAACTAGAAAAATGAAGAACAAAACATGAAAGACAAGTAAAATCCTAATTAATCATGCAAACTCTTGATCCCATGGGGGAATTGGGACCAATTGGTGTGTTGAAATCGGCCCTTTCCCAACTCCTTTGTAAGCTTTGTGATGATTGATCCACTTTGGTTGGAGATTGATCCACTTTGTTGATGAAGAACAAGATGAGTTCTTGAGAAAACCTGCAATAACCTAGCTAAGATCTTGATGAAATGGATGAAACTAGATATTGCTTGAGGATGAAGTTGAGTATAGTAAGTTTACTCAAGTTGTGGATGTTAGAATGAGAGGAAGAGTCTCTCATTTATAGATTTCCAAATTGGAAGAATAAGGGACTTGAATGAATGTGGGATAAAAGACCAACCAATGAGAAGAGGCCACTTGTCCACATGTGTTTGGAGGAGGAATGAGCACATTTTGGTCAATGTGCATGATAAATGCTATGAGATTCAAATTTGAAATTTGAATGTGACATGTTGGAGGGAGAAAGAAATGGAGTTAATGTCACTTGGCTCAAGGCCAAGGACATGTAAGAGGCATTAAATGCCTTGTTGGAAGGACCAAGCCCACTTGAATTTGAATTCAAATTTGAGGGAATATTCCCCTTTTATGCCATGTGAGGGAAAATAGAGATTTAATAAATGAATTAAATTTATTTTCATGTGCAAGTGGTAAAAGCTAGAGGATGTGACATAGATTAGGATTAAATTAATCAAAGCTTAATTAATTTAATGAAGAATTAGGAGATGTGATAATTTAGACTTAAATTTATGAATTGATTTAAGTCAAGAATTGAGAGGAAAGGTTTAATTAAATAAATGATTTGATTTATTTAACTAAAGGGGATAATGTTAGATTAAATTAAATAAGGTTTAATTTATTTAATTTAATAAGAAGAATTTAGAGATTTGATTTAAATAAAATGAATTATTTTAAATAAACGGAGATATAAGGTTAATTGAATTAAATTAATTAATTTAATCAACATAGGAGAAAGACCTAATCAAATAAATAATGATTTATTTAATTAAGAGACAAAAGGTGATGATAAGCTGAGAGTGTGATTCAGGAATAAATGTCATTAGTAGTCAGGATCAAGTGTGCCGAATTGATTTGTACATTTTCCATGTCTACATTTTGCCCCTCTTTGAAGTAATGTACTTGTTGCATTGATTCAAAGAATAAACTGTTGTGATCAAAGTTCAAATTTTTTCTCGATTTTTCAAATGCCCCACTATTGCTCCAATGAAAGGATTATGTTGGTATATTGCTCCCTTGAGAGATCGAGCAGAAATGCTAATTTTTCGATCAAGATCATGATAAAATGTGATAGGAGTGGTTCTATTAATCAAAGGACGAAAGATAATTCTTTGATGTAGACAATTCTGATGATGTATAGACAATCATCGACCATGGGTAGCCTCGTGTATATTTTGATACAACACACCAATTTTGGATAGAATGTTAGTAAAGATAGAAGGATAAGAAGAATAAGATGGATGGAAGGAGGATCCAACAAGCCTACATTATGATGATGATGATGATGTTGATGATTTTCTTACCAGGAGTTGTGATTTTCAAAGGGCCAATTACTTTATGTTTGATAACACACATACGTACGATGCATCAAGGTATAAAGGACCAGGATGGCGTTGTACCTAGTGTGATGGACTTTGACTCGACAAACAGATAGGAGTATTTTTGTTCACACTTGACATATAAAAATATTGCTAGGACAGACCTAACAAAGCAAGTATTCACCAAGTTATTTTACAAGAATATCCAACAAGCACAACAGATAAAAAGATAATGATCATTGCCCCATTCCTTTCTCTCTAAACATGTTTTATTTAGGCATCATTGAGAGGTCCTTGGAATGAGCACAAAATAAGATAAGTCAAAAAGACCAAATATAGTAAACCAACAAGCTAATGTTCTTCATACCGCTAGCCAAGACTAAACTACCGCTGAGATACCTGATGCTTATGTCCATCATGGGAAGGATTCATCCTAGAACATGTTGTGATCAGGGTTTTGGTGAGACTAATTGGATGATAAGTTATTGATACTCCGAGTTGATCAACTTGCTTGCTTACTGACTTAGACTTGAGACTTTTGATGATTACTATGTTCACTTTGGAACTTGCTAGAATTACTTCCAACTGACTCACCAAAGGATGAAGGTGATGATTGATTTTTCATGAATGAGACAATCGCAGGTGAAAGCGAGATGAAATGAAAGCACCATTTTGGGTTTTTGAGATATTTTGAGGCTGTTTTTGGTATTTTGAGATGTTTTACAAATATTTTTGGTATTTTCAAAATTTTCCAATGTTTTTGGTATTCTCAAGATTTTGCGATGAAGAGACTAACCTAGAGACCTATCCTAGGGGTCTCGAGAGTTGATCCATAGTTCGACTGATGACAAACTTAACTCGATGATAAGATAGATGGGCAAATGAATTTCCATTTTATTGCGACAGACGCCTAGAGGAATAACCTAGGGTGTCTCGGGGGATGATCAAAGATCAATCTTTCCTACGTTCAAGCTCAGAGATGACGTAGTTCGGACAATAATCTTTTTGACCTTTTCTGAATTTTGAGATGTTTTTGGATTTTGAATGATTTTGATGATTTGGATACAAATATGTGATGATATCAGTGCTTTATTTTTAGATTTTGTTGCAAATCAAGCTAGGATTTGATTGATCAGATTGATGGATTGATAGTTTGACTAAGTGTGTTAAGTCAAACAAAAGTGATAATGCACTTGTAAACTCTAGGAAGTTGTGTTATCCTAGAGTAAACTTGTACATAAGAGGATGGTTTGATTAAGTGTGTTAAGTCAAACAAGGTGATAATTGATTGGATTCAATTGATCAAGATTGATGAAGCTTGATTTGGAACAAAAATGTTTTGATGATTTGATGTGACGCTGACGTGCAAGTTAGATGCGACTTATATTGATTTTGGATTGATGTTCGATGAAAGATAAAGCTTGATAAAGAACATCATCTTGTCAAAATATGCCATGGGCTAGTGATTTGGATTTGGCTCACAAATTAATTTGATTTTACGTTTGCCAATGTTCGGATCACCACATGAGTTAGAGGATATATATCAAGGTTTATTCCTGAAGCAAGATGTAAATATCTGCCCCTAGTGTCTAGCAATGTTTGAAAGGCCACGGGTGGATTCTTGGATAGGTGTGTGGATGGATGGATATGGTAATCATGCAAAGGATGCCAAGTATTATCTTGTGATAAGATATGTTGTTCGAGCAAAGGATTCTCATTTGGATAATTCTTCAAGGCTTAGACAACGTTGGGTAGGATGGGATCAACAAAAATGACCCATGTCAATATTTTTACCATAAGTAAGTGTAAAGTGTGCACCAAACCTTTATCAAGATCAAGATAAGGTAAACAGATGGTAATGGGTTGGATAAAAGGTTCATAGATGAACAGATTTATTATGGATGGAATGTTGGCTTTATTATGGATGTGATAAGATGCTTTCTCCTGAAATGGAACATGTAGATGCTCAATTCTACACATGATGCTTGTTTGCCAGGTTTTCATCATGGTACCTGTCCAAAGCACCACCAAAGTGGTTTTCACTAGAGGATGATTTTTTTCTTTACTGTTTTCAATCCTTTTTTCGATTTTTTTTTTGGATTTTTAATATTTTTGACTTTTGTTTTTTGGTATTTTCCATGAAATATTTTAAGCTCATGTTGAACCACTTGGTTCTCTCAATGTTAGATGCTTCTGTCATAATGTGCCATTGATATCCTGCTTGAAGAATCTGCTTTGCCAAGATACGTGCACTTGAATGCAACTTTTGAGATTCTTGATTTGCTTTGCTGATACCAAAGTTAACTTTGTCTTTGTGCGCACATCGTGATAGAGTACCTTCTAAATCCTTATGATGAAAGGTCATCGCCAATACATGGTCAATGTGAGAATTGGATATTATGTGTGGAGGCATGGATGGTGGAGTGTGTTTAGGAATAAAAGATGGATTGGTTGATAGTTTGGAGCCTTTGACTCTCCAAACTTGGGAAGATGAGCAATAATGGGTGGCTATGGAAGTGTGTACTGAATTAGGACCAACTGCTTGATACACTTTGTATGTTCCTTGAGGAGCCTGCTTTTTCCTTTGTGGACATTTTTGATGGATACTTTTCCCTTTTTTATTTTTCCCCATAGTTTCTTTGACTAATGGAGTATGATAGGGATCATATTTCTTTGTATTTTTTGGTATCCACTTGTATTTGATTTATCTGATATTCTGCTTAGCTTCTTTTACTTTGATATTCTCTTCATGCTTTGATTCAAATATTTATTTTGTTGTTGGTCGCAATTCGTGGATGGGGTGATGGGTGGATGAAGATTTGTGACATGGGTAGTTGTAGTATTGGCATTGGTTTCATCATAAGGATCCTTCGTGCCCCCTATGTTGATGTTTTCTTGAGACAAAGTTGCCCCCATTTTGGTGATAGTAGCATCTTTTTTCTTTGATTCTCCTTGTTTTGAGATGTCTTGTTCATAATGCATTCTTTGATAAATGACCATTGCAAATGACGTTATTTCAATTTGTTGCTCTACTGGCTCTAGAATATCTTGCTCTGCCTGACCTATTTCCTTGAGTGGATAATGTTGGATATCTGCATATATGATGTCCTCATTCTGAATTGGGGATACATCTGATCCCGATGTTGACAACTCAGTTTGATTGTAGGAATCAATAACCTACTCTTTTTGTGTAATAATGTCAAGAGTAAAGGAATCTTGTTCTAAATGAAGATCATCTACATATCCATCCATGGGAAGCATCTCATGGGTAGATGGAGGAGTATGTGCTATGTGGATGTGATCATCCCATATAGATAGGAGAGTGTCCATTATATCATTGTAGTAGCTTGGAGATGTAAATTCTTGATCTCGAATGATTTTGGAATTGCTTGCGACATGCTTTGGATCAAGTTCTTGACATGGGTCAATTTCAAAGAATGGATTGTTTATAAAGGGTTCTTGGATATCTTCATTAGGCATAGGAAGTTTTTCAAATGTCATGAGGTCAAAGGATGTCCATATATTTTGGAAAGGATCATTGCTAGACCTTGGTGAAAGATGTTGATCATGATTTGGAATAAATTCTTAAGACATGTCCTCTAACTCATTAGCTGATGTAGAGATATTTTCAACATGATCATTGGTCGAAGGATCTTGATCATCATTTTCAATGATTGTGGTGGGAATCTATTGCAAGCTTTTCTAAGCAAGTAATGCTTGTGTTTGCTATTGAGCCAACAATGCTTATTGTTGGTCATTTTGTTGTTGTTGTTCCAATAAAGCTTTTTGTTGGTCATGTTGTTGTTGCACCAACAAAGGTTATTATTGGTCTAGCTGATGTTGTTGTGCCTGGTATTGTTCTTGTGCTTGCTGATCTTGATATTGAGCGTGGGCTTGATCATGCATTTGTTGGAGTTCTTATAATGTGATGTTGAATGAATTTGCCATGTTTTTTAGTGGTGGTGGCGGTGGATTAGGAAGGGTGTTGATTGTTGGGGTTGCTTGAATGGTTGCCATATGTTGTTGCGATATTGATGGCAAGATGAGAGGATTTGGTATGATGTTTTTCTTTATGATGGGGGTGTTGCTTGGATTTGGTTCATTGATGGTTGGTAAAGGGGGAAGGATCATGCCTTGATTGTTTGGTTGATAGATTTGTAAGTTTTGACTTTGATTTAAATCTACCAAAGGGAAAGGAATTCCAAATTTTAGATTGGGAAAATTCACATTTGTTGTACCATTGAGGTTTATAGGAGATAATGATCCCATGTATGGATTGTACAAATGAAAGTTTTAAAAATCAATTGGTATTGTAAGGCCTTGATAGTTTGGTTGAATTAGATTACTTATGATGGATGAATCAAGTTTATATTTCATGATCTTCTTGTGTTTTGAACTTGTTGACCTCTGAGGGGTTTAGGACCAATGATGAGATGAAGGATGAAAGGGGTGAATGATATGGGTGTTTAAACTTCTTAGTAAATTTGGATCAATGCTATACTTTAGGACTTGATTTGATTTGATTTTGATTGCGGATAGTTTGACTAAGTGTGTTAAGGAAAACAAGGTGATAATGCACTTGTAAACTCTAGGAAGTTGTGTTATCCTACAGTAAACTCGTACACAAGAGGATAATTTGGCTAGGTGTGTTTATCCAAAAAAAGGTGATGTTGAAATTGTAAACCTTAGGAAGTTGTGTTATCCTAGAGGTAAATTCACTCAAGAGCACTGATAATTTGACTAAGTGTGTTAAGTCAAACAAGGTGATGTTGATTTTTCCTAAAATTCTAGCATAAGCAATGTTTTCCAAGGTTCCAAAAGTTGTTGGTGAAATGAGATTTTGATAAATGTTTGGATGGATGAAGTGTTTGACTTGATCCTAGATGAACCTGAGAGGACTTGTTTACTAGACCAAGATATTGAAGAAAATGCTTTTCCCTAAAAGTGGTTCAAACCAAAAGACCAATATTTGCATGAAAACCAAATGACTCAAAAGGGACCAAGCACATGTGCAGTTCAATTGTCTGTTATCTTGCTTAGATTTGGTTCTTTTTACCATAAACACTTTCTTGATTATGCTTTTCAAACTGAATGTCTATGTCTCAATTCCTTTTCATTCCGCAAGGTCCATTATGTGAAAATCAAGGTTTCAAGAGCATAGTTTCCTAGGTTGACTTTAGTATAAGCAAATTATGATGTAAATCCAAATGCTTAGAGACCTCTAAGGATAAAATCCCTAGGGAAAGCAACAACACTTGGATTTGGTCAAAGGTATTTGCCCCTCCTAAAGGGTTTGAAATTTGAAGATTTTGTGGATGTTTGTTTTTGAATGTTTCTGATCAAAGCAATGTGTTTTCGATTCTAAGAACATGTACAATCCTAGGATGAAGAGACAATATTTTTTGGGATCCCACTTGGATAAATCCAGCTGTGCATATTCAGTGTAGATGATTGGATGCTTGACCACACAGGCTCCCCCTTACAGTGCACTCGCTTCTTGGGTCATCCAAGCATCAGTACCCATGAATCTACCATGACATACTTTTCATCTCTACAATAGAACCGCATTTATACGTGGGGCGGCTTCAAAGGACATGACCTTTTGCACCAACAAATAGTTAGGATTTTGGCCTTTGCTAAACAAGGGTTTTAATGCAGGCATTCCATGCATGGGGGACTATCCATGTGGCAAGAGACCATTGCTTCCCTTCTCGTCAATATAATCCTCGTGATTCTCAAACTTTCCTCAAGAATCCACACTTATATACCGATTGGAAGTTGCTTGGATTTAGCGTGTACCCGATTGGGTTGTTCCCTTGGGTGATTACTTTTTCCCACAAGGTAGGCCCACTAAGATAATAAAAATCAAGCTAGCATATCCCTTTGTTCAATCGACCTTTGTTGAAAAACAAAGGGAGAACACTTGCAATATGCCACACTCACACTCGCAAGATTGGTTCAATTTTAATCCCAAAATGAAATGTGGAGGTAATATTATATGCAACTTAATGTCACCAAAAAGACTTTTGATTCTCAAAATCGCCGTGAGGCGCGAGAGAAGCACATATGCCTTTTTAAATGAAATTACTTTGCAAAAAATATTACAAGACATAAAAACACATGTTCATTTTATATCCTCAAACCAATGATGAATTCTTTTTATAGCACCAAATCAAATGTGTGATTTGCCTTGTTCAATTGTTAAACCTTAAACCAAATCTAGTAAGTTGTTCTAAAGTTCTTTTTAGCCTTTTGTTTGCAAAATTTTTTTGAAAGAATTTGTAATGTTCTTTTTAGGACCCAAAAGAAATTTAGTGTTTCCTAAAGCATAAAGTAAAAAAATCCTTAGAAAGGGATTATAAGTTCTCCCAAAAGTGTTTAAATACACTTGATACAATGAGATGATAACATCATCAAGAACCCTTGGCCTTCGTTTTCCTTCCTTCACTTTTGATCAAAAAATTTCCTTTTTTAGTAGATTTCAACAATTGTTATATTTTTCCATTTTTGGTAATTTTGCATGCATGACTTTGAGAGTCCTAATTTTTCCCAAGAAAATTCTAAAACTAAGATAGGATGAATTTCCAAATAACATATGAAATTGGAAACATGGGTTTTGAGTTATTAACAAAAACAACTTTTAAAAAACTAGGAAAAAACACTAAAATGTCATTTTGAGGGCCAAGATGAAAGTTTTAAGCCCCGAAAATGTGCCAAAATGGCCACCAACTTATCTAGAATAGGTCGCCAAACCACATGCCACCTCATAACAAAACCGCCTATAAAATTTCAGCCAAAACACACATCCAAGTCAAAAGTTATGACCTCGGGAAGTTTCTGGATCACAAAAAATGTTTAAAAAAATCAGAAATCTATAGGTGCAGCAAAGTTAGCAAATGTGGCACAGTTTGTAAATACCATGGCGCAGTTTGGAAAATCAGCGGTGCACTATAGTGTCACACCTAGACTAAAAGCGGTGCTCTCCAAAAAATAGAGAGCGCAAATGCGGCGCTGTTTGGAGAGCGGCGAAGTTTGAAAATTTAAATTTCTTAGGCAAGAAATAGGTGTGACGGAGATTGGGAATTTGTGCATGGTTCTATATAGCGTCGGGTCTCTAAATGTGGTGCAATATGGCGCCGAATCTCTAAAAGCGATGCAATATAGCATCACGGGACTGTGTGCGGCGTAGTTTCTTGGGACCTGCAAAAAAAAATAGAAAAACATAGAATTTTCACAAAAACGTGATTAGAACTTGAGATTTTCCCTCCTTCTAGCGCCAAAAAATGAACCCTGATTTTGTACCTACACAAGTACAACAAACAAACATGTTATTAGATCAAATATGCAAGATAAAACAAGGATTCCCCATGAAATCCATTTACAAAAAATAAACTAGGAAAATGAAGAACAAAACATGAAAGACAAGTAAAATCCTAATTAATCATGCAAACTCTTGATCCCATGGGGGAATTGGTGCCAATTGGTGTGTTGAAATTGGCCCTTTCCCAACTCCTTTGTAAGCTTTGTGATGATTGATCCACTTTGGTTGGAGATTGATCCACTTTGTTGATGAAGAACAAGATGAGTTCTTGAGAAAACCTACAATAACCTAGCTAAGATCTTGATGAAATGGATGAAACTAGATATTGCTTGAGGATGAAGTTGAGTATAGTAAGTTTACTCAAGTTGTGGATGTTAGAATGAGAGGAAGAGTCTCTCATTTATAGATTTCCAAATTGGAATAATGAAGGATTTTAATGAATGTGGGATAAAAGACCAACTAATGAGAAGAGGCCACTTGTCCACATGTGATTGGAGGAGGAATGAACACATTTTGGTCAATGTGCATGATAAATGCTATGAGATTCAAATTTGAAATTTGAATGTGACATGTTGGAGGGAGAAAGAAATGGAGTTAATGTCACTTGGCTCAAGGCCAAGGACATGTAAGAGGCATTAAATGCCTTGTTGGAAGGACCAAGCCCACTTGAATTTGAATTCAAATTTGAGGGAATATTCCCCTTTTATGCCATGTGAGGGAAAATAGAGATTTAATAAATGAATTAAATTTATTTTCATGTGCAAGTGGTAAAAGCTAGAGGATGTGACATAGATTAGGATTAAATTAATCAAAGCTTAATTAATTTAATGAAGAATTAGGAGATGTGACAATTTAGACTTAAATTTATGAAATGATTTAAGTCAAGAATTGAGAGGAAAGGTTTAATTAAATAAATGATTTGATTTATTTAACTAAAGGGGATAATGTTAGATTAAATTAAATAAGGTTTAATTTATTTAATTTAATAAGAAGACTTTAGAGATTTGATTTAAATAAAATGAATTATTTTAAATAAACAGAGATATAAGGTTAATCGAATTAAATTAATTAATTTAATCAACAAAGGAAAAATACCTAATCAAATAAATAACGATTTATTTAATTAAGAGACAGAAGGTAATGATAAGTTGAGAGTGTGATTTAGGAAGAAATGCCATTAGTAGTCAAGATCAAGTGTGTCAAATCGATTTGTACATTTTCCATGTCTATACTACCACCCAAAGATTCGTTGTCAACATTACTTGTTGGCCAATTGCAAGTAAGAGCTCTTCTTGAAGTTGTTCATCATCGCCGTAATCAAGTGTGTTTTGTTGAGAAATTTCAACATCACTAATTGCAATGGGAACATTTAACTGCTAAAGAATTTTTCTATTATGCAAGGCAACCAACCTATTTGTTGGGAATAAGTTGATAGCTTCATCAAACTCTTGGTTTTTCTTAGCTGAAAGCATGGAATTTTTTTGATTCATAAGATTTTTCTAGTCAGACTGGGATGCCTGATAATTTCTAATATTCAAAAGGAGTGTACAAAATTGTTGTTGTGTATAGGATTTTCCATGCTGGCGGAAGACAGTGTCAAGCATGAAAACAATATTAAAAGTGTGCCAAAGAGCCAATGTTGTGGAGCGAGAAGCATAGATAGGCTTTTCCAAAATAGGGGGTAGTTGTGCCAGGTCACCCACGAGTATAACAAAGACACCACCAAATGGTTGCATATGTCTAGTAGGGAATGCTTGTCGCAATCGACTATCTTTTTAAAGCAACAACTTGGGCCCCAGGAAGCTCATTTCATCAATTAAGATGTACTTAATATGTTTGAAGTCCTCTTGAAATATGGTCAATGGATGTCCTTTTAATGGATTCACATCTCTAATTGGTATCTAAAGAGATGTATGCACTGTGGAGGCACGAATATTATAAGCAACCACCCCCATTGGTGCCAAAGCAAGCAAAGGATTCATTCTCTGATTTGGTGATGTATTTAGTGCTCTTCAGATCTTGTCTATAAGGTATGATTTACCTGTGCCAACAATTCCTTGAATGATCATACACAATGGTGACGATGAATATGGGCCAAGATGGTTTTATTCAGATATTTAGAGAAAGATTTTGGTTAGGAGATAGCTGATGATAAAGTGTAGGGGCTACTAACGAGTAAAGAGTGTCTTCAACTGTATTTCATTTACTTGTTGAAATGAACTATTCAACAATGCTATGTAGATTCTCTGGAACATGGTGTGAGTCCCACTTGTGATGTAGATCAAAGTCTCATCTACCCAATAGTTGCAGTTCATCAAAGCAAACATTGTTTGTAGCACCAAGCCGAGAAAGCAACTTCCATTCGTATTCATCTGTGGGAGGTAGAGAGTGCACGCTATCAGTATCACTGTCACCTTCCTCTTCATCGATAGGGGGAGAAATAACTCTATTGGCATGCCAAGGGTCATAACTAGGAATATAAAATAGCCTCCAATTTTGTATTATGCTTTCTCTCGTGAGGCCTATATCTGCCTCAAGATTTCAGAAAGGCTTGTATAGTAGCAATTATGACCAAAAAAATATTTCAAAGGTATCACTTTTCTCTAGGGGCAGTCTTGAATAGTGGGTAAACAATGATGATAGCAGGCTGTGGTCGAGGATGCCAACCCCCACCTTTGATTTTTTTTTGATATGTATACAATTGTGCAGATTGAATAAGGGATAGTATATCCATTTCAGCTTGTCTTTGAATGTAACAATAAATATAACCACTTGCAAGCTTGTCACCACTATCAATTGTTTTCAAACGGTTGAATGTTTGTCTGCTAATGTTCAAAGATAAGAAATGCCGACTTGAGATGACAAGGAGAAAATTTGGTAGCATATGGCATGTTTCTTGTGCACCAATGTCACAATCTGCAACCAAGTTCATCATGAATTTTTGATAGGCAAGCAATGCTTTATCCCCTGAGGAATTAGTATTTGAAAGCCTCTACAAGATATCAATATAGCTTTCAAATTTTTTTCAGACTTTGATGCATATTTGGAAATGTAGTCTAGGAAAATTTGTCTAGACAAGACTGGCTAGCAATCAATGTTTGCTCGCCAAATTGCAAGCATCTCAAGGTTGTGGATATTAAAACGCTCATTATTTCTTGTTGGCTTATAGGATTTGTTCAATTCACTATCAATCACCAATGTCAATGATGGTTATGTATTCCATGGAGCTTTGTAGCGACATTGTAATTGGTGGCCTTTTTTCCTAAGGAAATGATTACACTTGGTATGCCTTTGCACCGTGTTCAACAACTATTCATAATCCACCATTGGATCCATGCAAGATATTTTTGCACTATTAAGCAAGAAAAGGTCCTCCAAAGATGAGTGGTGGACCCTTGATATTAGTTGATCTAGGGATCAAGGGTTCCATTCTAAAACATAGTGATCAAAGAAGTTTTTTGCCTGTTGAAGCTCATGTGGGTTGGACCAATCAAGCATGTCTATATTCGGGGCACCTGGAAGCACCAAGAAATTGTGGACATGTGTTGATCCATGGTGTTGCCACTCATACCTATACTATTAGTCCTTTGTGTGGAAAAGCCTCTTGATAAGCTCTTCACAGAAAATGGTGAATCACAAGTGCATGTACAAGGCTATTATGTGCGGTTTCTGCACAACATTGTCTGGGAAGCGTCTTTGGGAGTATGGCATATGCGAATGGGAATGAGGATCAATGAACCTATGAAAATTATGCCATTTTGTGTCTGTAGATTTCAAAGTGAAGAAGAGTGTCGATTTACCAAGCTGGTGGATCATTGTTGCAAGCTCTTGATGGCACTTGCCCTAATACGAGTGTGTTCCTTGCAAATATTCACCAAAGCAAACAAGCCGATTTGTTATCTGGGTGTTTGGTGTATCTTGAAGCAATTATCACAAAGCAACAACAGACTTTGGGATCCTTTCTTCCAAGTTTTTTTCATAAAAAATTGAAGCTGACTGTTGGCTTTGATATCTCATTATCAAATTATAAAGGTAATATCTAAATATGACATGCCTCCCAAATCTATTATCATAGTATCTCATCAAGTGCAATGCATATTCATGTAAGTGAATTTGTACGCTTCTCGATTGCAGGGGCATTGTTGTGTCAGTGGGGAACAAGACTGGAAAAGGCATGCTTAATAACCCCTTTGTATTATATTCATTAATAGGGCTAGAATTTATCTCAGGCCAAGGAAAAATATTTTGACTAATGTCTTTAATTTGCAAGGAATCTCTAATTGCTTGCAATTCTTGAGGAGGGTTGGGATTCAATGGAATAAATTATGTTGAGTCCTCAAGCCCAGCTTCCTCATCAACAACAGTTTTTGGAGTTTCCATTAGTTCAACTATGTTATGTACTAGTTCTTCCATTATGTGCAGAAGATTAGAGATGTCAATACTTATAGTAGGCAAAAAATTTAAAGCATCACAATCTATTGCAATATCACTATAGTATGGGTCATTCTCAATTTTGTATATTAATGTAGCCATGACATTATATTTGTCAACATAGCAATCATAGTTCGTCCCCTGAACGACAGTTCTTTACACAATCACCACTTCAAGATCATGTAGATGACGTGGTAACAAAGTTGCAATTCTCATGATGTCTTGAGGGAAGCTTATAGTATGACCACTATATTTGTATTGGCCTCCTCTAGAATGGGTCACCTGCAAAACTGGAGTAATTCTAGCTATAATCATTTCTTCAACTTGAGTAAGCTTTGTAAGGAAGGGAGGTTGTGGGCCTGGATCCATCTTGTTCACTAAACTAAATCTATGGAAACCCTTTTCAGAAGAACAACATAAACACATGACGCTTGTGTTGGATGCTTGCACTCTCATGGCAGTGTAGCTTTCCTTGCAAAAACTACAAATTTTCAAATCAGATAAAGCACCAATGTGTCGATGGAAGAATTGCATTATAGTGCGAAAATAATCACCAAACATGTTGCTTGAGTGGTGGGAGGCTAATGATGTGGATGGAAAGGGATTCTCAACAAGAGTTTTTTGAGGTCTACATCCACCTATTATGGAGGTTCCTTCACTGCAATGGTTGTGCGGAAGTTGGAAAGGGATGAGGGGTGTGGGGCTATAGTAGGCAGCAAGTTCTACCAGCAAGCCTGGTTGCAATTGTGGTGCACCTTTCTGGACATGCGGGGCCATGTTAGGCTAGTCTAAAGTGCCTCTTTGCTACAAGTATTTGGCTCGACGACCTGTGAAAATCTAGTCTCTATGGTGCACATAATAAAGTTAGTTTCTTTGGCATTTCACTACCTTTTTATGGTCCACACTTGTTGCAGGGTTGGAACTTGAACAAGGTTGAGGACCCTACAATAATAATATGAGGAAAATAATAAAATTCTTGTAGACACCAACTTAAAGGGAAATGGAATAAGTAAAGAGGTCAATCAAATTGAATATGGAACAAAACAACCAAAGGTAGATAGCAAGACTCAACAATGCCCTATGGAAAACAATGCATTTACGTACATCACAATGAAGATGAAAAAGTGCTTGCAAACTCCAACTTAAAGAGGAACAATGCAACCAATGAACAAATAGGTAATACAAAATGAAATAGAAGAAAGGAATGCCTGCTCTCCACTCTACCATATTGGGTCATGGAGCCCCATCGGCTCTCACCAAACCCCCGAGCAAGAACATACATTGTCCACCAGTATGATCAATGGTGAAACCAATGTTGCTTATTACGCCCAATATAGAACCTTTCATTCTAATAGTTATTTTTTGAGCTTGGAAGGAATAATATACAAGACGTCACAATCAGCATCATGCATTGGATGCATATGTAGGGATTTTTTGCTTGGAAATATAAAAGTATGGTCCAAAAAAAATATTAAAAAAAAAACATTGCACATACACAAATACTTTTTCCAATAGTGACTTATCGACAATAACCAAAGCATACATATAAATGCAAATGTATTTGTAAATGTATTTATGCATATGCAATGTATTTTCGATGGAGACTACAATGAATGGAAGGTATGCTGCACTCTTTAAAGAAGAGTGTAATGTTGCTACTACATATGGTTGTGCATCATTCCTTCCTTCATTCTAGCCTCCATCTAAAAAAACTTCACATTTTTTATTGCACATGCATATATACATATACATATATTATGACGAAGAAAAAAATGTGCTTGCAAACACCAACTTAAAGACTCACAATGTAACTAAAAAACAAATATAAAATATAAAATAAAACACAACAAAACAAGACGTGCTCTCCACCCTACCATATTGGGTCATGAAGCCCCATGGGCTCTCACCAAACCCCCGAGCAAGAACATACATTGTCCACCACTATGATCAATGGCAAAAATAATGTTTCTTATCATAGTCAATATAGAACCTATCATTCTAATAGATCCTTTTATGAGGCTGAAAGGAATAATAGCCAAGTTTTCGCAATTGACATTATGCATTGGATGCATATGTAGGGATTTTCTACTTGGAAATATAAAACCATGTGGGAAAAAATAAATAAAAAACCCACACACACACCAATTCTTTTTTCAAAAATTTCTTATGGAGAATAACCAAAGCATACATATATGTATATGTATATGTAAATGTATCTATGCATATACAATGCATTTTCGATGGAGAATCCAATGAATGGAAGGTACAATGCACTCTTTAAAGGAGAGTGTAACGATGTTTCTTCTTATGGTTATGCATCGTGCTTTCCTTCATTGCAGCCTCCATCTAAAAAAACTACACTTTTATGATTGCACATGCATATATTGCGATGAAGACAATAAATTTCTTACAAACACCAATGTAAAGACCCACAGTGCAGCTAAACAGTAAATAACAAATATGAAATGAAACACAAAAAAACAAGGCTTGCTCTCCATCTTACCATATTGGGTCATGGAGCCCCGTGGACTCTCACAAAACCCCCGATCAAGACCATATATTGTCCACCACTTTGATCAATGGTGAAACCAATATTTCTTATCACACTTAATATACAAGCTATCATTCCAACAACTCCTTTTTTGATGCTGAAAGAAATAATAACTAAAAAGGTACACTTAACAAATATGCCAACAAATACAATCCAACATCATGCATTGGATGTGTATGTAGGAATTTTCTGTTTGGAAATATACACACTAAAAAATTACATATAGAAATGTATGTACATGGCATTAGATGTAGACAATATTCATATATTTGTTTTCACTCTTTTTATTAAAACTACACCTATAATTTAGAAGCAAGGCTTAAAGCAACAATAGTCAAAGTTACAAGAATTAACTTTGAAGTTGAGTGCAAGTTGTTGATGTCATATTTTCCTGCAATTTCCACTACCGTGCAAGACTCTCCAAAGATAATTGGAATACTACCTTGATGGCCAAACAACCATGCCTAATTGTGACTTTGGATATTTGTTAAAATTTTTGTTGACTGGACATTTCTTTTCTTTTCTTTCTTTGGAGTGCTTGTCACATCAAAAGACCTTTCCTTTCTGTTGTTGTTTCTTTGCTACTGGTTTAACTAGTTATACACTTTTTTGATTGCACATGCATATATACAAATACATATACATATCCATATATTATGATGAAGACAATAAGGTGCTTGCAAACACCAATGTAAAGACCCACAGTGCAGGTAAACAACAAATAGAAAATATGAAATAAAACACAACAAAACAAGGTCTGCTCTCCACCCTACCATATTAGGTCATGGAGCCCCATGGGCTCTCACCAAACCCCTGAGCATGAACATACATTTTCCACCACTTTGATCAATGGTGAAACCAATCTTTCTTATCACACTTAATATACAGGCTACCATTCCAACAACTCATTTTTGAGGCTGAAAGAAAGAATAACTAAAAAGGTACACTTAACAAATATGCCAACAAATACAATCCAACATCATGCATTGGATGCATATGTAAGAATTTTATGTTTGGAAATATACAAACTAAAAAAGTACATGTAGAAGTGTATGTGCATGGCATTAGATGTAGAAAATATACATATATAGATAAATGAAAACTTATAGATATTGATACATAATGATACATGTGCTGGAAAAGGCGATCGGACTTCAACCTTCAAAGAAGCTCGCAATCCTAGCTCACAACTTTGATAGCGGGTAAAGCCACAGAAGAACACCCAACAATGCCTTATTGAAAAATTGCAAAGACTTTTGCCACCTCTTCTCATGTTTTAAATGGTAGGTGTTGGCACAACCATTGCCACTACATGGATACCATAAAACAATTAATGTTGATTCCAAGAGGGCAATCTTCTATGAAGGTGCAAATCTGACTGTCCATTGTGGAGTTTTTGTGAAGGTGGTTGGAGGATATTTTATATTTTTTGCATGGGAAAATGACTCCAAAAGCAATACAAAAGTCTTAGTAATGGCACTATAGATCAGATTGATGGAAAATGTATGTGCCATATGTACAAATATCTATGTATGTCATAGCAGATGCAAACAAGGCTATATTATTTCAATTTTTGAGAAGGTTCTATTGAGAAAAGAGTATATTTCTGCATGGGTTTGTTACTGTGAATTTTTGTGGGTTTCTCTAGATGACTTCCATTTTGTGGCTATGTTTGCGATGGAATAATTTTGTTTACGTTGTGCAATTTTTTGTAGGCTTTGAGAAATAAGGAAGCATGCAGAAAGCTAGTGGGAAGAAGTGTGTTTCAAGGAACCGGGAAGAGGTGCATATCGGGAAAACCCTTAGCGATATTATTTCATTTGTCATTCATGGTTTGTGGCAGGCTATGTTGTCTGATCTTTGATAAGGAATTGTTGATTGTTTCAAATTTTGATAAGTTGTTGTTGAGAAAAGACTATATTGTTTGTAAAAAAAAATATTGTTTCATTTATGGTTCGCGTTTTGTGGCTATGGTTTTGCATGGGTATGTTATTGTGAATCTTTATGTTTTGTGGGTTTCTCCATCTAGATCGTTGTTGAAACCAATATTGTTTGATTTATGGCTTTTGTTCTGTGGTTATGGTTGCAACGGAGTAAAATGATTAATGTTATATAGTTTATATTTGATTCTATTAGGCATTGTTGATTATTGTTCTCTAGCTTAGGCTATATTGTTTCATTTTTGAAAAGGTGTTGTTGAAAAGGCTATATTGTTTAAATTTTTGATAGGCTTTGTTGAGAAAAGAGTATATTTTTGCATGGCTTCCTTACTACAATGTTTTGTGGGTTTCTCTTTATGGATTTTGTTTTGTGGCTATGTTTGCAACAAAATAAAATTGTTAACGTTATGCAGTTTTTGTCGATTGTTGTTGTCTAGCTTGGGGTATATTATATCATTTTCAATAGAGTGTTTTTGAAAAGGCTATATTGTTTCAATTTTTGATAAGGCACTATTGAGAAAATCCTATATTGTTTGTTAAAATCAATATTGTTTCATTTATGGTTGGCGTTTTGTGACTATCATTTTGCATGGGTTTTGTGGCTATAATTTCGCATGGGTTTTGTGCATTGTTGATTGTTGTTCTCTAGCTTAGGGTATAATATTTCATTTTCAATAAGAGAGTGTTGAGAAGACAATATTATTTCATTTTCGACAAGGTACTGTTGAGAAAAGACTATTTTTGCATAGGTTTGTTACTATGATTTTTTTTGTTTGATTTCACCATTGATTGCAGTGATGGACAATATATTTTCCCTACATATAGCTATGTATGTATGTCATAGTAGATGCAAACAACATTCATACACACTAATCCCTATGTTTATTCTGTTGGTACATTCTTAGAACAATAATTTGTATATTTTAAGTGTCATATGGAAGATTGATGCCACCATTGAACTAACTGTAGAAACTCACATGTAGGAGAAATATAATCTACACTTAGCCAATAGAAGAAGATTAAAACTACAAACATCAAACGGAAAAATAATGGGAACTTCCAAATGTGTGGTTTCCCCCTATTGTGTGAACTTTGGTAGGAATTTTCGTAACCCTTCCCAATTTTTTGAGCCTTCCAGTGTCGACATTCCAGCCGAGAAAAAGTTTGCGGATGTTTCTTTAATTTTAAATTAAAAGTGTTTGGCGTGTCGATAGAGAAGGACAACAAAATTAAACATTGGTTGACATCATCATTAATTTTTGTATGGTTCCTTTGTGGTGGCAATATTTACAAAGTAATAAAATAGTTCATATTCTTCTTGAAGCATAGTTGCTATCTATCTAAACCTCAATAAGAGTTTGTTACAATGGAAGGTTGTATATTAAGTGTCAGATGAAACATTAAGAAAATCGCTATTGAGGCCTAGACAAATAATAACTATCCTTAAAGCCATACATAAACAACCAACAATGACTTATCGTGAAGAACATGGACTATTTTATCACTTTCCAACCATTCCCAATGGATATAAACCATAGATCAAATAAAAATCGTAATTATCTTATGAAATAATAAGCATAGCAAGGATTATGTATGAATTTTGTCTGCATCTAATTTCACATAGATACATATTTGCACATAGGGATGAATGTTGTTCATCTCTAATTTCACAAACATACATATCTTCACATAGGGAAAGTAAAATGAGAAAGAACAAAAGAAGGCCTTCTCTCCACCTTGCCTTATTAGGTCATGTAGCCCCATAGGCTCTTGCCAAACCCCTTGAGCAAGAACAAACATTGTCCACCACTGTGATGGATAGTGAAACTAATCTTCCTAATTACACTTAATATAAAACCTATTATTATAAGGATGCTTCTCTGAGGATGAAACAAATAACAACTATCTTTGCGAAAAAATAAACATGGCAAGGAGTATATATGAATGTTGTATACATACTATCTTTGGAAAACAATAAAAATGGCGAGCAATATATAAATGTTGCCTAGACATCTAATTTCACATACACACATATCTATGCAGGAGAAAAAAGGAATGAAACACTACAAAATAGATGCATACTTTTTTGTGTGTATATATTTCCAAGCAACATATTCTTAAATATACATCCAACACATGCAATACATATATTTGGAGTTGCAAAACAAAATCTACATCGATATATATGTTTCCAAAGTTAACTGTACATATATACACATTGTTCATTGTTGTTGAATGGCTGCAAAAATATTATTTCATTTATGATTTCCATGTATTGGCAATGGGTGGAAAGCGATAAACGAGTCTACATATACGCTTAGAAAAGAAGATCCATATAGATATATATGCATCTAAAGTTATATGTAGACAAAACACATATATATCCATAGGTGGAATTCAAACATATGAATGTTGTCTTCATAAAATGTCAAAAACCCACAGATCTGCAAATAGAAAATATAAAATGAAACACAAAAAAATGAGGCTTTCTCTCCACCCTACCATATTAGGTCATGGAGCCTCATCAGCTCTCACCAAACCCCCGAGCAAGAACATACATTGTCCAACACTCTGATCAATGGTAAAATCATGTGCCTTATTACGCTTACTATACAACCTATCATTCTAACAACTCCTTTTGTGACGCTGAAAGAAATAATAACTAAAAAGGTGCATTTAATTCCATATTTCCCAAACAATAAACATGGCGAGCAGTATATATCAATGTTGCATACATCTAATTTCGCATACATACATATCTGCACACAATAAAAGAGAAATGAAGCACAAGAAAATAAACACACACTTTTTGTGTTTATATATTTCCAAGCAACACATTCTTGCATATGCATCCAACACATGTAATACATATATATGCAATTCCAAAATAAAAGGTACACCGATATATATCTGATGTTAGATGCACATATGTACGCATTGTTGGTTGTTTTTGAATAGCTTTGAATATATTATTTCATTTATGGTTTCCATGTAGTGGCGATAGTTATAAAGAAATAAAAAAGTCCACATATACAGACACAACAAACAATAAAATCGTCCACATATATGGCCACCATAATATTTAGCACACTAAATTTACGAAAGCAACTAAACAATTTATGTTATTTACAAAAAGGAATTGTTGATTGTTGTTATGTAGCTTTAGGTTATAGCCAAAGATAGAGAACAACAGTCAACAATGCCTTGCAGAAAACAACGTAAAATGGATAGTATTCCAACCATCACCACAAAACGAAAGCCTTAAATGAAACAATGATGGTTTCAACAAATGCCTAAATTTTTTTTTTTTGAATAATGACCTATCAATAGGTGCAAGAACAAATATAGATAAATTTAAATCTAGATACATATGTTTGTTTCCTAAGAAAATGAAATAAACATCACTTGGTAGAGCTTGTGACAAAAAAATTGCTTCATCTATGGACTGCATATTTTGGCGATGGTTGCAATAATAGGTTGCATTCAAAAATTACCACAATAATTCAAAAATTTATGTTATTTTCAATAAGGCATTGTTGAGTGCAGATCTGTAGCTTGAGCTGCACAACATACATAGTTATCCACACCTATACTTCACAATGCATGTACAAATATATATATATATATATATATATGTATAAATTTAAATGCAATTATGTCTATCAACAAGTATAAATCTAGATATATATGTGTGTAGGTACACTCAAGCTAAATTACAAAAGTATTGTGCAGAACGTAGATGACAATTATCATTGAACGTCACATAGGGAATATTATAACAAAAATGAAGTTATATGCAACTCCAATAAAATGGAAGACGCATAAATAGCTACACATAGGCTATTCCCAAATGGCTAGCAAACAAAAAGGTGAAGGACACATAAATACCTCAAATATAAATAAATTGGAATATATACTACAAGTGCCGCTAATGCAAGCAAATCATTTCCACAGTTCGCTGGATACGCATGGCAAAGAGCCAATACAATTGTCAGCAACAAAAAGTGAAAAATTAATAGACTTACGAGATTGGCGCCCAAGGGTTGTCCAATAGCCTAGGGAGAGCTAGAGTACTCTGGCGTTGCTAGGCTTGCTCTTTAAAAAGGTCAGAGTTGCAACGCCGATGGTTGGCCATGAGCTCTATTGCAACAAAAAAACAAGGGCCAAAGATTCAATTAAAGCAACAAAGGCTGATGAGCTCCATTCCCATTTTTTTCAATTTTTTGTGGAGACATTAACAATATGACTGAAAACAAATAATATAAAAAAGACACATTTAGAAAACTCTTTGTAAATCATTTCAAAAACAATCTTTGTTCTTGCAAAACAACCAACCTAGAACATGCATTGTCCATCATTGCGATCAATGGTGGCATCAATGTTTCATATAACAGTTAAAATACACATTATCATTCCAAGAATGTCCCAACAAAATAAACATAGGAATCAGTATGTATCAATGTATTTTGCATCCATTATGACATACATACATATCTACACATAGGGGAAATACATTGTCCATAATTGCGATCAATGGGGGTATCAATGTTCCATAAAACACTTAAAATACATATTATCATTCCAATGATGTATCAGTATGTATCAATATTGTTTGCATCTAGTATGGCATACAAACATATATGTACATAGGAGAAATAAAGTGAAACACAAAAAAACAAGGCACTTTCCATCACTACAATCAATTGTGACATCACTCTTCCATATAAAATTTAAAATACAACCTATCATTCCCTATGTGCAGATATTTATGTATCTTTTGTTTTGTGGTGATGGCTGCAACACAATAAAATAGTTAATCTTATACACTTTTTCTTCTTTTTGAAAAGCCATCGTTGTTCATTGTTCTCTAGTCTTGGCTTTATTGGTCCATTATCGATAAGGTGTTGGTGGGGGAAAGAATTTATGATTCATGGATTCCATTTTATCGGTATGGTTGCAACGCAAAAAAATAGTGAAAACTATACAATTTATGCTGATTTCCATAAGGCATTCTTGATTGTTGCATTGTAGTTTAGGATGCATCATTTCATTTTCGATAAGGTGTTGTTGAGAAGGCTATATTGTTTCAATTTTCAATAAGGTGTTGTTCAGAAAAGACTGTATTGTTTGCTAATACGAATATGTTTTGGTTTATGGCTTCCATGTATTGCTTTTGCAACCATCACCCCATGCAAAAAAACCAAAATAACCTCCAACCACCTTCATAGAAGCTTAACAATGGCTGATCGAACTTGCACCTTCATAGGAGCTCACCATTATGGCATCAAAATTGATTGTTGTATGACTTCCATGTAGTGGCAATGGCTGCACAAAAGCTCGCCATTGTGGCATCAACATTAATTGTTGTATGGTTTATGTGTAGTGGCAATGGTTGTAATAACACCTGTCATTTTAAACCCTAGGAAACATAGCGAAAGCCTGCATAATTTCCAATGAGGCATTGTTGGGTGTTGTTTTGTGGCTTTTCCTGCTATCAGAGCTACAAGCCAAAAAAATGAGCTTTTTTAAAGGTTTGTTACTGTGAATTTTTGTGTTTTGTGGGTTTTTCCATATGGGCCACTATTGTAGCCAATGTTGTTTTATTTATGGCCTCCATTGTGTGGTGATGGCTGCAACACAATAAAATAGTTAATGCTATATAGTTCATGTTGTTTTTCCTTCTTTGGTTTTGTGCCATATAATTTTCCCCATGTGCAAATATGTATATTTGCAAAATTAGATGCAACCAACACTCATATCTACGACAACCTGTATATTAAGTGCAATAGTAAACATTGATATCACCATTGAATACATTGGTGGACAATCTATGCATGCCTGCCACAAAATAGTACATACATCACCCACCACTCTGACCAATGGTGAAATCAATGTTCCTTATTGCACTCACTATACAACCTACCATTGTAATTCCTTTTTTGAGACTGAAAGAAATAATAACTAAAAAGGTGTATTTAACTTCAGTTTCCCTAAACAATAAACATTGATAGCAGCATATATGAATTTTGTCCAAATATAATTTCACATACATACATATCTGCACATAGTGAAAGAGAAATCAAGTGCAACAAAATCAACACATACTTTTTGTGTTTATATATCTCCAAGCAATAGATTCCTACATATGCATCCAACACATGCAATACATATATATGTAGCTACAAAAAGAAAGCTACACCAATATACATATATATATCTAAAGTTATATGCACATATATACGCATTGTTGATTGTACTCTACAAAAGACTATATTGTTTGTTAAAACCAATATTGTTTGATTTATGGTTCACCTTTTGTGGTGATGGTTTTGATTAGGTTTGGCACTGTGAATTTTTTTATGTTCTGCAGGTTTTTCCATCTGTTGTAGTCTTTCATTTTTCTTTTCCCATGTGTAGATATGTATGTATGTGAAATTACATGTAGACAACATCCATAAATACTCGGCTTTACTAACAAAAGAATTCACAAAAATAAACACATGCATTTAATTGGTTATATATTAAGACAATGGACACCAACTTATAATTTCTAACAAAAAAATATACACTTCTTTTATTTTATTTTGTATTGTTTATGTCGCTTATAGTTTTGTATCACTTTTACTCTATGGTCCTCATTTTATTTTGTGTGGTTTGGTTATATAGCTATGTGTTGGCATAACAATTAGCACCTTTAGAGTGTGAGTTGGTATGAACAACTATGCACACTGCATAATGACTGCTCTTCAAATTAGGAGGGGAGTCTCCCTCTTTTGCTAATATGCGTGAAAAAGTAAATGATTCTAAATCCTATCTTTTTGACTAAGCTGGAAGAGGCACAAGGTTAAGGAAACCGAGAACATTGTAGCTAAGTATTTTCTCTAGTTTTGCAGATCTTAACTACAACTTAAACTAAAAGCTTTAAACTATCTTATTCCCTCAAGAAAAACAGAGCATGAGGAATTAGGAGTAGGAATGTGATTATACAATAAACTCTACAACGGGATTTCCAAGGAGGAGGAACCCCTATCTGAGGCATAGGCTGCTATGAAGTTTATTAGGCATGACATCAAATGATAAGCTCAATTAATATATTTCCAAGAAGGAGGAACCCCTATCTGAGGCGTAGATATGCAACAAGCTTATTGGTAACGACACTTAGACGATAATTCTTCTTCCTAAATTTTTGAGGAGGGAACCCCAAGGCATAGATTGAAAGAACAATTATTAACACAACACAAGGTAGTAAACTAGGACAACAAATTGCATTGGTGAGACACACATACAATAAACGATAAAACTAGCAACCCCATTTCACTAAGTTTGAACAAACACCATGATCATAACATTCAGGCAAGGTGGTGTAACTATTTATTATCAAAGTAAAAGCTCATGAACAAATACAAAACAACAATATTTCAGGCAAGGTGGCACAACATATATTACTATCTCGTGTAAAATTTATTTACAAATGAGCAAAGAGCTCTTATTTATAGACATCAAAGGTGTAGGGAACCCTAAAATCGCCTTGAGTCAACTACAGTCTCACAAGCATGCGAGAATTTATTGTCTAAGTCTAAATAAATGAAACTATATAGTTAACTGGAAAGCTACCATCAATTAACCGATACAAACAAGACTAAATGGACATGTGCAACATGCACATCCTTATTGAAAGAGATTTAATGGATAACTACCATCAGTCAACTAGTCCTAACTAAAAGTCCATCCTCTTGCAAAGATATCTCCAAGAATGAGATAAGCATACATGAGATCAATAGTAAGAACTCAAGAAATGATGTTGAGTTAACTGCTACTTCTGACTCATCCTTGTAAATAACTGCAGGTCCTAACTAGTTGTCTTCTACAAGCCTTCTCTCTTTATCATTTCATCTAGGAAATTGTCGATCATATCATCCTCTGGAACTTTGATGCTACCCACAATGATGAACTACCTGTCCACCTCTTTTCCTGCATCACTAATCACCCTCTAACTGTCTCTGACTTCTGAAGTCACCTTGTTGAAACTAGTAGTCATCACTGAGAAGTCATCCAACTTGGATGCCTTAGGGTCTCCACCTAGGTTATCACGAACCAATTTCTTGAACTCAACCTGAACTGCCTCTAACTCAGTGGATGTACCATCCTCACACTGATAATGGCATGGGATCTAAGTGATGAACGCATTGATAATTCTGAGAGCTGTAACAACCTTCTTCTGAAGAACGACCATCTTTGCAGAGATCCTATCATATGTTTCCACTTTGAACAAATGTTGTTCTCTCCAAGAAGAAATCATCTTCTGATCTTCTTCTATTTCCATGGCATCATGAGCAATTGCCAGCTAAGATATGAGTATCAAGTGTTTCGGCTTGTGTTCTTCTATGAATATCTCGAGATGCTCAATCTTCTGACGAAGTTCATGTGCATCGAACCTCAACTGATATATCTCTGTAAGGAGGTGCCAACCTGCAACAATGAAGTCTTCAATCCAATTATCTAGGAGCTTTCCACAATTGACCAAATGACCAAGTCTCTGCTGATCTACGGTTGCCTATCAAAGCTCTTGGAGTAAAGGTGCATGTCCTGCATTTCCATGAAGTAGATCTAAGATATATTGTCAAAGCTTCCTATTCTCAACCTTGAGGGTGACCTTATCTTCACTGTCCTTGATGAAATGCTCCTTGATATTGCTTGTGATGACCTTGAAAATGCTCACGTCCATGTGCCGAATGCTCCTACCTACATTTGATTTGACAAAGGTCAAATCACCAGCTTCAATTTCATCCATTTTTTTTCCTTCTGGAGGTGTAGCAACTTCAATGATGATCTCCACTTTAGGATTCTTCTCAATGTTCACATGTTTCTTGACTCTCTTGCTCGAACTATCCTAATAAGGATCGCCAAACTTAGACAAGTCAAGCTGATATGAATGCCTACACCTTTCTCTTCCCAATGACCTCTCGATCCAAGATGAATGATCAATGATGTTCTCTCAAGGAGAAGCTACTCCTGTTGTGTCAACCACAAGTAGATCAACTTGACTGAATATCTCATGAACTAGAGACTCAAGATCTAAATCAATATTGATAGGAGATGATCATGGAGAAAATGGTGGACTTGGAGATGAATCGGCCTCAGCCTGTACCATTGGTTCCATTGGGACTTCATTCATTTTCTCAACCTGTTTCCGCTTTGTGATTATTTTCCCCTTCGAGTTTCCATTAACTTTGACTCCTTCGGGCAGCTTCAAGACAACCTTAACTTGAGGCCTCGACCTAGAAGTAGAAGGTAGTGAAGAAAACCCTGTTGGCAGATCTGTAACTGGAACTATCCTTTGTTTCTGCTTGCTCTCTAAGAAGTACATGCTCATCTTAATAACTGATTTTGACAGGTCCTTGATTGAAGTATTCTCCTTGACATACTAATCAGGTTGGCGTCGTGGCTAGTGAGCAACTTGGTCTTTAATGAATGAATTGAGAATCACCTCTTTGTCATCATCAAACAAACCCTCCACATCTTCTAACAGGAAATCCACAAGCTATGGGTGAGTAAGCTTGCATTAATGATGTCGACACACCTCAAACTCATCCTCATAATTGACCTAGAAGTCCTCAAGTGCTGCCCTATGTGAATTGCTTCACTCCAACTGTGTTGAATAATGACCCAAAGGATCATAAGTATGCCTCTGAGGAAAATAATTGAGATGAATCTTTTCCAACTCGTTTGTCATTAACTTGCAATATGCAATAGCCTTACACTTGTAAATACCCAATCTGAATGGAAAGGTGAATGTCGACTTATATTAATTGCGAAGAAAAGAGTGAACCTCCTATGCTTGTCTCATGAACTCCATTAAAAGGACTATGTATGAAGGGTACCTCAGTAACATCAAAGGCTCTCTGATGTAACCATACACTCAGATATATGTGAAAGTATGGAATTGTATGAACCAATCCACCCAACTTTCCATCGCTGATTTCGCCTCTAGAGAAATTTTGATATGCATCTCGTTATCTAGATCCCTGATTGTCTTCATAAGAAAGTGATCATTCATCTCCTTAATGTCCTGTTCATCCTTCAAAAACTCCAACTGTGAGAAGTATTCGTGAACGCATTGAATGCCAATAAATCCATTAGTCTTCTAAGGTTTAAAGTTGCCTTGAAACGCAACCAAGTAGACCAGAAAAGTCACCATATGAAATTCGTGAATCTTGAGGAACTTTGTAATCTACTGGTGAAGACACTCACTGATAAACATTTCTCAATCAAAGTTTCCCTTCTTGTCAATAATCCAAAGATGATATAGAACATCCATAGTCAGAAAATGTTTGCTTCTTCCTGACCTAATACCCGGTTAAGAAAAGTTATTAAGATGGCAATCTCATCCTTGAACTCAGCACGCCCAACTTTCTAAGACATGTTGGTCTTCTGAATTTTTAAACACCGTTAAGAAACTTTCTTTTGTGATATATCTTTGTCCTCTTCTCCTATCTTCTTGCAATTTGGAATGGATACAACAAAATTATCTGAGTGAGGAGGAATAGAAAAACATTTCTCCATGTCCCTCGGCTTGAGGCTACAAATGACCCTCCCATTGGCTGACCTGATTTGTCTGGTAGATGATTCATAATGCTTAATGCAAGCGATTACAAACTCGAGATCGAAGACGGTGATGAGAATAAACATCGCTGCAAGAAACTCAGAATGCTCAAGATTTCTGATGATGGTGCTGCTAGTACCCTCCAATGTATTCAGATTGATGACATGATAAACATGACCCAAGTTTGTATTGGTAGTTTTCAGAAAATCATGCACAAAGACTGATTTGGCCTTGTAATCTATGGGGTTGAACTACATTATGAAAAACTAGATTATTGACTGTAAAGTTGGGTATGTTCAGATCACTTTCAAAAAAGGTTGAAAAAGCTCTAGGATAGGCTAAAAATAGCTGGTTGAGGTGAAGTTTTTCAAAAAAATTATGAGATATGGGTTTTGTGTAGAATCGAATTCTAAGACAACCCAGATCAACAAAACTTCAAAAAAGTGAGTTTTAGCAAGGCATGAAAATGTTTTCAGCTGAAATTTGTAGGGGTTGTAGGGGCACTAGGGCAATTTTTTCTGAGAAAATTTGAAACATGGGTTTTGCGCAAAACTGAATTCTAAGACAACCCAGGTTGATAAATTTGGAAAAAAATGAGTTTTAGGCCCACGTGCAAAGAGATTTTTCGGAGAAAAGGCATAGTGCTCCAGAATGGAGGCAGCGAGGGAATTTTCACTAAAAATTCTAAGACATGGGTTTTGTTGTTGTTGCTGAAATAGATGAATCCAGAGGATTTGTTTCTAAAAAAAATTCGTTTAATTTGACATGCTAAGAATACCTAAGACGAGAATAGAAGAAATTAAGACAAAAGATAGAAGTTTTTTTGTTTTTCTACATCTGTAGAAATTGCCTATGCTTGATTAGATTTGATGTAACCTACATGAAAATGGAAAATGAAGTCTGTAATAACCTCCCTCTGAACATTTTAGATCTGACGCTATGAAGAACACTAAATTATGACAACGGTAGCACCTTCAGATCATTATTTTCTTAAGAAAGGCGTGTTTTATCTCACTCACAATGAAGAATAATGGATGCCATAGCCTTAATAAATAATAAATTATCATCAAAGGCATCATAAATACATGCAAATTCTTGGAAATGGTGCTTGTCCTCTGATTGGACCACTAAAACACACGCCTAGCTTGTGATTGGGCATCAAAATAGTTATCTGAATGAAAAATATGCCCTAATTAGGGTGCCACCTCTAACACTTGAGTTAACAGGCTCATGCAAAAAGAATCGCCTAGTTACAAGCTAAACTAAGCCAAGAAGAAGTTGACTTGAAAAGAGTTGAACTGATGATGCAATCTCAGTTAATTCTCTCCACCTTTAAAGGGTGCCACTTCTCTTTATTTCAAAAAGTTAACCTTTGAATTTAGGCGTCACTTTCCAGAATTAGCCAATTTCTTGAAAATTTGGATTTGAAAACATCACTGGAGCTCATGTTCAATCACTGATTCTGATTGATTGACATGTCGGATTAACTAGCTGATAGTTCCATTGAAGAGCAAGATCAAATCTAACAAGAGACTCTTGGAGGCTGCAAACCCTAATTCATCCATCTGAGGCTTGAAAATGTAGGGCGTGCCTGGCCTTTAGGGGTGATTTTGACCTCAGACTAAGAAAAAAAATTCAATGCATTTTCATCATTTTCAAGGTGATTCTGACCTAACTTCACTTCACATTTCTTGGTGTTCAGAAAAACTTCAGAACTAGCTAACAGGCTCACTATGAAGGTGGTGGATTTTGAACAAGAGCTCTTAGAGAGAACTTCTCACCTTATTTGACAACTGGAAAACAAAGGCGCCCTTGGCCTGTAGGGGCACTTTTCTTCCCAGACTTGGCCATTTTTCAAACTGGCTAAAAACCACTTAAACTCCCGCTATAGGCTGCTGACAAGTCCTCTGACCCAACTGAGATATGCAAGGGAAATATGGAACCAACACGGACAGGATAAGCATATGAGATGATCAAAAATACTGAGTTTGAGGATCCAAAACCTTGGGTGCCTCTAGCCTCCAGGGGCGCTCTTACTATTTTGGACATTTCTGATTATGACTGAAACCCTATGGTTGACTCCTGATACCGACAGTTCAACAACTTTGATTCACCCATTGACAAATGCGTTATGAAGCCAGATCAAGTCTGAGAAAAACATCATAGGTGTCATTTGATCAGAAGACTTCAGTTGGTGCTTCAAAAAGATGGACACCCCTAGCTAAGAGGCGCACTTTTCACTCCAGTGTTAGTCATTTTTTCATCTCCCTCGTTTTGCGTTCAATCTCCAGTTTCAGGTGCTAGACATATTTGTGAGACTGGTTGGATAGCTCATTGCGAATTTAACAAGATTCCGAAGAAGTTCCCTTGGAAATGATAAGTCTCAGAAAGTTGATCTAGGCCTCCAAAATCAAGGGCACCCTTGGCTCACAAGTGCGCTTTTGCTCCAAAGAAAAATTTCCCAGTTTTTCACCTCAACGAAAATCCCCTTCGAGATGAAGCATCGTTTCAGATATATCTCACCATAGAATCTTCACCAAAGCGTTTCAAGCTTAGATTTCAATACCTGGGACCTGGCCATCTATCCTTGTTGGCCTTGGAGATCCTAACTTTGCACTTGAAAAAGTGAAAACTACCCATCAGGCTTAAACTGAGTTTTAACTGAATCTGACTTCACCATTGTGATCGTGAAGCAAAATAAGCCAATCAAAACATTTTTTAGCCAATTCTAACAAGTTTCAATTTTTAGGGTTTTCTGACCTAAAAACAAGGGTCCAAAAACCCTAATTTTCATTTTTTTCAAATTTTGTTAGTATCTTCCTGACATCACATTGACTCGAAATCCATACTTGATTTGGCCAAAAACTATGTTTTGACATCATTTTAACAAGGTTTAGACCATTTTAAGCAAAATGCCTTAATGAAGCAAAAAAATTGGTTTGGGTCAACATTAGGCTCCGTCTGGTGACCATGTTGGATACCTACGACATAGGAGAATCCGAGAACCTTTGATTTTTTGTAGACCATTGACTTAACAATTGGGCATTAGAGTTAGGACTTTCTTTCCTAAAATACTTGGACTTTTCCTAAAAATCACCTATAATAAGACTACATAAATCACCTAAAACATGACATAACATCACACAACAAGGAAAGACATTACGATATAACGAAAAAATATAAACAAATTATTCAAAAAAATTACTCCTCCCCCATAGGGATGAAGTTCTTAAGATATTGCTCATTGTATGGTAGCAAGAGAAACCTTCCATCTCAATGCGAGAGAATGCATGTGTTCTCTCCTCTTGATTCATGAATCTAGAAAGGCCCTAACCATAAGGAATCAAAATTTCTATGCATTCCTTTAGGTTCATGTCTTTTGTCCCACAATAGGACTTGATCTCCAATCTCAAAGTCTCTCTGACAAGCCTTCTTATCAAAAATATTCTTCACTCGTTCTTGATGTTGAGTGATTATGTCAATGACCTTCACCCTTTCCTCTTCTAGCTTCAAGTACAAAATCCTCTTCTCGATTAGATATTTGAACTCTCCATCCTTCACCATGGATGCTAGCTACAAGGAAGACAACTCCAGTGTAATGGATAACATTGCTTATGTTCCATACAAAAATGTAAAAGGCGAAGTGTCAATGGCTCGTTTGGGAGTGATTCTATCCGCCCAAAGAGCATCATATATCTTTTTGTGCCAAGCTTTCTGATTTGATTCAAATAGCTTACACGATTGTGACTATGTTCTTGTTTGAAGATTTGGCATGTCCATTACCTTGAGGGTAATAATCTGATGAATGTGACAACGTGATGCCATGATCAAAACAAAAATTAAGTAATTCCTCTGATGAGAAACTTGTTACATTATCAGCCAAAAATTTTTGAGGCACCCCGAAGAGCGAAATGATGTTCTTCAAAAAGTCACAAACAACTTCCAAGGTAGCTCACTTGGTAGGAACAAATTCAACCCATTTTGTAAAATAATTAGTCACTATAAGGACATAAACATGCCCCTTGTTGGAATGTGGGTTGATGGGACCTATGAAATCAATACCCCATTGCTGAAATGGAGCATCAATGATAACTAGCCTGAGTGGAGTAGCCGCCAATCTAACTTTACCAACAAACTACTGACATGTCTGACACCTATAGAACTATTCATATGCGTCATGAAACATGTTAGGCCATTAGAACCATGCTCGTAAGATCTTGAATGCAATGACTCTTGATGAGAAGTGACCACCGCATGCTTGACTATGAAAATCATCCAACAATCTCTGTTGTTGGTCTCTGCCAATGCATAATAGGAAAGTTTCGTCAAGGCCATTCTTGTAAAAACCATCATTGACAAGCACGAAGTTCTCTGCTTTCAGCTTCAAAGTTATCTTCTGCTATTTGTCCATGTGATGTGGACATTCTCCATAAGTTGAATAATACCACAAGGTTATGTATCATTCCTCCACAGAATCAATGAATAAGACCAAAGGAAGGTCTTCTTCAGGTTCAGTTTCAATTCCACCATTGCTTTGATACTTTTGATCTCCATCTTTTGCCAAATATTAACAAAGACCTTGCCAATGGATGAGCTTGGTCAACTTGATGTCCAAATCATACTCTTGAACTTTTTCAATCCAATTTCCTCTTTTCATGCTCATCTCTTGTTGAGTTAACACACTTTTCACTGCTGGATTGTTGACAAACACCATTGTATGAGAATTCAAGATATAGAATCTAAAAGCCTTAATAGCTCTGATGATAGCATATGTGTTCCTCTCAATTTGAAAATAGTGTGATTCACTATCTTTAAAACTGGTACTCATAAAAACAATTGGAGATTCTCCTTCTTCAGTGAGCTTCTGAGTCAATATAACAGACAATGTGTGTTCTGACGCATAATAATAGAGGATAAAATCCTTTAGAAAGTTAGGATGAACCAACGTTGGTTCGTTAGCAATAGCTTCTTTTATTTTAATAAAGGATTTCTTACCTTCTTATGTCCATATGAAAGTGGACATCTTTTTCATCATAGCTGAGATCTCCTTTGTCAGCTCCAAAATTTTTGGTACAAACCTTCGGATAAAGTTAACTTTACTAAAAAAGGAATGCACTTGTGTTTTTGTGGTTGGAAGAGACAGGTTCTGAATTGAATCCACTCGATTTGGGTCAATTTTGGTCCCCTCCTTGGAAAATATATGGCCAAGTAACTTGCCCTCTATCACCGAAAAGATAGTCTTCTTAGGATTCAATGAGATCTTGTGATACCTGCATATTTCAAAAACTTTTGTGAGATATGAAAATTGATCGCCTCGCTTATCTGAGAAAATGTTCAAGTCATCAAGATAGACATCTATTATTTTGTTCTTGAGATCCCCAAATGCCAAATCCATGGCCCTAAAAAAAGTAGCACCGACGTTGATAAGGCCAAAATTTATCCTCTCATAATAAAATGTTCCCCACAACGTGGTGAAAGTTTTCTTGATCTGAACCTCCTCTGCCACTGCAATCTGTATGTAACCAAAAAAACCATCAAGAAGTGATAGCATCTACAATCCGGTGACTATTTGTAAGGTATGTTCCATGATTGGTAAGGGATAATTGTCCTTCAAGGATGACTGATTTAAATTCTTGAAGTCCACACAAATTCTAATTTCACCATTCTTTTTGTGCACAAGAACTATGTATGACACCCAGGTGGAGTGATTAATTGGAAAAATTATCTTCGAGTCCACCATCTTTTGAATTTCCATGTAGATAGTCTTAAATCCGTGGATTATAATGTCTCTTCTTTTTCTTGAAAGACTTGACATCAGACTTCAGAGGAATTTTATGTGACAATTCTATGCGTGTGAAGACCTTCAAGTCTTTATATGTCTAGGAAAATACATCCTTGTATTGTTTGAACAAGGTGGAAAACTTCCCAGCTTCTTATGTAGTACAACACTTGCCTAGATTAATAAACTGAGGTTTGTCTTCAGTGTCGATGTTCACTTGGTAATGCTCAGCAAAAGTATTAATACCTGACATCTTCTAATGAATGTATCAATCATTCTTGTCAAATAAATCCTCTAAAGAAATGAAACCCTTAGGAATGTGATTTCCTCTCAACTGAATGATCCCAGATTCTATAGCTTCAGAGTCTTTTGTAATTGATTCTCTGAAAGGAGTAGAACTTCCTTCAAAGAACAATTCTTTGTAGTTGTCTCCCATAATGAGAAACTATTTTATGTCATCATTGTCATCAAAGACTTGCTAGCTATCTGAATTATCTGGTACAGTTGGCTTGTAGATCAGCTCAATAGCAAAATAATTTTGACGAAAGTCAGAATGCGACATGAAAAGAGTGGTTAATACTGCAAGGGAATCAACTCTACTATTGTCTATTCTTGGAATGTATTTGATGTCAAATGCATAAAACCAATCGATGGCATTCCACACCCTCTGTCTGTAGGATTGAAGGAAATTCTTTCTAACTTGAAACTGCTCACTGATCTGTTTAACAATCAGCTCTACATCTCCTTCAACTTTAAGCAATTTAATCTCCATATCCTCTTCATTCTTGAGACCTAATAAGAGTGCCTCGTATTCATTAGTGTTATTGGTGCATTCAAATTGCAACCTATACACGAATGGATATAGACAACCTTTGGGATAAATGATCACTACTCCTACTCCTAAACCTGATGTTGAACAACTATTTTCAAACTACATCATCCACACCTTTTATTCTTCATATGATGTAGTCATGGAAAGTAAAAAAAATTGACAGTCTTCAATGATATTAGATATCATAGCATATGTCCCTAGGCTTGTGTCTTGATATAACACTTGTGCATTTGAAACTTGGGACTTTACCACCGTGAACTTTGACTTCACCTCAGGCTCCAGCTTGAAATTTCCCTTCTTCAAAGGAATTGTCGTGAATGACCAATCCAACTGAATTTCACCTCTGAGGTCTTTACAAAAACTCCTACTGAGCAACATCCTGTAACTGATTGGAATGTCAGTGATCAAGATAGTCATCATAATTTTCTTCTCAGGACAAGATGCTAGCCTTACTTGTGCATCTTTCAGTTGACCAACCAATGACACTGACTTTGGCTCAAGTGAATAACATATTTCTTTGGTTTCAGTGCATGAAAGTCCCAACGCGTTCATAATCTGTAAAGGCATGGCGTTGTCTAAATCTTCACTATCTATGATGCAATTGTTGAGTTTAAAACCTCCTATATACAAAGATATATAGAACGGTTTTGTCGTGTATTCTACTGGTACAGAGGATTCAAGTAATGTAGGTTGTATTGCAGCCTTCTTCTTTACCACTTTGAGGATTCTATCCAACTGCTCTGGATGATCCTGAAGATACTCTAATTGTGATATTTTTACCTTCATCTTCATCATGGAAGACACAATGTCAAAGCTTTCTAAGGTTGGATCCTAAAAAATCGACACAGTGTTTACTTGGGAAGACTTGGGATTGGAAGTGGAAGGCACTTCCTTTCCCTTTTCATCAGGTTCTCTGTCGAAGTATCCCATTGTCGAGTCACCACCAAAGTCATCCATCTGTGGTGAGACAACATTTGTAGTTGGTGAAGGTATGAAGCTTGTACTTGGAGCAACATCAACAAATCCCATGATTTGATTCATTCTTTGATTTTATGGACATGTGGCTGCTGTGTGTTCAAATATATCATGGAAAGAGAAATAGGTCGTAGGATTCTCAATCTCAATAGGTTGTCTTGATTGTACTTTTGGGAACCTTGATTTGTAGTTGTTGAATGGATGGAAGTTATTCCTCTTTGGTTGGTATGGTTGCTGAGGTTGATAGGGAAATTGTGTAGGCAGTTCTTGTTGCCCTTGTGTGGGTAACTATCTTTTGAGAATTGTCACCTTGTTGGATACCTTCTATAGTAGTGGATCGGAAAATGCTTGAACAAGTAGTATGATTGAATCATTATTCATCTTTCCCGTTGTGATCATGTTATCTTCAATTCTAATTCTTCTTGTGTAAGATGTAGACCTACTCCTTGGCATCCCTTCAATAAAAAGGCTATTTGTGACGATAGAGCGTTGATGAAGCTTCTCATCAAAATCTCATCAGATGGGTTGAGTGAATGGTAAATACGTGTGACAAGGAAATTAAACCTTGCTACAAACTCCCTCATCAGTTCTATAGGCTCCATCTTTGAGTTTGAGAGTTGTGCAAATAAGTGGTGACTATCCTCAATAGACTTAAATCTTGCCAAGAATTTTTTGTTCATGACTTCCCAACTTGTGATAATACCTAGTTCAAGATTATGGAACTAGTCTAAATTTTTATTCTCTATGGTCTCAACAAAGAGACGAACAACCATGTCTTCATATGGAACATGCAAAACAGAACAAGCCCCTGTGAATGCTGAAATGTGTTCATCGGGATGTTTGGACCCATCACCATGGAATCGAGGAAAATGCTTTCGTGATCCCTTGGGTAGCTCATGGTGTCTTGCTAAGGCTAACGATCTAATTTTTTCACCCCAAGGTAGTGGGGTTGGATGTATCAAGTTTCTTCTATTCTGACCATTGTGAGTGTTGTTGTTGTTGTTGTTATCATTGTCGACCATTGCTTCAGCTAGGGCTAGAGATTCTTCTTCATGTTCTTCTAGGAAATTCTTAAGAACCTCTTCAAAGATCAGATCTTCTTGAATAGGAGGATTACTTCTCCTTCTTGAGTATACTTGGTAAGCCAGGATGCTTTATTCCCACGCGCGTGATGGAAAAACTAGTCGACCAGCTGTAAGATCCTTTATTTCTTCTTCTTTGTCCAGAGTAGTAGTTGTGTTCCTACACTAAGTAGTTGATTTTTTGATTTAAAAAGATAAAACTTTGTAGGCTACTAATGATGTTTGACTGCTCTAAATGAATCAACATAAAGTTTAGCTGTATGATAGCCGAAGTGAGTCCTGGTTGTTGAACTGGAGCAATAGGACGCCAAATGGTCATTCCCATGACATAAAGTGTGAATCTTTCTTGAAGTTTTCTTTCCTCGTACCTCATGGTGGGCACCAAAAAATTGTCGGTGTAACAATTAGCACCTCTGGAGTGTGAGTTGGTACGGACAACAATGCACGGTGCGTAATGAATTCTCTAAAAATTAGGAGGGGAAGCTCCCTCTTTTGTTGATATGCGTGAAAAAGTAAATGATTCTAAATCCTATCTTTTGGACTTACCTAGAAGAGGCACAAGGTTAAGGAAACCAAGAACATTGCAGCTAAGGATTTTCTCTATTTTTGCATATCTTAACTACAACTAAAACTAAAATCTTTAAACTATCCTATTCCCTCAAGAAAATTAGAGCATGAGGAATTAGGAGCAGGAATGTGACTATACAATAAACTCTACAATAGGATTTACAACGAGGAGGAACCCCTATTTGAGGCATAGGCTGCTATGAAGTTTACTAGGCATGACATCAAATGATAAGCTCAATTACTAAATTTCCAAGGAGGAACCCCTATCCGAGGCATATATATGCAACAATCTTATTGGTAACGACACTTAGACGATAATTCTTCTTCCTAAATTTCCAAGGAGGAGGGACCCCTATCCAAGGTGTAGATTGAAAGAACAATTATTAACACAACACAAGGTAGTAAACTAGGACAAAAAATTGCATTAGTGAGACACACATACAATAAATGATCAAACTAACAACACCATTTTACTAAGTTTGAACAAACACCATTATCATAACATTTAGGCAAGGTGGTGCAACTATTTATTATCACAATAAAAGCTCATAAACAGATACAGAACAACAATATTTCAGGCAAGGTGGCATAGCATATATTACTATCTCGTGCAAAAATTATTTACAAATGACCAAAGAGATCTTATTTATAGACATCAAAGGTGTAGGGAACCATAAAATCACCTTGAGTCAACTACAGTCTCGCAAGCATGCAAGAATTTATTGTCTAAGTCTAAATAAATGAAACTCTACAGTTAACTGGAAAGCTACCATCAATTAACCAATACAAACAAGACTAAATGGACATGTGCAGCATGCACATCCTTATTGAAAGAGAGTTAATTGATAACTACCATCAGTCAAATAGTCCTAACTAAAATTCCATCCTCTTGCGAAGATATCTCCAAGAATGAGATAAGTGTGCATGAGATCAGCAATAAGAACTCAAGAAATGATGTTGAGTTAATTGTTGCTTCTAAATCATCCTTGTAAATAACTGTAGGTCCTAACTGGTTGTCTTCTACAAGCCTTCTCTATTTATCAGTTCATCCAAGAAATTTTTGATCATATCATCCTCTGACACTTTGACGGTATCCACAACAATGAACTACATGTCCACCTCTCTTCCTCCATCACTGATCGCCCTCTGACTGTCTCTGAATTCTGAAGTCACCTTGTTGAAACTGGTAGTCATCATTGAGAATTCATCCAACTTGGATGCCTCAAGCTCTCCATCTAGGTTATCATAGACCAATTTATCAAACTCTGCCTGAACTGCCTCTAACTCAACACATGTACCATTCTCACACCAATAATGGCATGGGATCTGAGTCAAGAACTTGCTGATAAGCCTGAGAGCTGTAACAACTTTCTCTTGAAGCATGACCATCTTTGTAGAGATCCTATCATATGTTTCAACTTTGAACAGATTTTGTTCTCTCTAAGTGAAAACCTTCTTTTGATCTTCTTCTGTTTCCATGGCATCATGAGCAACTACCAGCTGAGATATGAGTATCAAGTCTTTCATCTTGTGTTCTACTATGGATATCTTGAGCTATTGAATCTTCTAATGAAGTTCATGTGCATCAAACCTCAAATGATATATCTATGTAAGGAGGTGTCGACCTACAACAATGAAGTCTTCAATCCAATTATCCAAGAGATTGTTGTGATTGACCAAATGACCAAGTCTCTGATGATTTGCGGCTGCCTGTCAAAGCTGTGGGAGTAAAGGTGTATGTCTTGTGTTTCCATGAAGTAGATCTGAGATATATTGTCAGAGCATCCTATTCTCAACCTTGAGGGTAGCCTTATCTTCTTCGTCCTTCATGACACACTCCTCCAGATTGTTTGCGATGACCTTGAAAAGGCTCACATCCATGTGTCGAGTGCTCCTACCTATATTTTCTTTGACAAAGGTGAAATCACCACTTCAATTTCATCCAGGTTTTTTCCTTCTGGAGGTGTAGCAACTTGAATGACGATCTTTGCTTCAAGAGTCTTCTCAATGTTCACCTATTTCTTGACTCTCTTGCTCGACCTATCCTGATAAGGATTACCAAAATTTGACAATTCAAGTTGATGTGAAGGCCTATGCCATTCTCTTCCCATTGACCTCTAGAGCCAAGATGAATGAGAAACATTGTTCTCTTGAGGAGAAGTTGCTCCTGATGTGTCAACCACTGGTGGATCAACTAGAATGAATGTATCATGAACTGGAGACTTAGGCTTTCAATCAATGTTGATAGGAGACCATCATGGAGAAAATGGTGGACCTAGAGATGAATCAGCCTCAGCCTGTACCACTGGTTCCACTGGGACTTCAGTCATTTTCTCAACCTGCTTCCACTTTGTGATGATTTTCCCCTTTGAGTTTCCACTAACTTTAACTCGTTCAAGTGGCTTCAAGACAACCTTAACTCGAGGCCTCAACCTAGAAGTAGAAGGTAGTGAAGAAAACCCTATTGGTGGCTCTGTAACTGGAACTTTCCTTCACTTTCGCTTACTCTCCAAGAAGTACATGCGCATCTTAATAACTGATTTTGACAAGTCCTTGATTGAAGTATTCTCCTTGACATACCAATCAGGTTGGCAAAGTGGTTGGCGAAGTGGCTGGCGAGCAACTTGGTCTTTAATGAATGAATTGAGAAGCGCCTCTATGTCATAATCAAACAAACTCTCCACATATTCTGACAATAAATCAACAAGCTATGAGAGAGTAAGCCTGCAGTAGTGATGTTGACACACCTCAAACTCATCCTCATAATTGACCCAAAAGTCCTCAAGTGCTTCCCTATGTGAATTGCTTTGCTCCAACCGTGTTGAATAATGACCCAAAGGATCATAAGTATGCCTCTGAGGAAAATAATTGAGATGAAGCTTTTCCAACTCGTTCGTCATTAACTTGCAATATGCAATAGCCTTACACTTGTAAATACCCAATCTGAATGGAAAGGTGAATGTCGGCTTATGTTAATTGCGAAGAAAAGGTTGAACCTCCTATGCTTGTCTCATGAACTCCATGAAAAGGACTATGTCTGAAGGGTACCTTGGTAATATCAGAGGCTCTTTGGTGTAGCCATACACTTAGATATATGTGAAAGTAGGGAATTGTATGAATCAATCTGCCCAACTTTCCATTATTGATTTCATGTATGGAGAAATTTTGATATGCATCTCATTATCTAGATCCTTGATTGTCTTCATAAGAAAGTGATCATTCATCACCTTAAAGTCATGTTTAGCCTTTGAAAACTCCAACTGTGAGTAGTATTTGTGAATGCACTGAATACCAAGAGCTCCATTAGTCTTCAAAGGTTTAAAGTTGCCTTGAAATGCAACCAAGTACACTAGAAAAGTCACCATATGAAATTCGTGAATCTTGAGGAACTCTGTAATCTGTTGGTGAAGACACTCGCTAATAAACATTGCTCAGTCAAAGTTTTCCTTCTTCTTGATAACCCAAGAGATTACATAAAACATCCATAGTCAGAAAATGTTTGCTTCTTCTTGACCCGATACCCAATTAAGAAAATTTATTAAGATGGCAATCTCGTCCTTGAACTCACCATGCCCAACTTTCTTCGGCATGTTGGTCTTCTGAATTTTTAAATACCGTTGAGCAACTTTCTTCTATGATTTGTCTTTTTCCTCTTCCCATATCTTCTCACAATCCGGAATCGATACAACAAATTTATCTGAGTGAGGAGGAATAGAAAAACATTTCTCCACATCCCTCGACTTGAGGCTACAAATGACCCTCCCATTGGCTAACCTGATTTTTGTGGTAGACGAGTCATAATAATTAATGCAAGTGATTACAAACTTGAGATCGAAGACCGTGATGGGAATAGATGCCACTGCAAGCAACCCAGAACACTCAATATTTTTGATGATGGTGTTGTTAGTACCCTCCAATGTATTCTGATTGACAATAGGATAAACATGACCCAAGTCTGTATCGGTAGTTTTTAGAAAATCATGCACAAAGACTAATTTGGCCTTGTAATCTATGGGGTTGAACTGCATTTTTAAAAACTAGATTATTCAGTGTAAAGTTGGGTATGTTTAGACAACTTTCAGAAAATGCTGAAAAAGCTCTAGGATAGGCTAAAAATAGCCGATTGAGGTGAATTTTTTTGAAAAAATTCTGAGATATGGGTTTTTGTGCAGAATCAAATTCTAAGACAACCTAGATCAACGAAACTTTGAAAAAGTGAGATTTAGCAAGGCATGCAAAAGGTTTTCAGTTGAGATCTGTAGGGGTTGTAGGGGCACTAGGGGTAGTTTTTTTCGAGAAATTCTAATAAATGGGTTTTGTGCATAATTGAATTCTAAGACAACCAAAAATAGATAGATTTTGGCAAAAATGAGTTTTAGGCCCACATGCAAAGAGATTTTCAAAAAAAAAAAGCATAGTGCTCCAGAATGGAGGCGGCAAGACAATTTTCACGAAAAAATCTAGGACATGGGTTTTGTTGCTATTATTGAAATAGATGAACCTAGATGATTTGTTTCTAAAAAAAATTTCATTTACTTTGACATGCAAAGAATACCTAAGACGAGAATAGAAGAAATTAAGACAAAAGATAGAAGTTTTTTTGTTTTTCTGCTTCTATAGAAATCACCTATGCTTGAATTATATTCGATGTAACCTGCATGCAAATGGAAAATGAAGTCTGTAATATCCTCCCTTTGAACATTCTAGATCTGACGGTATGAAGAACACTGAATTCTGACAATGGTATCACCTTCAGATCATTATTTGATCAAGAAGGGCGTGTTTTATCTCACTCACAATGAAGAATCATGGATGCCATAGCCTTAATAAATAATAAATTATCATCAAAGGCATCATAAATGCATGCAAATTCTTGGAAATGGTGCTTTTGCTTTGATTGGTCCTCTAAAACACACGCCTAGCTTGTGATTGGTCATCAAAATAGTTAACTGAATGAAAAATATGCCCTAATTAGGGTGCCACCTCTAACTCTTCAGTTAACAGGTGCATGCAAAAGGAAATCACCTAGTTACAAGCTAAAATAAGCCAAGAAGAAGTCGACTTGAAAAGAGTTGAATTGATGATGCAATCTCAGTTAATTGTCTCCACCTTTAAAGGGCGCCACTTCTCTTGATTTCAAAAATTCAACCTTTGACTTTAGTTGTCACTTTCCACACTAAGCCAATTTCTTGAAAATTTGGATTTGAAAACATCACCGGAGCTCATGTTCGATCACTAATTTTGATTGACTGACATGTTGTATTACCTAGATGACAATTTCATTGAAGAGCAGGATCAAATCTGACAAGAGACTCTTGAAGGCTACAAACCCTAATCCACCCATCTGAGGCTTCAAAATGCAGGGTGTGCCTGGCCTTTAGTGGTGCTTTTGACCTCAGACTTAGAAATTTTTTTAATGCATTTTCATCATTTTCAAGGTGATTCTGACCTAACTTCACTTCACATTTCTCGGTGTTCAGAAAAACTTCAGAACTAGCTAACAGGCTCACTACGGAGCTAGCTAGATTATGAACAAGAGCTCTTAGAGAGAACTTCTCGTAAAAACCTCATTTGATAGCTGAAAAATATAGGTGCCCCTAGTCTCTAGGGGCGCTTTTCTTCCCAGACAACCATTTTTCAAACTGGCTAAAAACCACTTAATTTCCCGCTATAGGCTACTGACAAGTCCTCTGACCTGACTGAGGTATGCAAAATAAAGTTGGAACCAACACAAACATGATAAGCATCTTATATGATCAAAACCTTGGGTGCCAGGGGCGCTTCTGTTATTTCTGGACATTTCTGATTATGACTAAAACCCTATGTTTGACTCCTGATACCGTCAGTTCAACAACTCTGATTCATCCACTGACGGATGCATTGTGAATCTAGATCAAGTCTGAGACAAACATTATAGGTGTCATTTGATCATAAAACTTCATCCGGTGCTTCAAAAAGATGGGTGCCCCTGGCTAAGAAGCGCGTTATTCACTCCAGTGTTAGTCATTTTTTCATCTCCCTCGTTTTTCTTTCAATCTCCAGTTTCAAGTGCTAGACATATCCGTGAGACTGGTTGGCTGGCTCATCGCAAAGTTAACAGGATTCTGGAGAAGTTCTCTTGGAAGCGATAAGTCTCAGAAAGTTGATCTAGGCATCCAAAATCAAGGGTGCCCCTGGCTCACAGGTGTGCTTTTGCTCCAGAGTTAGAAAAAAATTCCACATTTTAACCTCGGCGAAAATCCCCTCTGAGATGAAGCATCATTTCAGACATATCTCACCATAGAATCTTCACCAAAGCATTTTAATCTTAGATTTTGACACCTGGCACCTGGCCATCTGCCATTGTTGACCTCAGAGATCCTAAATTTTCACTTGAAAAAGAGAAAACTATCCACTAGACTTAAACTGAGTTTTAACTAAATCCGACTTCACCATTGTGATCATGAAGCAAAATAAGCCAATTCTGACAAGTTTCAATTTTTAGGGTTTTTTGACCTAAAAATAGGGGTCCAAAAACCCTAATTTTCAATTTTTTCAAAATTTTCTAGTATCTTCCTAACATCACACTGACTCAAAATCCATACTTGATTTGCCCAAAAACTATTTTTTGACATCATTTTAACAAGGTTTAGACCATTTTAAGCAAAATTCCTTAATGAAGCAAAAAATTTGGTTTGGGTACAACACTATGTCACCCTATTTAATGCATGTATCAACATTTATAGCTATTAAATTGCCTTGCAACCATCAACACCACACAAAAATCATAAATGAAACAATATTGGTTTGAACAACACCTTATCGAAAATGTAACAATGTAGCCAAAGCCACAAAACAACCAGTTGACTATGCCTTACATTTAACAACATAAACTATATAACATGCACTATTTAATTGCATGTTAAAACATGAAACAATATAACCAAAGCTAGAGGACAACGTTCAATAATGCCTTATGGAGAACAACATAAATTGTATAGAGTTGCAACCATAACCACAAAATGAAAGCTTTAAATGAAACAATAATGATTTCAATAGCAACATAGAAAATTCTTTATTGAACAACACCTTATCGAAAATGACCATATACACACATACACGCACACACATACATATAAACATTCAAATAGCGAACACCAATTATGCAGATATAACACTATTTGGCAATCCAACCGGACAAGAAGCAAACAACCATATTGATATAAAAAACTCGATATATCTATATACAGATAAACGTGTAACCTCAAAGATACATGTATAAAATGCATATGCAAACATACACACTCACACCGTAAATAGAACAATAATGGTCTGAACAGTGACCTAGGGAATTCTTTTTTCCAAGAGAACCCTATCGAAAAGGAAAGAATGTTGCCAAAGCTACAAACCAACATTCAACAATCCCTTATGGATAACAATGCAAATTCTATGACATTTACTAATGTACTGCAGTTCGAATATGAAATGATATAGCCAAAGCTAGAGAACAACACCCAACAATGACATATAAACATTGAGAATAGCGAATACCAATTGTGCATATATCGGAGTACGTGGCAATCAAACCAGACAAGAAGCAAATAGCTATATTGATATTAAAAACTGGACATATCCATACTTAGATAAACACATCACTTCAAAGATACATGTACGTAATGAATGTACATACATACACACTAACACCTTAAATGAAACAATAATGGTTTCAACAGTATCCTAGGGAACTCTTTTTTTCAACAGAACCTTATCAGAAAGGAAGCAATATAGCCATAAACCAATGCCTTTCAAAAATTGCGTAGACATACGCTAAGTTTTCCAAAGTTTTAAAAGGCGGTTGTTACTTACAACCATTGCAACTACACATAAAGCATACAATAATTAATATTGATGCCATTTCATTGGCCTTCTCTATCGGTACACCAAACACTTTCAATTTAAAAATCAAAAAACAATCCGCCACCTTTTTCCCAACCGGAATTTGAGAGCCGGAAGGCTTAAAAACTGGGGTCAACAATGCCCTATGGAAAATAACATAGTCCATAACATTGACTTTTTTACTGTGTTACAACCATTCACACTAAACAAAAGCCATAAATGAAACAATATAGCCTAAGGTAGAAAACAATAGTCAACAATGCCTTATGCAAAATAACATGACCTGCATAACATTAACTATTTTATCGCATTGCAACCATTGCCACAAAACAAAAGCCATAAATGAAACAATATTGGTATCAACAGTCACCCAGATGGGAAAACCTGTAAAACACTAAAAAATCACAGTAACAAACCCATGCAAAACCATCACCGCAAAAGCTAAACCATAAATCAAACAATATTGGTTTCAACAAACTATATAGTATTTTTTCAATAGAACCTTATTGAGAAGGAAACAATATACCCTAAGCTAGAGAACAACAATCAACACTACCTTACGAAAAACAACACAAACTGTATAACATTAACTATTTCATTGTGTTGCAACCATCACCACAAAATATTTCTTTCAACAGTGACCCAAATGAAAATCCCACAAAACACAAAAAGCTCACAACAACAGATCGATTCAAAACCTTCACCACAGAATACAAACCATAAATGAATCAATATTGGTTTGAACAACAACCCAGATGAAAAAACTCACAAAAAACATAGGAGATTAACTATTTTGCAACCATTCACACAAAATGGAAGCCATAAATGAAATAATATAGCCTAACCTAGAGAGTTGCAACCATCACCACAAAATGAAATCCATAAATCAAATAATATTCACAGTAACAAACCGATTCAAAACCTTCACCACAAAATGCAAACCATAAATGGAACAATATTGATTTCAACAATGATCTAGATAAAAAAACCCACAAAAAACACATGAATTCACAGTAACAAACCAACGCACAAACAAAAAATATTGCCTTCCACCCATCGCGATTACATGGAGACCATAAACAATCTTCATTTCAATAATGACCCAGATGAAAAAACCCACAAAAAACACACAAATTCACAGTAACAAATCAACATAAAAACAAACAATGTTGCCTTCCACCCATCGCGACTACATGGACATCGTAAATGAAACAATATAGCCTAAACTATAGAACAACAATCAACAATGCCCTTTGGAAAATAACATAAACTATTTTTGAAATACTCGAGAAATGGGTTTTTCAATATGCACATTTTCCCGCACCTCTTCTTGCTTGCTTTCTCTCTGTTCCCTTCTTTCTCCACCGCCTACAAAAAATGGACAAAGAATTATCATAATCGACACTTTTGTACTACTTTTGCAACAATCACCCCATGCAAAAAACACAAAATAACCTCCAACCACCTTCACACAAATTCCACAACCAATGGTTGCACTTGCACCTTCACACAAGCTTGCCCTCCTCACTCACAACTATCCTGAACAACAAGGTAAACCTAGAGAATGACACCCAACAATGCCTTATCAAAAATTGTGCAGAAATTCGCTTTGTTTTCCAAGGATTTTAAAGGCAGGTGTTACTTATAACCATCGTCACTACACAAAAACCATACAACAATTAATGTTGATGCCATTTCACTGGACTTCTCTATTGGTGCGCAAAATTCTTTTTAATTAAAAATTAAAAAACAATATACCACCTTTTTCCCGATGTCGAAAAGCTCAAAAACTGAGAAGGATGACGAAAAATTCTGACCAAAGTTCACACAAATATCCTATCGACTAAATATTCTATTTCTCTGGGTGTGAATTTTTTTTTTGGTTACAGATTTCTTATTTGTAGGTGAGGATCAAAATAGATTTTGTTGTAGTTGAAATGAAGAGTTATCAGAGCCTGACTGTAGTATTTTGGGTTGCACTTCTACTTCATCCCCTCTACACTTATGGTATGTAATGGTTCCATTAGATCTGTGTCTTCACCTTTCTTCATTGCTGGAAGGGATTTATACATTATGAATGAAGGACAAGCATTGGCACCCGAGACATTAATGGGATTAAATTACACTGTCGCCTTCAAAGGAATATAGACTCTTCCTCCATGCCTCTCCAAATTCCAATCGTTTTGTATTCAGCTGACTTTTTCACATAACTACTCTATATCTACAATTTTGCATCCACTCTTTCAAGAGTTGTAACAGGAGAATGAATGGTTGTGTAGAAGCTCTAGAAATGGTGTCCCATGATGTAATGGAGTATGTTTCAATGAATAGCAGCTCACTAGATCTTTGTAACTATCCATGTAATGGTTGTTTTGAAGTGATGCATGTGCCTCACCGCCATGTAATTCACCTTGTTTATTCTAATGTGCAGCTTTATTTTAAGACTGTTAGATTGCATGAATAAATGCATGCCTGGTGATATATTTAGAATCCTATTTTTAGGTGGTCTAAATTGTGCATGCTAAATGCATGAAAAATATAGATCTAGTTTACTGTCTAGATTTGTTATCTCTATAAAGAGATCCCCTTACTATTTAGTTTAATAGCTTGTAATGAGAAATCTGCAAGTCCATAATATGTTGATCAATACCTCTATATTGAGGCACTATGTAATCTGTTGAATCAATAAAATATTGAATTTATTCTGTTGAATCAACAAAATATTGAATTTGTGTATGCTCTATTTTTAGTTTGTCTATGTCCCTATGTTATAGAATCTACAATGGTGTCGGTTTGTATGAGAGATCTTATTGAGCAGCAACTCAATCTGTAAGGAAATGTAAGAAATAGTTAATGGCTGAATGTAATGGTTCATGTATGAATGAGCAGAAACTCAAAAGGCCTATGTAATGTTTCAATATAAATTTCATGTGTATTTATGTTTCTTCCCTCTTTTTCTCCTATCCCTTCATTCCAACATGTATTTCATAATCTAAATTTTTATTATTTGAAATTAAAAAAAAATTGTCTTCTCATGGCACGCAATGCTCATAGGAGACACACAAAATAGCTTTAGAAGTTACAAGAAAAGACAACTGGTAAGGATGAAGCTCAACCTCTACAATAATGGTGTGTTGGGATAGAGTAAAAAAATCCACCAAGGCATGAATGACAAAGGATATTGTAGTTTAAAATACACTGGTACACAAATTTCATGTGAATTTTTGTGTCTATACCAATCCATATCGAAGAGCCTACACTTACAAAACTCAATGGACATGGACAATCTTTACTGAACACAAATGAATATTTGTTAAGTGGTGAGTTATCAGATATTATTATGAACAATGCAATTATCATATCCTCATAAACAAGACTTGTATTTGTGAGCTTGCATGCTTGTATATGGGAACATTACAGTGTTGAAATGTCTATTTTTTACGAGGTTGGAGGGATGTTATATGGGAAAAAAATAAGTTTAGAAAATACTAGGGATTGCAAAAAGCATTGTCTTTACCTTAAGGATCCTCCTTGCCAATGATAACCACCTCCATTTCCAACTTGTAAATCTAGATTGAATACTTCTTATTACCTTATCCCAGTAAGAAATCTTATTTTCTACTATAAAGAAAGGTATCTTGAGATATTTGCAAGGAATATCTACCAGTTGAAACCCCATAATATTGACAATATTATCCTTTAAAGGCATGCTTGTATTAAAGATGTGAATTTTTGACTTGCTTGCATTAACCTTTTGACTAGATGCTTCTAAGTACTTGTCTAGAACCCCCTTAATTTGTGTTGCCTCTAATAATATTGCTATGCCAAACAAAATGGTGTCATTTTTAAATAAATAATTAGTTGTTGTTACCCCAATTGAAGGAATTGTAATACCTTTCCATAACTCATGATTACAAGCTTTATGAACTGATCTACTTCATGCCTCTATTAGAATTATGAAAAGTAAAGGAGATAACAGATCTCCCTGCCTAATACCTTGTGTTGAACTAAAAATCCCTGTTAGAGAACCATTAACCAAGATTGAGAACTTAGCACCCAAAAAACAAGACAAAACCCACTTACACCACTTCTTCTAAAAGCCAAATTTTTGTAATACTTGCATTAGAAAAGACCAATCCACTCTATCATATGCTTTCATCATGTCTAGTTTGATGATCATTGGTGAAAGCTTATGAGTGGCAATAGAGTGAAGGAATTCATGAGCTACTAAAGCCCCTTTTTCCATTTCCCTACCAAGGATAAAACCTCCTTGTTCTTCTCAAATTATTTTAGGGATAATAGGCACCAACTAAAGATAAATGGCTTTTGTGAATATCTTATATATTGTATTTCATAAAGATATTGGCCTAAACTTTGAAAAGGACTTAGAAGACTATAATTTTGAAATTAATGCTATATGTGTGACATTAAACTTCTTTAACATTGTCCCTAAACTTTGAGACTCTTCCAAGGCTTTAAGAAGGTCAACCCCAATAAAATCCTAACATTTTTGAAAGAAAACAGTATTAAATCCATTTTGTAGGCTAGAGATTTCTTTGGTGAAAGTTAGAATACTATTGATTTCACTTCTTCTAAAGTGAATGGATTTATAAGATGCTCATTATCATTTTGATATATTAAATCAGGAATGGCTTCTAACAACTCCTCCCTTTTTTTCACTATTTGAGGTGAGAGATTTGTTGGTGCTAACAATTGTAGTAACCGAAAAAGTAGCCTTTTCCTTGCTTGATCTGATAATTGATATTAAAGCTGAACAAATGGTGTCTTGGAGTAGTGTTATAATTTCTTGTACACTTTCACACTATTTTAGGACCCTTATCTAACTAAAGCATGCCTTAATTGTTCCTTTGCAAAGGTGTTGTAAAGTGTTGTAACACACTTTCACACTTTTCTAGGACTTGTTTGCTTAATTAAGCCTAATGGGCCCCTTTCAATAAAAATGTACATAATTTATACCTTGTTTAAGTGTTGTAAAGTGTTTTAGGGAAATTTCACACTTATCTAGGTGGTCTTAATTCATTATAGTTAATTGGAGTTATTAACCCCCTATTCAGGCCTCAATTTTGACACATCTCGAGGATATTTCCCAACAAGCATAAATTAAATATCAAATTATTTCATTGGGAAAAATTTGGTCTTGATAAGCTATCAGGACCCATTCACGCTAAATGGCGAATGGGTCCTCCCTTAATAGGACCCCACTTTTTTACTTGATCTGGAATGGGTTTTTGACCTTCTTTTAGTTCCTCGAAGCTTGGTCCTAGAAACTTAGCCAAGACCCATTTGCCTTTGGTGGTGAATGGGTCCTCCCTTAATGAGACCCTAATTTTTGAATTTAGTTATCTTTCTTTCTAGATCTGGTGTCAACCTTAATTCTTTGAATTTCAGGGTTAATCTCCTAATTTAAAATAAATAAGGAGTTAATTCACATTGTTCCTTCTAAAAAAATCTGGAAATTTTGTGTGACTTCATGACATCAAGGTAGATTTTGAGTCTTTATTGCAGAAATTCAAGATCATATCATCATTTCAAGGGTTTGATGCATGCATTCATGTTGTTGAGCGAAGATTGTGAGTGTAGCATTGAAGATCTATTTGCAACTATTGTCTACATCATTTTCAAGGATCCTAGATCTACACTCTTCATGGCCACTACATGATAGTTTGCAGATTTACACCACAAGACAAAATCCAAGGTGACATTATTTACATCATTTCATGTTTATGCTTCATTTACTTATTTCATCATTTGGTTTAATTACCTACAAGGGGTTTGACTAAGGCAAACCCCCATTCACTAAAAAATCAACTAGTTTTCTACCCTTGAGTGTGTGATTGCAGATTTTATAGGTTGAAGATCAAGTTGAGCAAGATTTGGAGTAAGATTGTCCAAGTTGAAAAGTTGCAAAAGTTGTCATTCAAAGTGAAATATCACAAAAAGAGCTCTATAGAATAAACTACAGGCTTCTAGAACTTGATAATCGAGATTTCAAGAGTGCCAGGTACATAACTTTTAATGCTCTAAATGCTTCCCTCATAGTTGCTATAACAGTTAGGTTGCATTTCTATTTGTTATTAGCATCATATTTTACATAATTTGAAGTGATTAGGTGCCTATAGAATTAAGTGATCCATCTCATTGCTCATAACATTGGGTGGATCCTATTTTTTTACCAATCAACAAATTTTTTTGAAGAATTTAGCCCCTTCACTATGTATGTCCTCTTCATTTGTTAGCCATTCTCCTGTGACACTATCTTGGATTGAGAAAATTGAGCTTCAAGATTGTTTTCTTTATTTGGGAAGATTTATGAAAAGAAATTATATTTTTGTCACCCTCTTTCAACCATAACTCTCTAGACTTTTATCTCCAATATACCTCTTCTCTCAACACCAACTCAACCCATTCCTCTTGTAACTTATTTTTTTGTTCAAATGATGATTGGTTTAGGCCTTTTGAAAGAAAATACTCATTAATATCTGTAAGTTGCTTATAAACAACCTCATTTTGATGAAATATGTTCTTGAATACATGAACGTTCCAATGCTTTATTCTTCCTTTCACATGTTCCACATTTTTCTAAAACTGAAACATTTTTGATACTTTGATATACAGGACTTGACACCACCAAACTTGTAGTAACTATAGAAATTCATGGTGTCAAATCCACATAGTTTCACATTTAAAGGAGGATTTATGCTTAGAAGGTAACTATTTAACTGAAATAGTTAAGGTCGTTAAGAAATGATCTGATACTGCCCATGGCAATATTTCTGACACCAATGTATACTACCCTAAAACCTAGTTTGAGGAAGTAAAAAATTAGTCTAGCCTTTCTGATATTTATAGAAAATTCTTCCTTCTATTCGTCCATGTAAAACTCCCATTGCGTGGATGGATTTCGATAAGAGCATTATTGTGAACAAAAGCATTAAATTCCTCCATTATTTTTTGTAGAGGCAAAATACCTCCCTTTTTTTATTTAATGACAAAATTGTGTTGAAATCTCCAACAAGGACCACTTTATCTTCCCCTTTTTTGACCCAGAATTTTGCTTAGGACATCCCACAATTTAGCTATTTACTAACTATTAAATTTGGAGCATATATATTAAGCAGCCAAAATTTTAAGTCAAAATGACTAAATCTCATTAGCTATCAATTTGCTTCATTCAAAATAGATTCCAACTTCACTGATTTCACATTCTATAGAGTCAACAAACCGCCTGAAGCACCTTAAGCTTGTGAGTGGCACAAATTCAATTTAGACCATTTTCTAATAACTGAGTCAAAAATTTCATTAGACAACTTTGTCTCTTGCAATATCACAATATCTATCCCACAAGCATCAATTCGATGCTTGACAAGGGCTCATTTTCTAGGGGCATTAATTCCCCTGACATTCCAAGAGACTAACTTCATAAGGATCATGAAGAACAACCAACTCTCCTTAATCTTTTTTTAATATTACCATCCAGAGTGGCTTGAATCCCTGCTTCTATTTCCTCTTGCAACTTAGCTGCATGGGAATTTCTACCTCGCTTACTAGGTGACTTCTTAATAGTTGGAGTTGTGGTAGGAGACTGAGAAATGGAAAAGGTCTGAGAGAAATCATATTCACCCTCTTCTTTTTCTGTAACCTCTCCAATTAACTTGCTTGGTTTTGACACTTCCATTGTATTTTTGGTGACATTTTCTTAGATAGACGGGAAGTAACAAGGGATAAAGAATACACATTCGTAGACTCAAAGCTTCCCTCTTCCTTTGCAACTTCATCTTCTATATCATCAATGATCTTTGAACCTACCATTGTGGCAATATGTTTTGCTATATCTTCCAAATTCCCCTCACTTAGTATATTCTGGAAACCCATCCATTCCAAATGGTCCTCTTCCTCCTTTCCCCAGTTCTCGATTTGATCTTTTGTCTCATAGAGGACCAAATGGGACTCCTTGCTATAGGATTCATGATCTGCACATTGTGGAATAGATATATTATTATCGGCAAACCCCAAAACAAGGGATTTCACTTTTACTTGAAACTATTGCAGATTAACAATAGGGGATTGTGAAAAATACAAATGCAAAGAACATTTATTACCTACCACTGACAATAATTTTATTTTCTAAAATTTAGGTAAGGTAAAAACCAGGTTTCTCTTTTTTCCCTGAAAGGCTTTCATTGTTAAAAAGTGATCACTCTTCACCTTGTTGTGATCAAGAAATATACTCATTACCAAGTCATGTCTAAGAGATTTTGAACATGAAGACTGAATATTACTATACACTTTACCAAGATGATTACTCTTCAACAAAACCTAAGCTAAATGCTTATGAACCATACTAAAAATATTTTGATTCTCAAAATACCTTGATTTCAACTCCTCACCAGCCCTAGATGACTCACCAACATATCTAGTATAATATTTATTTGTTGAAACATCCTTTACCCTCACCGTAAATGTATGTAAACATATGTACTTCTTTCTCTTTGCCAACCCTTTCTAAGGGACACATTTTGTGACAACTTTTATGCCCACAATGAGGGTTTTCAACTAAAACATCTTGAGACACATGATTTGGAACCATACTTACAAAATTTTGCTTGTCAAAAAGTTGTTTTGAAAGCTCTTCACTAGCCCAAGATGACTTAGGATTTGGGTGAACTACCTTGCCAATCACGTTAGGTGCATGATTTAAATCCGTATTTGTAGTATTATGTACCACATCCACTTGTGGTTCTTTATGTTTTCAAAACCTAGCTAAATGACCCATGCTATGAAAATTTATACAAACATTATGAGGAGTTTCAATTAATACCTTCTGAGCCCAAGATCCAAGTTTAGACATTATCGAAATATTTTTAGGAAAATCCTTAAATGTAACTAAAAGCACACAAACCCTATCAAGCTTTGCAGGTTACTTGAAGAAGTCATATTCATGCTTCAAAAAAATTCCCAGCTTATTTGTCAAGATCTCCACAATCTCTGACTCTCTATATTCTAGCGGTAGAGTTTTGAGTTGAATACATAATGGAACAAACTTGACTTGAGACATTCTAGGGTTGAAATTTGGAGTGCAGGGTTGGATGAATAAACCAGATCCCTCAAAGACCCATGATTTAACCATATAAATTGCATCCCTCTCAGTCTTTGAAGAAAATATAACAATAAAGAACCCATTTCCCTAATCTACATTTAAAACCTGATTTTCCCCTCCCAATCTTGATAAATCAAACTTTTTAAAGCATCAATTAGAGGTGAAGACTTCCAAAACTTATAGATCAAGGATTTTTCTTGAAGATCTTGTATTTCCATGCATAAAAACTCCTCTGGTAGAATAACCTCCACACAACCCTTGTCCATTTGTTGTCGTTCTTGGACATAAAATTTTGGTATGCTTTGCTCAGTTACTTTTTGAACCCACTACGGTTCTTGGACATAAAATTGCTTAGCCTCTTAATGAACCCACTATGGGTTGCTTTGCACTTGCATGTTTCAAAGTTGTTTGTAAATATTTTGATGATAAAGGGCCTTGTCAAGAACTATATTGTTTGGAAAAGAAACCCTTAGCAGAATATCATTCAAAATGATGTCTACTTCTTCCTTTGTGCCTGCACATTTCGTTGGTACCACAGTTGAGAAATACAATGGTACCAAGCGTTATCCAAAGAAGTATTATTTGGGAAAGAAATATTGAGTGGAACATTATTTGGGAGTGAATTAGACTAAAGCTTGATCACCTCTTCTACCTCGATACTACAAATGTAGAAAATTCCTTGTTTCTCCTTTGAAAAATTATTTTTAGAAAACGTGCTTGCAATTCATAGGAGAAGGGTTTGTACCAAATGATCTAGATGGACCATGCCTACATAGATCTCCATTCAAGTCATGCCAATGAGGATCCACACTGTACTCCTGATAGTGACCTTGGAATTGAAGATGGATGCCTTGAAATTTTGAAAAATTACCATTGGCTTGCACTAGCCCTTTTCTTGAAGTGCTCCTCATCCTTCCTCTTCCACCTAGCCAATAAAAATTTCAAATAAAAAATTACAAAAAGTTTTGAAAAACATGCTTGAGTGAGTTACAAATATTTTCCCAAAAGAATTTAGAAAAATATGATTGTTTAAAGGTCAAAATATGGATGACGTACACATGCATGGTATGGTAAAAAAAAGTGACTTTTAAATAGTGGTTTTTAGAAACGCCTATTTAAAATCAATTTGTATCATCTGAGTATTAAAATAAATTACATATTTGGAAACTAGACTCTGAGTACTACATTTATCAGTGACTTTTTTTAATATTCCATCTCTAAGTGCTTCAAATTTTAAGGTCAAATGTGACAAATTCTGAAAATCAAGGAAAATATTTCCACTTTTTGGCCAAAAACTAGACTCAACTTCTTGCACACACCCTTATCATCCACATGACTAATCAAAACTTATAATGCTTAATAATATAAGTTTTTCTTCCAAATCAAATCCATGCATACACCTTCTTTCATAGATTTAATTCAAATGATGTATATTTTTCTTTTACAAAACCAATCACATATATAACAATAATTTTTTTTCAGATTTGATCATAAATAATATCAATATCTTCCCTCTATATCTGTATATATCTCTACACAATATTCTTTTATATCAACATATTTTTTTCTAGTTCTATACAAATATTTTCTTCTAAGTTTGCCTCTTAATCCCTTATGTGTAAATCTGCAAGTGTCTAATTGATATAACTCCTATTTTCACCACTCATCATTCATACAATCCATAACTATCACTTATATCTTCTTGAATAGGGATGATTCCATCAATGGGTGCAACTATTAAAAATAAAACTTTTACTAACACATACCTCTTCAAAAGGAATCACTACCTTCATAAACTCTTCCCTTTATAATGAGATACTACCTCTTGAAAACTGAAATTTCTACCTTTTGTTTGAAATAACTTATGCACTTAATTTAAATTTAATCACTACACTCCATATCTCGCATATCATCCACTAACCATTATATATATATATATATAACTTTGATTTTTCCTCATTTTCATAAGGGTCAGCCTTGGTGTTATCCATAAGGGAGTCGCCCCAAAATAGGAATTAATTTGTGTGCTATATTATAAAGGGGTCGCCTGATTTTTTAGAATGCTTTTAATCAACAAAATTGATGTGATATGTTCTTTCATATATAGAATATCCTTTCACATCAATGATAATTAATTTAACATAATAAATGGTTTTTTACTTGTGTAACCAAAATATTGAAGGCATATGATCTTCTCTTCCATGATTTCATGGTTTTGGGAATAATAAACACTCATCTCTTCTTCTTCTTCTTTAATTTTAATATGCTTGGCTTGGTTTTCATAACCAATTTTTTTTAAAAATCTACATGTTCTAGTGGGGTATATAAGCTTAGAAATTGAGAATCAAAAGCTCTTCCTAGGTATAAATTATAATTTTGGTGCATCTTTGTTGTAAAGTCCAGTGGAGAGAGGAAGGATTTGAAACCAATCACACACCTTAGACAAGCTTCCTATTTTAATATACTTAATCTTCATGTAACTTTAAGATATAGATTAATTCATTAATTAAACCCATACAAGCCTAACTTAGGGAACCCTTTAATCATTTTGTCTATATAATATATTGGAAAGTGGTTAGCCTTAAGAAGTTACTTTGTACTTGTTAAAGTGGAATAGTAGGACACATATTCTCTCCTATTTCTCCCTAGTGTAATCTCAATGATCAAATATGGTCAACACTTGATATTGATAATTCATACTATTTACAACAAGGTAAAGCATATTTGTGGGACAAGAATAAAAACACCCACTTGAATAGCTAGGGAATTCTCATGTCTTCATTATATTCTTGTTTGTACTAAACTTGTGCAATAATTGAGCGAAATGTGTATGGATCCTAGCCTAATCAAAATAATAAATCATGAATTCATTTTTTGACCAATCCAAAATTCCTTTGATATTGATGATGACAAGAGCCTTGTAGATCAAGATGAATACAATGATGATGATAGACTTGTGATTCAAGAAAAATACAATGATGATAATAGCATTTTGGATAAAAATTAGTATCCCAATAATCACAATGATATTCTTAACATTATAAAAGGGCATGTAGCCTACTAGATCACCTTATATTAAAGCATAAATATTTGTGTTAGGTACCTTATAAGTATAGGAGCCAAAATTCTCCAAAAATAGGACCTTGAATATTTACATAGGAGAAATGGTTAAAATAAAAACCATTCACATATAATCCATCTATCAATTTTGATCCTAATATATTTACCTATGTAGCCTCTCATCTATCAAATCATTACCCTTTGATTCATCCATCAAAATACCCCTCTATCCCTACAAAACCATCCACATAAAACTATAATATCTCATCCATCAAGCCATCCTTAATCCATAAATATTCCCAGCCACTAAATCCTCCATCAAACCCTATATATCCTCATTGATTAAATAATCCAAAAATCTCTACCAATACTGAGAAATAAAATTATTCATCTACTCATATTAATCCTAATATTAATCCATCAATACCCATGGGTCCTAATCCATCAACCAATAAACTCCTAATCAAAATTACCCATGTGTTGACCTTCACTAAGAATAAATTATTCTAGCACAAGAGGGTTCTTCACATAATAATTAAAGTCAACACTAGGATGTGCTTTATCAATTCCAAAGCTCAAGAAAATAGAGGGATGTGAAAGATATTTTTTTATGAATAGTGTCTTGAATACCTAGAGTAGTTAACATTAGTACCCTTTCAAGTACATGATGTTATCCAAGTATTTCACCTATGTTCCATCATGAGAAGAAAGGAAAAATTTACTAATTCTAGATATATCTAGACAATTTTGAATGGGCCTATCTATTTAGGTCAAAACATTCCTCTAAATTCCTTTTTATCATTCAAATTATTTGAGTTGATATGAAAGACAAATTATCCAATTTGAAAGTCTCATTTCATGGTTATATATATTTATTAGTCATGTATAATATGCATATGCAAGTTATACAATATATTTACTCCTCTCGTTAAGGGTTTTCAGCTCCTTTGATCAACATTCCTTATATGTATAATCATCAATAATGTCAAAAAGGGAAACATGCAACAATGAGAATTATGACCTTTATGTTAATTTTAGGTTTAATCTAGAAGAAGGCATTGCATATTCCATTTAAAAATTGGAATCCTAAGGGAGAAGTTTGAATTCATTGTTTGGTGCTAGTCCTAACATAGGGCTACCTAGTTTCCATGTAATTTTTATTTTTATTTATTTTAGATCTATTCTTGTGTGGATTTGTGGGTTTTATTATAAAATAAGTATTAGGGTTTTAAGGGGAACTACTTTTCACATTTTTCACAACAGAAAATATGTAATATTATTCTTTCATGGTAAAAAAAAGAACTCCTATATATGTATGGTGTTCATGAATAGCCATGTTAATGTAGACACATAAAAATGACCTAGGCCTGCAAGCTCTATTTTTAATCCTTTTCTTCCTAGCATAATTAAGACATTTTAATTATGTCCTTAACTCACTTTTGACTATTAATAAATAATTCATAATTATCTAATTAATTCATATCTTTTTATTCTTCATGATTATTAAATAAATAATTTTATTTTATTTATTTATTTATTTAATGCATCACTAATTGTCTAAAGTCTTCCTATAATTAAATAAATCTCTTAATTTATTTAATTATTTTTGTTCATTATGTCTTCCTGATTGTTAAATAGATAAATTTTATTTATTTATTTAATATGTCACTAATTCTTAAAAAGTCCTCTTATAATTAAATAAATTCTTTAATTTATTTAATTATTGTCACCTTCACACTCCCCTCATTTTAAATAAAATCATTTATTTAAAATAATAACACCACCTAAATTAAATAATTTTATTATTTAATTTCTTATATCACCTCTTTTGTTGTGCTCGTTTTAAATAAAATTTATTTATTTAAAATAAGTCTCACTTTCTAATTTCCCTCTTTTAGTAAATAATTTAAATTAAATTATTTACTGTCACATGACCCCACCACTTTTGAATTCAAATAATTTTTAATTCAAAAGGTCAACATCAATTCTTGAATCAAATAATTTTAAATTATTATTTGATTCTCCAGCAACTTTGGTTTGTGTGCCCAGAATCTCTTGTCACATGCATTGTCAGCCATTGATTTGATTTTCTAAAAATCAATCTTGTCCATTCATTTCGAATTTGACCTAATGTTTCCCTAACCCTAATTGTGGGTTGTCATATTGAATCTTGTCCACAGATTCTAGGGCACTTATCAATATTTAATCTCATTCGTCCATACAAAATTGCATTTTCAATAAAATTCCAATTTTTGTCTTCATCTTGATATATCTCTTGAATCTTGCAATCATATAGAGATCTCTTAGTCTCTTAATTGTGTCTACTTCTTCTTCATCATCATCTTGTATTCTTGCATATTGTCATTTAAAATCCTTCAAAATTTGCTTAGGGCTTGTCATTGTCATTAGTTTGCTCATCATAAATCTGAGGGCAACAACATATTTTAGCAAGTTAAGAAGGTATAATGGAGGTCAGTCATGGAGGATGAAGATATCTGGTGAGACTGTTTCATTTATTCCTTTGCACTTCATTATCACTTTGGGTTTTCATGTTTTGCATGTGATATTGTTAACCCTAGAAAAATACCCATTGTTACATTAGTAACCCAACATTCTATTTTAACACATTTTTGCAAATTAGGGTACAGATTTTTCATCAATTTTTTGCAAGTTAGGGTAGGAATTTTTCATCATTTTTTTGCAGGTTGCAGGTGTACGGAATGATGCATATGCTATTTTCTATGATGCAAGTGTTCTATCGAGCCGCATCTGCCTTCGCAAGCGATGCATCTGCTTTGTCAAACCGCATCTGCTTCTCCAAACGACGCATTTGCATCTCCAAGCTGCATCTGACAACCAGAAAGTCGCATTTGACCTCATCATTCGCATTCGGTTGTCCGAATGCCGCATTTTCCTTTCCAAGCCGCATCCGCTCTGGTGCGACGCATCTGTAGGGTAACATTTTTTTTTCTTTTTTTTCAAATTTCTACTTTTTTTTCTATTTGATAGTGTAGAGATTTTGGGTTACTAATTTTTTGTTTGCAACTTGTGGCAAGGAGTCTAACATTCATTTACTTGTTTTATTTCACAAACTACAAATTTGTATTTTACATTCATGGGTTAAAATGAACATGCATGCATACTCATTGGATTAAAAAGAACACAATCTTGCATTATAACTCATTGGATTAAAATGAATTTGCATATTTTCATAGCATTGGGTTAAAATGAACTCTTAGTTAGCTCACACTACAAACGGTTAAAATGAACCCCATGTCTTTTTTCTTTCATGTTTGTCAAACACATTTCGATTTGGGCTTAAAATGAACACCATGCGAGTGTGAGTTAGGATCTTCATGTGTTATCTCTTTGTTTTTAAACAAAGATTGATTGAATTATGAATATTTTGGCTTGCTTTTGTTAGCCTTAGAAAATTAGGCCTGCTTTGGTGGGAAAAATTACTCACCCCAAAGCAACTCAAATTGACAACGAAGCTCTTTAGCCGAGCTACTCCTGACCAGTATACAAATTTGAATCCTAAGGGAAAGCCTAGAATTATGAGTGCAAATATGTCATACGGACCAAGTAGTACTCCCCAAAACCCTGTTGAGCTTAACCTCTTTAGGCTGGAGTTCCTCCTTAATGGATCTTAATCTTCTGCCCCATGTATTACCACTCGAACGGGTGCCTGAAATAAAATCCTTTATTTTAGAAAACCAAAAACCTTCTATTCTTTGGTGCAGCAACAGTAGTTGCCTAGGCACCCACACCTACGCAATTCTTAGTAGAGATGATCAATCTTCCATGGGAGTTTCATGGAGGTTGGAAGCTTGGTTGCCTTGAGAAGTGAGTGCATTGTATGGGGGAGCCTGTGGGGCCAAGCTTCTGAATTCATTCGCTAAGGATATGCGGTTAGTGGGATCCAAAAAAATACTGTCCTTCCAGCCATAATATTTTTGTAAAATGACTTCTATGTGGTTGATTTTTATTTTTACAACACCATGTGTTTGCCAAATGTTTTCAGATAAATAAACATCAAACTTGTCAAAATCTGAAACAACTTTTCTAGCTAAAACAAATCTTTGCAATCGGCCTAACATTTTGTCAAACTCATTTTCTGCAGCGCATAAACTGCAAGTGCTTGTTCCTGAGCCGCATTCACTCTATTAAGCCGCATTTGGCATTTTCAGCTTTAACTACCTATTCCTGAGCCACATCTGCTCGGCCGAGCCGCAATTGCCATATATCGGGCCGCATCTTCCAAAGTGAATAGTAATTTTTTATGCATGAGCCGCAAATGCTCTGTCGAACCGCATTTTCCATCTAAGACGCTGCATTTTCCATTCTAAAAACCTGCTAAAATCCTGCAACGCATCTGACTATTATGCAATGCATTTGAAATCGGAAGCGACGCATTTTCCTATCATCTGAAAAAAAACATTTTACTGTTAGAAACCCGAGGCCAATCATTTTGCAAATAGATTTTCTTGACATCTTTTTCCAGCAGTCTCTATCTGAAACTAGGAAAACAATTTTCCAAATCATCCATCTTTGCATTCTTTAGTTGGCATTTAGTTTGCAATCCATCATCATCTTCAACATAGGAAAAATCTTAAGTCCTCAATTTTGCACACTTTGGGATAGGAAAACTTTCCTTGCTTGGTCAAACCATTTGTCTCAAAAAAAAGTAAATTGTCATTAGACCAAGTCAAACAAATCAATCCTTAGTCATTGTCCTTTTTTGAGCTGCTTCCAACTCATAAGTCTAGTGTGGAAATATCACCTTGTCATTTTGTCATCTTGTCCTTCAAACTAGTCCTTTGACAATCCAAATTGACACATTGGCCAAACTTTGAATGCTTAAGTGAAACTTTCATAAAATTATTTGACATTGGGCATCCTCTTTTATCACTTTGCATTGTCACTTTGCATAGTCTTAGTCTCATTCCATCCACCATCATGTCTTCAAGTCACTATGATATTCTTTCTAGTCGAATTGAATGCCAATTCATTGGTAATGGTCAAGCACAACTTGCTAGGGACTTCAAAACACAATACCTCCAATCCAAGTCCAAATTTACAACACCTAGCCCTCCATCCATCTATCCATCTTACCAACAATCCATGAGTCCTAGTCCTCTATCCATCTTCTATCAGGAGTCCCCTAACACCATCCATGGCACTAAGTCACAACAAACTTCCATTGGTCATACCCACCCTAATTTTGACAAGGGAAATCAGCCATCCATCAATCCAGTCCAAGCCTCCACATCATATCCTAGTCCTTCATCCTATCTTAATCCTCCATCCACATCATATCCTAGTCCTCCATTCACGTCATATCCTAGTCCTTCATCCTATCCTATTCCTCCATCCACGTCATATCCTTGTCATGCATTCATGTCCTATCCTATCCCATCATCCCTCAACCAAGTCCAAACCTCCATGTCATATCCTAGTCCATCATACACCAATCCATTCCAAGACACTCCATGTTTTCATGAAAACATATCTAGTCATGGTCTCCAAAGTCCCATCTTCTTACCTACACTTGAGGATACATGTCAAGAGGCAAGTCCAAAGCATGACATCATAACATCATCGTCTTGTCCAGATCAAAGTATTCTATTGGACCCCATCTTTACATCCATTCAAGAAGTCCTCCTAGAAAATCATGGCATACCAAAGACACCTATCCTTGGTCAAGATTCCATCCAAAACCATGTCATTCAAGATGAATCTATCCTTGTTCAAGACCCTATTTTCAATTATGTCATTCCAATTGAGCCCATCTTTGATCAAGACACTACTTTTGAAAAAGTCCAAAATGATCCACTCCTTGACCTTTATGCCCTTCATGATGAAACACTTGAAGATGACCCTCTCCAAGCTTCCAACATTGACACTTCCAACAATGAGACACTTGCCTCCATGGGACACATAGATGATCTAACACTAGAACAAGAGTCTTCTAGCATGGACATATTTACAAATGATCAAGCTATAGTTGAATTTAGTGGGCTCTATGACACTGACCATCGAGATGGTTTTGACATAGACTTGAAAGCACCAACAGAATCATAGGAGTCTGACATGTCACCAAATTAGAATGAAGATATCAATCAAAAATCTGTCCAACATGTCAGTGAAGCTACAACATCCTATCAATTAGGATCATCCATCTTTTTCAGAGTAGGCTTTCTTATAGACGAGAAGATTTCAAGCATTGATTTCCATAATAAAGATGGGTTAGCATCTTGGTTCCAAAATAACATGTACCCCATCGCAAAAAGAATTTTTCAGAACATGAATTATCAGGGAAAAGGATTAGGCCTACACGAGCAAGGAATTTTGGAACCCGTACAAGTTCGAGCACATTACAGACATCAAGGTCTTGGCTATTCATTAGTCAAAAAATCAAATGATGTTAGTGGTCCCTCCTCGATATTGGAGGCAACTTTATCTAATACAAACATCAAAATGGGTGTTATGAGTAGTCCTTGTCATAAGATTGTTGCCAACAACCCTTCCCTCTACACCCCAAACCATCATTCCATCATAAATAAACCTTCCAAATGGAACCAACAAAATTCTTATAAATCCAAAATCCAAAATCAAATGTTAAAGGCCATGGAATCAAACAAAAAGTCAACTGGAAAAATGAAGCTAAAGTGGATCCCAAAACAAAATGGATCAAGTCAAGAAAAGAATGGATTAGGCAAAGAAAATATGCCAAATCCAAAATTCAATCAAAATGTGGAGCCACAGCACAAGAGGACTCCCACATACAATACATGTCCACCTCCATCAAAAAGGCCATCAAGAAAGACATATAAAAGTGTTGGTTCCAAACACTATCCTAATCTGACACCCAAATTTCGGAAAATAAAAACTAATACATCCAACCAACCCGTCCATGTCCACCATCATCCGTCATAATCCTACATCCTCCTTAAATTCCAAACATCCCATGTCACAAATCTGTCACATCTTGGCAGAAACTCTCTCTCATAAGGACTCTCATGGCACTCTATCGTGATGTGCATTTTCTGATAAGGCCAACTCTAGTATCAACAAAGATCACAATGGCATCAGTCAGTTGTATGCAAGCGCTATCATCCTGAAAAGGCAACTACTTCAGAAAGGTCATTATTGGCATTTCATGGCACTAGTCTCTATATCAGCACTGTCAAAGGCTTCAACACAGTCAATGGTTATCTAAAGAATCAAGGCTATTCAGCAAAAATTCAAAAATACAAAAAATTAATAAAAAAAGAAAAAGATAAAAATAGTAAAGAGAAAAATTTCTTCCAATAGTGAAAAACATTCTTATGGCACTTTGGATAAGTACCATGATGAAAACCTGGAAAACAGGCATCATGTGTAGAATAAATCATCTATGTGGACCATTACACTTGGGGGCAAGTCATCTCATCTCCCATTCCCTTCGCATGACATTTCCATCTACCCATCTGAACCTTATCATGTCCATCCATTTTCCCACCTATTTTGATCTTGACAAAGATTGGGGCGAAAACACAGGTCATGCTTTGGGAAAACTTTTGACATGTCTATCCTTTGACCATACCCTATTCCATATCATGTCATTACCATCATAGCCTCATGTGACATTGTCCTTGACAACCTATATGATAATAGTCCTCATGTCTCCTATCTTTACAGAAGCCTTCTGTTGTCCTTTTATACCCATCACCCATCTTGGTTTCCCTTGTCAATGGTCTAAAGATGCCTCATCATCCCATCTAATCCTCACGAGGTCATTCCACATGCAACAATATGGAAAACCTGGTGCATCATCCAAAATGTTCCTTGACTTTGTCCCTGGCCTTGCTGCAGACTATTATCCTCTTGTCATATCATTGTCATCCTCACATTGTTTCGGGATGTGTCCTTCCCACGTCAAACAACGTTGTCATTGTCATCGTCACCTGTCAATCAGTATTCAACTTGACTAGTAGCAAAATCATGGTTGTCCTTGGATTCATGTGCGTCGGCATCATTCACATGCATTTGTCACAATTTTCGTAAAACATCAAAAAGTCTTGAAAAAAGTCATAAATATCTGAAAAAGTCCTGAAAAAAATAAAAAATCCTAAAATTCATATAAAGTCCTGAAAAAATACCTAAAAAAATGGAAAATGTTCTGAGTAAATAAAAAAATAGAGTCAAATTCAATTCTTGTCCCATCAGTCCATTCAGTCACGTCGGTCAATCTTTATCCCAAACTGAACTACGTTGTCTCTGCGCATTTGCTACGTAGGCAAGATTCATCTTTGAATCCCCAAGACATTAGGTCAGTCTTTCTAGGTTTGTCAAAATAAAATCATAATTCAAACATGGTCGCATTAGTCAATTAAATCAAACATAGTCGCACTTGACACAAGACAGTCATTCAAAATGTCAATGTCAAAATTTGTCAAAATTAGTCAACTTGCCAAAACATTAGTCAAAATGTCAATCTCGTCACTTTTTGGTCCTCTTCAAGATGTGTCCTTCTTGGATTTGGACCTCGTCAAAATGTCATTTTCCTTTTCATAATGTGTCCTTCCTGACCTTAGGCACCGTCAAACCGTCAAAACCGTCAAAACTGTCAAACTATCAAACAATTAATCTTTGGCAAACAAACATTGGCAATACAATTAAATGGCTGTTAATTTTTGGCTATTTTGTCTTATCTTTTTATTGACTTGTCTTTTGGTCGTGTTACTAGCTACCTCAAGGATGTCCCATGAAGGATTTAGAGTTGCGATGATGTCTCATGACCTATTCTATTTTTCTTTGACTGTGGATTTTATTGACAAAAAGACTGGGGCAAATGGGCCTCTAGTATGAGTTAGGATATTCCTTGTCTGCGACTATCTATTTTGCAAGTGGATGACCTTGCACACCTTGGTCTATGTCATACCATGGTGTTTGTTGTCCATTTGTGTCATTTTTACTGCCCAATGATGATTAAGAGCAATAACTATTAAAGTCCTATGGTAGTATGTTGAAGGATTTGGTCTAGGAACTAACATGCATCTCATATAGGCATTGCATCCATATCATCATCCATATATTTTCACTAACACTTTCTTGTCCCGCATCTTCTAATCTTCTCATCAATTTCGAGAGCACACCCATGTTCTTGGAACCCATTTGTCCTCTCGAGGGGTCATACCGCAACCCTCCTCGTCATTCTTCCTCATCCTATTTTGCACTGAGGCATATTTTTGACTTATTTTCTTTGCCACAATGCGATGGGCTGCATTATGACAAAGAGGGTAAAATGTAGACACATAAAAATGACCTAGGCCTACAAGCTCTATTTTTAATCTTTTTCTTCCTAGCATAATTAAGACATTTTAATTATGTCCTTAACTCACTTTCGACTATTAATTAAATAATTCATATCTTTTTATTCTTCATGATTATTAAATAAATAAATTTTATTTATTTATTTAAGGCATCACTAATTGTCTAAAGTCTTCCTATAATTAAATAAATCTCTTAATTTATTTAATTATTTTTGTTCATTATGTCTTTCTGATTATTAAATAAATAAATTTTATTTATTTATTTAATCTGTCACTAATTCTTAAAAAGTCCTCTTATAATTAAATAAATTCTTTAATTTATTTAATTATTGCCACCTTCAAACTCCCCTCATTTTAAATAAAATCATTTATTTAAAATAGTCCCACCACCTAAATTAAATAATTTTATTATTTAATTTCTTCTATCACCTCTTTTGTTGTGCTCATTTTAAATTAAATTTATTTATTTAAAATAAGTCCCACTTTCTAATTTCCCTCTTTTAGTAAATAATTTAAATTAAATTATTTACTGTCACATGACCCCACCACTTTTGAATTCAAATAATTTTTAATTCAAAAGGTCAACATCATTTCTTGAATCAAATAATTTTAAATTATTATTTGATTCTCTAGCAACTTTGGTTTGTGTGCCCAGAATCTCTTGTCACATGCATTGTCAGCCATTGATTTGAATTTCTAAAAATCAATCTTGTCCATTCATTTCGAATTTGACCTAATGTTTCCCTAACCCTAATTGTGGGTTGTCATATTGAATCTTGTCCACAGATTTTAGGGCACTTATCAATCTTTAATCTCATCCGTCCATACAAAATGCATTTTCTATAAAATGCCAATTTTGTCTTCATCTTGATATATCTCTTGAATCTTGAAGTCACATATAGATCTCTTTAGTCTCTGAATTTTGTCTACCTCTTCTTCTTCATCATCTTGCATTCTTGCATATAGTCATTTAAAATCCTTCAACATTTGCTTAGGGCTTGTCATTGTCATTAGTTTGCTCATCATAAATCTGAGGGCAACAACATATTTCAGCAAGTTGAGAAGGTATAATGGAGGTCAGTCATGGAGGATGAAGATATCTGGTGAGATTGTTTCATTTATTCCTTTGCACTTCATTATCACTTTGGATTTTCATGTTTTGCATGTGATATTGCTAACCCTAGAAAAATAGTCATTGTTACAGTTAATTTAATCAATAATTTAAGAAAAATATTTTAGATTTATTTCTATTTTTAAATTAGTATTTTTGGGATTTTATAATGGTTGTTCAAGATTAGTAATAGACCAATAAGGTGAATTGGATAAAAAAACTTATAGAAAAATGGGCAATCTTTCTTAATAAATCCACTAATTTGGAGACTATTTTTGGCAATTTCACTCTTAAGTTTGGTCAAAGTATGGAGTTCCATATTTCAATTTGTGAAGAATTAACAAAATTTTGTAACATATAGAATTCTTTTTGAAAAAAAATTGCAAGTGAAAATTTTCCATTTACCTAGTTCCCTACCCTTATATGCATCAAAAATCTATAATTTTTCCATCTCTCCCCTCATTAAAAAGCTAATCAATAAAAATATTGCTCGAAAAAAGGTGCAATGGAAAATGATTTATAATATTTTATTCAGACATGATTTTGATTGAGCTTCAAGAGGAAATATTAGGGTGATCTATATGTTTTGGACTTTGAAAGGCCTAAACCATTTTACAAAAAATAAAACAACCCTTAGGAAAACAAAATAAGTAATTCGAGATATGGGATTGGCCAAAAAACTAAATAATAATAGAAGAAACAAAACCAAGGAACAACAATAACACACAAAAAATCTTCATTGTTATTATCTAGTTTCTAAATCACACTAACAACTTGCCACTCTATTGTGAGAAATTTAGCTTTATAATAAAGAAACCCCCAAGGGGTCCTCTTTAATCACACTAGTTTCATCTATATGATTTTTTAACTTGGCCCTAGCTCTCCTGGTTGATCCCTCATATATAGCCTCCCTTTGTTATTTTTGAGGTATAATTTATAGAACATAAAGGCTAGTAGTTGGGTTTTAATGGTATTCTTACTAAAATTAAAAATTTAGGAGAGGGTCTCATTCAATTCCCCTTGATTATTTTATAGGGTGTGCAGCTTCAACTCCAAGCTCTCATTTTTAGAAGGCAGTAGATAAATTTTCACTTCCTACCATATGTCTTCTTCCACTTGGGTTTTAAGTTGTTCCTTGGATTGGTTGAACAGGTATTCATTTCTATCTCCTTCATTGTAAACCTAGTATTTTTGGAATCAGGCAAAGAACCATTTCATTACATTATTGTGAAGGTCAAAAATTTTCTATAGTTTGTCCACATAGTCTTTCATATTTTGGTAGTTAGGGTTATCCACTTCTTCCTAATTAGTAGGATGGCATAGGGCATCCCTAGGGTCTTCAAGCATGATCCCATATTCATATGGATTTATATGTTGAAGGATAGGATGATTCCTCTTTAGTTTGTATCTTTAAAGTGTTTGGGGATAATGGAATTGATAGGGTAGAATTGAAAGGGGGATTCAGATAGGGGCCTTAAAAATAATTTCCCACTTATTAGCTACTAGGGTTCATTTGGAAAACGGGAATGAGATTAATGGAGATTAAAGTAGGATGTTTGTTGGTAGGGGCACAATTATGTTAACCATATTATTATGGATGGGTTTATCTAGGATGAAAACCTTAGGGTGTTGGGGTGATGGGAACCTATGGCACCACCCTTCGGAATAGGGTAAGGGAGTTAGCTAGTTTTCTTCTTCTCTTTGGACTAAACCGTGGAATTGGGTTGACAATCCTAGTGATGAATGAAGGGGTGAGCCTTTTTTTACTCATATATATAGATATAGTAAATGAGTCCTTGGTGTAGGGGTATTTGAGAATTCCCAAAACTACATTTAAAATAGACTCCTCTAGGGAATAAAACAACAATAAAGGGAAACTCATTTTCTTGTTACTCCTTAGGTAGTTCAATATAGGGAAATGATATGAATAGATGTGTTTTTAATTTCATTCAAGTGTAAAGTATATAATTATGATATTAGCCCTCTCGAGCCATAGCTTGGGAAGGTCCTCACATTTTACTATGTTTTGAAATATCAAGGCCTTCTTCATTTGTCTAAGGAATGCATCATGTGTTGATAATTCTATTTTTCATATTATTTTATAACTTAATCCCTTCCATTCTTAGCCCTATAGAAAAACAGATAATTTTCTCCATAACCTTTAAGGAGATACACTTCACATACATAGTCATGTTCATTCAAAAATTAGAAAATTCATATGATAAAATAGGGTCATAATGCTATCGATTTCAAGGAATGGAAAAAGGCCACCAAACTTAATGATTTTTCTAATTGTGCTATTGCTATATGCCTTCTCACAATATGAAGGTTATATTATTGTAAAACATCACTCATGGCATGACTTTCTCCAATATACTCACAAATATTGAAAACCAATCTCAACCATTTTTCAGAAACTTGAAGTGTCAAATAATTTGAAGGGGAGATCAGATGTTTCTTTTTAATGCACGAATATGACATGATTATTCTCCTTTTTTGCTATCTAGTTTATTTTTTATATGATCTATATATGATAATTTTAATTTAATTTCCCCACGTTGATCCAATTCAAAAATGACTTTGGCAACACAAACTATTTTATTTTGATAGATTCATTATCAAGGATTCATTTGATAGTAAGAGGCAAATAAGCCTCCATGTTACAATACAAGAAACCACCTATTTTTTCTTCTATGGTTGTCAATAAGTTTGTAGTATTATTTCCTTTATATATATGCAAAATGTTAATAATTTGGAATAGATTCATCAACTAATTATCATCATCTATAGACTTCTTATAGTACCAATGAGTGAAAAAAATAGCATTAAGCATGCAATTACAATTTCAAAGTCACACTCCACAACAATCTTAGAAATTCCAAGATTCCTTGTCAAGGAAAGACCTTGAGCACTAGCTAAAGAGCTTGAATTGATGTTCCATTTGGATAAAACTACCTTTCCAATAGAATTAGGAAATTTTTTTGGGTTTTTTAATATTGGTTGAATTCACATCGGTGATCCCACAATACTGGTTTACAATTTTTGGACAAACTGGACACTGAACTGATTTTTTTTAACTAAATCTTCACTTTTGGGCTCCTATAGCGGCTAAACCGTGAGGAATTTGAAGATGATGCAAACTAGTGATTTGTGAAAAATTTTCTATAGATTCTAAATATATTTTTTTCAAAAATTTTGGAATCAGATTGCACTTCTTTTTCCATCTCCTTCGAAAACTAGCTTTTTTAAAAAACAACATTTTTAAGGAGTGACACTCACCGTAAACAACATAAAAAATTTGTATGAAGGATAAAATTATAATTTTTTTGAATTTAGATTTGTAACTACAATATCTAACCAGTTCATTTGGTTTCATAATGTTGTATTAAATATTTTTTCCTTAATCAAGTATCAAAGTCAAACCAATTACAATTTAGACATAGGCAGATCGTAGACAACATAATTTTTTTGTATGTATCGAAATTCAAAAAAAAATTAAATGGATCAAGGACATCAATACCCAGCCTAAACATATTTTTCAAAATTTTATTTTGATAATTTGTTATTTTTCTACATGTGCAGAACAAAGAGCTTGATTTTCAGTGAAAAAGATATGTTTAATCAAACTAAAAAAACACATACATAATAAAACCAAAACATATTAAAATTATAGTCGTTGGATAGCTCATTCTGAGGACTACCTGATTCCAGTTGGGTATGTGAAGTCTTCACCATTTTCATCTTTAATCTAAGCTCCGAAGTGCAAAAATTTTGATTTTTTTGCGACAGAGAGCAGGAATCGAGGAAAAGGGGTTTTTCTCGAACCAGGGGGGTTCGCTCGAACCCTGGTTTGAGTGAACCCCCTTTCAAAAAGGGGATTTTATTTATTTTTTGGCGGGATGCATTAAATGGGTTCACTCTAACCTAGGTTCAAGCGAACCCTCTTTTGGTTCGTTCAAACCCCAAGAACGATTTTTTTTGGCATGGGGTCATTTTTGCAAATTTCCTTCCTCATTCAAATTGTAAACCACTATTGTGGGTTTACCCACATTCTATAGGTATGATGAAAATATTTTTCAAGAAAAAATTCACATGGTCTATTTTTGTTCCTATAATTTTTTTCTTTTGAATTCCCCAATAGATGTGGGGAATATCTTGCATTCATATATCTATTACAATAGGATGACCAAAAGAGGGAATCCAAAGTTAGTTGCTAGCATCTTAATATTGTTCAACTAGATCCAATAGGTTTTAAATATTTCCAAAATAGATTGTCTAATGTTACATGCCTAGGATAATTCAATTAGAATATTATTGGTTGAGTCCTTAGCATTATTTCATAAAATCCACTAATTGGTAATAGACAAACCAAGATATTTTTTAGGTTATCTTGTATGGGAATTTTTCCTTACAAGTGGCCCACCAGAAGAAATTGATCTTTGGGATGAGTTTGAAGTTCCAAATGATTATCCAATGAAAATTAGGTCTTAGATATTCATGAAATATGTTGAACCCAATTTTGACAAAATAGTTACTTGTAGGGTATGTTGTCTACATAATTTAATCTTGTCTTTGAAAAATATTGAATCTCTATGACCTAGTTTTGGTGATTAAGTCATATAGATTATCTAGGTCTAAGATGCATGGCATATTAGTGGAGATATTCCAAGAGATATATTACATTTTTTTGTTTCAATAGTCTTTAATATACCTTTAAATATTTCACTCATTTCCACCTTGATCTTAATCTTCAAGAGTTTGGACTCAAGAGGAAACTAGGTAATCTAAAGATCCCCCAAAAGCAGATGTCCTCCCTAATTCTCACATTCCATTTTATTCATTTTATTACTAGTTTTTTATGTTTAATTAGGTTTTTTTTAATGGCTAAGGCAATTGGGATATTGGATTGAGACGTGAGAGATCCCTCTTCTTGATTTCATAAGTCTTTAGCTTGCATAATTATGCTCCACTCATTATTGGATTTCATGAAACTCTAACAAATTTTAGTTAATAGATCCTTTTTCATATCCTTAATTTTTCAAAGACCGAAACCTTTGAGATCCTTAGAGAGAAAAAATATATCCTAAGAAACCAATGAGAACCTTTTATTTTCCTTCATCTTTGACCACAAGAAGAAAAATGTTATTATGATTATCTATAATGATAAAATGTTGTTTTAGCAAGGGTATCTCTTTTTCTTAGAATTTTGTACTAATAATAATGTTGAATGCATGATAATGTTAGAAGGTTTAGTTGTGACTAAAGAGTTTAAGTTATTTGATGATGTTTTCTTCAAGTATCAATTTTTCATGTGTAATTTAGCATTTAATTTTTTGGCGAATTTTATAATTGATCATTCATGATAATTGTTAATAAATTTTATAAGTGATCATTCATGACAATTATTGGTGAGTGTGGATTCTTGGGTTGAACTTGAAACTTTTCCAACATCTCTCTATTTTTCTTCATTGTTTTAAATCTTTGGTGTCTTAATTTTGGACAATTCCTTCTTATTTTTTTGTTCATAGTCCTTTCATTTTTCTATTTTGTTATTTTTGGTGTCTCTATAATTAGTTGTTTGATGTCCTATTCTCTTCATGTAAGAGGAATTTAGATTCATGATTGTCATGACATCTATCTTTCATTATTTATCATTTTCCTCTCTTTATGAGGATCAATTCCACTGAAAATAGAACATATGATAGGGCCCCTTGCAATTTTAACAACTATCTATTCTACTACATGAGAGTATCTTAAAAAACCAACTTAAATAGGAAGCAATAGCTTTCTTTGGATATTTTATGTGTAGGATTTTTGTGGTCATCATTTCTTTAATGTGTATCCTTCCTATATAAAATGCAAATTATTTTAATTTAATATTTTAGAACATAGGGATATCGGAGAGTGTTATACTCCCATCCCATGGGTATCTAACATATTTTCTTCAATTCTAAATAAAATGCATATTATTTAAATGTTGAAATACTTAATAATATAAAATTACATCCCTACAAATAAATGTATGTTGAATAAATATTAACTTGCTTTGTCTTATGGCAATATTTACTTTTAGTTTAGTACTACAATTCAATTAGGGTTAGGTTTACATTTTGGTTAGCTTTAAGGTTCATTTATATATTAATATTATATTATATATTATATTTTTTTGTTTTATAGATAAGTGCTATCAAGGGGATAGCTCCCATGTACATAGTATTTGAAACTAGACCATCCAAGATACTAGGATTCCCTATTGGGCTGCCCATAATTTGTTACCCATTGAAATACCCATAGACAATTGTCAAGAAAGAGCCATATTCTTCCAGCCTCTATAGGCTTTCTATCTCGAGCCAGTTTTCTTCGGCATTCATGAAGCGAAGGAATAGGGCCAAGTCATTGTTCATTACACCGATACGGAATACCTCCCAGGCTTCACCCATGAAGTTCACCCTCTGATTTTTGTGTTGCTCTTTCACAGCCTCCTCCAGATCTTCCTCATCATCTGACTCCTCAATCTCGAGCAGGGAGGGGTCAAAATACGCCCCCAATGGGCTTATCCATCCGTTTGCCACCAGATCCATGATAGCATTTGCTATTGTGGCATGGTTCGGTAGGGAGATGTAATCCTTGCACAAAACAACCACCTTCTCTCGTGATCCAGTCACGTCTACCAGTGGCTTCAACACGGCTTCATAAACCTATTTGTTGCAACGATGTCTCCAAATGTGTCCTCCCCGGGTCACAATGCCATGAATTGCTCTCCATACCTTTGCTTGATAGATCAGAAATAAACAATGACATTGAGGCTCGATCCTTTCCTGAAATTTTAGGCAACTTATGCCAAAAATGTGCGCCATACTTTGCTGGTTTCAAGGATTCCTACCCTTTTTAACCTTTCCCAAATAGGGAGGTGTGTCACGTGATTGGAATTTACCTAGCATTCTACTAGCATAGACCACCTGGGCAGGGGAGTTGTCTTTTCAACATAGATTTCTCTTGCCTAATCCTATACTATGGATAGGAAAATCAAGTGTGAGATACGCGTGGGAGAGAAGGAAACAGGTGCCATATCCCTCTTGGGACTTTGGTTACTCCTTCCCCAAATCTCGTGCGACCAAATCTTTGAGTCCGACCCAATGCTCAGGATTTGAATCAACTATTAGTCCTTCATCCTACCATACTCTAGCTTTTTCCAGGCAATCTATCACTTTATTGGCTTCTCTATAAGCATGTTTGATCCTATAGTTATCCAATTTAGCAAGAAGATACTTTATCTAGGCGACCCATCTATCTAGTTGCCAACTTGGTGATCAGTCGTTGATCACTGCTTGGATACATACCATTGAGTCCCCTTCTATTTCAACTGATTTAATCCCTTTGTTGATACAGAGTTGCAATGTCAACATTAGTACCTCGAGCTCGACTACATTGTTAGTACATACACCTAGTGATTTAGAAGCCGCCCAGGCATAGAGACCTGCTTGGTTTTTGATGAGGCATCCAGCCCCAGCAGTGCCCAAATTTCCTTTTGCAGGTCCGTCGAAGTTCAATTTCCAAGGAAGCACTGATGGCCCCTTCCAGTGTACCATCCTTCTATCCACTTTGTCTCCCCTGGTAGGCACCTCTCTCGGTCTTCTTAGCTCTGACCGTTCTTTTTGGATCTCTTCATCCTATTTTGTGAAACGCGAGTTTCTCCTCAGCCTCGTCCTGTTATTCGCCACCTCGATTATTGCCTCCTTTATCCTGCCTAAAATCCTATTATAGTCAAGGGCTTCACCTTTGAAAATTCTTCAATTTCTCTCTTTCCACAAGTGTCGGACTATCATTGAGGGTGCTATAATCCAAATACTCTGCCAATAACCATATCTATTACCAATTTGCTAGGCGTTAAGGAATTCTTTCAGATTATCTTGTCTGGGTCCTTGAATTTGAAACATTTTCTTCAGCCAATCCCAACAAGTTGCTGCCATAGAGCAAGAGATGAAAATATGGTCCACTTCTTCCTCTTCATGTTCACACAGTACACAGTGGGTGGGACCAGCCACACCTAGTCTTTTTAATCATTCCAACGTTAGGCATCTTTTGCGGAGGACTACCAAGAGGAACGCACCAACTTTGGGGAGTACTACTTGATCCCAACAATTTTTTGCCATCCAGTCCATCCTTGCACCAATTTCTATCTGCATTTGATATCCGAGTTTGGTTGTGTATTCGCCTGATTTACCTCCACACCAGATGATGGTATGCTCTTCTTTGGAAACACATACCACTCACTTATTTAGTTCATCTGTAATTGCCTCTAATTTAGCTTGATCTAGCTATGCATTCAATAAATCCCTCCATTTCTCTCTCCCTCCATCGCCTGTTTCTTCCCAGTTAATGTACTTGGCTAACTCTGTTCCCAATTCGCCCTCCACCCGATTCAAATCCTGATCTAAATTGAATTGTTCTGCGAGACTCCTGAATCCGTTCCAGGAGTCTACCCAGAACCTTGCCCTTTGGCCATTACCAATTTTCCATGTGATATGGCTTGTGATTAATGAACGACAACACCTGATGAATTTCCAAATGGCTGAGCCACCCTGGATATTTTCAATTGTGAGTATCCTGGTTGGGGACTCGTTATCTAGATATTTATTCTGAGCTATGTGGAACCATAGTTTTTGTGGTTGTTGATACATTTTCCAAATAAACTTGGTGCCTAGCACCAAGTTTTGCTTCCCCATTCTTCTTAGTTCTGCACCTCCCACTACTCTCAGCTTGCAAGTTGTTTCCCACCCTATTAGGGGTATTTTCTTATCTTCTTTTGACCCTTCCCATAGGAATCTCTTAAGGACCCTCTCTATATCTCCTTCTATCTTCTTTGGGGCTTCGTAACATGCAAGAGTATAGGTTGGGATTGCAGAGAGAATGGATTTGGCCATAGTGATCCTGCTAGCCAGAGTCAACCATTTGTTCTTCCAATTTTGTGCCTTGCTTTTGCATCTATTTACCACCTCCACCCAATGCTTTGACTTGCTCGCACCCTCAAAAATTTGGACCCCTAGAAACTTAGCAGGAAGTTTGTCAATCTGAAAACCCAGTAGGGTTGAGATGGCCTTCTGGACCTTAGCCTTGGTGTAAAAGAAGTAAATTCTTGATTTCTCCTTGCTCATTTTTTGTTCTGACTGGGCTTCATACTATGTCAAAGTCTCTCTAAGGCATTTTTCCTCCCTGATACTTGCTTCCCCGAACAGGGTTGTGTCATTAGCGAATTGAGAGTGAGTGATCGGTTCCATATTCGAGGCTGCAGTGATTCCACGCCACTCTGCCAACTGTCTTCTTCTTTTGATTGCATTGCTTAACACCTCGACCATGATAACAAATAAAGAAGGAGATATGGGATCCCCTTGACGAAGACCATTGGTTTCCTCAAAAAAACCGTGAAGCGAACCATTGATTAAGATTGAGAATCTTACTATGGAAATGCACTGTTTGATTAGTGAGCACCATAAATTACTGAAGCCCATGCGGTCCATGACCTTGAGCAAGAAGTGCCATGAAGCTTTTCCATAGGCCTTTTTAACATCTAATTTCATTACCATTCCGGTATTATGGCTTATTTTAAGTGAGTGGACCACTTCGTTGATAAGCAATATGCTTTCTGATATCTCTCTTCCTGGCACAAAGCCATTCTATTCAGGGGATATAATTTTGTTGAGTAACTTCTTCAATCTATTTGCCAAAACTCTAGCAATCACCTTATATACCATGTTATAGAGAGAGATTGTCCTATAGTCACCAAATGAACTACATTCTATTTTCTTGGGGATGAGTGCTATTACCGAATTGTTGAGATCTTTGACAAATCTTTTTTTCTTCCTAAATTCTTCTACTACTGACCAAAGATCTTTCCCTAGGAATCCCCAGCATTTCTAGAAGAATCTGGCTAGAAACCCATCCGGTCTCGAGGCCTTGTTGGGGTGCATTTCAAAGAGAGCTATCCTTACTTCCTCAACTGAGACCAGTTCTACGAGCATTGCACTATCCTCTTCACTTACCCTTCTTTCTATTGCCTCTAATATAATGCCTTCCTTGTCGGCCCTAGAATGCTCACCTAGAAGACTTTTGAAATACTTGACCGCTTCCAGGCCCACTTTCGAACTGCCATGCTTCAAGCTACCATCATGGGACTGAATTTTTTCTACTTTGTTTTCCGCCCTTCGAGCTAAAACTGAGGCATGAAAGAATTTTGAATTCGAGTCCCCTTCCTTGAGCCAAACTTCTCTTGATTTGTCCCTCCAATAGATTTCTTCCTTCTTGAGTATTTCTGCTAGTTATATTTTTAGTTCCTTTTCTCGCAGGAATTCCTCATTCCTCATTCCTTTCACTATTGCCTTTTCATTTAGAGCCTGTAGTTCTACCTCAACCCTTTCTTTTTCTAAAAATATGTTTTATAAATTTTGTCTTATTCCACTCCTTGAGTTTCTCCTTTAAGTACTATAATTTTTTTGTGAATTTGAAGCTGATTGAGCCCCCAATTTGATACTCCTTCCACCACTTCTCTAGTAGGCTCAGGATCCCATTGTCATGCCACCACATGTTCAAAAACCTGAAGGTTGATTTCCTCAGTTCTGGGTCTTTACTTATGTAGAGTTCAACCAAGAAGTGGTCTTATATGGATACTGGTAAGATGCGTGCTTCGATGATGGGGTTAATGCTACGCCATTCAGGGGATAACAAAAACCTATCTAGACTTTCTGAGATAGTCGTGAAGTCCTTGTGTCTGTTCATCCATGTGAACACTCCATTAGTGGTCAGACAATCCTCTAATCCTAAGTTGGCCACAAATGTCCTAAAATCTATCATTGTTTGAGACTCCTTCCTTATCCCCCCACTTTTCTCCGATAGTTCCAGAATGGCATTGAAATCACCACCAATAATTATACTCGAATTCGAATGGGACTTTGTGAAATCCAAGACCTCCAACCAAAGTGTTTCTTTCTCATTTGTTCCCATAGGGCCATAGATATTGATGAGCAGAAATGTCAAGTTAAGATCCATACTGTACACTTCTGTCACCAACCAGTTCATATGAGAGCAGTATACTTTCACTGAAATTGCTAACTCCTTCCAAATCAACCCAATTCCCCCCGAGGCTCCTTCTGATTCTTGAAAGAATCCATTCCATGTCTTGATGTAGTTTAAAAAAGCTTTTGCCTCAGTTTTTGATAACTTGGTCTCTTGTAGAATGATGATCTCGCTTGTGCATGATTGGAGGTGACATTCCAGGTGGTGAGCTTCCTTGCTTCCCAAGAGAGGCTATACCTCTCTTGGTAATTAAAAATTCCCTGATTCTAGGATAGCTTCTTGCTACCACTTCTTCTTCCCTTAGTGTTTTAAATGATTTCCTTCCTCTTTGTTTTCCCCTGTTTGCCTATTTTTCCCATACCGAGGTGTGTGGCTATAGATTGCGTTATGCTTCTCTCATCAATGATGTCTAGTTTGTCCTCAGGTTCTTGTTCTGATTATGAGTGTTGGATGAGTGTTGGTTCCTCCAAACTTGTTTCCTCCCTGAGATTAGGGTGTACCAACCCCTCTATAGGGCCTTCTGACTTGGTTTCCTTGCCCTCTCTTTGATCAGTATTTGGTCCTGCAGCTTCCTTTTCCTTTGCATCCTTTAGATTCACCTTAGCCAGGCTTGGGACAAAGGGAACGATTTGCATACTATCCAGCTCTTCTTCTATTGCCTTTGCTTCTTTCTTATCATGAGCCTTTCCTAGTGTTTCTTTACATATTCTTTCATTATGAGATCTTGAACTGCATCTAAGACAATACCATTTTCTTCTTCCACCTCGATTTCCTGATTCCAAAATTCTCTATCAGCTTGTAATTTGATTGACTGGGGTATTGTGTAATTAGCCGCAAGCCTCATCCTGGAATACTTGTATAAATATCCATCGATGATGTCCATATCGATGTCTATTAGTGTCCCTAATGTCCTTCTGATCTTTTCCAAGCATTTGCCATTCCAGTACTCGAATGGGAGATTATATAGGCGAATCCATACTGGATTGTCATAGGGCTGCACCTTGGTAGGATCAAAGTTATGAGTCTAGGATTGCATGTACAATGGAAAATTTTCTTTATGCCACACCCCACCATCATTAATTTTCTTCTTTGTTTCCACATTGGCAAATACCACGACAAAACAATTTTTTGGAAGAAAACGGATTAAAACTTCAGTTTTCTAATTTTTTGTTATCCATTCTTTGATCGCTGCCCTGCTAGGGTTACTCCCAATGAAGTGATAAATGAGTGCCATATCCATTAGAATCTCTACATCATCTTTTATTTCCTGGGATAAGTCTATCGTTGGGGTATCCTTTTCCTCCATCTTTTTGGGAGTTCAGGTTTGAACCCCTTTTTGGTTCCTCTTCTCCAATTCAACCCCCCGACTGGATTTTCTACGAACCGCCTTCTCCTTATGCTTAGGCTTGTTCTTTGTGGGCCGAGGCCAAGGCTACATATCTTCCCATTCTTTGTTCTTGCACCAGCCATTTTTGCTTGTTTCTGATGGCGTGTCGTGTCGGGTGCGGCCATTGTTATCTTTCAGGTGGCCTGATGGTTGCTGCAGTTAGTGAGGCTGGCAGCGATCAATCCATTCTCCATTGGAGTACACCCATTGGGGTTTATGCCCTTCTTCCTTAGGCAATACTTCCTAGTTCCTTATGACCTCGTCCATCCAACTGCCCCAAAGTGCGCCTTTTTGGCCTAAACCCTTTGCGCTTTCCTTCGCCAATTTGGAATTTTCGCACTCTCTGCTCCTCCCGCGCTCACACCGTTCTACTCCATCTTTTTTATTATATCATATTATATATTATATTAATAATCATTAAAAATTTAATATAATATAATAATTATGTATTACAGTATATAATATATAAAATTATTATTATTATGTTACAAGTTTTATAATATAATAATTGTAATGTATTATAATATATAAAAAATAATTCAATAATATACAAAATTACTATTATGTTGCAAGTGTGATGGAGAGGTCTTTGTATTTTTCAAATTTCGGGCTAAGGCATATTGCCATGCTTGGTACCCATTTGATGTGAAGACCTCACATGATAAAAAGTGTTAATTACATTTTTTCATCATTGCTATATATATATAATATAATATAATATGCAACTCTCAATTTATTTGATAAATAGATTACATATTTAATATTACTATATAATATATTAATGATATTAGTATTGTAATAAAACTGAAATATATAATATATTACATTATATTAAAATTTGATTATATAATAATATAATATAGTAATAAATAATATATTCAAAACACAAACATGCAACATCTACACCTAATATATACTATATATATGATAATTTATATAATTAGATTACATATATATTATATTAAAGTTTGATTATATAATATAATATATAATTAGATTACATATATATATTATCTACACCTTATATATAATTAGATTACATAGGTTTGATTATATAGTAATATATTGAGAACACGAACATGCAACATATGAAAGTGCTTCCAAAACAACCGATGAGAAAGATGAGTAGGTGCCTCCAAATATTGAAGCAAGCGCCTTGCATTATCTGTACTTTTATATATATATAATTGTTAATGTATTAATATAAATAGAATATTAAAACTGGAATATATAATATAATATATTTATATATATATTTTTTTTATAGATGAGTGTTACCAAAGAAAGGGGGTAACTCCCATGTACATATCATATTTTTTAAAGCTACAAACTCGTCTTATTCTATGAGCTGAAAAATGGCTGCAAGAATATCCCCAATCCTGATCAAACGTTGTAGGCGGGCCTCGTTGAGCCAAACCAATTCTGAGCGCATGAATTTTGAGAAGGCATCCATGTTGGCATTTTTGACACCCCCCTAAAGACTTCCCATGCATTGATACGGAATTCCTCTACAGCCATTCGACGAGCCCGGGCTTCATCCTCATCCATTACCTCCTCGCTTGATTTTTCACCCTCCCCATCCGAGCCGGAGTCGTCAGTTTCAAAGCCTAGTATTTTAGGGTCGAAAAATTTCTTGAGGCAGCTGACCCAAACCCTGTTGCTGAGACTTAGGATGGCATTGGCAACAGCCTGGGCATTGCCGATTTTGATGAAACTGTCCATCCGCTCTACGATGACTTCCTTAGCTTCGGTAATGTCCACCAATACGCAGAAAAAAAGCTCGTAAACCTTGCCATCGCACCAATGTTGGTCGAGAGAGAGAACTATTGAGACCAGATTGACAATTGCATTCCTTATGGCTAGGTCCGAGATGTTGAACAGCCACCTGCACTGTGTCATTGCAAGATCTTTAATGCAATGGCATTCGACACCAAATATGAACACCATCCTGCTTTTTTGACAAACTTGGATCTACCATGATAGAGATCAAGTTGTTCGGCTATAAATAGCCTTTACCCTATTAAGAATAGTTTTTATGGATAATGAGCCTGTCGATTTGGTCAATACCCAATCCCGTATAGATCTGTCCTTAGGCTCTCGAATTTTCTGATCCTTCCCAAGCTTATGGTTCACATGGTATAGGAAAAAGAGTTATGGACACCTTGTCTGCATTCGTTACAGCCCTGTTACAGGTTCACGTGATATAGTACTAAAGACCTTGTCCATTGTGAGTACCGTTCAATGTCCTAGGCAGGCCTTGTGTACATTTACGTCGCCCAAACAATAAACAGTCCCATCTACCATCAAGAAAATGTACCATCCCATATCTTATTGGGAGTGTGTAACCTTTTTTGACATGTCTTCCTCGATGATGTTCTTTAGCCCTTCCCATCTTTCCAGATTGGAATCTACGATTAACTTGATCAATTTACATACACCAACATTTGCTAGATAGTCTGCCGCCTTGTTTGCTTCTCTAAAAGCATGCCCAATCTTGAAATTATCGAATTTATCAAGTAAAGTTTTTATTTTTCCAACCCAACAGTTGATTTTCCAATTTGGAGAGCAACCATTGATGACTTCCTCAATGCATACCTTTGAATCACCTTCAATTTCCACTGATTTAATCCCTTTACGGATGCATGTCTATAGACCCATTATTAGTGCTTCTAGTTCCACAATATTATTTGTGTATACTCCAATGTTTTTTGAAGCTGCCCACACACACTACCCGACTTGGTCCCTGATGATACATCATGCCCCTATCATGCCTAGGTTATCCTTGGCCACTTCGTTGAAGTTCATCTTCCAAGGTAAATATTTTGAACTCTTCGAGTGAACTAGTTTTCTGTACACTTTCTTCTTCTCGAAAGAGTGCTCCTTAGAGTGTTTAAGTTTTCTCCATTCTTTTTGGATGTCTTCGCCCCACTTTGAAAATTTTGATTTTGCACTAATTAGAGTCCTATTGTTGGCCACTTCTATTAGTGCTTCCTTAATTTTTTCTATCAGATGATTGCTACAGAGGGCTTCTCCTTTGAAGATACGCCTATTTTGTTCTTTCCAGATGTGCCATACAACCATCGAGGGTGTTGAAACCTGTAAGCCATGCCAGTAACTGTTCCTATTGCCCATTTTCCATGAATTCAAAAACTCACGTAATTTTTCTTACCTTGGGCCCTGAATTTGGAATGATCTTTGAAGCCAGTCCCAACATTTTATTGCTACTGGGCATAGTAAAAATAGGTGATCAGTATCCTCCTCTGCCTACTCACACATTACACATCGAGAGGGGTCGACAATTCCTATTTTATTCAGTGTTTCCATGGTAAGGCACTGATGGTTGCTTGCCACCTAGAGAAAAGCACCTACTTTGGGTAACACTGAGTGGTTCCAGCAGAGGGTCGCCAGCCAGTCAATTCTAGCTCCAATTTCTATTTGCAACTAGTAGCCAAGCTTGGCAGAATACTCTCCTGATTTCGCTCTGTGCCAGATAATGTTGTCCTCCTCCCTGGATATGCATACAACATGATTTTTTAGTTCTTCCATTATGGTTGCCACTACCCCTTGAGCTAAGGGCAAGTGGGATAGATTCTTCTAGATTGCTCTCCCCCCACCAACCCCTGGCTGTATGTCAATGTAATTAATTACCTCATTGCCATATTCAGCTTCCAATCTCTCAATATACTGACCCAAGTTGAATAGGTCGGAGAGGCTCCTGTATCCATTCCAAGATTCAGTCCAAAACCTTGCCTTCTAACCATTTCCTATCTTCCAAGAGACGTGATTCGTGATCAATGGACGACATTTCTTGATGAACCTCCAAATGGTCGAGCCTCCCTAGAGGTTTTCAATTTTCAGAATCCTTGTGGGGAAGAGGTTGTCTAGATACTTTATGGAGTATACGGCACCATAAATTCTCTAGTTGTCTATACATTTTCCACACTAGCTTGGCTCCTAGTGCGAGGTTTTGAAGACTGATTCTCCTTAGACCTGTTCCCCCTTCATTTTTTGGTTTGCTTGCCAATTCCCAACCGATTAAAGATATCTTTTTTTCACCTTTGGAGCCTTCCCATAAAAACCTCTTCAGGGTTTTTTCAAGCTCTTCCTCGACCTTCTTAGAGGCTTCATAGCATGCCAGTGTGAAAATTGGGATGACCGATAATATAGCCTTGGCCATAGTTATCCTGCCTGCCAACATTAACTAGTTGTTTTTCCAAGACATGGCCCTGTTTTTATAGTTAGTTACCACCGCTTCCCAGTGCTTGGATCTGCATGTTCCCGTTGTAACCTGAATCCCGAGGAATCTAGCCAGGAGCTTTTCCGATTGGTACCCTAAAAGAGTGGATATTGCCTTCTGAACCGGTAATTTGGTGTTGAAAAAATATATTCTTGATTTTTCTTTGTTCATTTTTTGTCCTGACTGTTCTTCATACTCATCTAGTGTTGCTTTTATGCACTTTTCCTCTTGCATGCTTGCTTCCCCAAATAGTGTGGTGTCGTCTATGAATTGGGAATGGGTGACCCTTTCCACATTTGGGGCTACAGTTATCCTAGTCCACAGTCCTTGTTGTTTTCTTTGCCTAATGACACAACCTAGAACTTCTGCCATAATCGCAAATAATGCAGTTGACAATGGGTCTCCTTGTCGGAGACCATTGGTAGTCGCAAAGAAACCATGTAAGGACCCATTTAACAATACTGAGGATCTTACAATTGATATGCAATGCTTGATCAAAGAACACCAATGCTCGTTGAATCCCATGCATTCCATCACCTTGAGCAAAAAATCCCAAATTACTTTGCCATAGGCCTTACTTACATCCAGTTTGATTACCATTCCTACCAAGTGATAAGCTTTAAGGGAGTGTATCACTTCACTATAAGCAGGATGTAGTCAGTGATCTCTCTCCCTAGTACAAACTTGTTTTGCTCCGATGAGATGATTTTCCCCAGGATGGGTTTCAGCCTATTTGCAAGGACTTTGGCAATTACTTTATAGATTTTATTGCAAAGGGAGATGGGCTTGTAGTCGCTAAATGATTTGCATTCCACCTTTTTGGGGATGAGGGTGATGACTGTGTTGTTCAAGTCTTTGACAAATATTTTTGACTTTCTAAAGTCCTCCACCACCTGCCATAGATCCCTGCCAAGAAAGCTCCAACAATTCTGAAAAAATCCTTGCCGAAAAATTGTCTGGCCTCAGAGCCTTATCAAGATGTAATTGGAAGAGAGCAGACTTGACTTCTTCCAATGATACAGGTTGACATAGCATTGCATTATCCTCACTTCCTACCCTTATTTCTATTGTTTCTAAAATGCCCCCTTCGGTGCAGCCGCCCTCCTGTGTTCCCAAGAGATTTTTGAAGAAATCAACCGTAGCTTGGCTTACTTCCATACTACCCTGCTTTCGGGAACCATCTTGAGCCTGAATACTTTAGATTTTGTTTGCGGCCCTATGAGCAAGGACTGAGGCATGGAAAAAATTTGAATTGGAGTCCCCATCTCAGAGCCAAACTTCTCTTGATTTGTCCCTCCAGTAGATTTCCTCACATTTCAACAGTTCTACCAGCTCGGCTTTTAGCTCCTTCTCCCGCTTGAATTCCTCATTCCTCATCCCTTCCTTTATCACCTTCTCATTCAAAGCTTCCAATTCACATTCTAACCTAGCCTTTTCTGTGAAGATATTCATGAATTTCCCTTCATTCCAGTCTTTCAACTTAAGTTTTAGAAACTGGAGTTTCTTTATGAATCTGAAATTGTTCGAGCCTCCCACTTTAACCTCATTCCACCATTTTTTAAGCAAGACTAAAATCCCTTCGTCTCGCCACCACATATTCATGAATCTAAATGTTGATTTTAATTGCTCCAATCCTCTGCCCAGAGTGAGTTCAACAAGGAAGTGGTCTGAGATAGAAACAGGCAATATTTGTGACTCGATTACAGAATAGTATTTGCACCAATATGGGGATATTAGAAACCTTTCAAGCCTTTCTGAGATTTCCATAAAGTCCTTGCGCCTATTGATCCAAGTGTAAACCCCATTTGATGTCTGGCAATCTTTTAGAACTGAATTCGCCACAAAGTCCCTAAAGTCAATTAGTGTTTGTGATTCAGTCTTGATCCCCCCACTCTTTTCTTAGAGATCCAAAACTACATTAAAGTCGCCCCCAATGATGAAGCTTACCCCTTTGTGATTCCTTATGAAATCTGAAACCGCATTCCAAAGCCTAGCTTTCTCCTTAGTTCGGATCAGGCTGTAAATGTTGATGAGTATAAATTTGATATTAAGTCTCATGCTGTATACTTCTGTCGCCAACCAATTTGTGTATGATACCTATATTTTCACCGATACTTATACTTCCTTCCACAACAATCCTATTCCACCTGTAGCACCTACTGAGTCCTGGAAATGTCCATTACATGACCGAATATATTGCAAAAAAAAACTCGATTCTGATTGAGATAGCTTGGTTTCTTGAAGGAGGATTATGTCACTTTTACATGACTGTAGTTGACATCTCACCAGACGTCGCTTGTCAGGGGCCTTCAGGCCCCTGACATTCCAGGAGGTCAGCTTCATTGCTTCCCAAGGGAGGCTTTCCCTCCCTTGGTACTTAAAATTTTTTTGATGCTTGGGTAATTTCTGGCAGCTGCTTCTTCTCCCTCAGTTTTTTGTAAGATTTCCTTCCTCTGGCCTTCTCTTTTTTGTCGATTTTACCCATACCCATGTGCTTTGCTGCAGTTTGTGTTATATATCGATCCGCCCTTATATCGATCTCATCCCCCAAATCCTTTTCCGAACTAATCTATCAAATTCGGAGGCGAATTCCTCCATCCTCGACTTCTCCAAGGTTGTCATTATGGATTCATTTCAATTTGGGATGTCCTCCGTCCGTGTCCCACCTTCCTCATGTTTTGCTTGGCATACTTCCTGATTCTTGGCCTTCGCTGCATTTGAATCTGCTAATTGGGGTTTTGTGACGAAAGGGACTATCTGTAGTTCGGATAACACCTCCCTCTCCCTACACTCCCTTTGTTGGTTCTTTGGTTCTGGCTTGTTTTTGCAATCTGCCTCAAAGTGGTTCCTTGAGCTGCATTTGAGGAAAAATTTCTTATCCTCTTCTACCTCTATTTTTTGAACGCACTTTTTGCCATCAATCGTTAATATGATTGATCGAGGGATAGGGTTGATTACCGCAATCTACAGCCTGGAATATTTATATAAGTCCCCATCTATAATATCCATGTCTATATTTACCAAAGTGCCCAAGGACCAACCGATCTTTTCTAAAAAATCGTCGTTCCAGTATTCGAATGGGAGATTGTATAGCCAAATCCATATTGAGTGGTCGTAGGGCTGAATTTTCATGGGATCAAAAATCTAGCACCATGGTTGCATGAACAGAGGTAAATTGTTCATGCACCAAATCCCACCTTCTAAGATTCGCTTCCTCGATTCCTTGTCAACAAAAACCACTACAAAAACATTATTTGGGAGGAATTTGAGTAGCACTTTTGTCTACCATTCTTCCGTAATCCATTTTCTGATTGAAGCCCTATCTAGGGTGTCACCGATGAAGCGACAAAAAAAACCGAATTCCTTTAAAATTTCGACATCATTATTGATTTCTTGTGACAAGTCAATCTTCATTATTTCTTTTACTTCCAAATTCTTAGGGTTTCATTCTTGATTCAAGTCATGATTCGGTCTCTGTTGATCCAATTCGCTGCCAGCATTTCTTTTGTTCCCAATTTGTTTGTGAATATTGGGCTCGCGCCTTTGATTTGGTCGCCGCAGTGGTGGCAGTTCCCACCTTATTCGATTGTTTTGATAGTTTTCTACTGGTGTCATTAAGGGCGTATCATGATGCACCCGAGGAGGATTCTGGATCTATGGTTTTTCTGGAGGTTGATCCTAGTCAAAAGGATGGTAGCGGTCTATCCACCTTCCATTCGTGAAAACCCACTACGGCGTGTGCGTGCTTGCCCGATCTGAGTTGATATCAGGTTTTGTTCTAAGTACTTCATCTGCCCAACTTTCCTTGGCTTCTCCCTTCTGCCCTAGAATTCGCTCGCCATTCTTCACCACTACATTAGCTTTCAATCCTTCCGAGCGAATTTGATTCGCACCGCTCTACTCCATCTTCTTTTGTTTATTAAAGAGATTTTTTTTTTTTTTTATAATATATTTATATTATTAATATGTAATAAATATTATATATTACATTAGTTCAAAATCAACTTATTAATAATTAATTAACTAAACTCATTACAATTGACAAGTATTAATAATAATATAGTTGTTATATTTTATATCAAGAAGACATGCTAAAGAACATGCACCATGCAACATATCAACATGTAATATTATCATACTAAAAAACATACAACATGCAATATTATCATACTAAAGAACATACAACATGCAACATATCAACATGCAATATTATCATATTAAAGAACATACAGCATACCAACATGCAACATACATTTATATTTTTATTATAAATTATAATTAAAATTTGCATATATAGTTTTTTTTTTCCCTAAATTTAGAAGATTATGCTTCCATCTAGTTTTCCGCATGCTAAAGTTTGCCAGATAAAGCTGCATGTGTTTTTTCTAAATTTAGAAGGTTATTTTAATTTAGGTATTCTTTTCTATTTTTATATTTTTGAAATGTATATATATGTGTATGTGTCTGAATATTTGAAACGCAACAAGTTCTAAATATTCTATTTCTCTGGGTGCGAATTCTGTTTTTGCTAAGAGATTTCTTAGTTGCAGGTGAGGATCTGAACGGATTCCATTGCAGTTGAAATGAAGAGTTATCAGAGCCTGGCTGCAGTATTTTGGGTTGCACTTCTGCTTCAGCCCCTCTACGCTTATGGTATGTAATGGTGTTCCATTAGATCCGTTTCTTGAAAAACTCTGTATTCTTTATTTGACAAGTTTCAGTTACTGTGTTGCTCAGGTGCATGCAATTTGGGATCAATAGAGATAAAACAGTTTGTGTTGGAGGAGAAGTGGGAGGAGGGAGATATGACGAGAGGCACATATTCTGTGAGCATTACAAACAGTGGGTGTCTTCCATACAACGTGGTTCTGTGGTGCCCTGGCTTGCCTTCCACACAGAATCTCTCATTTTTGCCCAATACGGTTTTATCACCTTTCTTCATTGCTGGAAGGGATTTATACATGCTGAATGAAGGACAAGCATTGGCACCAGAGACATTGATGGGATTCAATTACACCGTCGCCCTCAGAGGAATACAGACTCTTCCTCCAACGCCTCTCCAAATTCCAATCGTTTTCTATTCAGCCGACTTTTTCACATAATGCACTCTTTCAAGAGCTGTAACAGGAGAATGAATGGTTGTGCAGAAGCTCCAGCAATGGTGTCCCATGATGTAATGGAGTATGTTTCAATGAGCAGCAGCTCACTAGATATGTCAAAAGACTGTAATGATTGTTTGGAAGTGATGCATGCGCCTCACCGCCATTCAATTCACCAGCTTTATTTTAAGACTGTTAGATTGCATGAGTAAATGCATGTCCGGTGATATATTTAGAATCCTATTTTTAGATGGTCTAAGTTGCGCATGCTAAATGCATGAAAAATATAGATCCAGTTTACTGTCCTGTTTAGTTTAATGTAATGAGAAGTCTGCAAGAAGTCTGCAAGTCTGTAATGTATTGAGAAGACGTCTATATCGAGGCGGTATGTAATCTGTTGAATCAATAAAATATTGATATGTGTATGCTCCGTTTTTAGTTTGTCTATGTCCCTGTGTTATAGAATCTACAATGGTGTCGGTTTGTATGAGAGAGCTCAATGAGCAGCAGCTCAATCTGTAAGGAAATGTAAGTAGTTGTTAATGGCTGAATGTAATGGTTCATGTATGAATGAGCAGCAGCTCAAAACGCCTATGTAATGTTTCAATATAAGTTTCATGTGTATTTCTGTTTCTTCCTCTCTTTTTCTCCCCCCACTTCATTCCACCATGTATTTCATAAATCTAAATTTTTATTATTTGAAATTAAAAAAAAACTGTCTTTCTCATGGCACGCACTGCTCGTAGGAGACACACAAAACAGCTTTAGAAGCTTTAGAAGTTCCAAGAAAACGCAACTGGTAAGGATGAAGCTCAGCCTCTACAACAATGGCGTGCTGGGATAGAGTAAAAACATCCACCAAGGCATGAATGACAAAAGATAGTGTAGTTTAAAATACACTGGTACACAAATTTCATATGTATTTCTGTGTCTATACCAGTCCATATCGAAGAGCCTGCACTTACAGAACTCAATGGACATGGACAATCTTTACTGAACACAGCTGAACATTTGTTAAGTGGTGAGTTATCAGATATTATTATGAACAATGCAATTCTTGTTACTTTGCAATTATGATATCCTCGTAAACAAGACTTGTTTTTGTGAACTTGCATACTTGTATATGGGAACATTACAGTGTTAAAATGTCTTGTTTTTACAAGGAGGTTGGAGGGATGTTATATGGGCAAAAGATAAGTTTAGACAATACTAGGGAATTAGGGGAGGAGAAGGTACTAGATGTGATACTTTGGTAGATCAAAAACATGTTGAATGTCCTAAAGGAAACTCATTATTGAATCAAAGTGAAGGAGCCTCAAAAGTGAGAAAACGGGATTGGGAGATTTGAATGCCAAAGAAGAAACTGATTCTGGTGTGGGACCTTTAGAGAATGACGCTCCACAGTTGATTGGCAATGAGAATATTATTTATGCCTTGGAAACTAATATTTTAAAGAGAAAAAGGTCTATAATAATGCAGACAGATATTTCAGGTTGATAACAAAGGTCACAGACTTTGTGTAGATATCAAATTGCAAAACTTGAAGTATTTGTGTTCTTGTAGACCCGATACAGTTGGGAAGCAGAGGAGGAGTTTTACAGAGGAATAATGCTATTCAAGAGATGGATCATGCTCACAAACATAGAATATTTATAAACATGGAGAAATCGGCTTTGAAGGTAAGGGCAGCTAGATATTTTTTAGATTCAAAGACATTCACATAATGATTTGAAAGGAGTGTGGTTTTGACTGGAGATTATGAATCAACATATACAAATTTTACAATATAATATGACAGTCATTTTCCTGTTAACTTCAAGCTCAGGCATATCGTTTGACTATAAAGTTTGTCTTTATAATGTCTTAACTGATTTTAATGAAGGAAGCATTATGTACACGAGAAGATGAAAGGTTTTTTAAATTTTTGAAGTTGTAGGTCTATTATGAGAAAGCTAACCTAGGGTAAAATGTTGAAGCATTGACAAAATCATCTTTTAAGAGCCTTTAAAGTAAGCTCTAAGTTTGGACTATTCGAATACTTCTCCCATGCTTTTTATCTAAAATCATCAATGAGAAACGAATACAATTTAATTTTCACAAGATTACCTTGGCTTCATAATAATTTATAATTATAAAAATCCAATAGAATTTTAAAAAAGGCCATAACAATGGTTGTGGTGTTGCACCTTCCAAAAAAAATTCTTTCACTGTATTGAATTTCACTTATCCATTCCTCCTTTTTGGTGAGTGCATACCTTTTGAAAGTGATGGAAGAGCTTTTTTCTGGGAGGACTATGTGAAACAACTTGATTCGAAGGGCTTTTCTTGGAAAGAGCTGCATTCTTTAGCTTCTCACCAATTTCTATGACCTATATTACCCTTGTATTAGTAGCCTTCTCCCATCTTTTAAAAGTACCTAAGGAAATTATTTTATATAAAGTCTCTCAACCCTCACAAGGATTTTAATATGTGAGAACACTATGATTTTAGATCATTAATTCATCATAGCAATTTTGGGCTCTTTTATTTGTCGTAATTTTATTAAGCTTAATGTTATAAAATTTGGTAGAGTATCAAGGTTTTATTTATGGATATAAAATATATTTATTGCTTTCATTACTTCAATTTATAATGGATGTTAATAGATCAAACTTAGGATTTTGCAATTGAATAATTTTTTAGGAAGGGTTCTTTAAATTACCTTAACAACCATGATTGTAGCTATTACATTGATCATCTTGAAGGTAGATCTAATATTGTCATATCTTTTGGATAATTCAATTTACTATATTTCTTACTTTTCCTTGATGAACCATGTATTTGAAAAGTTTATTTTTGGACTTTACAAAATTTTGTGGGAACTACATTGTGCAAAATTGGATTTGATAATTTTTTTCCTTTATTATTATAATTTAGATATAGTTGAGGTGACACTTTTTCTAAATTCAAATTTATAATAGTAACATTTTCATGATTTATTAGTTTTTTTTTTGTTATAGATCCATTTTTAGTGCATCTTGAAAACATCATGTGTTGAAGGCTTAACTTCATAACACTAATGTGTGTATTATGTAATGGAGTATGTTTCAATGAGCAGTAGCTCAATCTATAAGGAAATGTAAGAAGTTGTTATGGCTGATTGTAATGGTACATGTATGAATGAGTAGCATATGTAATGTTTCATTTTAATCAATATAAATTCCATGTGTCTATATTTCTTTCTCTATTTTTCTCCTCCCCTTCATTCCAACATTTATATCATGAATCTGATTTTTTATTATTTAAAATTAAAATAAATTTGTCTTCTCATGGCATGCAATGCTCGTAGGATACACACAAAACAGATTTGTTGAACAAGCTTTAGAAGTTCCAATAATTAAAATTAAAAAATCTCATATGATCCTATTCAAAACATCCATGAACATCAAAATTTCATGCATATAGACAACTATGATAGTTTTGGGTGTGATATGGAGCAATATTTTTACACAACTCAATGGATATGGACAACCTTTAGCGAACACAGATGAGCATATGTTAAGTGGTGAATTATCAGATATTATTATGAATAATACAATGCTTGTTACTTTACAATTATCATACCTTCATAAATAAGACTTATATTTGTGAGTTTGTATGTTTGTATATGGGAACATTACAGTGTTAGAAATGTCTATTTTTACAAGGAGGTTGGAGGGATGTTTATGGGTAAAAGATAATTTTATATAGTACTGGGGAATTAGTGGAGAAGGAGGTACTAGATGTGATAATTTGATAATCAAAAACATGCTGAATGCCCTAAAGGAATCTCTTAATGGGATTGGGAGATTTGAATGACAAAGAAGAAATTGATCCTAATGCAGGACCTTTAGAGAATGACACTCCATAGTTGACTAGTAATGAGAGTATTATTTATGCCTTGGAAAGTAATAAAAGAGAAAAAATGCCTATAATGCAGATATTTTAGGTTGATAACAAAGGCCACAAACTTTGTGTAGATATCAAATTATAAAACTTGAAGTATTTGTGTTCCTGTACCTATTGGTGGTCCAATAGAGTTGGGAAGAAGAGAATTTCATTGCAAGTTTTCCAACAGAGGAATAATGTTATTTAAGAGATTTTATTTTTGAAAGGTTTATAACAACAATGAGTTGTCTTGTCAACACAACCATTGTACAGGGAATTTTGAGAGACATTGTGTTCTCATATTATCAAAGAATTGGAAGAATATTTTAGAAAATTTTGTCTATTTTATTCCTTTACTTATTATAGGTTTTTTAATATTAATTTGTAATCTTTCTTTGGTATTTCTCTCGTATATTTGACTACATTTGAATTCAATACAAAAAAATTGTGTTCTAAGTTGGTTGCACATATTTCTCATGTTAAATGTGTAACATGTTTGTATGTTGAGAAAGGATGGCGCCTTTACCTTATCAGTTATCATTTTGAATATGAACTATTGAGCTTTGTGTCTTTGTTATTCCTATTCAAGGTCTATTTTATGTTTCTCCTTCAAAACTCTGGATGGATTTCATGAGTCTTTATCCAAGGTCTATTTCTTTCCCTTTATGTAGTTTCCTTTTCTTCTTTCTCATTAAAAGAGTACTTTAAAAACCCCAAATTAAATCATATGAGGTAGTTTCCCCTCTCAAATGCAGAGGAAGATCATGTTTCATTTGTGATCTCTCCAACTTTTATAGATAGTTTTGTTACATTCCTTGGGTGAGTCACATTTTTTCTATCTATTTCAAAGTGAAAAAATATGTATACAATAGATCTAAGAAGTGCATATAGAGGGGAAATTTTGTGGATGAAATTTGAGCCTGAAATAGAGGGATAGGGATGTTAGCACCCTAGTTTGGGTGTTTTATCTTGTTCAAAGGTCTAGTCACTTTATTATATAGTCTTCTATGCTCTTTTACAACCTTTTTATTGACAAAAGTTTTAGATCTAAAGAGTAGCTTAATACCCGAGACTAGCTACAAAAATAATAAAAATATTTCACAAGAGAGTATGCAAGAAATGAGCTTGCTTGATATTATGATCTATCAAATATAATGATGAGGTATATAACAAAAGTGTACAATGACCTTGCTTATATAGACAAGGTGTGATGAACTATACCTAATGCAAAATCAAATGGCTTGTGTCATTTTTAAATGACATGAGTCAATATTAACTGACCTAGGACACTACAATTAAATAAAATTTAAAAAGATAAGATAGGATAAGATCTTATCTAGACAAATAAGACTTTTATAAATATGCCTAGGACCTAAGTGGACTTAACATGTAAATAAGACCCACTAATTAACTAGTTAGGTAAATTACCTATTTACACCAGCACCGGGTCCTTAAGTGCAACTTAGGGAGAAGAAATTATTATGAAAATTATGCAAAGATGCAAGATGGGTCTTAGTTGAGGCCATGTTAGGCACCCATGTATAAATGAAATCTCTCATAAATAAAGAAAATGAGAAAAAACACATGGAAAAAATCCCTCTCCAAAAGAGAGAAATGATATAATTAAGTGATGAAGGATGGACGACTCCATGATACCCCCAAGGACAACATCCATCATGAAGATAAATTGCAAAATCCCCCTCATAAGAAGGAAAGAGAGAGAATATGTGTCCCCCCATAATGTATAATCTCCTAAAAAAATGGTAAGTTCCTAAAGACAAAATATTATCCAATGTTCAAACAACTTGTCTCCCATTTGAAATAAAAAAATCAAGTACTGATGCAGGAATGCTTCCCATTCTTAATATGAATTGAAAGGAAGAAGCATAAATATGTAAGGTGTTGTCTCTAAAATCTACTCATGTGTTTCCTTGTCCATTGAAGATGAAGATTCCACAATCAAATCAGGCACATGCCTAATCAAAGAAGATGGCAAAAATCCAAGACTAAGTGGAAACTGATGTTGAACAAGATCCAAAGATAATGATGGATTGACAACAATAGTGGAATGACTGTCATCAAAGAGGAGCGATAACCCCTCAAATATGTCCTCCAAATCTATAATTTGAGACTCCACAAAAAAAGATGTAATGTCTGATAAATAGGAATCCCAATTAGGAAGACATTTAGATACTTTTTACAATTAATCATTGGAAGTTCTCAATGAATCACTAACAGAAAATGAATGGTGCTACTAAACATGAATGATGGAAGCCTCAATCAATGACTCTACACAAGGAATCAATGAAGGTGAAGGTACAGCAATTGTCTCTAAAGGAGAAGAAGCAAAATTTTAAGAAACCTCATCCTCATATGAAGATTCAAATTACTTTAATTAATAAAACTCCTAAATATTAGCATAGTCATAGGGTATCATGTTTGAAATATGAAGAGTCACAAGACAATATAAACAACAACATCTAGTAATGGTTGAGTATCAGGATATCCATATATCTCCCTAATTTAGTCCAAAGAGCACGAGCACACTCAAAATGAACAATCACATTCAAAATTTCATCATCAACTTGCATTGTAATAACTCCCAAGATATGACCCCCTTTACAATTCTAAGCAAATTTCTTACAATCAATATCTAGAGGGGGAACAAGACCATACAAACGTGATAACATATGAAGCCAATGGACATTTTTTATGATGTCATCTCTCCATTTTTTATAGTCCCCTTTTCAAGATGATCAGAGAAGGATGAAATGAAAACACCATAAAGAAATATGAGAAATCTCTAAAATTACAAAGATATTAGCCTTCAACAATAATTAGAAACCCCCAAATATGATCCATACTGCAAATGAAGCCTTCCCAAAAAGTCAGAACCTCTCCAAGAGTTAGGATGTCCAAGTAATTAACCAAAATGTAAATATGCCAAAATTTGAATAAATGATACTAGGTGTTAAAATTGGAAAAATTGTATGTGCACAATGATAGAGCTCATCAATACCTTTTTGATGCCATAAAAATCACAAAAAATGAATATCTAGGCAAAAAATTATGAGCTCGAAGGTCCAAATGGGAGATATGACTTCAAACAACAATGAAATAATAAAACTTGCACCATTAGAAAGTTCTTGGAGCCAAATTTCTAAAGATATCTCATTTTCAAAAATTTGATACCCAAGTCAACAGTTATGATGATTTTAAACAAATTTCCCTATTAAGGCTTGAGGAGCCAAATTAAGCCACATAAGGGCTGTCGGGTGGTCACCCCATGTGACCAAAATCTAGAAGACTAGGCCAAGTGCTAGCATGATGACCATTTAACCATCAAATTTAAAACTTCTCTATAAATGGTAGAATAAATGGTGTTTTCCTTTTTTGTATGTCTTCTTACATAATCTTGGAAAGTCTGTATAAGAACCTATGCCTATTTGCATATCTGAACAAAGGAGTGTTAGTAATAGGATATCCTCTTGTACCCAAGTAATCATGAGAAAAAAATGTTGGTAAGGAATTTAGTCCCTAGTAGAATAATACAAAACTAAGGACAAGGGCTCATAATTAATTAGGAGAGAGCTTAGATAAATTCCTCCAAATATAATTGAAATGGATCAAGGAAGAAATATAATGTAAGATATAAATATGAAAGATAAAATCAAATAAGATGTAATTATGGTTGCAAGTAGGTACAATAGTATGTCAAATGGGGTAGCCCAATACCCCCCATGTTGATTGATGTGTTAATAATAACACAAGTGAAAAAATAAGGGGAATGCATGATGCCCCTATTTATAAAGATAAGTCTATGTTAGTTCAACTCCTAAAGTAGGGAACAACTTGGTGTCGTCAATGTGACTAAAAAGATTTATCAATATAAGCTCATAGTCAAAGTGTAACAATGTTAATAGATATGCATGAAAGAATAAATAAGTAATGTGTGAGTATTTGATCTTCAAAGTGAGTGTATAGCTAAATACACTTGATGGGTAGAACAACATGATGAAGCTCATGAAATAGAGGGACATGAAAAGAATGATCAATGAATATTGACCGTTTAACCACCTAGAGAAGTTAGAAATATTATCATTTCAAGTGCATGATGTTATTCGTGTGTTTCAACAATACATCAACATGAGAAGAAAAGATAAATACACCAATTACATATATATCAAAGAACAAGGTGTAAACTCAATATTAGTGTGTACATGCCAATATGGGAAGTTTATAATGTAACTTAATGAGCTTTTATTCCAAGTAACTTCATTAACCAAAAAGGATTAGGGGAGCTTAATAAGTTTGACATCTAGATATTGTAGGTTTAAGCTTGAAGAAGGCATTGGGGGAATCATTTTCAAATTGGGGGAGAAGTCTGAAGCCATTGTTTGGTGCTAGTATTAGCATAGGGCTTTTTAGTTTCTATGTAATTATTATTTTAAGTTTTAGATCTATTGTTGAATGAATTTTTTGGGTATCTTACCAAATAAATATTAGATTTGTAATGAAAACGTTGTCCACTTGTTACGTAGAGACTATGATGTAATCTTATTCTTACATGGTAATAAAAATAAGCAATTTCCAACATGTTTGGTGTTCATGAATAGCCATTAAGATTAGTAATTTGAGAAAACAATTTCAAATGTGTTTCATTTTCAAATTAGTGTTTTGAGGATTTCATAATGGTTGTTCAAGATTAGTAATAAATCAACAAGGTGAATGGGTAAATTTTTTAAGGAAAGTTGTTGTATCTTACAAAATCCACTAATTTGGAGACTAGTTTTGTCAATTTTGCTCTTAAGTTTGGTCAAAGTGTGAAATTCCATATTTCAATTCATGGGGCATTGTCAAACTTTTGTAACCCCTATATAGAAGTGTGTTGCATTTTTTTGCAAGTGAAAGTTTTCCATTTAGTTGGTTTCCTACTTTTGTCTACATAAAAATTATGGAATCTCACCCTCTCTCCCACATTAAAGAGGTAATCAACAAAAATATTTCTCACAAAATGTGCAATGAAAAATGTTTTCTAGTATTATTTTCAAACTTAACTTTTGATGGAAATTTAAGAAGGAATATGCGGGTGATAGATATTGGTGTGGTTATGGTAAATGTTGTTTTATCAAGGGTGGTTATTTTTTCATAGACTCTTGTATTAATAATGATGATAAAATAGGTGAGAATGTTAGAAATTTTAGCTTTGACTAAACAGGTTGGATATAAATAATTTATTGTTGAAGGTGACTTATTGATGATCAATTTGGGTCTTTCTAAAACATTTTGTTCAAGTTAGAAGGATAAAATTCATCTAGACAAGGTTGTTGTGTTTAGGTTATTTGATGATATTTTCTTCACGCAATATTATTGGCAATGTGATTTAGCAACTAATTTGTTGGTGAATTTTATAATTGATCATTCATAACAATTGTTGATGAATTTATAATTGATTACTCGTGAGACTTATTGATGAGAGTGTGGATGCTTCAACTCGAAACTTTCACAATTACCTCCCTCTGCTTTTCTTTTTTATCTTGAAGCTGGTGTCTTCATCTTGGACAATCTCTTCTTTGTTTTTTCTCCTCTTAGACCTTTCAGTTTTCTTTTTGTTGTTTCTAGTCTCTCCATACATCAGTTATTTTTTGTCCTGTTCTCTTCATGCAAGAGGAATCTGGATCATGCTTTTTGTGGCCTCTATATTTCACAATTTCTCATTTCCCTCGCTCTATGATGATCCTTTCCACTAGAATTAGCACATATGAGGGGGGGCCTTGCGATTACTAGCTATCCATTCTTGTACGTGTGAGCATCTTCAAAAGCCAACTTACCTAGGCAAATACAACTCGCTTTGGTTGTTTTTTGGTATGATTTTTGTAGTTTTTCTCTGCTTCTATAAAGTGTTATTTGTTGCGATTTGAATCTAATCGAGGTGGGTCTCGAAAGACACTTATTTTTCATTTCAATGGCCTGCAACAACACTGAAGTTATGGACCCCTTTTTTCGTGGAGCCATTTCTGATCATCACCTTTAGGTGACATTAAAATATTCAGACCTGATGGTGATGAGCTAAATGAAATGCAACCCCAAACAATAGGGACTGGGAAATGATGCCTTTGTTCGCTGCAGGGATTCTATTCATAAAAATTTCTTTGCAAAAACTTTGACAATAATGTGTTGGATGGGGATGTTAGAGGAAATGGATTTCTCATCTTCTGTTTTGAGAGGAATAATTACCCAGTCCTATGAAAGAGGAATGTGGTGGTTCATTGGTTGTGGCTCAAGGCAATTTGAATTAGCCTATGTCCTATGGAGATGTTATGGTTAAGAACATGTTGGTCACTCATGATAGGGCACCTTGGAGACGGCCAATGCTTATACGCTATTGTCTCCAGAAGATGGCTCCTTTAGCTAGGTAATCCATAGGAAAGAAGTGATTCATGACAACTCGAAGCGTAGTATAGTTCGTTCCAAGGGGATGTGGATGGCATATTTGTTTAGGGATGGCACTTCTTCAAAGTGGGGCTGATGGTTAGAGGATGTCTTGACGTGTTTTAAGCTCTATGTTTATGTTTTTGATTAACCTATAAATAGGTTTTCATAGTTCTGATGCCACTTTTGGGTGGTCTGTTTTATCTGGGTATGGGGTCCATGCCGCGGGTATGATTTGATAAGAATTTTTTCAGTTCTAAATGAGTAGATCCTAATAAAACTTAAGCAGTAGAGTTTATTGGTTAACGGACTAGTGCTTGACTAATTTTAAAATGTATCACAACATTGTAATGTGGGTGAAAAAAATGGTAGCTCTGGTTGCAGGTGAGGATTAGGTGGTACAAACTGCTTCTTATACTCTTCAACCAACAGATTCCATTGCAGTTGAAACTTGCGTTATCATCACAGCAGTCCAGATGAAGGCTTATCACAACATAGCAAGCATGGCTGCACTATTTTGGTTTGCAATTCTGCTTCAGCCCCTCTACTCTTATGGTATGTAATCCTATACCATGGAAGTTTCTATATCACAGTCTATTAGATCGAAATGGAAGAGTTTTTAACAAAATTCTGTATATTGAATGAGAAGCATAATTTCTTCATTTCATTTGACCAGTTTTAGTTAATGTGTTGTTCAGGTGATTGTAATTTGGAATCAATAGAGATAAAGCAGTTTTTGATGGAGGATAAGTGGCAGCAGGGAGATATGATGAGGGCCACATATTATGCAAGCATTACAAATAGTGGATGCCTTGATAATGCCTGTCTTCCACACAATGTAATAATGTGGTGCCCTGGCATGCCTTCCACAGATAATCTCTCATTTAGGCCCGATACAGTTTTATCACCCTACTTCATTGCAGGAAGGGATTTATACATTCTGAATGAAGGAGAAACATTGGTAAGTGGGATACCGATGGGATTTAATTACACCGTCGCCCTCAGAGGACTAGGCCTTCTTCCTCCAATACCTCTCCCAATACCAATCGTTGTGTATTCAGCTGACTTTTGCTCATAAGTAATCCTTCCGGGCTTGTCCTTTTTAGCCTTGAAAACTATTGCCCTGTGCAGCTACAATTGTTTTGCTCTTATTTTCAATTAAATAATGCAACATCCAACAATTCAAATGGATTACTTTTTATTCAAATAATAAATTATAATCTTGTACAATTGTAAATTTTAAAAGAAAATAAATTGTTCTTGAGTTTAGTTTAAACTAATTAAATTATATATAAATTTAATTGTAAATTGAAAATTATAAATATTAGACTTAATAAATTATTTTTTGGAATATAAATAGAAAGTTGGCTTGGGCAATGGGTTTGTCCCCCATTGATCTCGGATTAGACTCTCTTCCTGGATTTAAGAGGTGGGACTTCTTGCAAGCGGGAGATCTCACCCACAAGGGACTAGTCTCGCCCCGCCCCAGGTACTCAAGATATAGGTTGTTGGGTCGCGGGAACACTGTTGTATCAAAAAAAAAAAAATTTAAAAATGTCTCTACCTTAATAATTTATGAATGTGTCAAGAATAAAGATCAAGAATAGTTAATGTCATATTGGTAATCACCTTAGAATCCAGATTTCTATCAACTCATGTGTTGGTGCACTATTAGTACTTGTCATGTAGACAATACTATTGCAATAAGTTTACTATTATTTTGCCTTTTTTTAAGGAATGGATTTCACTTTGCTTCCATAAATTATAGGTATTCTAGATGATTATGTAAATTTTGTAGTAATATGTTAATTTACAAAATATATGTAATTGCCATTTTGTTCCACTAGAATAGAATATAGGCATGTATTTTAAATGATTATGTAAATTTTGTTTTAGCATGTTAATATTTACAAAATATATGTAAATTGTATTTAATATGTAGCTTCCATTTCCTCCCATTAAGATAGACTATAGGCATGCAATGTCCTAAAATATAGACATTGATTATTATAAGTGTTGTATTTTTCTATTATTTTTATTTACTACAAATAAACAATGTCTACAATAATTGGTTTATTAATTTAATTTAATCCAATTTAGTATCTAAAATTAATATTTTTATATTAAAATAAAATTATTTTTAACAAATATTCTTAATTAAATGTCTAATAGTATATTTATATAATATTATTTTATAAATCTAAAATGTACAATTATAAAATTAATATAATATTCACTCTTTAGAATAGATTAAGCTTGTAGAATTTATTGATCTCAAACTATTGCTAACCTACCTCTAAATTAAATTGCTATGTCATGTCAAATCCTTTATCAAACTATTACTAACCCACCTCTAAACTAAATTGCTATGCCATGTCAAATCTTCTATCAAATAAATGACACATTTTTACCCACCTCACAACAAATACTTTTATTACAATAATATGAAGGCAAGTACTTGCCACTACATGGAACTTTGTTTTATTTTTGCATTTAATTTATTTATTTTATTGCATACTATCACCTAGGATAGGATAAGCTTGCTTAAGTAGGTATCTACTTGGATAGGTTGTACATTTTTCTTGTGTTTTCCTATTCTAATGAGATGATGTGCACACATTTGACTCCATCTCATTTATCTTACATTGGTTGTACATTCACATGTCTTAGTGGTGTATTGTATATAAATAAATCCACCTCTTGCTCTCATATGAGAAATCTAATCTCAATTGTATCTTTTTTCATACTACATCTATAATGTCAAAAAAATCATACCCAATACAATTTTCACACTGTAGTTTGTACTTATTTTAGTGTCCAAACCTATAACATACTTTAGGTCACACTTATTCAATGAATTAGCCTCACAGCCAACCCAAGAAGTGTCAAGTTAAAAGTTTAAAATGTATAATTTGTTAAACTTCAAACTTTGTCAAATATCTATCTTTATTTCTTCACATTCTAATTAGAATTCCCAAAATATTGACTATGGAATTTGGTGTAACCACACTCATCAATGTGATAAAAGATTTGTTTGGTTTCATTTCCAATTTGTATTATTGATAAAATAAAAAAATTCAAGCTCTCCGTCAAATATATTTCTTTGTTCACCGTTTATGGGATTTTCCCTTTTCTTCCCATTCATACACATTTTTTTGTATATAGTTTACAAATTCCAAATTAAAATCTTCTTCCTCTTCTTATCTAGAGAGGCAAGTAGAGTAGAAGCTCCCTTCTTGAGCTCTTCCATTTGTGGCTGTCTTACTTATTTTTCTTCCTAAAGATAGTATGTGTGTGTATTGAAAGAACCCTTTGTAGCCCTCTCTTGGCTTATGATTTTCTTTCCCACTTTAATGAATATTTTCTATATATTTTCTTATAAAATAGTTACACATATTCACAAAAATTATGGATAGAAGAAGTCACACCCCATAAGTCCAAATAGGGCCAAGCCCGTCATAATTACAAATAATTGCTAAGTAGTGAGAGTAAAGAAGAAGGGGGAGGAGGAGGATCCTAGTCATATAATTTTCCCCATACACTAGTATGGTTTGAAGTGTTAATGGAAAGGCCTCATCCATCATTTCTAGATTTATCATTATCATCTTTTTTATCTTCACTAACATGAGCAGGAGAAATGAAAAGAGGCAAATGAGGGAACTTGCTATAATTTGGCCACTATTCCACTCAATTTGAGTGCAAGATAATCCTTTTTTCCCCTTGTGGTATTGTATTTGAATTAGTGGTGATTCTAAAATCCCTGTGTTGTGCAAAACCAATAAATACATTATTTATATTGTGGTTATTTATTTTCTTGTTTTGAAGCCATTATATTTAAATATTAAATCTTGTGTGTAAATAGTGTCTAATACATTCGAAAACAGGAAAGTGAGAAAGAAAAAAAAGGGGGAAATTTATATTTAATATTCATTAGAAATGATATTTAAATCATGGAAATTATGATATTTCTATCAAGATTCAACCGTGTAGTTTTACGATTCAAACTCATTGACCCATGTTTCATGAGTTACTCACAAGAACCCATCTCTCATGATAATGAATGGCCCACTTAGCACTCATTGCATATAGGTGATGCTCACATAGGTGAAGCATTGGACCGTCCTGGAAGGTCACCCATCCCAGTACTACTCCAGCTCAAGTGTGCTTAACCATGGAGTTTCCCCCAAGGTTAAGCCCACTTATCTTGCAACCCCATTTGAAAAACCTCCAGCAAGTATTTTTCCTCCTACTTATCAATTGATGAGCTAAAGGGGCTCTATAATGAATGGTTCATGAGGAAAAACCTTCCACAAGTATTGCTCCTCCTACTTAGCAATTGATGAGCTAAAGGGGCTCTATTATGAATGGTTCATGAGGAACAATACTTGTTGAAGGTTTTGAAAATGGGGTTGCAAGATAAGTGAGCTTAACCTTGGGGGAAACTCCATGGTTAAGCACACTTGAGTTGGAGTAGTACTAGGATGGGTGACCTCCCGGGACGGTCCAGTGCTTCACCTCTATGAGCATCACCTAGATGCAATGAGTGCTAAGTGGGCCATTCATTATCATGAGAGATGGGTTCTTGTGAACCACTATTCATGAAACGTGGGTTGAAATGAGTTTGACTCGTAAAACTACACGGTTGAATCTTGATAGCAATATCACAATTTGACATGCTATAGAAAATACCTCCTACTTATCATAGAAATTAGTTAAATTTTATTAGAAATTATTCCTTTGACTTTAGAAAATTAATTAAAATATTTTAATTGCTTGAAAAATAATTAAATTGTATTATTGCATTTACCTTTGGAAACGAAAAAATAACAGACATTTTGAAAAGTATATTTTGGAGGAAATCAAAATAAAGAAATAGAAATATATGGAAAAAGAGAAAAAATAAAAAATAAATAAACATAAAAATGAAAATAAAAAGTGAAAATTCATAAAAGGAAAAAAGACAAACTTTTATTAGATTCTCTATTTTTTAAAACCTCTTCTCCTCTCTCTCAAAAACTCTCTCTTCTGAAAATTAAAAAATGGATGGAATGAATTGGATTTTAATTGCTTGGGTTGGGATGTGGAATTGTAAAGGGAGGATTGAAAGTGTGTTTGCATTGCATTTGAATTTGAATTTTCAAATTTAGAGAAAATTGTGGGTTTTGGAAACTCCAATATGAGGTAAGTTTTCTTTTTGTACCCCTATGGAAGCATATGGCCTCCATTATATATTCTATTATATGATTTTTAATTGAACAAATTCATTGTTTTAAAATTTAGAAAATGTCCATTTTGAGCCATGGTTATGAAAAAAAACTCCTTAAGTTAGAAAATAGAATTTTTATTGTAAAAGTGTAGTGTTGTTCATCATTCAATTAAAAGGGTATCTTTTATTTTTTTAAATTTTAAATTTGAATTTTGAAGCATTCATCAATGGATTTTTTGGTATTTTTATGGTTTTTTCTATGTGAAATAATTTTAGAAAAACTGAAATTGTGAGTGATTCTAGATGAATTTTTAATGTGGAAAAAGAAGTCACCTTAATTTTTTTTTTTAGAAATTATTGAGATCATATTTATTTTTGTATCTCAAAATTATGCATTGAAATTCATGACACACCCAAATAGTGTTTCAATGTGATGAACCTACTATTTGAGGTATAGGGTGTATTAAAGGAGTGGCTCTTTACATCAATCAGGATACAAAGGGATCTAAGGATATGACAAGTGGAGATTTTTCTAATAACTAAATATATTGGTTAATAAAAGTTTAAGTAAGATGTTAATGTTGTGGCACACTTCAAAGTTCTTGTACAGGATCAAGTGTGAGAACACAGGACATGCCCCACTATAGAGTTTTTTAAAGATTCTCAAAGACATGCCACTCTCCAAGGATTAGTGGATTTTATCAATTAAGTGTGCAGACACAATCTTTCTTAGTCATCACCTCAAGTTATTATGTTGATACTACTTCCCTAGTCCATAAGATCCTCGTCCTTGATGTCATTGGACTTGGTGTATGACCTAAGACCTGTCTATGGCCATGTTGTGATTGGAGGAGACTATAACTTTTTGTGTTCCTATTTGTGCTATATGTGCAGGATCATGATGGGCCAAAAAGTGGTGATATGTAAGTTATATGATGGCCCATGTGGCAGACAACTTTTTTTTTACCCAAAATTGATGAAACGAAAAGGGTTTTTAAAGGATATTCCCTAATTTCTACCAATATAAATTATTCTTTACTTTGAATTTAATAAATAATTATTATTCATTTTCTATTTGAATTACGACTAAAGTCCTGATTGATAGGTTGATTGAAAAACATCTATAGTTTTCAAATGGTATCACATTTTTTAAATCCAAAACATATGTCACATTCTACGCTTCACATACTCTAGGATTAAAAAAAAAAAAAAATGAATTTCATGAAGTTTTGACCAAGTTAAGGTGGTCAGACATACGATTTTTTTATATTTTTTAAAATTTGTAATAAAAAAATCATAATTAATTATTTACTTGGAAAAAATTACAAAAAAATATGCATCACATCAGGACATGAGTCCTCTACTTATATCTAAAATATTATCATTTTATTGTGGTTAGGGTGGTTAGACAGACACCTACTTCTTATTTTTTCCCTGATATTTAAGTACTATTGCATTGAAATTTCAAATTTTCACCAAATAGATTTTTTTATTTTTTAAATAAACCTAGTAGTTTAGAAACTACATTCAATTTTCTACATATTCTATTCTTACATATTTTTGAAATAATATAGATAACTTATTCAAATTTTTACATCAAGTTGCCTAACTCTAATTTTTCTGAATTTTATCGCCACTTAAGGGCTTTTTTTTTCCATGATGATCCTACACATACATGTAGTTGTAGTTCCTTGTTGAAATGTATATGCTATTTGATTTGGATTATCTCTCATTCTTATTATTGGTGATTATATCCACTTGAGCATGTGTATTATGCAATTGGGTGATCTCTTGATTAACCTATTGTGCATTTGATGTTGATCATGCTTGTTGGCATGTGTATGCCTTGATAATTTATCTCATTTGATATTATCTGGATGACATGATGTTTGTTCCTATTGATTGGTGTGTTTATGAGTCGTGTTCCCTTGTTTTTCATGAGTTTTGTTCTTGTGTCTAAGTGACTATCTCCAGCACAATGGGGTGAACCTAAGGGTACCATGTGGTTGGGTGACATGGAACCATCATTGGGTGATTGGATATCTTGAAGGATTGCTCTTGGAGAAGCTTTAATTAGCATGCAAGTGGAGGTTATCTACTCCTTGCCCCAATTTTCTCATTTTTATAAATTGATTTAAAATATATAATTAGGGACTTGATTCCTCTTTCTAAATCATAAAAGGTTAATGTGGAACCTCCTAGTTGATGGAATGTAAACCTCCCACATAAGTTGTAAAGTATCTACATCTTTATCATTATATTTTCTTCGTATTGGAGTCAAATGTTATTGTTGTTCCATGTTATGTATCATTTCAGATATGTTAGTAAAATTAAATTAGAGAAAATATGGATTTAGGCTTAAAATAAACTTAATGTGTTAGAAACATTCATTTTTTTCTTTGAATTATTATATAGTTATCTCCCAAGTTTGGGGTTGTAAGTTGGTGAGAACCCGTCATGAGGTGGTGTCATTTTGGTTATCCACTTAGTTGAAGAACAAGTAGGGTGTGTTGGGAATTGTATTTTCCCCTTTTTCCTTAGACTCATTTTGGATTCCCTTGTATTCCTCTTATTATGTGGGGAGTGTCCCCTTTTTTGGTAAGTGTGATGGATATTGTGTAAGGTTTTCCCTCTTGGTCTCCTAGTCATTTTTTATTATTTTGGAGTCCATTAGTGTTGTATTCTCTCTTTTTTTGTGTCCTAAGTGTTGTCCCTAGGTATGAGACCTAGAAATGTTCATTCATTCAATCTCAAGCTAGAAATATAACACAAAATAGGACTACAATGTATTTTCATGGCTACAACAAGTTTTTAGGACTCTTCCAAGATGCCAATTCATTCTTAGGACACTTATGGAGTGGTGTGATAGTGTACTTCATAGGTGCTAGTGTCCTTTCTAGGTGTTGTAGTCCTCTAGCACATTGGTGTCCCCTATTTTGTTGGACAATGGGTTCTTTCAATCATTTCTTGAGGAAACCTTGTATATGAAAGTTTTTCCCCTTGACTTGGTGAGTGTTCCCATGTTTTCACTTTGTTGACAAGTATCATACCTTTAGATTTATGGGACCCTTTAAATTATAAAGCATGTTGTTTTTTTTAAATGACCCATTATCATTTTAGTCAGTGGAGGGCTTGTACCTCCTAGCAAGGAAACCTCCTAGTTTGGGTGTTCTATAAGTCATGGTTGAGTGAATTAGAGGTGTTTCTTACCCTCATCCTACTTCTCATTCAAGAAACTAATGGTTGTGTCATCTAGTTGAGATATTATACTCCCAATAATTTTGTATTTGTGTGGGTTTACTTTGGTGTTGTAAGAGTTCATATAAGAATTTTTTGGTTGAGATTCAATTTTGATGATTCCCTCATCCTACCCTTGTGTTTTCTTCACAAGAGAGTGTGATCAAGATTTAGTACCTAATCATCATTTGGATATCATTTTCCTTCTTGTAGGTTCATCGTGGTGGTTTCATCCCATGAATGGTAAGTATTTTGTTGGTGCCACTTTACTTGTAGTAATAATGAGGACATTCATTTATTTTTTATTAGGGGTAAATCAAGTTTTGATGGGGCCCCAAAACCCAGTACAAACAGGTTTTACAAGGACCTGAAACTTGAACAAAGAGAGAGTTGCATAAAGTAAAATACATAGACCAATAGCAGCCTAAACAACAACAACCATAAAGAGAATTGCAAGACTAAACGAGCTGCACTAAATAGGTTTTTAAGGGGCCTTTAACCCTATTACAAATAGGTCTTGACAAGGACCTAAAACCCTTAGATAAACTTGAGCATTGCCTGAATCAGCCAGGCATCAACAAACCAGCTGCTCAGAACATTCAAATATGAGCCTAGAAAAATAGAGAACAAAATGGTGTAAACCACCAACAAGACCTTGTTTCACAGCAAAACCAATAAGGCCAAACACCCCACCTTAATAGGGGCTTTGGGATACACAATAGAAAACTGCAAGAAATCAACTTCCCTGCAACACAATCTCACTCGGTAACAGGAAACCAACTCCATCTCCACCTCTAAAGGAGAGATCTCCCCTCTACTAGAGAGGATGATACGACTAGCTAATCCACTGTACTTGAAATCTCCAGTACCTTTAGCCTGAGGTCATTCATTTTTTAGTTTCCTTGTTCTTTTTATTTTCATGTGAAACTTGTGTGCATATTATCGTGTAGTGTAATATGTTATTATTGTATCTTGATTGTTGATTTTATTCTTTAATAAAAAACTTTATTTGGTTGGATAATATCCTAGGTGTGGCTTGGTGTGTTTAAATTTTCTTCAATAATGAACATTGAATCCCCCTCCATATTATTATATTAAATTAAAATCCTTTTTTCTTATCCATATTTAAACTCATTAGTAATATATAAGATTTCACTTCACTATTTGTTCCTAATGAAAACCTTTGTGCCTTGGCCAAAATAAGAGAGTATAAGCAATCCCTAATGACAAAATCAAGACCTAAAATCCTAGATTACCCCTAGAGGCTCCATAAAAAATAATCTAACAATAGTATGTGTAGGAGGATACCATTTAACCAAATTTATATCAATTTTCAATGATCTAGTAATCATAAAACTTCCTTTTAGAGGAAGTGTTACAAGAGACCAACCCTTCAAAATATTATTATACTATTTAGTGAAACTTGAGAGGAAGATAAATTATTTGAAATATATAATTTCACCATTTTTTAAATATCTATTTCAATTATACTAATAATAACATCTAATTTACCCTAATTTTTACTAGAAGGCATGTGTTTGTGTTCTAACCAAATATGTCAGATGAGAAGAGAATTACTAACCTTCTAAATGTAAGAAAATTTAGACTCTCTCTTCAAGGAAGGCCAAAATTGAAAAATTTACAAGAGGGTGCTTGGGAAAGCTCCTTTCCACCCTAATTTATAGAAAATCCAAATCCAAAATCTATAAATGAAGAATTTAGCATAAGATGATTTTGATCTTCCTCAACATTCCTACAAGGAACGCATTTAAAAATAGGTGATATGCCCATTTTCCCCAAAAATATGCTTTCTTTAGGTAAGCAAGCACCATTCTAGCATATATTATGAGGCTAATTCATAGAGTAAGGAGACATATTTATATATCCTTCTCTTACTAAATAGACACCATTTTTTTGTCATCCAGGATAATTCATCAAGTCTTTATTTGATAGAATTGTGATGTATAAAAAGAGATCTTATACCTAGCAAATAGATTACTTGGATCAATATTTCTTCACATCAACATTAGAAGACAATCCAAAAAGGTGACAAGATTGGCTAGCCTAAAAGGAGAGCCAATCTATCTTGGGCTTGGTTCTTTTGTTGACTTGAAAATTGATTAGATTTTAGTATGAATTTATTGATTTAATTGAACTATGAAACCTAATCTTAAAACATAATTTATTCACATAAATGAAATTGAACATCAACAAACTAAAGAAAATTTTGAGAAGGGAAGAATTTTGTGCACCTATCCTACAAATTTGAAGCCAAACTGAGAGGACAAGAGTGGTGTTTCCCCTATCTAAGAAGTGTGAATAAGGATCTATGGCTTTTTGGCATTTAACATACAGGTCTACACTCTACTTTTTCGCTCTCAAATTTGTCATCTTCAGATCTATACCTCCTAAATCACAACAAAGAGAGGGAAATGGGTGGCTATATAGGATTTTACCTTGGTAAAACCCCCATTTTGGTATTTCTACCTCCATAAATAGCCAATTGATTGATAGATAAAGAGTGTGTGCTCTTAACCTTAAGTGTGTCTAAATTTGTAATGAGATAAAATGATAAAAAACCAATTCAAGTGCATTAGAAAAGGATTCCTAAATAACACAAGAAAGATCAACCCAAGAGAAATTCAAATACCCTAGGGAAAATCTATAGCATCGTAAATTGTCACCCTTGACAATTTTACACTATGTTTAGCTCCCCCATGTGTCTAGACCCTTTTGTGATCTTAAATTTCCCGTCTTATGATAGTATTTAAAAAAATAGAGTTAAACTAGGAATTATCAATTATTATTTATTTAACACTTAAAACCTCAAAATAGGTCTAGACTAGGGCGCTAGCACCCCTATCCAGCCTATTTTGGCCCTAATTTAAATATTTCATTATCAGTTAATATTTAGAAATTTTAATTCACTTGTCAGATGTCAATAATTAATCTTGTGAGAAAAATAAATTCATATGTATATAAGTATTTTTCACCATTTGAAATCCTAAGCAATCCTAGCATTTTTGAGTGACAATTGAGCATCTTAAAAAAGAAGTCAAGAGAAAAATTAGCAAGATTATTGCAAAATTATTTTAGTCAAGTATCATGTTAGCAATGCATCAAGTTTTCATGTGAGTTTGTTCAAGTTTGATGTCCATTTTTTTGTGAGCACTAACACTTGCAGGGCTTCAAATTAATATTCTAATTCTCCTTGAAGGTGATGAATACAATGACTTCAGTCCATAAGGGAATGCAAATCTAAGTGGTTAGTTGCAACACTTATCATTTTATCATTCATTTATCTATTATCCTTTACCTAACCTAGGGTAAGCACTCTTTTATATCATCATAGCCATTATGGAGGTGGAAATACCAAAATGGGGTTTGACTTATGTAAGCCTCTATATAGCACAACCCTTTATCTCCTCTCGTGTGTGCAGGTTATAGATTTGAAGCGAGTTTGGGAAAGGATTAAAGACCTAATTGCTAGGTCAAGCATTCAAGCCTTGCATGATAGTAAATAGAGGAAAGTGAAGTTAATTAGTGACAAATGAAATTTCGACACTGGGTCCAAAAATGAAGAGCTTATAAACAGTGGCCAACTGAGATCTAAATTCTGATTTTAAAGGTCTAAATTTTTAGGTCTAGGGTGTCAATGCCCCTATCCAATCAATTTGAGCTTAGATTTCTATGCCAAGTTCCTTTGTTTCTTCACTCTACTCTTTTATAACTATTTTTTGTGTTTTAATTTCGTACTTCTCTGAAATGATTATAGTTTGTTGTAGTTGCATAGTTAACCTAGGTACACATTTGCATTCTCAAATTCAGTCAATTATCAATAAATCAATCAACCGCACAATGAAAGAACCAAAACCTTGATCCACCATTTTGGTTTATCCATTGCAGTTAGTAGCCAAGTGGTTATTTGTGATCAATCTTGGTTCTTTCCATTTTGACATAGGAAAAAGTGTGATTTAGACCCTAGATCCTTTTTTCCTACATCACATTTTGGAAAATCTAACATTTTTTCACTTTAAAAAACTTTTGGTCTCTTAATTAGGTTATTTTAAGATCTGAATACAATATGAGAGTATTTGAATTTATCATTTATGCATGCTTATTTTGGTGAAAACATTAAAAGTGTAAATATTTGCATAGTCTTTGATCATTTCAAAAGATAAAAAGTTTCAATTTCTAGATTTTTCAAACTAGGCTCACTTAATTATTTCATGTTACAATCTAGAAATTTCCTTTTGAACATATTTCATTCTTTCAAAAAACTAAAATTGTATGCATGATTGTGTATTAAACATAGAAAAATTATGATATTGTGCATTTACAAAATTTGTCTGCATTAAAAACTCAACATTTACAAATTTGGATCCTTAGACACTAAAATTTATTTCCAGATTGTTAAAGCATTGAAATTTAACTTCTTTGATCTAGGGTGCTAGCACCCTTGTCCAAATTGTTTTGGACCAAATTTTAGTGACACCAGTCTCTTTGAGTTGTTTGTTCAGGCGTGTTCCCAATTTCTATGCATTGCTCTATAGCAATTCAGTATATATAATTGTGTTACTTTTGGTAAGGAACTTTTGAAATGTCTGAGTGCTTTATAGAAATGATGTCTTCCTTAAAATTATTGGTTGATGTTTCAATTTATACCCTAGGTAATTCTTCTCCAATAGAAGATGAAGCTTATGTATTCCTCTCTCTCAATGCATGCCCTCCTAGTAAGGATATCTTGGTGCAAGATGGGAGATCATTAATAGATTCCTAAACAAGAACTTACCTACGTAGAATACAAAAATTCCTCCTACCAACATAACACCTATGCATGAAGAATCCATATATCATTCTCCAATTTTACCCACATACCTTCACCAAAAGTCTAAAAATCCTATCATACCTTTTCTTGACATGTTTTCTTCCTCTCATAAAGACACCCCTTTATAATTCATTTTTCACCCATTACATATACATCATTCCACTTCACTACCAATAGTAACACTCACTTGCCATAAAGTATTCATAAATCTCATGTAAATGGACCTAGCAGTATACCTATTGACTTAGAAAAAATTTATGGTGAAGGATTTAAGATCCTTTTTAGACATAAATAAGGAACATGATATTCAAAATCTCTTAGAAAAAACATTGCATTCCTCTACAATAGGACTTGGTTATCAAGGTCCTCCACCTTTGCATAAGAAATTCATTCTAGCTTCTACCCCATCACCACCACCTCATTGTTCAAGAAGAGATGATCTACTCCCAACTCCACACCCCTTATCTAAGATAGAGCATACATTATACAAACTTTTGAGGTGAGAACTAATCACTCTTCCACCTTCTCATGAGAAAAAATCTAACAAGAAAAAAAAACATAATTTATCCTTTTGTGCATATCATCAAATGTTTGAGAATTCTAGTAATGATTTTTGTACTTTAAAAAGAAAACTACCATGATTAATTCAATTATATAACATTGATGTAGATCCATAAAAAATAATCAATTGGTTATTATGATTTTTCTCCTTACTATGTGGTATTTGTAGTATCATATGATGCTCATTTCCATGCATGAAAGCACAAAAGCATGTTGTGGAAAAAAATTTCATCAATGAGCAACACAATAACATCTAAAATGGTTGTTCTTGTTCATACAATTGGGGAAAAGGATAACTAATATTGTGAGGTGTGTATCCTTCCTAAAATATCCTCTCTTCATCCATTATCTCTTTAAAATATTAGTGTGGCAAGTACACTAATATTTTAAGGGGGCCATATTCCCTTGTCCATTATAGAATCTTCTAAAGTTTCAATCCATATTGTGCCCCTTTAGTGGTGGTATTAGACACGATATCCCCTAAGATGTGGCCTTGCACAATATTCATGTACCTCTTTAGTAGTGGTATTAGGCATGATATCCCCTAAGGTGTGGCTTTTCACACTATTCATGTGCCCCTTTAGTGGTGGTATTATGCATGATATCCCCTAAGGTATGGTTTTGTTAAAAAAATCATGGGTACCCTTTGTGGTGGTGTTATTTATAATGCCCCTAAGGCATGGCACTATGATTCATCCCTTGTGACATTAAACTTATGTACATTCCTGAGGTGATTTATCCCTTGTGACATTAAATGATCCCCTGTGATGTTAAACTTATGTACACCCCCTAAAGTGATTTTCCCTCGTGACATTAAAATTTTGTACACCCCCTGAGGTGATTCATCCCCTATCATGTTCAATGGACCCTCATGACATTAAATGTTTATGCACTCCCAGAGGCATGATTGGAAAAATAGTCAATGTATTTGGCATAACGAATCTTATTGATTCATGAACTTGAGCATTTTTACATGGTTGCCTAGCATAACATAACTTTCTTGTTAGTGGATCCATGTGTTTCATGAGTCAACCATAGCTCGCTAGCCTTGTGAAACCCACCATATTGCATGGACACCTAGAATAATGTAGCTTTCTATCTAGTGGATCTATGTATCTCATGAGTGATCTAGCATAACACAGCTTGCTAGTCCTTATGAGAGCACCATTTTTTAACACCACATTTAATGGATAAAATTTGGTATTTGAGATAAATTTTAGACTAAGGTCTCTTTACCTTTTTGACTTGAATCCCTTTAGTGTACTAACCTTTTGTTTGTAATGTGTTTTTAATTATTTTCTATATTATGTTTATTATATGTCTACCTTGTGTCTTTTGTTTGTTTGTTGTTGGAACACGTTTGTCATTGCACCAAAAGATTGATCTATTAAAGCCCTATTCAAATGCCAGAGATAAGTAGATCCATGAGAGGCAATTAGTCCATGTCTTTAATTTGAAAGGGAATGTTGGAAATTAGTCCAACAATCCCCCCTCAGCATCACCTGAGAGGATTCAAACCCATGACCTGACTCTAATATCATTTGTTGGAACACATTTATCATTGCACCAAAAGATCAACCTGTTAATGCCCGATACAGATTCCTGAGATAAGAGGATCCAAAAGAGGCAGTTAGTCCATGTCCTAAATTTGAAGGGAGATGTTGGTGATTATTCCAATATTTGTATTGCTTTTGCATTATGTATTCATTAAGTTTTCTTTTATTTCCTCATTGTGTATGCTTCATGTTTTCCATATTTCATTGCACCTCATGTGTGTGTGTTTCTATCTTTACATTGTTGTGCCATAGGATCTTGAGTCTAGGGGCTAATTCATCCCCTAGATTTGATGTCATCCTATCTCTTCAATGTTCAAATAAAACAATCCTTCTTGGCTTATCCTTACTTTAGTGTGAGCATGAACATAAGTTTCATACTCTCACTAAACTAGGGGCTAAATGTAACATTGTAAATTTTCACCCTTGACAATTTCACACTAGGTTTCAGCTTCCCCCTAGTGCTTAGACCCATGTATGCTCTTAAACTGATCATTTTATGATAATATTAAAAAAATAGATTTAAATTGGGAAATCAACTATTATTTATTTAATGACACTGCAAGTCCCAAAATAGATATGGACTAGGGTGCTAGCACTCCAACCTATTTTGGCCCCAATTCAAATATTTCATTTTTGGAATTTTACCATTTAGAAATTTGAATTCACTTGTCGGTTTTTGGTAATTGATCTTGTGAGAAATTAAATAAATGCATATAAATACAAGTTTTTTTCACCATATAAAATCTTAAGCAATCCTAGAAATTTTTAGTGACAATTGAGCATCCTAAAAATAAGTCAAGAGAAAAATTAGCAAGATTATTGTAACATTATTTTAGTCAAGTATCCTATTATAAATGCATCAAGTTTTCATGTGAGCTTGTTCACGTTTCATGTCCATTTATTTTTTGAGAACTAATACTTGTAGGACTTCAAATCAAGCCTCCAATTCTCCTTGAAGGTGATGAGTACAATGAATTTAGTCCATCAAGGAATGCAGATCTGAGTGGTAAGTTGCAATAGTTGTCAATTTATCATTCCTTTATCCATTTACCTCTACCTAACCTAGGGTAAGCACTTCATTATATCATCATATGGATGCAGAAATAACAAAATTGGGTTTGAATTAGGCAATCCCCTATACAACACAACCCTTTCTCTCCTCTCTTATGTGCAAGTTACAGATCTAAAGTAAATTTGGGAAAGTATTCAAGACCTAATTATCAAATCAATAATTCAAGCCTCACATGTCAACAAATTGGGAAAATTCAAATTAATCAGCGACCGATGAAGTTCTGACACCGTGTTCAAAAAGGAAGTGCCTACAGACGGTGGCCAAGATCTAAATTCTAATTTTTAAGGTCTATATTTTCATGTCTAGGGTTCCAATTCCCTTGTCCAGCCAATTTCAGCTCATATTTCTATGCCAAGTTCCTTTGTCTTTGTACTCTACTATTTTGTAATTATTTTCCTATTTCTATTTTATACTTCTATGAAATCATAAAATTTTGTTATAGTTTCATAGTTAACTTATGTGGACATTTTCATTCTTAAATTTAGTCAATTATCAATCAATCAATCAACCCCATAAAGAAAAACCAAAACCCTAATCCACCATCTAGCTCTTCCATACTATTTAGTAGCCAAGTGGGTGTTAGTGATCAATTATGGTTCCTTCCATTGTAATATAGGAGAAAGTGTGATTTAGGTCATAGATCCCTTTTTCCCATATCACAAAATCTGAATACATAAATACCTTACTTAGGGAAGCAAGGAGATCAAAGTCTAAAGATGAGAACACACTAAAAAACAAGTCATTAGGTACTTGAAGGAAGCCAAAGCTATCTCCAAAACCTAGATTCCATCAAGTCCTTTTGTTGGCATCAAACTCCAATCATGTGCTAGCTTGATTAATTTTCAAATTCACTTTGTAGATCTATAAAAATGGATGTTTTTTTGTAGATCTTTGTTGTAATTGTAATTGTCTCTTTTTATTTGAAATAATAATTCATTATTTTATAGTGGAACATATGAATAAATTAAATTTTAGGCTAGATCATTTACATTTAATTGTTGGGATTAATCTACCATCAAGTCCTAATTTTGAATTCACATCTCTAAAATTAGAGACTAAAATAAAACGAAAATCAAATATCTAAGGAAAAACACCTATACTAGGGCACTAGTGTCCATATCCAGTCCTTTTTCACACATTTAAATTTGATTTATATGTTTAAGGTCCACTTAATCATGACTCATTTAGAAAATGAGCACTTTATGGGGTTAATTTGGTGAAATATGATTGAGATGGAATTTTTATGGTAGCATTGACACGTTCTCCTAGGTTGAAAGGAAAGGTCAAGGTTAGGTAAGGTCTCTAAAATGTATTAATGGAGTAGAAACTAAAGCAAGTTCTAAATAAAATATGAAATTGTACTTTCACCTTTATGGAGTATAATTTTTGATGCTACATTTAGCACCACTTTAGCGATCATATGATAAGTTATGTGCATATGCAAGCTAAAGTACTGAAAGTAATTCACATCATAAAAGGATACTATAGAGGACATTGGAAATTTTCCAAGCAAGAGAATGAAGCCCCCAATGTAGTAACATGTAAACCACAACATTAGAAAACCACATCCTGCAAAACCAATTTGTTAGAAATTCAAGATTATCCTTCATATACAAAAAAAAATGTGTTAGTTCAAAACTTCTAAGGATAATTAAATTCAAGGGTAGACTATGCCCCTTATTCCTTATTTCTTTATGAATTTAGAAATAGGGTGGTAATCTCACCATGTCGACTTGATTAGGGTTTTGATGAAAACTCCTTTAGTATGGTCATATAATCACAATGCAAGGGACAAAAAAGTAGGTGATATGAACAAGGGAAAACCCAAGATTCCAACACGACAATCAGCATAGAAATTGAAGTTCATAATCCCAAGTTATGATGATATGAATGATATTTTGTCAATTTTTACTATAAGTAAAAAAAAATCACCTTTTTTCAATTCATTTTGACCTTTTTTAGTTTGACATCATTGTGAGTGAAGCCAAGCATCCCTAAGAGTAAAAATGTCACAATGACAACCATATCATGCACTGAGACTAGAGGCCTTGAGAGAGTGCATTGCATGAGGGGTTTCAACATGAGAATTAAGATGTATTTTTACTTTCCACATAGTTAGGAGCTCAATTTGTATTGTTTTTAATGATATTTATAAAAATGGGGTGCCCTTGACCAAGTTTGGTATCTTAAGCCTATGAGGGCACCCCCAACTAGAAATGGTGCCCTATTCCTACATGGGCATCCTAGTCCAACTAAGGTGCCCTTGACAAGGCACAATGTATTAGGTATTTTTAATTTGTTACTTTACGTTGATTTTTTATTTTATGAATGAACTAATGTCATAATATTTTGTTGATTGAAAGATACCACCATGCATGCAAGAGAACTTTGGGGGTTGTCTATAAATACTTATGCACGACCACAGCCATTTACTTTTTATAGTAAAGTAGTCATTTACGAGAGGTTGGTTTACTCTAGATTTTGACCATTCCCACCATGAGGTACCATGATGCTATGTTGATGAGACATATGGAGCGATGGGACACAAACACCTCTACCTTCCATCTCTTAATGGGACTTGAAGATGTATATCACATTCTTTGGCTACCCATATGATGTAGGAACATGAGTCACAAGGAGGGGAGGTAATCAGATGACATCCTATCTAACTAATTCTATTATATCAACCAAGATATACTAAAGTATTGCAAGGGCCAAATATAGCTATAGTGGCTTGTCTATGGAGATGTGAAAACCCTTATCATTCATCATATCATGATCATGACTATAGCATTAGTGGTAGCACTAGATGGATGAGGCACACACCTACATGGAGGCCTCATACACACTATACGAGTGATGGAGGAGTGATAGATTATGTTTGCTTAGGAGAAAAGCATGTTATTGCACCTATACTATGGTCGTGGATGGTACATAGATTATGAGACATAGAGCCTTATGAATTTACCCTTCTCTAAGTTTGTTCATTCAAGCACATCATTTGCATGTGACCAATGGGATATCCCATAGATGTAGCATGGGCATATCCTCAACCCTACTCCTACCCTTTGAAGAAACCATGGAAGCATGATGATTTATTATATTGGCACATTATATTTGATTAGTTGGATGTTGCAAACATGGTTTAGAGATGTTATATGACTCAATGCCTATGGAAAATCTTGTCAGAGTAGCTTGTGATAATACAACATGAACATTTTTTTATGGGTTGATATGAGTATATTGTTATACTTTTCTATTATGACTGGGTGACCAAACAATTTGGTTTCCCTCATGGGATTCTCACCCCTCAACTAACTGTTACATTGGTGGTTTTCATTGCACCAAAAAATCAACCTAGTAATGCCTGATACAATCACAAGATTTATGCAATATACACATGAGGTGATTAAGCCATGTCACAAACCCAGGCGTTGCACTGCACAACACAAGGATACCAAGGGAACACACCTTGCAATAATCCCCCCAGTGCAAGCAAGGGTTTTGAACCTATGATCTTAGCTCTATTACCAATTATTGCATTGGTGGTTTTTGTTGCACCCAAAGATCAACCTATTAATGCTCGATACAACCATCAGATTTATACAAGATCCATAAGAGGTGATTAAGCTATGTCATGAACCCAAGCTTTGTGTTGCACAACACAAGGAGACCAAGGGCACACACCTTGCAACACTAACCTATCTCAGATTGATTCACAATGGTGTCATTCCATAGGTTATAGCTCATCCCACCATCATGGAAATCCATTTGAGTGACTACGATGATGAGGAGCAAGATGCACATCCAAATTTTTATGGCAATGACGTTGGATCAAGCATTGCATATACTAGGTGGTGGATATCACACATTCAAATCTTGCATTTCCTGTAGATCATCTTATTGGTGCTCTTGGTCCATGGACACAACATTGAGATGACTATGAGGAGGAGGATAAGGATGATAATGGTGATCTAGGAAAATATGATGAGGAGGACAAGGATCAACTGAGCATGGTAGTAAGAAGAGACCTAGAGGATTAAGTGAAGGCTATTGATCCTCCCAAGAAGAGATGTAAGTTTCCCTCTCACATATTATGATCACACCCTACTACACCTAAGAGACTGAGTTTATATGATCATGGGAAGATGATTGGAGTGATAAATACCATGCCCCCATCCTCACAAGGGAGCCCAAACCTAGCTACAGTTATCTCATGCATGGATCCCCACTGGCGAGTTGGCAATCCAAGTGATATGATATGATTTTCAATTTTTTCTTCATAATATAATAGATTTTGTACTTAATTTTGATTTATGTTTTATATTATAATGTTATCTAATGTTATTTTTATTTTTTCTCTTTACACTTGGCACTCAAGATTGGCTCAATTTTATGGCTTGAGTAGTGGTAGATATGGTTCTTGATGTGCAACTACATCAACCTATGTGGATTGATTAAGGGCCACAACAAACTATAGGGTATCATGCAAATATTTTTAGCACATAATGCAACTGAGAGATTCTTACGAGGAGCTAAGATCAGGGAGAGATCAAGATTCCATTGATGTTCAGGTGATCTTATAGGAAAGCATGGATAGAGTGTGAGCTAAGAGATACCATTTTCAACAATAGTATATGGAGGCCCAAGAGGCCAATGCAAAGCTTATATTTGAGCTCAAGGTTGTATTGGCATGGAGTGGCTCTAGGAACTAATCATGATCTATAGTCTCTCATCAAGCACCACCACTATTTCCTGAAGAGTTTGGTAGCCATAGGCCTATAGGATGATTATATGATTTTGTATGATACACCACATTTGATCGGTGTGGTGATATGAGGGTGTATATGAATTCCATGATATATATGAGCATTTTTATTTGTTATGTATTTGCTCACCCAATTCTTTTGTACTACATGTGATCTAATTCAAGAAAATGCACTACATTTCTCTAATTAAATGCTAATATTAATTATACATAGAAAACTCAATACACTTGTGTTTTAATTAAACAATCTCATCGGGATTATTTAATAAATACAACAATCTAATAGATACAAGTAATGGATGATGTGATCTAACTAAATAACCCAGTAAAATTATTTATTTAAGTATCACATTTTGATTAAGTGCACACATGTTGAAATAGATTCAACTATGATCTAATTTGAATAATTAAATTTTATAATGATCTAATTAACATGGTACACAAATTATTGATTATTATCCTAACAATTAATTATCAAATGCAAGAAAACTACTCTAAAATCCAAGATACACAAATGTTTGTCATGAATGAAGCAATGAAAAATAGAAAATAAATTTGTTTAAACTAATTTGCATGCTTTAAATAACAACATACCATTCAGAGATTGAAATAAATCTAAGCATAAAATCTTTTCAAATGCATAGCATTAATAGGTTCTTTGAGTTGTGTATCATCTACTGTAGAGAGATTATATGCACCCAATCCATATTTCTCATGGATGATGTAGGGTCCCAACCAATTCAGGCTAAATTCCCCCTTTTCTCCTAACGTAGCATTCACATTTTATTGATTTTCATAAAGCACTAAGTCACCACATTTAAAGGAACAACAAATAATTCCTTCTTTGTATTTGCATTGAAGACCTTTGTAATTGTAGGAGCTGAAAATTAGCTCTATTCTAAGGCCACCTACAAAAACAATAAAACCTTCAACAAGAGAGTATGCTATATATGAGCTTTATTGATATTAAGATCTATCAAATATGATGGTGAGGTATGTTACAAGAGTGTACAATGACCTTTCCTATACAGACAAGGTGTGATGAAGTACCAAATAGTAAAACATTAAATGGTTGGTGTCATTATTAAATGACATGAGCCATCATTAAATGATCTAGGACTCTAATATTTAATAAAATCTAAAAAGATGAAATCTTATCTAAATAACTTAAATATTCCTAGGACCTAAGTGTACTTAGCATATAAATAGGACCCCACTAATAACTAATTAGGAAAAGTACCTATTTACACTAATACCCCCCCTTAAGTGCAACTTAGGGAGAAGCAATTATTATGCAAATGGTGCAAATATGTAAGGATGGTCCCAACAATAAGGCCATTTTAGGTACCATGTACAAATGATCTCTCACAAATGGATAAAAGGAGAAAAACCACATGGGAAAAAATCCCTCTCCCAAAAAGAGAAAATATATAAACAAGGATTATGAATGAAGGACTAAATGATACCCACAAGGACTACATCCATCATGAATATACAATTGATGCACCCCCCATAAGAGAGAAAGAGAGAGAGACTATATAGCCACCATAATGTGTAATCTCTTGAAAAAACGGTAAGTTCCTAAAGAAAAAACATGATCCAATGTCAACAAACAACTTGTCTACTCTTGGGAAGAAACAAAAACAAGTACAAATGTAGGAATACTTCACATTCTGGATAGGAATTGATAGGAAGAAGCATAAAAATGTATGATGATATCTCTAAAATTTGTTCATTTGTCTCCTTGTCCACTAAAGATGAAGATGACACAATCAAACCAAGTACATGCCCAGTCAAAGAAGAAGGTGACAAACCAATACTATATGGAAACTAATGTTGAACAATATAAAAAGACAAAGATGGTTTGACAATAGTAGTACAATTACTATCATCAAAGAGGAGAGATAACCCCTCAAATATGTCTTCCAAATCTGAAATGTGAGACTCCACAAACAAGGATGCAATGTTTCATAAATAGGAACCCCAATTAGAAAGACAATTAGATACCTATTGAAATGAATCACTGGAAGTTATCAATGAATCACCAATAGAAGATGAATAGTCCTACTAAACATGAATGATGGGAGTCTCAATCAAATGGATTTGCACAAGGAATCACTGGAGGTGAAGGATCAATGACATCTCTAAAGGATAAGAAGGATCATTTGAAGAAACCTTATCATCCTTATTTTTTTACACCTCGTTGTGTGTTTACTTATTTACTATTACTATGATTGGTTAAAATATTGAATATATAAATGTGTTTCCAATTCTAATTGGAAATCATGTGCTTGTACTTTGTTTAACTGTATCAATGGGAGAATAATGAATGAATGCTAATTTGATTTGATGTTATATTGAAATGAATATGTAGAAAGGATGTTTATTGATTTGATATTCTAATGATGGTTCATATGATGCAAATGATGGTATTGTGAATGACTAACTACTATTGCAACTATGTTAAGTTGAATGAAGATATAGGGATCAAGCATCTAGAAGGAGGGGAATTATCACTCAGGAGAAGGATTTGGTCTAGTAACCCTTAATGAGGCATAAACTGAACTCACACTCACTCACACATAGAATTGTTAAGTCAAGTCATAGTTTCGGGAAATTGGTAATCCATTCCTTAGTTTGGTTTTTTCATGTTGTAGGTAAGTTGTGATTTTATTTGAGAGTGTTTGGATTTTGTGTTAAGTGCTTGGTTGGTGAAATCTCTTTCTTATATGTTCTTTATGAAATCGGTTAGAAATATATACATAGAACATATACATATATATATGCATGTCAATGATAAGCCCATGTACATGAGTTAATACGTGCATGAGTAAATGAAGGTAGACGTAGCTATGCATGTTCATGGATAGATTTCTCATGGGCATGAGGGTATCAAATGGACAAATAAGACGTATATATATGGATATATACATCAAATGTATATGTGACTAATCGATAAGTTGGAAAATATATGTGAATGATTGTATGAGTAAATGTATATATGTGATATATGCATATATACACACATATATACATATATTGACATACATGTACATATTGACGTAATGGGACATCCATACACGTAAATTGAAATATGTATGTATATGTACATATGTATATAAGTATATGCATATAATCTTGTTTTTATACCATAGAAATATGCATCCGAATATTAAATTATTTGTGTTGATTAATGTTAATGAATATATATATACATATACATATATATAGTGATATTTACATATATACATATATACACAAATATGTATAAATAAGTTTATACGGTGTATAAAGTGCTCGAATGAAGGTATTATAGCACTATTATTAACACAAAACATATATGAATATAAAACCAACGCCATGGATTAAAGAATCCAACGCATAAAGCATAGAAAGTAAACATAGTAGTAATGTGAATATATCACAACAAGTGTATAAAATGTATTAACATGAGAATAAGACTCCACATGGATTATTAAGTCAATAAGCATGTATTAAATTGAGTCGACACGTTTGTTAAGTGTCGAGTGTAGAACATAGACTAAGTCAAAAGATTTAAACATGAGACATATTCTTCTATGAAAGGATAACAACCAAGTTAATAGGGAATGAGGCATTTTTGTGGTGCCAACTTATGAATTGCTTAAACCAAATAGAATTCTATTGTTGCAAGTCAATTTTCTAATTATTAAATATGCGCTAAAATGAATTGGTCAAACCATAGGTGGCTCAATAAGAGGTTGATCTTTTGTTTCATTAGCTGAGTATTCACTTGAATTTTTGCCACCTTTTTATTGAAAGTGTTGTGTCGAGTTATATTGTTGTGTGGTGTCGATTTTCTTAGCATACCTGTAGGCATCAATTTCTCGTGTTTTTGTATAAATAGATGAGTTATTCTCCTCATTTGGGTACCCAACTCACTTTCATTCTATTGGACTTTATCTACATTGTCTTGTTGAGAGTTTTCATTTTGAGAGATAATTTATTTTGAGGATTGAGTTTGAGAGTTATTTTATTGGAGGATTGGAAGAATTGTTCTTGGAAGGGTTAAGCTAGGAGTCAACTTGTTCAATTGGAATAGAATATTACAGGGATGTTGAATCTACCTTTTATTTCTGAGTTTTCTTTGGAAAGATTGAATGTTATTGTTTGGTTTGTGTGGTATTTCTTTGATTTGTTGGAATAGGGAAAGATTATGTTTATTTCTTTGAAAATTGAAAGGAACTTTATTATACTCTATTTTTGTATGAATCTTATTTGAAGTGTTTGTACATACTCCATATTAAGGAGTGATTTGATGCAAGATAGAGTGGTATTAGACTCCAATCAACAACTTCAACCTAGTTTGGAATGAACCAAACAGCTCCTAAGGTGATTTCCTTAGTTGGGCCAGTAATTTCCTAGTAGCCTTGGAGACACACTTATTCAACTATATCTCCATCTTCAAATCTTTTCTTCCATTTGTAAGCACACTTTCACTTACCTAATCCTTCACACTTATCAGGGTCTCTACCCATAGGTTCTCTTCCTCATCTGATCCACAAACCTTTTTATCAGGTTCCCACACTTCTTGTCCCTTTAATGGACAAAGCACCACATTTTGCACACTCTCATCATGTTTTTCTTAACTCTTCTTGAACCTTCACAAGGATTTCTTCCTTGATCTCTTCAGATTTTGTCACCCTCTCTACCTCTTTTCTTTCTACCATTGCATCATCTTGCAATACTATTGTGTTTTCATCTTCAATCTTTAAAGTGGCTTCCATCTCTACTTCCTCTTCATCCCTGACTTGCACAAATTCTTTCTTACCACACATAATAATCCGTGTTGCTTTATCATGTCCTTCTTCTTCTTGTTTGGGTTGCTCTATGTCTTCTTCCATCAATGGTTCTATCATCCTCATAGATGCTTCAAGAGCCTTTAACTGTATTTTATTGTGTATCATCCTTTGAATAGGCCACACAACCTTCCTCTTTACCTTCAAGTGCCAACTTGTGACTCTTTTAAGCAATTTATCTATCCTTTACATGTTCCTTTGCATAATTTTCCCTAATTCTTTGATCTCTTGATCAATCATCTCTTCCTCTTTTCTCTTTCTCTCTTCCTCTACCTACAAATTGCTTCTCAGTATCTCCATCTCTTCTAGATGGTCTCGGCAAGTCTTTCCTTTCTCACAACTTCTCAACTTTCCTCAACTTTCTTTCTGCCTTCTAAGTGGCAGCAACCAAGTTCTCACATGACCTACACAAACACAACAAAAAACCACATACCACAAACCAACTTACCAGCCCAGACCTTCTGAGCTCTGATACCAATTCGATGCAAGCAAAGGAAGAAAAAAAAAATCTCTCTCAATCTTAGCTTAACAAAACCCTAACAAATCTTTCATGTCCATGCAACTAGGACTCACTTTTCCTTCTTAGATTCTTGATTTAAAACATCCAAACTGAGAACACAACTCATAACCACAACTGATTCCACAAAACACCTTAGACAATATTAATAAGGCTGGCCCAAACCCTTTCTCCAACATACACAACTCTATCTTAAAGATTTTCAAAAGTGGACTATCCTAATTCAAAACTAGGACTATTTAGACCCCATCAATATACAACTCTCGATTTCCAAGCCCATTCATCCTTAAAAATGCCACAAATAGAATAAATATGCCTACACAACTTTATTATACTTTCTCCAAAACTTTATTCATGGTAATTCAATAAGCTCCTACTTAGAACCTTCATTTTTTATTCCACAATGTGAATGTCACAAGGCTGCCATGAAAGATCAGTACACAAAAGAACATAAAACCACCAAACCTTCTTTGAAAGGGATCTAATTACATCAATACAACCTCTTTGAATTCTTTCACCCAAGTAGAGTTCCTTTTACTTGATCAAAACACAAAATAATCATTGATCACTATCAAACTGTGACTTTCATCAATCTGTCCTCACTGGACAATCAATAAGTAATGGCCACAAACATATAAATAGACCAATCCCTCATTAGAGGTGACTCACACTACACTTAACATCCTTTAAATTCAAATTGGATTCAATAAAACTCATTCACCATAATCAAATATCTCAAAACAACTCTATACATAGACATTTTCTAGATTTTAAGCAAAATACAGACCTAAGGCTTCATTGTTCCATATGATAACCATTATATTTTGGTCTAAGGCTTTAGAATATGAATGAATATATAAAAAAAAGTCTTCTTACCAAGTTTTATATTGTTCCACTGACTGAAATGGGAGAAACTTAATTTTGTATCTTCACTATTTACCCTAACAAAGGGTTTTGACTGTTTGTAGAAAAATTGCAAGATCTCCCTCTAAACTCCACCAAAATGCATGAGACAAGAATAAAATTGAAGGTGATTGATGGAAATTACTCTTTCAACCAGTTATAACTATAATCCGATCTGTACAGGGCCATACTAAGCATAAAAATAGTAGATTTATGTGTGTAAATACATTAAAGCAGTGACTTCCTTTATTCAAATTCCAACATTCAATCACCACCGTACAAAAAATGGTTACAAGGCCTTTTTTAAGGCATTACAAAAAAACTCCTCATATTCCAACTAATTTTCAACGAATGAAACTACTCTAACTGCCTTATGACCTTTGGTATTCCCTCCAAGTGCATTTTGCACTTTTGACACTTCTACATTATTTTGCAAATTTAACCCCCTAAGACTTCCAATACATTGAAGATGGTCTCAAAGGACCTTATTAAATACAAACGGACTCAAAAACTTAAGACACCTAATCTCTTGACCCCCTTTTGCATGAGTTGGCCTTGGTGCTCCTGCACCATGATTTCATTCATTAGTATTATATACTAAGAAATATAGATGCTTGAGTAGCTATGAAGTATTTGTTACAAATTTTTTGGGAAACTGAACTATAGGTAGTTCATAAGTTTTCCTACAAGATTAGTTAATTCTATGATAGGGATAGCTTATGTGTAGAGTTAACTTAGTATATATGTTATAAAAATAAGAGGAATAGGTTGTTCTTGTGGTTAAAGAATACCTCACAAAGGGATTACCTATGCATAGTGTACTATTGATCTTGAGACAAATTGAGTTAGGGAAGTGTATGTGATCTAGGATGCATTTTTATATGAAACTTTGGCCAAAGTAGTGTAATTTTCCACTGGTTATACTATTAATTTCACTGTGTACCTTTTATGCACGCTAGTTCATGATTTCCATACAAGTTAGGATGTATATAAGTTCTAGTCATTAGGGCACAACACTGAGTTCAGATAGGCTATAGTTATGAGGTTATCAAACCAACTCCCTCGTCGAAGGGTAGGGCCATCTTTCCATATGTGGCAGATGTGTGAGAGACCACATAAGAGTGTGTGGTTGGTAGAAAATCATGTGAGTGATGCTTCCCCTCTTCCTTGTGTAGCCAAGGTTTGAGGGAAACTTCCCAAATTGATGTACATATATTGCCAAAAGAAGCTTAGAAAAGATATGTATGTTTTATTTGTAATGTATCTTGAAAGCATGTAAATATTTTCATTATGAAATAGAATAATGTTTGGAAATATTATTGTGTTATTTATGCTCATTCAATCTCTCTTTAGAAGAAATTTGTTTTATTGCATTGGGAAATGTACCTATTTTATTCACTTAAAGATTGAATTTAGAGAATTTATCTTTGTAGAACAATTAGCATGTTACAAGTGATATCAGAGCTACCAGGTTTAGCTCTAGAACCTATGTGCTCACCATAATTTTCATTCAACATTAACTAATGTTTGGAAATTCTTGTAAAAGGATGGTGCATCTCAGGTTTACTACAAGAAATTCAATAATCGAGAATGAGCGCTATCTAAAATCCAAGTAGGAAAAAGAGGCCATTGTTCATATGATAGAGGGAACCAACTACGAAAATGTTATCTAGTTAAGTGATATTGAGACAATCAATCACACTCTTTCTTGAGTTAGTCAAGTAAAGAGAAGGATGAGGGAGGAAGGTAACTTCAACTATTTACCTCCAATCTCACCAGCAAAATTTGACTCGTCACTTTCCAGGGATATGCCCTTGGAATGTAGTGTCAACCCTACATTAGTATTTAGGGACCCTAGATTTCTTCGTTTATCGAAATTAATTGTAATTTACTCAAGTAATGAATTTGAAGGATATATTCCTCATAACTATGTGTTGTAAGATAAATCCAAAGGTTACTACCCCTTTTGGGATGGGGAATATCAAATGAGAGATGAAAAAAAATCTATGGGTATACCCCGTTGAGTTATGTATCAGAGAGTGAATCTAAGGGATACTCTCCTCTCGACTATTCGAATAGTCAATCTATGTAAATAGAAAGGATATTGAGATCCTGAAATAAATAAAAGATACTTTTATCAAATCTTATGTTCAAACTTATGAGAAATTTCTTTTATGTGCAAATAAATGCTCAATTAAATGTTTTTCATAAGCTGTGTAACTTAATTGAATCTAATAAAGGTGAAACTTCAGGTGAAATCCCTTTCTTGCAAAGAATGGTGAGAAAAAAGGACTAATCCTAGAGGGAACCAAGAAATTGGACAAGGCCCAGAGGGTGTTGAAGCTAAACTAGATCAAATTTTGGCCATTATCCATGAAACCAATGCACCGTTGGGGAATCTTGAGCAAGAAGTAAGGGAGAAAGATAGAGTGGAATAAGAGGTTCCAATTAATGAAGAAGTCCCTATCAATGAAAATGAGGGAGAGAATTCTCATGATCATAATCAAACTCAAGAACATGAGAACGAGAATTTACACTCTCAATTTGAAGGAACTAGAAGGAAACTTTTGGCAACTGAACTTTCTAGGGACATGAGGAAAATAACTCCACCAAAATTTGAAGGGAGTACCAACAGGAATGAAGTAGAGGTTACCAAGGCTATTTGGGAAGCCTATCAATTAGTAGGAGAAGCATCTAACTGGTGGATGAATAAGAAAATGGAACTTGGGCTTAGTTCTTTGAAACTAACTTGGGATGAGTTTTTGAAGATATTCTATAAAAGGTGGTTACCCCAACTCTTTTTTGACCAGAATCTTACTTATTTCCAAAAGCTTAAGCAAGGGGACATGTTAGTTAATGAGTACTGGGAAAATTTTACTCATTTGTTGAGGTATGTACCAATGTACCAAATAGATGAGTGTTTTCATATTGGGAAATTTATTATGGGGCTTAATGGATAGATAGGTGGAGAATTGGATGTGCATGGACCATCTACCATAGACCTAGTCTATTAAAATGATGTGAAGTAGGATCATAAGCTCAAGGCCATCTCCATCTATAGGGAGAATATAAATTGTAAGAATTTTGGAGGAACTCAAGGTAACCGAACTCTAAAGAAGTATAATGGAGTGAAAGATTCTCATAAGCAAGGAGATAGAGGATCTTGAAGAAATTAGAGAAAATAAAGGAAGGATCACAGTGGAAATAATAATAAAATAATCCCAACAACACTAGAATAAATGTTAGTAGGTTTGATGGATCCACGAGGAGGAAAGGACTAGCAACAGGATGCTACACATGTGGCAGAAATCATTATGTTGCTTACTATCCCAACAAATATTTAGGGACATGGCCACATGGAAACCCTCTCCCACCCCAGTAAGCTACTTTCCAACAAAATATCCATGTTTCCTTAGATAATCATCAAGTGGAGTACCAAATCATTCCAGCGGAAACTCCAGGTATTTTATTTGGTATATACCCATTTCTATGATTATTGATACTAGAGCAACTAAAAACTTTATTTCACCTAGAATAGCTATGAAAATATCAAGGAAAGTTGGATTTATGGAAAAGTCTTGGGTTGTTGAATATAGAAACTAGACAAGAGCAATGGTGGAACAATGCTTGTTTGAAACTAAGGTTGAAATTCCTTGTTTCTCAACTGAGGTAAACTTGTATGTAGCACCTTTAGGATCCTATGATGTTATCCTAGGAATGAACTAGCTTTAGAAACATAGAGCCAATGTGGATTATCATGCCAAAGTTATAGATTTCTTAGATGATCTAGAAAAATAGGTAGCATTACAAGGGACACCTAGGAAAATCAAGTTGTGTCAAATATCTGTAGTGCAACTACATAAGGCAAAGAAGAAAGGATGCAAGCTCTTTCCAGTTAAGTTGGAAAAAATTGAGGAATAAATTTCTCAATATGATGAAGTCTTCAATGGGTCGCAAGTCCATTATGAAGTAGAGGAAGGTGAAGTAATGGAAATTGGAGAGACGAATATGGAGAAATATCCCATCTTGCAAAAATTTAAAGATGTATTTCTAGAGGAGCTACCTGGATTACCGCACAAGAGGATATTTGATTTCTCCATTGACCTTGTACCAGTATCAGAACCTATTTCCAAATTACCTTACCGAATGACAACTATAGAGTTAATGGAGCTTAAGGCACAACTAGAAGAGTTGATATCTAAAGGATTGATAAGACCTAGTGTTTCACCCTGGGGAGCGCCAATGATCTTTGTAAAGAAGAAGGATGGCATACTACATTTGTGCATAGATTATCGGATGCTTAATAAAGCTACAATGAAGAATAAGTACCCATTTCCACACATTGATGATCTCTATGATCAAATGCGAGGAGTAGCTATGTTTTCAAAAATATATCTACGATAGGGATATCACTAGTTAAGGATCAAAGATGAGGAAATTTTCAAGATTGATTTTAGGAAAAGATATGGACATTATGAGTTCATAGTCCTACCATGTGTACTTACAAATGAACCAACAACATTCATGAACCTAATAAGCAACGTATTTATGGATTTCCTAGATAAGTTTCTCTTGGTTTTCTTCGGTGACATTCTAATTTATTCCAAGAATGAGGAGGACCATTGCAACCACTTAGAGATAGTTCTTCGACAGTTGAGAGAACATTAGTTATATGGAAAACTTTCTAAGTGTGTATTCTTTCAAAAGAAAGTGTGGTACTTAGGTCACATTATTTCAGCAAACAAAATTTTAATGGATCCAACCAAGATAAAAGTAGTAATAGATTGGCCAGTACCTAAGAATGTATCTAAAATTAGGAGTTTTATGGGTTTAGTAGGATACTATCTGAAGTTTATGGAAAAATTTTCCAATATAGCCTTTCCTATTACTTCATTACAGAGGAAAGGGAAAAAATTTGAGTAAACGTAAAAATGCCAAGTAGCATTTGATATACTCAAGGAGAAGTTGACTACTACTCCAATTTTGAAGGTACTAGATCTTGAAGGAAACTTCACTGTCATCATAGATGTATCAGTGAAGGCTTAGGAGGAGTTTTGATGCAAGAAGGGAAAGTTATAGCTTATGAATCAAGAAATTTGAAGCCCTATGAGAAAAATTATGCATCACATGATTTGGAGCTAGCAATAGTGGTTCATGCACTACAGATTTGGACGCACTATTTGCTAGGGAAGCCTTTTGAATTGAAAACCAATCATCATAGTTTGAAGTATTTGTTCACCCAACCTAATCTAAATTCACGACAAAGAAGATGGTTAGAGTTGATATCATATTATGAATTCAATATCAACTACATTAAAGGGAAGGAAAATTGGGTTGTCGATGCCTTAAGTCATAGGAGACATATTGCCTCAATAGTCATAATTCAAACTGAATTTAAAAGCCAAGTATTAGAAAATTGCAAGGATGATGAATACTATGAGCAAGTTAAGAAAGCACTCATGGATGATCTACAAGATGCAAGGTATGAGGGATATCACTTTGAACCCAATGGATTTGCTAAGGTTTAAAGTAATAACATATGTACCCAACTCTGAAGAGTTAAAGAATCTTGTGTGGAAAGAAGTTCATGAAGCACCATACTTAGGACATCCTAGAGTGACAAAAATGTTGGATGATGTGAAGCCATTATATTTCTAGAAAGGGATGAAAGGAGATGCTACAATATTTGTGGCTAAATGCATGGAGTTCCAAAATGTGAAGGTTGAACATCATCACCCTATAGGCTTACTGTATCCACATGATATTCTAGAGAGTAAGTGGCAAGTCATTAGTATGGTATTTGTGCAAGGATTACCCATGTCAAGGATTACCCATGTCAAGGAATAAGCACAATGCTATTCTAGTGGTAGTGTACAAGCTTACAAAGGTAGTGTATTTCATACTTGGGAATTTGATGAGGGCTACACCGCCCAAAACCCACACAAAACACAACAATAGATACCAACACGGAAGTTGCGAGATAGAAAATTAACTCAATTTCAATTATTTTTAGAAAATGAAATTACAGATTCAAAACTTGCATGCTACAGCCTCATGGGCTTGATTCATTACAATAGAATCAACTCTAAAAACAAATATATTATTTGGAGCCACAATTTGCACTAATGAAGCCACTTTCTACAACCTCCACTTATCCCTTCTTATTTTACCCAATAACCACCCTAGAATGTTCTAGAAATTTCAACTTTCCCTTTTGTTTTGGCACCAAAAGTCTCGCTATTTGATTTCTGGCCTAGGAAGAAATTTTAATGAAATTCACTTTTTAGAGGGGAAACTTTGTGTGGCCATAACTTTTGAACTGGGTGTCTGATTTTCCATTATTGCATATCATTGGAAATCTCTCGAAGAGATATACAATGTGTGAACCACTATAGGTCAGTTTGACAACTTTTTGAGTTATTTCAAGGCCTCCAAAGTTTTCTATTTGAATTTGAAGCTGCATTGGAGAAATTTCTCGAGACTAAAACTTTAATTTCTCCCAAACCATGTAGGGTATTGAGATGATTATTTCGCAACTGGAAATTTTTTTCAACTCTGCTCCTTAGGGTAAATTTTTAGGTCCATACGAGCTCGTTTAGGTTGACTTACTAAAAATAGTAAGTGACCATTTTCGCTATTGTTTGACTTATAACTGTCTTACACCCCTTAAGTGCCATCATGGGACTCAAAAAAAAATAAAGAAAACATTTTTTTTGGGTGATGCAAGATTGTCCTACACTATTGGACGCTCTTGCATTAGATGCCTAGGGTAATTTGAAAATTGACCTTGTCACTTCTCAAGAGTTAGACGGAAACCAAGATGGTTAACCTCGGCCTCAAACAACCATGATGAATCTTCAACAGGCCTTCCTCTCCATTTCACCAAGTATTTTGCATATTGTTTGTTTCTTGTGCTTCTACCCATGTGACTATCCAAAATCTCTTCTATCTCCTCCTTTTCTGAAGTAGGTGTTGTAATATTCCACTATGCTTCTATTGTTTCTTCATCAATTCCCCCTTCATGATATTTTATTAAATCTGAAATGTTAAAAACATGTGAAATATGAATTTCATCAAGAAACTCTACCTCATATGTATTTCTTGAATCATGCTTCTTCAAGATCTTGCATGGTCCAAACTTCTTCATCTTTAACTTGTTGTATGTACCAACCAGAAACCTCTCCTTCCACAAATGAACCATGAATTCATCTCCTACCTGGAACTCCTTATACCTCCTTTTATGATCTACCTTAGCCTTATATTGTGATTTCATCTTATTGATATGTTTCTTTGCCTCTTCATGCAAATTCTTCAAGTGCTCAATAAAATATTTAGCCTTAGTACTACTCTTCTCCCCCTTATCCATCTTTCTCAATTCAGAAGCTATTCTCGGACTACTACCATACACAATCTAGAATGGTGATTTACTAGTGCTCCTATTGACAGAATTGTTGTAAGAAATTTTTTTCTGTGGTATAATCAAATCCCATCCCTTGGGCTTATCTCCTACTAAGAATCTTAGCAAGTTACCCAAACTCCTATTCACCACCTTCATTTTTCCATTAGTATGTGGATGGTGTGCGGAACTAAACTTCAAATATGTCTTCAACTTCTTCCACAATGTCCTCCATAAATAGAAAACAAATTTGGTATCTTTGTTTGAAACTATACTCTTTGGTAGATCATGTAGCCTCACCACCTCTCTGAAAATCAATTCTGCAACATTAACAACATCACAGGTATTATGACATGGAATAAAATGTGTCATCTTTGAAAATCTATCCACCACCACAAAAATGGAATCATGCCCTCTTTGTTTCATTGACAAGCCAAGAACAAAATCCATGCTAATATCCTCTCATGGCTTCTTAGGTACAAGTAATGGCTGATACAACCCAATATTCTAACTTGTTCCTTTTACCATCTAACATACTCTGCAACTTTGCACAAACTTCTTCACATCCTGTTGTAATTGTGGCCATTAATAATTCTCGCTAACAAGAGCAATGGTCTTATCTTGACTGAAATGTCTAGCCAATCCTATGCTATGCTTCTCCTTGATTAGATTCTCTCTCATAAAACTCCTTGGAATGTACAATTGGATTCCTCTAAACAACATTCCATCTTGGATTAATAAATCCAACCATCTTGTCCTATCCAATTTAATAGGTTCCAAGCTTCTACAAAGTCTAGATCTTCAGGATACAAACTCTTGAGTTCATTGAACCCAACAACATCTATATTCATCTCTATCAATAATTTTTTCCTTCTACTTAAGGCATCTACAACTCTATTTGACCTTCCAATCCTATGCTTCAAAACAAAAGAATAACTCTACAAAAACTCAACCCATTTTAAGTGCCTTTGATTTAACTTTCCTTGACTATTGAGATACTACGAAGTCTAGTGATTAGTATATATAAACAAATTATTTTGGAAACAAATAGTGTCTCCATTTCTCTAAAGCCTGAACTATAGCATAAAACTCATGATCATAGACAAAATATTTCTTCTTAGCATCATTCAACTTATCACTAAAATAGGCAACAGGCTTACCTTCTTGACTCAAAACAGCTTCTATGGTAGTGCCACTAGCATCGCAATCTACCTGAAAGACCTTATTGAAATTTGGAAGTGCCAAAACAAGTTGCTCTATGAATTTCTTCTTCAACATATCAAAATTGTTTGCTACTCCTCTAGCCCACTTAAACTCTTTTTTATCCCCTCTCATTACTTCAGTTAGAGGTGCACAAATACTACTAAATTTTTTAATAATGTTTCTATAAAAACTTGTTAGACCATGAAATGATCTTACCTTTGTAATACTCCTCGAGGTAGGCCATTCAATGATAGCTCTCACCTTCTCTGGATCCATTTTAAGACCCTCTATTGAGACAACAAATCCCAAATACACCAACTCTCTCTTCACAAAATTGCATTTCTTGAAATTAATCAATAGCTTCTCTTGTCTTAGCTTCTCAAAAACTCTTCAAATATGCATCAAGTTCCCCTCCAGTGTCTTACTGAAAATCAAAATATCATCCAAATAAACAATAAAAAAAATTCCTAAAAATTCTTTCAATACCTCATTCATAAGCCACATAAATGTGCTTGATGCATTGGTTAGCCCAAAAGGCATGACTAACCACTCGTACAAGTCCTCCTTGGTTTTGAAGGTTTTCTTCCATTCATCTCCTTCTCTAATCTAGATCTGGTGATATCTTCTCTTCAAATCTATCTTCGTGAAGTACTCAGCTCCACTCAAACAATCCATAATGTCATCCATTCTCGGTAAGGGAAATCTATACTTGATGGTGATCTTGTTGATGGCTCTAGAATTTGTACACATCCGCCATTCCCCATCCTTATTTGGTGCTAGTTTTGCTAGTACTACACATGGACTCAAACTCTCTCTGATCAATCCCTTCTGCAACAACTCTTGCACTTGTTTGTTCAACTCTTCACTCTCTACTGGAGTCATATGATGAGCTACCTTATTCAGCAAACTAGCTCTAGGAATCAAGTCCATCTGATGACTAATCTTTCTTAATAGAGACAAACCTTCAGGTATGTTATTAAAAATAATAGCTTGAAACTCATTTAACAAATCTGAAACCTCTATAGGTACCTCAGTAGTATCTTCTTTATCAATTATAAGGATCAATGCAAACACATATGATCATTCCTCATACCTTCTAGGAACTTTCTCCCATCAACCAAAAAAATTCTTGCATTACTGCATACCTTTTCTTCTACCTCTTTCAAGGGCTTCAACTTATGACGAACTCCATCCTTTGTCAAAGAATAGGTGTTGACATGTCCATCATGTATTGCTTGTCGATCAAACTACCACGGTTTTCCTAACAACATATGACAAATATCCATAGGCATAATATCACACAATACCTCATCATGGTAATTTCCAATCTTGAACCTTACCAAACATTGTTCATTTACCAAATATTTATGGTCCTTCTGCAACCAAGCAATCCAATATGGATTCGGATGCCTTCTTCTCTCCAACCGCAACTTACTAACCATATCTTCTAAAACAAGTTTATCAGTGCTACCTCCATCAATAATAACATTGCAAACTTTACCTTCACACTTACATTTGGTGTAAAACAAATTCTTCCTTTGAGTTGGTTCTTTCTCCTCATTCAGCAAGGCTCTTCTAGTAACAAGAACCTCTCCTCTTTTTGCATCCTCGGAATGTGAAGACTTGACATCTTCATCTACATGTGCAACTCGTGCATTACTCTCGGGTCTTCTATTTTTCCTTGATGTTAAGGACACTCATAGGCTTTGTTTCCTTCTTCTCCGCACTGGAAACAAGTTCCACAAAATCCTCCTCTTCTTGGTCCTCGTCCAGATCTTCATCTTCCTCTTTGGTCTCCATTATTCTGATCATGAGGACGGTAGGTGTTATCTCCTTTCTAGTTTTAGCTGCTACTAGATACTTCACCCCTCTTTGGATCTTCATTTTGACCTCCATATGACCATCCACTAGTCTTTCCACCACGACCTCCACCTCTTTGCTTACTTTCAAATCTTCTATTCAAATTTTCTTCTACCTTCAAAGAAAATTGATATGCATCTTCAATGGTAGACATTCGTACCAGACCCAACTCTTCTTGAATACTCGGCTTCAACCCATTTATGTAACGGGAAAATTTCTCCTTATTGGCCTCAGAATGGCATGTTCTAATCAAGACATAATAGAATTCTTTTGTATACTCCTTGATGGATTTTCTCGCTTGTTTCAACCCTTGCATATTCTTCAACAAATCTAGCTCATAATCCACAAGGATGAACTATCTTTTTAATTTTTTCAGATGCCATACAATCCCATCTTGTTATTTTCTCTTTTCCTTTTCAATTTCTTTCTAGTTGTACTTCTTTCCACCAAATATTTGTATCACCCTTTAGCTTGGTCTTTGCAAATTTGACCCTCTCAAGATCTTCCACCTCCTCATACTCAAAGTACTCCTCCATATCATTGATCCAATCAATCAACTCTTTTGGGCTAAGATTTCCAAAAAATGTAGAAACATCGATCTTTGGGCTTTTCCCAATCTTAGAGATTGCCTTAAATAATCTAACTTGCTCTGGATCTTCTACATCTTTTTCTTCTTCAAACCGATCCTCATTTTTAGCTTCATCTTCACTCTCATCTCTGCTTCTTGGCTCAAACCCTCGATGCAGCTCCTCTTGCACTGCTTGAACTTGTCTCTACAGGTCTCTAAAACCCTCTTCTGATACAATAACATTTCTTACACCACCATGATTTCTTCACGAAGGCATTCTAATCACTTTTCTCATATAGCCACAACCACACATCTTGGTGCAAGCTACGTCACGTTCGGTGATTTGCTTACATACTCAGGAAAACCCACACAAAACACAACAATAGATTCTAATACAAAAGTTGCAAGACAGAAAATTAACTCTTTTAATTATTTTCAGAAAATCAAATTACAGATTTAAAACTTACATGCTACAGCCCCATGGGCTTGATTCATTACATCAAAATCAACTCTGAAAACAAAATATATTATTTGGAGCCACAATCTGCACTAATGGAGCCACCTTCTACAAACCCCACTTATCCCTTCTTATTTCACCCAATAATCGCCCTTGAATGTTCTAGAAAGTTCAAATTTCCCTTTTGTTTTGGCGCCAAAAGTCTTGCCATTTGATTTTTGGCCTAGGAAGAAATTTTAATGAAATTCACTTTTTATAGGGGCAACTTTGTGGGGCCATATCTTTTGATTTGGGTGTTTGATTTGCCATTATTACATATCGTTGGAAATTTCTCAAAGAGATCTACAACATGTGAACCATCATAGGTCGGTTCGTCAACTTTTCGAGCTATTTCGAGGCCTCCATTTTTTTCTATTTGAATTTGAAGCTACATTGAAGAATTTTCTCGGGACATAAACTTTAATTTCTCCCAAACCATGTAGGGTATTGAGATGATTCTTTCATGATCGAAAAAAAATTTCAACTTTGCTCCTTGGGGTAAATTTTTAGGTCTATACAAGTCTGTTTAGGCCGACTTACTAAAAATATCAAGTGACCATTTTTTACTATTTTTTATTTTTGATTGTCTTATAGCCCTTAAGTGTCATCATGGGACACAAAACAGCAAAATAAAATAAAGAAAACATTTTTTTTGGGTGATGCAAGATTTCCCTACACCATTGGATGCTCCTGCATCAGAATTTGATAGATGGAGCTCCTATTATAGCTCACAAATTTATTCAAGAGGTGTTTAGGTTTCACGGTATTCCTGAGAAGATTATCTCAAATAGGGATGCACGTGTGACTTCTAGGTTTTGGAAACCCTTGTTTTATACACTTGGAACTTAGTTGAATATAATTTCAGCATATCATCCATAAATGAATGGTCAAATAGAAAGAGTAAACCAAGTATTGGAAGACCTACTAAGGATGTATTGCATGCATCAGCAATACAAGTGGGAATATTATTTGCCTTTGGTGGAATTTGCATACAATAATTTATATCATTCTATAATTAAGATGGCTCCTTTCAAAGCATTATATGGTTGAAGGTGTTGAACCCCTATAAGTTGGGATAAACTTCAAGATAGGGTGAGTCTAGAACAAGAAATGTTATCAAAAATGGAGGAACGGGTTAGGTTTATTAAGCAAAGGCCATCCGAAGCCAATGATATTTAGAAAATCTTTAATGATTCAAAAAGGGTACCTAGGAACTTTGTCGTAGGTGTGAAGGTGTTGTTAAGGGTAAAGCCTCATAAAAGTGCTATCAAGTTTGGAAAATCATCCAAAATAGCTTCATGCTATGAAGGTCCTTTTGAGGTCCTTGAGGAAGTAAATCCTATTTCTTATCGAATTGTGTTGCCACCATGTCTTGCTCAAGTGCATAACATCTTTCACATCTCATACCTAAACAATTATATACCAGGTGATAATCATGTAATTGATTGGAATTCTTTATAGGTATAGGGCCCTGAAATGGTAACAATCGATCCTCTTAAAGTGATCGGAATGCATAAGCTTCACTTGAATAATAGGGAGGTTCTTCAATGAAAATTCCAATGGGACCAGTATGCAGAAGATTCTACCAATTGGGAAGACTGCATAAATTGAGCAGAAGTTTTCGTATGATTTAGATGATTTTGTTAATACTTGAAAAACAATGATGTGTTTGTTTTGATTATTCTATGTTGCTACATAAAATCATCGGGGATGATGATTCACAAGGGGGGATATGTTACACCTTGTTGTACATATTTATTATTACTATGATTGGTTAAAATATTGAATATATGAATGTTTTGCAATTCTGATTGGAAATCATGTGCTTGTACTTTGTTTAATTGTATCATTAGGAGAATAATGAATGAATGCTAATTTGATTTGATGTTATATTGAGATGAATATGTAGAAATGATGTTTATTAAATTTGATATTCCAATGATGATTTATATGATGCAAATGATGGTATTATGAATGACTAGCTACTATTGTAATTGTGTTAAGTTGAATGCAAATATAGAGATCAAGCCTCTGGAAGGAAAGGAAGTATCACTCAGGAGAAGGATTTGGTCTGGTAACCCTTAATGAGGCCTACACTAAACTCACACACACTCACATATAGAATGGTTAAAGGAAGTCATAGTTTCGAGAAATTGGTAAGCCATTCCTTAGTTTGGTTTGTTCATGTTGTAGGTAGGTTGTGATCTTATTTGAGAGTTTTTGGATTTTGTGCTAAGTGCTTGGTTGGTGAAAGCTCTTTCTTATATGTTCTTTATGAAATCGGTTAGAAATATATCATAGAACGTATAAATATGTATACATATGCATGTCAATGATAATCCCATGTGCATGAGTTAATACGTACATGAGTATATGAAGGTAGATGTGCCTCCACATGCTCATGGATGGATTGCTCATGGGCATGAGGGTATCAAATGGACAAATAATACATGTATATATATATGGATATATACATCAAATGTATATGTGACTAATCGATAATTTGACAAATATATGTAAATGATTGTATGAGTAAATGTATATATGCGATATATGCATATATGCACATATATACACATATTGACATACATGTATGTATTGACATAATGGGACGTCCATACATGTAAATCGATATATGTATGTATATGTACATATGTATATAAGTATATACATATAATGTTATTTTTATAGCATATAAATATGCATCTGAATATTAAATGATTTGTATTGATTAATGTTAATGAATATATATGTATATACATATATAGTGATATCTATATATATACACACACATATATATATATACAAATATATATAAATAAGTTTAGGCATTGTATAAAGTGCTCGAATGAGAGTATTATAGAGTTATTATTAACATAGCGCATATATATGAATATAAAACCCTCACCATGGGTTAAAGAATCCAACGCATAAAGTGTAGCAAGTAAACATAGTGGTAATATGAATATATCACAGCAAGTGTACACAATGTATTAACATGAGAATAAGACTCCATGCGGATTATTAAGTCGATAAGCATGTATTAAATGGAGTGAACACTTTTGTTAAGTTTTGAGTGTAGAACATAGACTAAGTCAAAATCTTTAAACATGAGACTTATTCTTCTATGAAAGGATAGCGACCAAGTTAATAGGGATTGAGGAGTTTTGGTGGTGCCAACTTATGAATTGCTTAAAGCAAATAGAATTTTGTTGCTGCAAATAGATTTTCTAATTTTTAAAAATTTGCTAAAATGAATTGGTCAAACCATATATGTCTTAGTAAGAGTTTGATTCGTTGTTTCGTTAGCTAAGTATTCACTTGAATCGTTGCCGCCTTTTTACTGGAAGTGCTAACTCAAATTATATTGTTGTGTGGTGTCAATTTTCTTAGCATACTTGTAGGAATCAATTTCTCACATTTTTGTATAAATAGATGAGCTATTATCCTCATTTAGATGCCCAACTCACTTTCATTTTTTTGCACTTTATTTGCATTGTCCAAAAAATTAGCTACCTCCCAAATCTAGTAACCACCTCCTAACTTCAAACCCTTACAGATCTAGCAAAATATGTTGTATTTTGACTAAATAAAAGTCAATCTTGACTTTCTCATATGCCCTAGACTCAATCATGATCTTATAATACCTCCAACATGCACTAAAATTAACCTACAATAAAGACCCACAAAGAGGAACCCTCCAAAATAAGTGTTTTTCCAAGTTATTCTTATTCCCCATATCACCATAGGGTGCAAGGGAAGAGCATAACCTTACTAAAAATCAATAAGGTATTTTATTGGCAATATCTATACCCTCAAATCTGAGAATGAATTTGTAATTTTTTCCTCTAATACCATGTAGGAGCTAAAAATTAGCTCTATCCCAAGACCACCTACAAAAACAATAAAAACCTTCCTCAAGAGCGTATGCAAGAAATACGATTTCTTGATATTAGATCTAGCAAATATGATGATGAGGCATATTACAAGAGTGTACAATGAACTTGCTTATATAGATAAGGTGTGATGAAGTACCAAATACCAAAATATTAAATGATTTGTGTCATTTTTAAATGACATGAGCCATCATTAAATGACCTAGAACTCTAATATTTAATAAAAGTTAAAAAGATAAAATCTTATCTAAACAACTTAAATATGCCTAAGGCCTAAGTGGACTTAATATGTAAATAGGACCCCACTAATAACTAGTTAGGAAAAGTACTTATTTACACCAATAGTAATAAACTTTTAGATGTTTGAAAGCATTTATATATTGTTCGTCGAGCATGTCAAGTTGTTGAAGCCATTTTTCTCTATAAGAAGTATTATATATAATACCATTGATAGAAATTCATAATGAGGAAATTTCTAACTCCAAAGGCATGACATCATCAACACCATATACAAGGTTGTATGGATTAGTACTCATAGACATGTGAACACTTGTGCAATAGGCCCATAATACATAGGATAATTGAGTATGTCAATCATTACCGTGCGTGTTAACTATTTTCCGTAAGACTTGCTCAATTGTTTTGTTAGAAGCTTTTGCTTGTCTTTTTGATTGTGGATGATATAGTGTAGAAAAGTGATGTAATGAAATTTTTTAAGAACTTCTTCACTTCTTTGTTCTTAAATGATGTACCATTATCTGAAACTAAAGTGGAAGGAAGACCAAATTGTGATATGATGTTATCCAAAATAAAGAAACAAATAATGTCAACTGTCATGGACCAAAGTGGCACTGATTCAACCGATTTCATGAAGTAATATATAGTTGAATGATAAAAGTATGTCCTTGAGGAGTAGAAATTTTACCAACAAGATCCAAGCCCTCATAGAAAATGGCCAAATATAAATTTGGGCATGAATTTTGTGAGCAAGAGAATGAATCAAATTATTATGCTATTGATGAAACATAGAAAAATAGGGTTCATCAAGATGAATGGACCAAGATGATTAGCCACTAGGTTTTTCTAATGGATGTTTCACTCAATTATGTGTGCCAAAATTCCAAAATAACAATCAGAAACTGATCCTAACTATTATAGCAATGAAAGGAGGGTTTTGAGAGCTCGAAATGATGTGTACCTTATAGAAAACTTATTGTTTTTAGATCACAGACGACTCATTTTCCTTTACTGGCGAATGGGTCCCTGTTAGAGTCTCTAAAAACTAGCTTCTAAGTTTTTTTCCTCTCAATTTGTAACCCCAGATTCTAGATGTTCACTACTTCAAGCCGTACTAAGGAAACATTCACCTTTAGTGGCGAATGGGTCCTTTAAGGTTTTGAAAAAATAACTTCTAGGTTTTATACTTTAATTTTTGCACTCTCAGCTCCTAGGTTTTCAGATATCGAAGTTCTGAAATAGATCATCTAGCTTCATTATCGTGTTCTTGCAATGTGGATGACAACTTTGCAACTTGACAACTTTGACAATTTTGCTTCCAACTTCTCTTCTACTTGATCTTTGACCTGTAAATCTACAAATACACATTCAAGAGGAGAAAAACGTTTTCATTGTTATTGAACAGGGGTTTGCCTAAGTCAAACCCCTTGTAGGTAATTAAACCAAATGATGAAATAATGAAATTGAAGCATGAACATGAAATAATGAAGTGATGAGACCTTGGAAGTTGTCTTGGAATGTAGATCTACAAACTAACATGTAGTGGCCATGAAGAATATAGATCTTTGATCTCAAATTAGATGTGTAACAATTTCTTGTAAGTAGATCTTGAATGTTACATCAACTATCTTAGCTCAACAACATACTTGAATGCACTATGCCTTTGACATGATGAAATGAACTTGAATTATTGTAATAAGACTTTGATAATCTGCCTATGAATTCCTTTGAAATGCTCTTGAAATTCTCTAATGGTTGAAAACTTAGATTATTTGGCCTCTTGTAAACCTACTAGGAGAAACAATGTGAATTAACCCCATATTTATACTAAATCTAGACATTAACCCTGGAATTCAAATAATTCAAGCCGACCTCATATCTAGGATTGAAAATCATTAAATTCCAACTGAAATTAAATTCAAAGAGGGGCATCCTATGTGAGGAGGACCCAGTCGCCACTAAAGGCGAATGGGTCCTAGCATAACTTTCTAGGACCTTGCTTCGGGGGGTTGAAAATACATCAAAAACCCACCTCAAAAACGTATAGAAATGGGTGTCCTATGTGGAGAGGACTCATTCACCACTAAAGGAGAATGGGTCCTAGCAACATTATCTAAGACCTTGATTTTTCCAAATTAAATGTCATGCAATTTTATTAATGGGTGTCGGGATAGATCTTTGAAAAATGCAATTAAGAGGGCTTGAATTTGAATTAAAGGAGACAATTAATCTCAATTAATTAATGAAACCCTAGATAAGTGTGAAATTTTACTATAACTCTTTACAACACCTTAAATAAGGTACAATTTTACATTTTGTTTAAAAGGGGCCCTAGATTAATGTGAATGTGTACAACACATTACAACACTAAAACAAGGCATAATTAGGTTAATTTTATATCAATTATCCCAAATTAAGTGTGAAAAAGGGTTAGTTTTTTTACATTACATTTTTCCCCTACTTTAGTGAGAGGATGATCCCATGTCAAACTCACACTAAAGTAGACATTCAAGACACTTAAGTATGCAGCAATAACAAAGATACATAATCATACCCTTTCAAAAGCCAAGAAAAATAAAGTAAAAAAAAGGATCAAGCACAACCATTTTGACATAATGTGGAAAGGAGTTGTTTGTCTGTAACATGCGTTGATCACTCTAGGGTAGTGGAACCTCAGTCTGTCCACTAGGTGATTTATCCTAATCATATGCACTCACTCAAGGGTAGTGGAACCTAATTCTATCCACTAGGTGAGTTATCCCAATCATGTGTGCTTACTTTGGGGTTGTGGAACCTCAATTTTTCCACTAGGTGAGTTATCCCAATGGGGTGGTCAACCATATTAAAGTTATCCTCCTAAAAACTTTGATAAGGTACCACAATGTACTGCTTTTGTATTATTTTGAATGTCATGTTTGTAATTTTTTGTTAAAGGGGATTTTTATTTGTTCATGTAAGATCTTATTCTTAGGGAACATCGTGCCTAATGTCTCCAAGAGAGGACAAGTCAAAGAGTTTCAAATTGCCAATCATGGTATGCCTCTCGCTTCGCATCATGCCACCAAGGGAGATCGTATGCTTAGAAATATTATACTCTTGGAGGACATCAAACCCAATGACACCACCAAGACAAGGACACGTCACAAGAAAATAGAAAATCACGCCATGAAATATGTCGAAAGATGTCATCAATGTGTATTTTACCCCCACTTTAGTCAAAGGATGACCCCATGTCAAATTCACACTAAAGTAGACATTCAAAACACTTAAGTATGCAACAATAACAATGATACATAATCATAACCTATCAAAGTCCAAGAAAAATAAAGTAAAACAAAGGATCAAGAACAACCATTCTGACGTAATGTGGAAAGGGGTTGTTTGTTTGTAACATGTGTTGCTCACTCTGGGGTAGTGGAACCTTATTCTATCTACTAGGTGAGTTATCCCAATCATGTGCACTCACTTTGGGGTAGTGGAACCTCAGTCTGCCCACTAGGTGAGTTATCCCAATCATGTGTGCTCACTCTGGGGTAGTGGAACCTTAGTCTATCCACTAGGTGATTTATCCCAAGGGGGTGTCCAACCATACTAAAGTTATCCTCCTAACAGCTTTGATAAGGTACCACAATGTACTACTTTTGTATGCTTTTGAATGTCATGTATGTAAGTTTTTGTTAAAGGGGATTTTTATTTATTCATGTAAGGTCTTCTTCTTAGGGAACATTGTGCCTAATGTCTCCAAGAGAGGACAAGTCAAAGAGTATTAGATCACCACTCATGGGATGCCTCTCGCTTCATATCATACCACCAAGGGAGATCATATGCTTAGAAATATCATACTCTTGGAGGACATCAAACCCAAAGACACCACCAAGAAAAGGACACATCACAAGAAAAAATAAAATCACACCATGAAATATGTCGAAAGATGTCATCGATGTATTCCCCCACTTTAAATTTGTTGCTAACACTATTACTGTGAGTAATTATTTTAAAATAGCCAATGTTTTATATTAGGACATGAGATATTTCCTTAGAAAACCCTATGCCAAGTCATATGTTTCCAAAATAAATCTATTCCATGAACAAGGAGGGAGGGGTTGCCTCCAAAAATGTAACAACTAGAGATAACTTAGTACATCACAAGTGATCCAACTTAAGGCATATTGGTCACATCCCAAGCTTGCTCTTATATATACATGGAAGGCAGTCAACTAGCCACAAGAGACAATGAAAAGTGGCATATGAGTACAAAGATAACTAACCCCTTGCCACCACTTATTGGAGGACAAGGATGAGTCAAAATGTTTGATGTAAAACCTGAATTATCAGTATTAAGTAAAGGACCTAGGTGCTACAACACAAGGAAGAGCACCAAAATCCTTAAGATGTTGAATTTTGTTACTCAAACCCTTACATTCATTAGTATAATGACCATGAACTCTATGATATGCAAAAAAATAATTCTTGTAGTAAAATTTATTTTGTGTTCTTGGAGGGAGGTATATCAAACGATCTTGGAGGATTCTCGACAATATACTCTCTTGATCAATAGTAGAAGATATTATATTATTTTGCGATAAAGATATCTCTTGCTTAGTATAAGATGTTTATTTACACAAGACTCTTTAGGTTGTGATATTTTTCACTCTTCCTTAAATGAGGGTGTGAAATCTAACGAATTTCAATCGTTAGTGTTTTATGTGATGACATTTATGTCAAGCGAAGATTCCTCTATTTATTTCATTTCTTTCAAAAGACCATAACCAAGACCACTAGTGTCTATCAGTTCAGGATGCACTAATGTTAAATTTTCTTTAGAAGGATCTTTTATAAGTGTGTTGGCATTAAGTGAAGGCTTGCTTGTTGCTTTTGAGGGATAATAGCCTGGACTACTAGTTGTTTCTTGCATTTTAGGCTCTATAGGGATACAAATAACTTTTTATCTAGCACCACATCCTTTTCTACTATAACCAAGTTGTCTCATAAGTTCATAACCTCTTCCATAAATTTTTTGCATTTCTTTCGCATTCGGTGGTTGGTCATAATTAGCTTCATCAAAGTTTATTGTGTAATTTTCTTCTTCTAAAGTGGTTGAGGTGGATGCTTTCAAATTTTGTGTTGACATTATTGCTTTTTCTTTTCCCTTTTCAAATTCTTTGTTCATGATCTTGTATTCTCCCATGAATGTAGGTGTGAAATCTAAGTAACCCCAATCATCTTCTAACAACTTCATGACTTTTTTAATATGATTTTCTTTTTCTTTTTCTTTTTCTTGCATGGGTTCCACTTGTGTAGTTGGTGTAAATGGCTTCAAAGGATTTTCCTTACCTTTCTCAATGTTCAAACAACTATTTAGTTTAGGGTCAGCTTTGATTGTATATACTTTTTTATTGTAGACATACTTCAGTTTACAATGAAGGGTAGAAGGCACCCCATTCATTGCATGAATCCATGGCCTTCCTAAAAGAAGATTATATGAAAGATCATGAGGCATAACATGAATAGGAGTTTGTAATGTAACCTTTCCAACATTAATAGGTAGTGTAATCACACCAAGCTGTTGTTTTCCTACGTTGTTGAACGCACGAATGGATACAGAATCTAGTTGTATTTGGATTTTGTGTGCTTTAATCTTGTCCAAAATATTTATGCTACACACATTAAGTGTTGGAAAAACAAGGATAGACAACTGAGAGGGGGGGTGAATCAGTTGTTATAGAATGTAAACTTATTCAACCTTAATCAACCTTAATCAACCTTTAATCTCATATCTGATAATTAACAGTGAAAGCATAAATCAACAACACATCAGAGACACATGAACACCAAGATTTTATATGTGGAGACCCTATTAGGGTAAAAACCATGGTGGATGTTAGTCCACAAGATTATACTCTGTTAGAAGTATAATGAAAGAAATGAATAGGGAATGCACTTGCATTCAGGCACATTTCCTAGAGCTCACTGCTCAAAGGGAAGGCTCACTGCCTTACATAAAACAATTAGATTAAATCCATCTGATGAGGTTGAACTAAGAAATTAGCTTCTACAAAAGCTTGATGAGAGTTTCGGTTAGGCACAAAAACACTTATTCACACTTTGCTCTGCATTCGGATGATATGATCTTTACTTGCACATACCACATACACACTCACACTTTCCAAACTCACTCACACTCTTCATACTCAAAAAATGAGGAAACAATAATTCTTAAATATATCTACTACATGAATTTACATCAACAACTCTGTCGACCACAAATAAAGAATAAATTATGACTTTCGGCCTCATTACATGAACAAATCTCAATGTGCACCAACCTAAGTTGGTCACAACATAGTGAGGACCTAAATCAACATCCTCGAACACACAAAACAATACAATATTAATCCATAAGGATCCGCAACACGCTACCACCATCATGTCGGCAAAGAACATAAAACCCTTGAACATAGAAAAGAAAATCTTTGATCACGAACACACCAATCAACGCGGACGTACCACACTAATAGATCACAATCTATAAACATCACTGAACATCTCAAGAATGTACGCAACAACTCAATTCATCAGAATTACAATCTCATCTTCTACAAACACCTACTATAATAACTGAATAACTGTAGGAACACAAAACTTCATAACTTTCTCAATTCTTGATGCACACCTCTAAAACTTTCAAAAAACATACTAGATAGGCTCAACAACAAATCCTTTAATGCATGCCTTCTGATCATCAACGTACAAAACATTCCACCCTTCTAATCATCTCAGCTTCACAAACTACCTGCAATATATTTATTACAATTTTCTCAATATCCTTGACATATACAGCCTTCAGAATCATCAATGCTAATAGTGTTGACATCAATGACAACCACATATCAGCAACACAACCTCAACATCCGGAAATCTCCCCCTTTGGTATTGATGGCAACACATGATGTGAAAAATACCATCAACACAACTAACTCTTCTCAACCTGTTCTTCTCTTCCTTACATTTATCTTTCACCTTGTCCCTCTTAGTAATTATTGCACTTCTCCCCCTTTCTTCTACAAAGGATTTTTCACATTAATCTTCTCCCCCTTTGACATCAATGGAAAAGGTACACAAGCTCTGAACCACATATCATGTGAATCATCTGACTACTCCCCTTGAGTAGCAACCACCATAACATCAATCAGAAACAAGATTTGACTGTAGGTGCACAGATTGATGCAAAGACTTGCATCTTAGTTTAGTTTAGGAAGGGAAATCACCCCTAACTTGCCTTTAAGATACTCAAAAGTATCCTTAGGCAACGGTTTAGTAAAGATATCTATAATTTGTTCCTTAGTGGGCACATATTCCAATCTGACCTCTTTATCACTCACCTTGTCTCTCAAAAAGTGATACTTGATAGAAATATGTTTTGTATTTGAGTGTAGCACCATATTCTTAGCAATGTTTATGGCACTTGAATTGTCACAAAATATGGCAATAGGCTCATCATACTCAACTCTAATATCTCTCAACATCTTCTTCATCCATAGCACTTGAGTACAGTTGTTTGCAGTAGCAATATATTCTGCCTTAGCAATAGATAAGGAAATGAAATTATGCTTTTTACTTAGCTAAGACACCAACTTCTTTCCTAGGAAGAATGCACCACCACTTGTACTTTTCCTGTTATCCACATCTTCTTCCCAATCTACATCTGTAAAGGCATTCAGAGTAAGATCATCATCCTTAGGATACCAAAGACCAAAATCAACTATTCCTTTTAAGTATCTGAAAATCCTCTTTATTTCAGTCACATGTGATTCCTTTGTATCAGCTTGATATCTAGCAGCCATGCACACAACATTCATGATATTTGGTATAGTCTGAGTCAAATATAACAATCCACCAATCATTGACCTATATCTTGTTTTATTAGCCTTAGGAGAATCATCATTTTGTGTTAGCTTGCACCCGGTTACCATGGGTGTACCAACTAGCTTTGAGTCTTCCATGCCAAACTTTTTAAGTAACTCTCTTACATATTTGGATTGAGAAATAAAGATTCCATCATCTAACTAAGTAATTTGCAATCCTAAAAATAATTTCAGTTCTCCTATCATTGACATTTCAAATTCACTTTTCATTTCATCAAAAAACTTCATGCATAAGTCATCATCACCTTCAAAAATTATGTCATCAACGAAGACTTCAATTATCAATTCTTTATCCTGGTCCACCTTGAAATACAAATTGTTGTCAGCAGTGCCTTTATTGAATCCAAGCTTCAACAAGTATTTATCCAATCTACCATACCATGCTCTAGGAGCTTGTTTGAGTCCATATAGAGCTTTCTTCAATCGGCAAACCATGTTTTTTTCATCATTCAGTTGAAATCCATCTGGTCGCTCAACATAGACTTCCTGTTCTAATTCACCATTCAAAAATGTTGACTTTACATCCATTTGATAGACTTTGTAATTCTCAAAATTAGCATAAGCGAGAAACAACCTTATAGGTTCAATTCTAGCAACAGGGACAAAGGTTTCTTCAAAATCAATACCTTCCATTTGTGAATATCCTTTACATACCAGTATTGCTTTATTGTTGATCACTTCACCTTGTTCATTCAGTTTATTCTGAAAGACCCATTTGGTTCCAATCACATTTTTGTCTTGAGGTCTAGGAACAAGAATCTGTGTATCATTTTTCTCTATCTGCATCAGTTCTTCCTTCATGGCTTCCATCTAATATTCATCTTTACATGCTTCATTGACATTTCTAGGCTCAATCTTGGATATCAGACAATATTCTTCTACAATTCTTCTTCTATTCTACACACCTTTGTTCTTGTCTCCTATGATTTGACTTTCAGAATGAATTTGCTTTACATACCATGGAATTTTGGGTTCTTCTGTTCTTTCTTCTACATTTCCATTGTCTTCTCCTTCATGATTTTCTTGATTCACGAGAACAATTTGAACTTTATTATGTGTATGTGCATTCTTTCCATTCTTAGTATTATCTTTTTGGTCATTTGAATCATATCCACAATACCTGGATGATCTAACAGTGTCTTCATCAACTCTGAAATTTGCACTTTCAACCATTTTCTTCAATATTTTATTGTAACACTGGTAGGCTTTTCTCTTAGTAGAGTAACCCAGAAAGATTCATTCATCACTTCTAGCATCAAACTTGCCAATATCTTCATCTCTTTTGATATAACATCTACTTCCAAATATTTTGAAATATTTAACAGTACGCTTATAACCAAACCATAGTTCAAAAGAAGTCTTACTAGAATTACCATTGACATTCACTCGGTTGATAGTATACACAACAGTGCTTACAAATTCTATCCAATAAAAATGAGGAACATTACCTTCCAATATCATAGTTATGGGAGCATCTAAGATTGTTTTGTTCTTTCTCTCAACAACTATGTTCTGTTGTGGGGTCTAGGGAGCAGATAACTATCTTTTTATTCCATGCTCTTCACAAAATGACTTGAACTCCCAAGAAGTGAATTCACCACCCCTGTCTGATCTCAAACATTTGATCTTCAAACCTGTCTCATTCTCTACAATAGCTTTTAAGCTTTTGAATTTCTCTAATGCCTCATGTTTTTTCTCTTAAGAAAGCAACCCATACCATTCTAGAATAATCATCAATAAGCAACATAAAGTACCTTTTCCTTGTATAATTTTGATTTTGGATGGACCACATAGATCAGTATGTACCAGATCTAGTACTCCATTGGAATTATGTTGTTTTCTCTAAAATAAAATTTTAATTTTCTTTCCCATCTGACATTCCTTGTATATAGTGTTAGTAGGCTTCACTAACTTAGGTAGATCTTTGATTGCTTGTGTGGAGCTTATTTTGACAATGTTATCAAAATTCACATGACATAGCCTTCTATGCCATAACCAGCTTACATCAACTTGAGCTATAAAACAACTTTCACTAGCAACATTTAAGTGAAAAATATTACCTCTTGTTTGTGTACCTGAAGCAATCACGTTTCCTGAGCTTTCCAATATCTTGCACTTACCATCTTTGAACTGAAGATTGTATCCCTTGTCTACCATCTATCCAACACTCAACAAATTATTCTTCAAACCTTCAACATATAGGACATCATCAGTATTGCATTTACCGCCAAGAGAAATAGTGCCTCTGCCACAAATCACACCAGCATTGTTATCTCCAAATCTTACAACACCACCATCATATTTTTCCAAGCTTAGAAACTTTCTTTTGTCACTAGTCATATGATGTTAGAATCCACTGTCAATCACCCACTTATCCTTCTCATCAATCCTCGTTGCAAGGGATTTCTCAATATTATTATTACTAGTTGATTTAGTGGACACCGAACCATTTTCCTTGATAGCAATGAATACCCATTCATCTTCATTTCCAGTTTCTTTATCATATTCATCATCAATAACACCTTCTTCAGCATAATAACATTTCTTTTGAAATCTAGTCTTATCATTTTTATACTTAGAAACTCTTTCAGGACACCTTGATACAAAATGACCTATCTTACTGCAAGAGAAACATTTAATAGGAACTTTCTTGTGTACTTACCTTGTCCTTTGGCTTCTCTTTTCACAATCAGTGCTTCCAATTCATCTAGCTCTCTTTCTTCATCTTCAATCAGTTTCATTTCATCTTCATACATGAATGTCTTCCTAGAGCTCTCTCCCAGATCATATCTTTGTTGGAATTTTTCGGATATAGTAGCTTTGAATGCAAACTCTATCTTAGGAGAAGATTCACCAAATTCACTTAACTCAAAGGTAGCAAGTTTTCCAATCAGCATGTCTCGTGTTACACTTTTTACTGTCCTGAGCTCTTTAATAGCATGATATTTTGTTTTGTAAGAAGTAGGCACAAATCTAAGTATTTTAGCCACAATCTCATCTTCTTCCAAGATTCCACCAACACATCTAATGCCCATCACTAATTCATTTACCTTTTGTGTGAAAGAAAAAAAAAATTCATCTTCACTCATCTTCATGTTCTCCCACTTTCCTTTCAGACTTTGTAGCTTAGCAACTTTGACTAGTGCATCTCCTTCATACAAAGTTTCCAACTTTTTCTAGATCTCATGAGCAGTCTTCAAACCTATCACATTTTTCATCTCTGAATTTTTCAAAGCACTTAGCAATGCTTCTATAGCCCTAGTATTATTATTTTCTTATTTGATCTCATCAAGAGTAGAGGGACCATTCTGAGGAATAGTATATGCATTCTTTGTAATCTTCCAGAAAGGCTCACCAATGCACTTCAAATGGCACTCCATTCTGAATTTCCACAAAGAGTAGTTTGTACCATCGAATCTAGGACTATCCTTCTTGTATGATGCCATCTCGGATCACCTCAAGCTATTAAACTTCTTCAAAGGAACTAGCTTTGATACTAATTGTTGGCAAAACAAGGATTGACAACTGAGAGGGGGGGTGAATCATTTGTTACAGAATTTAAAATTATTCAACCTTAATCAACCTTTAATCTTAGATCTAATAATTAACAGTGAAAGCATAAATCAACAACACATCAAACACACGTGAACACCAAGATTTTATACATGGAAATCCTATTAGGGGAAAAACCACAGTGGATGTTATACCACAAGATTATACCCTATTAGAAGTATAATGAAAGAAATGAATAGGGAATGCACTTGCATTCAGGCACACTGCCTAGAACTCACTGCTCAAAGGGAAGGCTCACTTCCTTACATAAAACAATCAGATTAAATCCATCTGATGAGGTTGAATTGAGAAATTAGCTTCTACAAAAGCTTGATGATAGTTATGGTTAGGCACAGAAACACTTCTTCACACTTCGCTCAATCTTCTTCACACTCTGGTCTGCATTCGGATGATCTGACCTTTATTCACACATATCGCATACACACTCACACTTTCCACTCTCACTCATACTGTTCATACTCACAAAATGAGAAAACAATCATTCTTATATATTTGTTACATGAATTTACATCAACAACTTTGTTGGCCACAAATAAAGAATAAATTACAAATGTCATCCTCAATACATGAACAAATATCAATGCGCACCAACTTAAGTTGGTCACAACATAGTGAGGGCCTAAATCAACATCCTCGAACATGCAAAACAATATAATATTAATCCATAAGGATCCACAACACGCTACCACCATCATGTTGGCCAAGAATATAAAACCCTCGAACACACAAAGGAAAATCTTCGATCACGAATACACCAATCAACACGGACGTACCACACTAATAGAGAACGATCTAGAAACATCATTGAACATCTCAGGAATGTACGCAACTCAATTCATCAAAATTGTAATCTCATCTTCCAAAAACACCTGCTATAGTAACTGAATAACTGTAGGAACACAGAACTTCATAACTTTCTCAATTCTTGATGCGCACCTCTGAAACTTTTGGACAACATACTAGATAGGCTTAGCAACAAACCCTTTAATGCATGCCTTCTAATCATCAACGTATAGAACTTTCCACCCTTCTGATAATCACAACTTCATAGATTGCCTCCAATATATTTATTACAATTTTCTCAATATCCTCAACATATACAACCTTCAGAATCATCAATACTAATAGTGTTGACATCAATGACAACCACATATCAGCAACACAACCTCAACATCCAACATTAAGGGCTAAACCATTGTCAACAAGAGTTGTCTTTATCCCAATCCGATTATGTTGAGATATTATCATGAAAGATTCGTTTTGATTTTTCTCTTCTAATGAAGGTAACTCATGTTGGTGGAAATTAATGTCTAAGTTGGTCAAAATTATAGCTTGAATTTGGGCTACCACATCATTTTATTTCACATTAGGAGGGGTAGGAACTTGTTGTAAAGCACTTTGAATCACGTTATGATAATGAGGGGACACTTGAATAAGTTCCCATAAGGATATCTTAGCAGGAGTATTTTGAAGTTGTTCAACAGGATCATACTCCTTTTCACTTTTTATAGGAAAATGGGGAGGACTAGGCAAGATAGGGTTAGGAAACAAGATGGATTTTTGAGTTGTTTGTCTTGGTTGTGTTGGTGTTTTAAAAATGCAAACTAGCTAGGCTTTGAAATCTCTAAGAGGTATCCAACCTCTATATTAAAGAACCACAAAGGTTAGTGGCCAACTGACAAGATTCAGTCATAGACTGACATCTCCTACACTTCTAGCTCTGCAGGACCAAGGTGGGTAAACCTATACAATGCCCAAAACTTAATTCATTCATACACTAGCATTGCTTTATAAAGCAGATAATTCCCAATGAAAATACACTACATAAGGCATTAACAACTTTAAACTTGGTTGTTTTCAGTAACTCAACCCTTTCTCAGCCATTGGAAAGTAGGAAAAACAACAAACTAAACAGTAGGAATAAGAATGATTTTGCATTTAAATTTGTTTTTGAGATGCACAAAATTGAAACATAGATCAATGCCAATTCTGGGCCATGGAGTCAAACACATAAATGAATTCCCCAGCAAATAGTCTTCAACCAGTGGATTTAAATTGTTAATGCTTTGCATCAATTGTTAGTGTCTTGCACCAACAATCCTTCTCTTACTATCAATCAGATTCTTCTTATCAAATCCCATCTACACGCCTGAAATCACAATCACTTACTCAAAGCATTTTAACCATTTCTTTGAAACAGAACAATGAACAGACAAAACAATCTCATGAAATTTGAGATGATAAACTCAAAGACACTTTGTATTATTTAATTTATATGACTAAAAGTGTACAAATATGGAGACAATCTGAAGACATTCATGAATGTGCAAACACCTTCATGATGTTATTTGCATAAACTGGTTGTATTTACTCATGAATTCAAAAAATTACAGCTTACAGATTCAAACAATGACTCAGAAATTACAATTCTCTATCTACTTAGCCCAATACAAAAACTCAGAACCCTTACAAATGAGAGAATAAGAGAAGATATAGAAGAAGAGAAGCAAGCAGGAGCAGCCCTAATTTTGATCTAGAAATGCCATCTGGAAGCTCCATTCACCGTTGATCAAACTGAAAAGAATATCTCCTCTCCCTTCTTTTGCAGCAACAAACTTATTCCCTCAAGACTGCCCTTTGCTCATCATTGCCCGGTAACTAAAAGCATGCCCATGTGGAGAATCTCCAAATTCACCCAGCTGGAAAATATCCTCTTTCCCATGAAAACTCACTTTTCTGTTCTCTTTACTTGTTGCACATTATTTTAATCCAAATATTAAAGTTTCATAACTTTAATAGTTATCCCTTTTGACTTTATCTCAATTCCCCAGCAAAGAGAATGTTCCACTTTGAAATGCTCCCAAATGGTAAAATGAATATAAAATCCATTTTACTTGCTATAGCCATACTTTGCAATTTTATCTCTAGCACATGATAAATGTTTATAAAGTGAAATATTCATTTTATAAAACACCCAAAATGAATATTTAAATTCACTTTGTCCAATGAAAATATTAAAATAATCTCACCGATGCCTCCATTTAAAATTTCACCCCCGTGGATAAAAATACTCCACCTCCATTCACACATTTTATAATAAAATTTGCCTGGCAAATAAACTATTTACCTGCAACACAGTAAAATCCCCAAATAGTGAATATTTTATTCACTTTCCAATTACCTGGGCAAATAAAAAAATTACCCCGTGCATCATTAAATATTTCACATTTGAAATATTTCACTCTTTACATTTTGCTTTTATTTTCCTTTCCCACCATTTAAATATTCCATCATCAGCAATTTTCAATTTACTTGTGCCATCAAGCTTTTGGGGCCCGCCAGCCACATGGCTTATTCTCGCATACCCCGTACCTTTTACATGACGTCACCAATAATCTGATGACACCCTAAACCCTCATTTGCTTTGGAGTGTTCTCGTACTCTGCATTTGGTTTTCCCTGTTTGCGCCATGGGCTTTGATGGATATCCACACTCATCTGCTCTAGCGTTGTGCCCCTCTCATACCTTGATGAATGCCTATCCTCTCCATTGTTGTGCAGGCCCTCACCTAGTCTTCTTCATGATTTGATGGATGTCAATAAACTATTCCAATGCGTGCGTGGTCCAGTCTCTAGCTTCATTCCTCCTACCAGTTGCATTTGCATTTAAATTTTCTAAGCATTTTCAATAGTTTATTGTATGCGCACCCCTCCATCATTGTTTTGTTCTCAATTAGCATTTGCTTGCTCCAGGCCGCGCACCTGCTCTTCATTTTGCCATGCCCCATGCTATTCTCAAGGGTTATTTGTACCTGTTCCAAATCTCCCATTTTGTGCGTAAGAAAGGACGGGCCTCCTTCATGCTTTGATAGATGTCTACCCTATTGCAGGTCACACACCCCTCTAAATGCACCTGCTAAGGTATTACCAAACAACTCATACGCCTCCTCTCAACACACTTGAATTTGGTTAAAATTTTCTATGGCCTTTTCAACATATCATTCGACTCATATTTTGCAATCATCGTATTCCATTGGCCACACACCCGTGCCCAAGCTTTCTCTCCAATGCGCGGGCTTCCTCTCCTTGTCTGTGCATTCTTCAAAGCTTTGTCCCATTTGGTTGGTGTGCTGATAGCATGTATTTGCGCAAAGGTTTATGAGGACACTTCAATAGATACATTTTCATGTGTTGCCTGCAATGATGGCTTTCAATGTTCATGTGAGAAAATATTGCTCTTTGTTTAACGTTGCCAGGCATACAAAAGGATACTGATCTGATGAGTCGCATTCAAGAGAATTCCCTCGAACAAGCACGATGGTGCCCTTTAACATGTTGAAAAGATAATATCCAAGCAATGTGCATCAGATGGAGTGATCTCTTTATCTCTCAAGTTCCTCCTTCAATTATAACTATTCACTCAATAACCTAATCCATGCTTATTGGTTTCAAATCTTTAGACCAGTGAACAACATTAGGTTCATAGGTTTACAAAAATAAATCAATTCACTCAGATTCTTGAAGTGTGAAGTTCAGAGGAATGGTCCTTAATGCTCTTAAGAATCGTAGAAACAATGCACATAATGGCTCACCTTTGAAATTTCTTATATTCTAATATGCACTGATGTACATCATAACAATGCAAAGCATGTCGGGCCCCATGTGGGTCTGGCTAAAAAAAAAATCATTTTCAAACAAGTTTTACCCTCAAACAATCTGATACTGCCTTTTGAATACTTCTGAAGTTGAAAAACGAACTCGGTCTTCATCAAAATTTGTTTTCTAGCACTTTTCCAAATGTTCAAAATAGGTCAAGTTGCCTCAGGAATCAATTTGGGAAACTGGTCAAACGACCTCATGAAGCAATGAGAACAAGAAGACATGCAAACACTTGATCCAAGAATACAGTGCAACAAATGGCTTGGAAAAAGGAAACCCGAGGAACCGGATATTAATCGGCAAAGTTGCCCAACTGAACTTTCCTGAAACAATAGTTGTTCTGAAACAATTAAAACTCATTCAACTGCCAATTTGTAAAACTAGTGAATCAACTCCTAGCAAGCTACCATCAGACACATAAGCTCATTTAAGTACCTTGAGCACGTGTGCAAAAGGAATTTTCTTGAATCATCACTTATCAAAAGTTATTAATGATCGAAGTTGACCACTCAGAAAGGCTGTAGATGTGAAACTGAACAAACTGCATTTGGTTTTGATGTACTAAAAATAGAAAATCAGATCAAACGGCTCTGAAAGATGACACCCGAGATCATTTAGGTATGGAGAACACAAAACAGCATTCATTTTGACATGGCAGTCAACCGGTTGCCAAATCCAAGCTCAAACGGGAGGTTGTTTTGCAAAACAAACAATCTGCAAATAGCAGAACAGTGTCAAAACCGTCCAACTTCACTTTTTGAAACTCTGACAAAACTTATCGTGGGAATCTAAAAACTGACACACATGTTCACATATGTCTACTAAGTATTTCTTCAAATGGGTTTTGCACGACAATCAATATGCTTTAAAATACAAGCCTCCAAAGTGGGTTACTTGGACTGATTTCTCAGGTGCACTTCTGAAAGTGCAGAAGCAAAAATTTGAAATGGGCATCTCAAATTTGCAAAATTTCAGAGTGCCATCAGGTTGCAATGTTTTCCTAGTGTTATATGTATGAGCAACGATGTTATAATTCGATTGTTGCGAAACATTATTCTTAGGTGGTTCGAGGATGAGGAAAAGTTTATTTTGAGTTTGTGGTCATTGTGAGGGTGGGTAAATAATTAGAGGATTCTTAGGATGTCCCACAAGGTATTTAGGAGGTCCAATAATCAAGGGGGATCTAACAAACACTTGTGCATTCATAACCTCAGTGGTGTTAGTTTGATGTCTTTCTAATGAAGGGAAATCTAGTGTCATCTTTTCACCATCACCTAAAGAAGTCACATCACTACTGTTTGAAAGATACGTGTAAATGCTCTTATTTTCTTCAACCATGATATCTTCCCTAGTAGGAGATCTTTTAGGAGAAATACAAACTAGATGTTCATGACATTCAAAGATTGGTTCTTCTAAAATGACTTCATCACAAGGGAGTTATCAATGGTTGGATTGTCTTGATTATCAATGATAGCATTCTCTTGTTCAATATTTTTTTCCGTATGGTAAGAGAGACAAATAATATTCTCATGGCTTTCATTGATTGTATTTTCTAACATCAAAGTATCTTCTTCGCAACTGGGAGAGATACTAGGAGAAGAACAAATGTGATTGCCATGATTGTCCATAATTTCATTCCCTTGTCCCATAATGTCTTCCAAAATAGGATAGGTAGGGGAAGAAACATAAAGAGGGTTGTCATAGATCTTAAATATTTGACTATCTAATACCAACATATCCTCATCATTTACAATTTCATCCTCTTTCACTAAAACATTATCACAAGAGGGGAATATGTTGGGAGATGAATGTAGACTAGTTGAAGTGGTATTTAGGTAGGTTTCAATGGTTTCTTGTTGTGTTATGTGATTTTCATGATTACCTATGGTTGTGTCCTATTTTTCAATCATTTATTGTCTAATAAAAGAGGTAGGAGGAGAGGAACAACTAGGGTTCTCAAAACTCTCATTGATCGGTTCTTCTAACACCAAAATATCTTCTTCACAAATGTGAGAGATAGTAGGAGAAGAACAAATATGATTTTTATGATTACCCAAGGTTGTATTCTCTTTTACTAGACTAACCTCACTCATAGAAGGTACACTAGGAGAGGGATCAATGATGAACAAAAAGAGAGGGGAGAGGACTTCATATTCATATGCACTTAACAAAAGTTTCTTACAACACTCAACAAGATCTGAAAATAGAACCTAAAGTATGATAACTATAGATTTTTGCAATGAAAAACTGATGCAATGGTTGTCTTACAAATTTAAAATACAACACTGATAGATCAAACATGCAAAAGGAGAATGTAATTTTCAGATTTAGAACAAGATTTTTCACTAATTATGCTATCTAACAATCTGAAAATGAAATGTTGTAAATGTCATTTTGAATTTTGTAATGCACTCAATAAAGAAAATTGAGCTAGATTCACTAAATTTGATGAAATAGAAAATCAGAAAATTGAAACAAGAAAGTCACAACAACAAACAAAAGCCTAAAACAGAGGTTTCAAATCCCAGAAAATGCAAATCGGGACCTATCAGGGATTCATTCACCAATAAGGGTGAATGGGTCCTAGTTAAGTATTTTTTAGATGTTTTTGCAAATTTCTAAGTGTTTTTCAATGCTTTTCAGATGCTAGAAAGTTCAGGTCAAGCCTAATCAAGGACTCATTTACTAGTAAAGGTGAATGGGTCCTTGATTAGGGTTTTAAACTATTTTTGAATGATTTTTAAGCTTTTTGTAATGTCTTTCAGTTTCAGGTCTAAGACAGTAACTTGCAGTTTCAGATTTCCAGAAATGCAATATGAAAATGCAATGAAATGATGAATGCAAAGACCTAAGTTGAAATGCAAAGTTGTTTTGATTTTCAAATGAAAATTTATGAGATCTAAATGGTATGCAAAATGACCCCTTTTTTTGTATTTTTTCAGATTTAGAGAATGCAAAACAATGCAATTCTAAACCCTAAATGAGATGCAAGTTTAAATTCCAAGTAAGAAACCCTAAATGAGATCTAATTCAGTGCAAATGAATGCAAGATTTAACCTAGGATGAGAAGAAAGACTCCAATATCAAAAAATGATAATATTTAATATGTCAAGTTCACCAAAATGAAACATAGAAAAATAGGGTTAATCAAGGTGAATGGATCAAGATGATGAGCCACTAGGTTTTTCTAAGGGATGTTTCACTCAATTATGAGGGCTAAAATGCTAAAATAATAATAAGAACTGATCCTAACTATTATAGCAATGAAAAGGGTGGTTTTGAGAGCTTGAAATGATGTGTACCTTATAGAAAAATTGTTGTTTTTAGGTCACATAGGACTCATTCGCCTTTACTAGCAAATGGGTCCCTATTAGGGTCTCTGAAAACTAACTTTTGGGTTTTGTTCCTCTCAATCTATAGCCCTAGATTCCAGATGCTCACTGCTTCAAGCCCTACTAAGGACTCATTCTCCTTTAGTGGCGAATGGGTCCTTTTAGGGTTTCAAAAAACTAACTTCTAGGTTTTGTACTTCGATGTTTGCACTCTTAGCTCCCAGGTTTTCAACTCTCGAAAGTCTGAAATAGATCCTATAACTTCATTATTGTGTTCTTGCAATGTGGATGACAACTTTGCAACTTTACAACTTTGACAATTTTTCTTCCAACTTCTCCTCTACTTGATCTTCAACCTATAAATCTGTAAATACACATTCAAGAGGAGAAAAATTTGTTGATTGTTAGTGAATAGGGGTTTTCCTAAGTCAAACCCCTTGTAGGTAATTAAACCAAATGATGAAATAATGAAATTGAAGCATGAACATGAAATAATGAAGTGATGATACCTTGGAAGTTATCTTGGAATATAAATCTACAAACTAACATGTAGTGGCAATGAACAATTTAGATCTTGATCTCAAAATAGATGTGTAAAAATTGCTTGCAAGTAGATCTTCAATGCTACATCAACTATCTTAGCTCAACAACATGCTTGACTGCACTATGTTTTTGACATGATGAAATGACCTTGAATTGCTGCAATAAGACTTTAATAATCTTCCTTTGAATGTCTTTGAAATGCTCTTGAAATTCTCTAATGCTTAGGCCTCTTGTAAACTTTATAGGAGAAACAATGTGAATTAACCCCATATTTATACTAAATCTAGAGATTAACCTTGAAATTCAAATAATTCAAGTCGACCTTAGATCTAGGATTGAAAATCATTAAAATCCTACCAAAATTAAATTCAAAGAGGGGCATCCTATGTGAGGAGGACCCATTCGCCACTAAAGGTGAATGGTTCCTAGCACAAATTTATAGGACCTTGCTTTGAGGGGTTGAAAGAACATCAAAAACCCACCTAAAAATGCATAGAAATGGGTGTCCTATGTGGAGAGGACCCATTCACCACTAAAGGTGAATGTGCCCTAACACCATTTTCTAGGACCTTGATTTTTCCAAATTAAATTTCATACAATTTGATTAATGGGTGTTGGGATAGATCTTTGAAAAATGTAATTAAGAGGGCTTGAATTTGAATTAAAGGGGCCAATTAAGATCAATTAATTAATGAAACCCTAGATAAGTGTGAAAGTGTACTACAACACTTTACAACACCTTAAATAAGGTACAATTTAAGTACATTTTGTTTAAAAGTGGCCCTAGATTAATGTGAATGTGTACAACACCTTACAACACTAAACCAAGACACAATTAGGTTAATTTTATATCAATTATTCCCAAATTAAGTGTGAAAAGGGGTTACTTTTTTTGACACTACAATTGACATTTAGGACATTTCTTAACAAAGGAAAAAGAATCTTGATCCATTTTTTTCCAATAATAACTATTGTGAAGTAGCTTTTGAACCAGATATCAACCACCAAAGTGCCCTCCATATGCACCTGAATGGGATTCTTTAAGGGAAATGGGCATCTCTATATTTTTAAGATAGTGGATGTTAGTGTAAAAGGGGTACTTTATCTAACTAGTTCATTTCCTAGCTAGTTATCCACCTAGGTCCTCTTCACACTAGATTAAGTTTACATAGGGACAAGGTTGTTGGGTTTTAATGACTCTGAGTTGTCACATCTCATAAGATGACAACATTTGTCATAATATTACTACATCCTATCTCTCCCCTTGGCCTATATAACCAATGGGTTTCCTTTGTAATCTCAATTCTCAAGATCATTATAAGATTTGTATTCTCTTGAATAGAATGCAATTTATTCTTGCTCATCTCTAATTTCTATATTTGCTTTCCTTCATTCATTTGTATCTTGGGTAGGTTATTCAGCCAAATCTTACATGGTATCAAAGCAATTGTGAGTTATGGGTTAGTAATATTTTGAGAAATCCAATAGTGTAGAGCTATTTTTTTAAAGTACATGATTATACTCTTCTCTTTCATCCTTGGATGATCTAGAGAATCAAAAAAGTGAAGAAAATACCAGTTTTTGGGGGGGTTCAAACATTAAATTTCTAGTTGCAAGTTTTTTGAAGCTTCTTGAAGAAATTTTGAGCTCACCATTGAGTCTAGAGTAGCTGAGAAATTTAGATCTTCCTCGTTATGTCATTTGAATCAGACATTGGAGGCCAAATCTACAAGATTTTAAAGTGGGAGGTTCGTTGTCAAATCCAACAAGGAATTGGTGTTTTGGAGCATTTTGGGTCAAATCTAATCCTGCCATTGTTCTCAGAAGGCTTGAAAACCTTAAAATTAATTGCCAAAATGTCAATTTTGGATAAAGTTGCTAGATGAGGTAAAAAAAATCCAAGGAGCTGTATGACCCCCATTGATGTACCAATTTAAAAATATATATACTACTTTTTTTGTGTTTATTTGCTTTGTTTTAAAACAAAAAATAACATTAATTTTTTTTAAAAAATATATAACATTAACTATATATATATATATAATCAAAAAACAAACAAAAAAAATATTGGTAGGTACCTATACAGGCTCTGTAGAAGGGGTGCCATAAGATACTTGAAGGTACCTGCAGATCCCTTCAGGCCTTGCGTTCTATACAGGGTCATGACCCTTACAGTGGTTTGTAGACCCTTATAATAAGAGTTTGGGTTCAGCTTTGGCCCCCCAATCCCTTGTGCTTCGGCCTTTGAGCCTCTTTAATTTTATTTTTTTAATATATTTTTTCAATTTTGCCAACCCTTTTAGCTCCCCCACCAAATTTGGTAATTATTTTGGAGGTCCGGCCAAAATTAAATGTTCTCTAGTTTTTTTTGGAAGTTTTCTAATTTTGGAATAGGTATAAATTAGTTGGAGGACATATAAACTTAGCAAATAGCTAACTTTGGTGGTAGTACTGCTAAATTTGGTAGAAGGAAATTCGTTTTAAAATCATTCCCTCTCTCTATTGATAGGTTGGTTTTTTAAGCCCAATTTGAAACTCATAACTTAGGCTCCAAACCTCTGATTTCAATGGAATTTTTTTAATTTGAGATAATTTTTTACGCTCTACACATTAGTGGATATGGTTTCAGATTTCAACACATGGATTTTAAAAAAATTGCAGATTCTCAAAGAGGACACAACATAGTTCTCATTTTGAGAACTTCAAAGCTACATAACTTTTTCATACGACCTCGGATCGAGGAAATTCTTTTTTGAAAGTGCATGATTTTGTGTGCACTTCATAGTACTATTATTTATTTTATGTGGTATAATACCAAAAATTGTACTTTTATCATATACTCATTTCTTGAGGATTTGTAAAAGCATTGAAGTCTAGAAAATTATAATTGCACTAAATATAAAGTGTCAAATCATTTTTCTTTGGGATGGTTCTTTGATTGAGTGATGAGGGTGGGTACCTTGTTATATTTGTGCTTGTACATCTCTTCTACTTTATGCTCCATTTTTCCTTCACAAATGACTACATTTAAGTTTCTATTGCTAACACCATACAACTACAATACATGGCATCAAAATGCATGGAATGCCTTAATACAACTAAGATATACATCTTATGTTGAAAAGAAGGTAACTGAACCCACAAATGATAAGGAAAAGTTATTCTAGATGCTTGAACATACAAAAGCTCTTGGTTGTCTTAGGATTTTAGTTTCCCTTGATATTATTTTTCAAATTAAAGGATGTATAGATTCACATGATACTTGAGAAAAATAAAAAAAATTGTATGATACAATTGATAAAGTTCACAGTTATCAAATTGACAATGAACTAATTATTCTTGATCCAAAGTCTTTTGAAAACATCCAAGGCTATGCAACAAATTTCAATAACCTTAGATCACAATACAAATTATATGGCTTACAAAAGAAAGATATTCAACTTGTCTATAATACTCTCACCAAACTTGGACCTAAATATGCAGCTTTTATTTTTAGCTTTTCACACTCATAGGTTGACAATGGGATCTACATTCACTACACCTTCTTATGCTTCCTTTTCTATTTTTTTTATGCAAGAACAAGGAAAGCTTATTTCCATAGATCTTCTTAAGCCTTCATAGCACAAGATTTATTGGTTGGTCAATCTAAAATTCAAAAAAAATCATAGAAACTTGACAAAAAATAATAGCAATTCAAGAATAATTCACAAAAATATTGGGCATAATCATCTTCTACAACAAAAATAGACTCCAACTCCTCTTTAAAGGGGACTTGTCAAAAGAAGGAAAGGACAGCTTGTAGCTACTACAAGAAAATTGTTCGTAAGGAACATTCCTGTCACAAGAAGCAAATTGATGAGCTAAAACATCTTCTTGAAAAGAACAACATTAATTTTCTTTCTTCTGTTGCTCAGAAATCCTTTACTCCTTCAAAATTAAGTAAAGTGAAACCAACAACACTTATTGATATTGTTGATTCTTCACAACAATGGATTCTTGACTTGGGTGCATCACATCACATGGGTTCTATTAAAGACCATTTTTCTTTGTTGGAGCCTTGTTTTTTACCCCACATTCTCATTGAGGATGATTCTCCAATGGATGTATTTGGGAAGGGTTTAATTGATTTGGGAAATGGTACATTTGAGGATGTCCTTTGTGTTCTTGATCTATCAGCAAACCTTCTCTATATCTACCAAATCACTCAAAATGGTAGAAAAGTTGAATTCACTCTAGATTTTGTCAGTATCAAGAATCTTGAAGATAATGCACTCCTTGTAGTTGGTAAGGCTAAGCATAAGTCTCACTTGTATCCTTTCTCTTATTTTGTACCTGATACGTATTCCCCTATATTTTCACTCGTTCAAATTTTGTGAGAAAACTGTGGCATGAGCAATTTGGTCATCTCAACTACTGCTATCTTCAACAACTCAACAAATAGGATATAGTCACAAGTCTTCCTTGGATCAATTCTTCTAATTGTGTTTTTCCAGGTTGTGCCATGGGAAAACATCCTGAGGACAATTTTGATAAAGGTAAAGCTTGGAGGGCTTCAGAAGTCCTTGAGTTGGTTCATAGTCACTTGGCGGGTCCTTTTCCATCCTTGTCTTTTAGTAAGGCTCGGTAATTGTGCACCTTCATTGATGACTATTCCAAACATACATGGGTCTACTTTATTTGACACAAAGGAATATTCTTTGCAATATTTAAAGACTTTAAGGCTCGTGCTAAGAAGCAATATGGAAAGTATGTCAAAATTATCCACATAGATAATAGCAAAGAATATGTGAACCATCACTTTGAGAAATTATCCACTCTTGAAGGGATTGATCTTCAACATACTATTATCTACACACCACAACAAAATTGTGTAGCTAAGAAGAAAAATAAGTCCCTAAAAGATATGGATGGTTGCATGATCCACGCATGGTCCCTTACACCTACATACTAGGCAAAAGTTGTCAACTATAATGCTCACATCTAGAGCAGAGTTTTGCATAAGGCATTAAAAGGAATAACTCCCTTCAAAGCCTAGTGTGGAAGGAAACCTGTTGTATGGCACTTTAGAGTTTTCCTCTCCCCAGCATAGGCACACATTCCTTTAGAGAAGTGTAAGGCCTTGGAACCTCATATTTGACCTTGTATCTTTGTTGGTTACCCTAATGGTTTCAAAGGATATCAGCTAATGGATCCTAAAACACATGAGCTCTTCATTGATTGTAGTGTGAATTTTGAGGAAATATCTCATAGCTCATCTTCCACTCTTCCTTCCTCAACAATGGATTTAGATGACCATGACCTAGAGGATTTTCCTCAAGCTTCCTCTACTCCTTGAGTAGATCATGAGATTTCATTTTCCTCTTCATGGATTTTAGAATCTCCTCCTCCATCCACTACCATGCCTCATTAGGCTTTCCAAACACTTGAGTCTATAGGTACTCTTATTGGGGATCCTTCAAATACTCAAATGACTCGGTCACAACATTGAGACATTCCACATTCCTACATAGCCATAGCTTCAAATTCATAATCATTTCATGAAGCATCTAGTATTGTTGAGTGGGATTCTATAATTGAGGAAGAGTACAAATCTTTAATACAAAACAAAACATGGGATCTTATTCCATTTCCTAAGGAAATAAAATTAGTTTGATGTAAGTAGATCTATCGAACCAAATTTGCAATAGATGGCTTAGTTGACAAATATAAAGCATGACTTATGGCTAAAGGTTTCTCTCAAGTACCAATTATTGACTACACTAAGACCTTTTCTCCCATCACCAAAATGAACTCCATTTGCTTGCTACTTGATTTTTTTTAGCTCATTATTGGGCTCTACATCAAATGGATCTGAATTATGCATTTCTCCATGAAGATATTTACATGGATCAACAACAAGGATTCATTCAAGACTCTTCATTGTCTTTCAAACTAAGTCTCTTTATGGCCTCAAATAGGATCCACAAACTTGGTATGCCAAAATGGACTCCTTTTTTCTCTCCATGACTAACTTTGGTTTGTTGCACCATTTTTTTGGAATCAAGATCACTCAAACCTATTTTGGGATCTCTCTTTCATAGCCCAAGTATGCTCTTTATCTTTTATCTCATTTTCATATGGTTGATTGTAAGCCTACACCAAATCCTTTATTATCTAGGGCTAAGCTTGAGGTAAAATTTTCCACACCACTATTTGATGCCACTTTGTATCATCAACCTGTTGGTAGCACTCATCTACTTGACTCATACTCACCCTGAAATTTCCTTTGCTTTTGAAATAATTTCACGCTTCATGATAAAACCCCATGAGTAACTTTAGAAAGTTTCCAAACGCATCTTGCACTATATATAGAACACTCATAGGTATGAGATTTACTATGCAATAGGCACAAGTTCAAACTTACTTGGATACATGGATTCTGAGGGTTAGTGATCTTGATGATCACAAGTCAACATCTAGCTATAGTTTTCACTATGGTTCCAACCCCATTTGCTGGCAAAGAAAGAAGCAACATGTCATTTCTCTTTCTACCACTGACGTTAAGTATTAGGTGCTTTCAATGTTGCCATTGAGGCTATTTGGATTTATAATATCCTCACTAAACTTGGCATCACTTTTTAAGAGTCATTAGTCATCTATTATAACAACCAGAATGTCTTCTAGATCTTGAAAAATGTAGTCCATCATCAATGAACCAAATACATTGAGATCCATATGCATTTTCTTTGGGAGCTAATTCAAGATCACATCATTGATTTGTGCTACTTTTTGATGGTTAAAAAGACACAAACAACATTAAAACAGAATATTTCTACTCTATTTCTCCTGAAAAAGAAAGACTACATGTAGTGGCCTGACTCCCAAGGTCCTAGTAGTTGGTTCTCAACTGTCTGATGTCACTCAATTGGTTCATGCAACTGTAATATTCAAGGGGCATGTGTTGGTAACAAAGGATTCAAGCTATGACTCTCTTTATCAAAATAGTTCATGTAAATCAATGGGTTTTAAATAAAAGAAAAAGATAGATCCAAGGGGTAAATCAGCAAGTATGAATTAAATTTATCTAATATCTAGACATATACTTTTAACAATGAATGTTTTCTTAATCGATCACAAAAACCATAGCATGACACAACCCACAGTATGACTGTACCATCGTATACATCTTAGGTGCTTAATTCAATTCCGCTATTCGCATATCAATAGTATTTCCAAGATTTCAAAACAACACACATTCATTCATCATCAAAACTATAGATCAACAGACTTCAATAACTTTAATTCAATGACAATTTAACAAGATAATCTTTAAACCTGGTTTCTTCTAATGACTTTCATCACATAAGAAACTATCATGCTTTAGCACAATCACTGGCATTCAGGTGGATTATAACTCATTAACCTTATCAAACAACACAATTCAATGCAAACTCCATACTTCGTAAACCTGCAATTCTATTAACTGTAAAAAGATCTGGTAAAATGTATCATTGCAAAACTCTATAAAATTCTATCTCCAAGCACTAGGTAAGCCAATCCAATTCTCAATTAGTTGACCCTTACAATGTGATACCCATCTGGTATTTATAGATATACAAAAGAAGTTCAAACTTCACTTCTATCTTAGGCTTTCCACCTTTTTAGGAACAATCAACTTTCTTGGAAACTCGGATCAACTTTGATCTTGAGTTCTTACATTATTCATTCAGTTTGATCTAACGATAGAAGATAGAAATAGAAGAAAAGAAGTCATGCGCCCTCAAGACTATTAGTGTTGCATGCATGCAACATGCAAGGAAGAAGATCATCATGCATGTGACATGCAAGGAGGAAGAACATCATGCATGCAAGATTTCCATGCATGTGAAGCTGGATCCACTATGAACTCATCATAACTGGTGAAGACTTGTTGTAGCATATCCATATCTGGCCCATCAATCCAGTCATCTTCAAATTTGATGCGATCCAACTCAACCGCAGCAAACTCTTTCATACTTTTTACCTTGATCAATTCTTTCCCTACAGCTTTTATTTCTTCTTTGACTTCTACAAGCCGATCTATCACCAAGTCTCCTTCATCATCTTTCTCCTGCAAGCAAACCTCTAATTAGACCTTTAGATAAATCATCATAAAACATGCTTTTAAAACCTACCTGTTACACATACATCGGAGTCAGAACCAGACTGAAGCTCAAAACAATCTCTTTTACAAAACTGGCGAACTCGGAGCAAAAACCGATACAGAAATTCACCTAATAACAAACGGGCTCGGAGTCGGAGTCAAGAAGGTTATCGGAACTGGGATCGGAACAAAAGTCGGATTTGGTTTTCTTCGAATTCTCATTTTCATATTCTATTTCCATTCTGCCTCCGCCTCCGATTTGATCATCATTACTTTGAAGAAAGACTTTCCATTATATGCGGAGCCGGACACGAGATGAAAACGGAATTGATGACCTTCGCAAACAAAATTTTTAAGTTCAAGATTAGTTTCAATCCCACCTCCGCTAGTTATCATATACTTAAAGGAAACCTTTTGAAACTCGGAATCTTGAATGGGATGAAAATGGAATTGATAACTTTGTAAAACACAACTCTTAGGTCCATAATCTATTCCAATCCCGCCTCCGCCTATGCTAATCATGACATCATCAAATTTATTCATTTTCAACATAACTGCATGATTAAAACCTAGGTCGCTATAAAATGACAAAGGAGCTTTAAAACTCTACCCTCATATGACCATGGGGAATCAATGGCACTTCTCAGATATCATTTTTTTAATCATTTAAAGTAATTGCAGAGACCAACGAAACCCTAATCTAACAAACCTAAAAAATTAGGGCACGGGTTTAAAACCTTGCCATTCTACTAGATGACGAAACCCTAATTTAAACAATAAATCTAATCTACCCTAACTCACTGTAAAATCTATAATCTACCTCACTGTAGATTCTTAATCTAACAAACGCCATTAAAAACCTTTAATCTAATCTAATCTACTGCAAATCGAAAATGACACAATGCAATCACGATTAAGACGTGAAAGCGACAATGCCCAAAAATAGAAAGAAACGACACGATAAAACAAGACAACAAAGATTAAAGCAAAACAAACAAGCCAAAACAAGAACCTGCTCATTCAATCACATCGATGATCACAGAATTGCTTTAGAACAAAATGATTGAATACGCGAGCAGATACAAAGCAAAACACAATGAACACAACCGCAAATAAACAATGAACAACAAAGATAAAAGACCTACCTCAAACGGAAACAAAGCCACGCTAACTTTTTGAATCGATTCGCACACAATATCCCTTCTCTATCTCGATCAATTTGCTCAAACGAACTCTGCTATTGCTCTTCGCGCTCTCAGACTTGTAATAATAACAATAATGATCGGCTTTAACCCTTAATAAAGGAAAATATGTGAATTTCTACCTACACCGGCAACCACCATTAATGCATTAAAACGCAGTAAAGGCGGAGTCGGAACTGTAAGAGAACGAACACTGGTCTGCAGTGCAACTTCAGTCAAAAAGTCAATGACAAAAATTGGCGGGGGCGGAACTAAAATGGAAACAGGATCTTAAACTTATAAAATTTCCAAACCTTATTCCCATTCCGGCTCCGCGTCCGACAACTAAAAACAAAACAAAAAAAAACAAAAAGTTAAGTAAAAGACCAACCTAATAAAACAAAACACAAAAACCGAAGACAAAACAAACATTAAAAAGTAGCGGAGGCGGGATCGGAATTGAATTTGATTTTGCAAATTTTGATAACAACCATCCCAATTCCCACTCCGGCTCCGCTTCCGCCAAAGACCAAAAACAAAGGCAAAGAAAAGACTGTCGGGATAGAACCAAAAACAAGCCTCAAAAGAACTTTCAGAACCCGATTCAGCTCCGGTTCCGATTCCGACAGAGAAACCAAAGAAAAACAAAGTATTGGCAAAACTAGACTCCAAACTTTGTTTCAAAAACAACTAAGTACAAAAAACACAAAGGGGGACCCATTTTGACCAAGGCAAAAGATGGGGTGGTTATGCAAGGCATAACAAATGGCGACTCGGCTGGGAAAATGGTTTACCTATTTTCAAAATACCCAAAGAAAATTTTAGTCACCCAAAAACTACTTGGCTTATAAACACCTTACCTTGAATGAGATCAGATATTTGTAGGATAATCTTGAGTTTGAATCTCAGATGTTATGTGCTCATGAGTTATTTCTGAATCTGAGTGTGTGCTTATATTGTGCATCATTCTTTGTAGATACTTTCTCTGCTTGTAAACAACTATACCTAAGTTTCAAGCTACATAAGTTGAGTCCTTTAACTATCGTGCAGTAAAATCCTGGGTATTGCTCCGCTGCCAGACAGGCGTCCATAGCCCCGACGGAGATACCTCTAGTCCTCTCAAAGCATTGCTCTACTGCCAGACAGGCGTCCATAGCCCCGATAGAGATACTTGGTTACCCACTTGATATTGAGCTTGCTTTTCTTTCTTTCTTTCTTTCTTTTTTTTTTTTATGGATGGAAAATTCTTTTATGCATCTCTCAATACTCAGATTCAATGAATCTAAAATGTGGGTTGAGTACTACAATGGATTTCATGATAGTTTTGGAATCTGATTTTTCACTTGAAACATAGATAGAGTCATTCTAAAACAAATAGGTAATTACTCATGCAGATGTTTTTCTAATTTGGTGACAGATCTTTGATCACAATTCATGAGATATTCACATTTACATCTTCTATCCTTAATAACTTTTCCAACCCAAACTAGAATGATCATAAAACATAAGTTTTAGAATGAAATCATTTTCAATGATTATAATGAGAATACCTAAACCAATTTCTCTCCTAGTACCAAAAGTACACTTTGAATAACAACCCCCTAACTTGAGATGAGCAAAAATAAGAATCCCCAACGAAACAAGACAAAACAAAACAAACAAACAAAACAAAGAAAGAAAACAAAACAAAAACAAAACAAGCAAAACAAAAACTAAAAACAAAACTTAATTACATATGACACAATATAGTACATTCCTTTTCAAAACACCAGACTTTCTATGCACCAAAATAGTGCTTGAGAAACTGACCATTAACTGGTAATGGAACAGGCTCTCCTGTTAATGTACTCAAACGAAAGGCACTCTCCCCTAAGATTTCAGCTATTTGGTAGGGACCTAACCAAAGTCTATCAAATTTCTGATGGTCTCCCTTCCTTTCTCTAGCCTTATCTCATAATAGCACAAGGTTTGATATTCTAAAAGCTTTTACTTTGGCTCTTTTGTCAAACCAACGCTTGACAACAGCCTGATGTTTAGAGAATTGCTGCAAAGCAGCATCTCTTTGTTCTTCCATGTTCAAAAATTTAAGCAGTCTAACCTCAATCCTATCATCCCTATTATAAAACTCCTGCATGAATTTCAGAACAGGTATTTGTAAATGTATGGGGAAGATTGGATCCTGGCCATAAACTAGTTTAAAAGGTGAATTACCTAGGGCTGCTTTAATTTTGGTTCGATCTACCCATAAGGCAAATCTCAGTTGGGTATGTTAGTCCCTAGGGTTACTTTCTAACAACTTTTTTATTACTTCCAATAAATTCTTATTTGTGGACTCAGCCACTCCATTCCCCTGAGGGTAATAATTGGAAGAATATTTTAACACAATCTTATACTCATAAGCCCATGAAATAAATTCAGCAGAAGAAAAAGCAAGGCCATTATCACATACCAGAGCAAATAGAACTCCAAACCTAGTTGTGATGTTCTCTGTCAAAAATTTAATAACCACCTCTATGGTGCTATTTTTGCAAGGCAAAGCCTCCGTCCAATGCGTGCAATAATCCGTTGCAGTCAAGATGAATTTGTGACCTGCAGAAGAATTTGGATTAATCACTCCTACAAAATCAAGTGCCCATTGGGAAAATGGCCTTACCTCATAAACCAGTTGTAGGGGCATCGCAGGATTTCTTTCTCTTGATGCAGAAGTTTTATATACATGACAAGTCCTGCAATGTTGATGTGCATCCCTAAACACATAAGGCCAATAGTAACTTGACCTTAAAATCGGATGAGCCAACGCATCAGCGGATCCATTTCCTGTCCCATGCCTACCATGAAATTCACTTATAGCATGTTTAGCTTCTTGTTGATCTAGACAACGCAAGTAGATTCCTTGGAAATTCTTCCTATAGATTGATCCTCCTTTAAGCATATAATGGGCGTTTTTCATCCTTAGTGATCTTCTTTGAGTTGCATTCATCCCTTCTGGATTGTCACTTTTTGTATTATCACTTCCTGGATTCCAGTCTCCTTGATCCCTGTCAACATCATCAATTATATGTCCTTGAAATACATCAGAACTCTCCAAAAAAGCCAAAATATGTTGATCGTCATTAAACACCTGGAAGTGTCTAACATTGTCAGGAATTGCATGGACTGAAATCAATTCCACAGAAAACCTCTTTAGATTTGAATCCTGCATCGGCTCTAATGTACTTGCTGCAACTGCAAGAGCATCTACTATTTGATTTGCTTCCCTTGGAATAAGAGTAATCCTAAAGGCATCAAAATCTTCTATTAAATTCCAGACCCTATTCCTATAAGCAGCCAATCTTTTATTATGGCAAGTGTATTGGCTACGTACCTGTTTCACAATTACCCTCAGAGTCTCCCATCACTATAAGAGCAATTACCTTCTTCATATGAGCAAACATAAGTCCTCTTGCAAGTGCCTCATATTCAGCCACATTGTTAGTGCAACCAAACTGCAATCTATAAGAAGCAAAATAAGTTTTCCCTTTTGGGTTAGTTAGTTCAATTCCTGCTCCACTTCCTGCTTTAGATTTAGAACCATCAAACTTAAGAGTCCATAACTGGTCTTTTGCTGGGAGCTCTTTCTTTTTAGAAACTACAGGGATTTTGTCACTTGTGACATGTGGCGGCTCAGACTTTCGTTGTTTATCAGAATTCGTGCTGAGAAGAAGCTCAGTTAACGATTTTCCTAGTTCCTTAATTTGTTCAACAACTACCTCCTGAGTGATTTCTTGGGTTGAGTCAGGATCTAACTCATCTTTTATTAACTCTCTTGGCATTGGAAAAGCATCTGAAATAGGGGTATTAAAATGAAACTGAGATACTTCCACTTCCTCTTTTTGATTTGAAAACCCTAAGACCTGAGTCTGTTCTACTGGTAAAGAAACCTCTTCTAGAGAAAGACTAACCCATGTAAGAATAGTTGCATCCCTAGCTTGGAAAGAGAACTCATTGATGGGAGTCTCAGTTACCTCTTGAAATTCTTGCTTGGGTAGATCTACATGCCTTAGAATATCTATGCATGATTGACATGTCAACTCCAAATGGTTATGATAGTGTATTCTACACCAATTAGAAAGCAATAGATTACTCAAATCGGTTTCTGTTCCTAAAACCAGCCTATCTTGTTGCAATTTCCTTATTAGAACTTGCTGGTTGATGTGAATCATCGAATCAGTGTGGTCTAAGGATAGTGTATCCTCAGGACTAACTACAGAGAAGGTAAGGACTTCCTCTTGCTTGTAAACACCCATCTCAGTCTTAAAGAATGCTACTTCATTTGGAGTATCATACTCTGTAATCATGTGTTTGAGCCTAGGTTCACTTTCAATTCTTATCTGAGTGGCAACCCCTTTCCATGGTAACCACATGTGCGAGAAGTCCAAGCACAGATATCCACCTATGCTTTTCATTAGCTCTCTACTTAAAAGCATCCCATATGTTTCTGGGATGTCAGCAACTTGAATATCTATATAGGTCTGGATCCTTGGGTCTAATCCAACCTCCACATGCATGTTCTTCAATTCACCTACAACATTAACTTCGATTTTATCCAATTGAATCACCTTTTTATTGGTTGGAATAGGACTCAATCCTAACTTTTTACAAATCGAAAAAGGCATGACATTCCCTGATGCTCCAGAATCTAATAAGCAATTGTGTAGATTCTTTCCAAAGATTCTCAAGCTTAACAAGAAAGGTGGGGTACTGGTCTTACCTCTATACATAGCAGCATTCGTCTCCTTTGCGGGAGTCACTTTACCTTTCCCTTTCAAGCGATCTGTTTCTTCCAAAGCTTTTAATACCACCTCCCTTTGAGCTGGGCACCACTTCATGATATCAAAGAAAGACAGTGATGTCTTCTGCCTTTGCAATTCTACAACAAAATCAAACTCTGAATCATTCCTAAATTGGTACTTAGGAAAATAAGGTTGATTACCTCTATTCTGAGCATTACAAGGTCCCTTTGGTGGGGGTGGATTGTTATCTGCATTCTAATTTGGTGGAACCATGTTGTTAGGGGGTGCAGATGTAGTGAATGGCCCTTCATTCTAGTTCCTCAGAAAGTGACCACCCTTAGATTGGAAAGCTTGAGCATCATAGACATCTTCTTCTAGCTCATTATCCCCTTGCAAAGGGAATTGATACTTTTCTTCAATGGTTTCATAAGTCATGGCAGTGCTAGTCGGCCCATTGCCTTGATTAGAATTTCCTGCTTAAGGATGGGCATCAGCCTGTGCAATTTTCACCATCTTCTCTATTTCTGGGCAATTGACCTCAGAATGAGCTGCTGTATCATGCAACCTACACCAATTTGTCATAAAATTCAAATCAGTAACATTAGCAGTATTTGATCTTTCTTCACCTGCTTGATAATTATGGGGAACTCCTCCATTGTTAGGTCTAGTGTTCCACTACCTATTGTTGTTGTTGTTGTTATTGAATCTCTGATTGTATCCTCTGTTTTGATTTTGATAATTCTGGTTCGAGGAGTTTTGATTCTGGAAGTTCCTATTGGTGTTCTGATTAGAGTAATTGCCCTGATAGTTGTAACCTCCTTGATTGTTGTAATTCTAGTTTTGATTATTGGGAGGGTTTTGTCTGAGCTGTGCCATGTCATTTGACATCTAAGAGAGAGTCTTTTTGAGGGTCTCTACTTCACTTGTAAGTTGAACAGTTTGATCATTCTGCACATTTTGGACTATGGCAGGGGAATGGACATGGGTTGGTCCTCCCCCTTGTTGCGATTGATTTTGAGGTTGATGTGTGGTATCATGCATGCTATTGCCAAAGAAAGGCATAGTTGGTGGAGCTTGCAACTCAGATACAGGTCCATAATGGGAATAAGACGTCCCTGGGACAGTGTTGTATAACAGTGGATTAGGCATCTAATAATTCATTAGAGGAAAAGGTACTCCCAACCCTCCAGGTTGCAGATTTGTCTACTGTTGCAATTTGATAGCCAAATGATAAATCTTAGATAGCGAATCAATCTCATTAGGTTGATAATTTCTTTGTAAGAATGGACCAATCAAAGGATCAACAAGTATGGCCATGGCTTCCTGCACTAGGTAAGGCTCTTGTAGCCTACGATACATTCTATGGAACCTAGTGTTGAACAAGGGCAACGGTTCATGATGCTCCTTTCTAATAGTGGAAAATTGGTGATATAGTATTGCAGGGTCCACATAAACCCTAAACTGATTAATAAAAGCATTCTCTAAATCTATCCAACCCAGAATGGATCCTTGGGGCAGATTTAGATACCAATTATATGCCATATCTCCTAGACAGTAAGGAAATAGTCTACATACCACATCTTGATGAGCAACTTGAGTTCGTGTGCAGGCATCTTTGAATGCTTGTATATGTTCCTCTGCACTTCTTGATTCTCCATGCATGTATTTCAGACAGAACTTCTCTGGGTTCTTTGGTAAATCATGGAATCTGCCTGGAATAGTCCCTAACGGGGAGGGATTACCCACAAAATAAGCCATTGGTGGGATTGGTTGGGCAAGTGGTGGTGATAAAGGCCGAATTGGTGGTGACAAAGGCTGAATTGGTGGTGACAAAGGCCTACTTGGTGGTGGTGTGGATGGAATTGGTGGAAATCCTGGTGGAGTAAGTGGTGGTGGTAATGTAGGTATTTCTACTGTACGAGCATGATGTCTTGATCTAACTAGGGTTTGAAGTTCTTTGAATAGTTCACGATTAGTAGAGGATCTAAGAACCCTCTTGTATCCCTCTAGTGAAAAATATATTCCATGAGCCAACTTGTCCTTTCAGGCCCTCCTTCTAGTACCAATTTTTGTTGATGGTTAAAATGACACAAACAACATTAAAACAAAATATTTCTACTCTATTTCTCCTGAAAAAGAAAGACTACATGTAGTGGCCTGACTCCCAAGGTCCTAGTAGTTGGTTCTCAACTGTTTGATGTCACTCAATTGGTTCATGCAACTGTAATATTCAAGGGGCCTGTGTTAATAACAAAGGATTCAAGCTATGACTCTCTTTATCAAAATAGTTCATGTAAATCAATGTGTTTTAAATAAAAGAAAAAGATAGATACAAGGGGTAAATCAGCAAGTATGAATTAAATTTATCTAATATCCAGACATATACTTTTAACAATGAATGTTTTCTTAACCGATCACAAAAACCATAGCATGACACAACCCACAGTATGACTGTACCATCGTATACATCTTAGGTGCTTAATTCAATTCCACTATTCGTATATCACAAGTATTTCCAAGATTTCAAAACAACACACATTCATTCATCATCAAAACTATAGATCAACAGACTTCAATAACTTTAATTCAATGATAATTTAATAAGATAATCTTTAAACCTGGTTTCTTCTAATGACTTTCATCACATAAGAAACTAGCATGCTTCAGCACAATCACTGGCATTTAGGTGCATTATAACTCATTAACTTTATCAAACAACACAATTCAATGCAAACTCCATATTTCGTAAACCTGCAATTCTATTAACTGTAAAAAGATCTGGTACAATGTATCTCTGCAAAACTCTATAAAATTCTATCTCCAAGCACTAGGTAAGCCAATCCAATTCTCAATTAGCTGACCCTTACAATGTGATACCCATCTAGTATTTATAGATATACAAAAGAAGTTCAAATTTTACTTCTATCTTAGGCTTTCCACCTTTTTAGGAACAATCAACTTTCTTGGAAACTCAAATCAACTTTGATCTTGAGTTCTTACATTATGCATTTAGTTTGATCTAACAATAGAAGATAGAAATAGAAGAAAAGAAGTCATGCGCCCTCAATACTGTCAGTGCTGCATGCATGCAACATGCAAGGAAGAAGATCATCATTCATGTGACATGCAAGGAGGAAGAACATCATGCATGCAAGATTTCCATGCATGTGAAGCTGGATCCGCTATGAACTCATCATAACTAGTGAAGACTTGTTGTAGCATATCCATATCTGGCCCATCAATCCAGTCATCTTCAAATTTGATGCGATCCAACTCAATTGCAGCAAACTCTTTCATACTTTTTACCTTGATCAATTCTTTCCCTGCAGTTTTTATTTCTTCTTTGACTTCTACAAGCCGATCTATCACCAAGTCTCCTCCATCATCTTTCTCCTGCAAGCAAACCTCTAATTAGACCTTTAGATAAATCATCATAAAACATGCTTTTAAAACCTACCTGTTACACATACATCAGAGTCAGAACCAGATAGAAGCTCAAAACAATCTCTTTTACAAAACTGGCGGACTCGGAGCAAAAACCGATACAGAAATTCACCTAATAACAAACGGGCTCGGAGTCAGAGTCAAGAAGGTTATCAGAACCGGGATCAGAAAAAAAGTCGGATTTGGTTTTCTTCGAATTCTTATTTTCATATTCTATTTCCATTCCGCCTCCGCCTCCGATTTGATCATCGTTACTTTGAAGAAAGACTTTCCATTATATGCGGAGCCGGACACGGGATGAAAATGGAATTGATAACCTTCGCAAACAAAATTCTTAAGTTCAAGATCTGTTTCGATCCCGCCTCTGCTAGTTATCATATACTTAAAGGAAACCTTTTAAAACTCAGAATCGGGAACGGGATGAAAATGGAATTGATAACTTTGTAAAACACAACTCTTAGGTCCATAATCTATTACAATCCCACCTCCGCCTATGCTAATCATGACATCATCAAATTTATTCATTTTCAACATAACTGCATGATTAAAACCTAGGTCGCTATAAAATGACAAAGGAGCTTTAAAACTCTACCCTCATACGACCATGGGGAATCAATGGCACTTCTCAGATATCATTTTTTTAATCATTTAAAGTAATTGCAGAGACCAACGAAACCCTAATCTAACAAACCTAATAAAACTAGGGCACGGGTTTAAAACCCTACCATTCTACTAGACGACGAAACCCTAATTTAAACAATAAATCTAATCTACCCTAACTCACTGTAAAATCTCTAATCTAACTCACTGTAGATTCTTAATCTAACAAACGCCATTAAAAACCTTTAATCTAATCTAATCTACTGCAAATCAAAAATGACACGACGCAATCACCATTAAGACGTGAAAGCGACAATGCCCAAAAATAGAAAGAAATGACACGATAAAACAAGACAACAAAGATTAAAGCAAAAAAAACAAGCCAAAACAAGAACCTGCTCATTCAATCACATCGATGATCACAGAATTGCTTTAGAACACAATGATTGAATACGCGAGCAGATACAAAGCAAAACACAACGAACACAACCGCAAATAAACAACGAACAACAAAGATAAAAGACCTACCTCAAACACAAACAAAGCCATGCTAACTTTTTGAATCAATTCGCACACAATATCCCTTCTCTATCTTGATCAATTTGCTCAAACGAACTCTGCTATTGCTCTTCGCGCTCTCAAACTTGTAATAATAACAATAATGATCGGCTTTAACCCTTAATAAAGGAAAATATGTGAATTTCTACCTACACCGGCAACCACCATTAATGCATTAAAATGTAGTAAAGGCGGAGTCGAAACTGTAAGAGAACGAACACTGATCTGCAGTGCAACTTCAGTCAAAAAGTCAACGACAAAAATTGGCGGGGGCGGAACTAAAATGGAAACAAGATCTTAAACTTATAAAATTTCCAAATCTCATTCCCATTCCGGCTCCGTGTCCGACAACTAAAAACAAAACAAAAACAAATACAAAAATTTAAGTAAAAGACCAACCTAATAAAACAAAACACAAAAATCGAGACAAAACCAACATTAAAAAGTAGCGGAGGCGGGATCGGAATTGAATTTGATTTTGAAAATTTTGATAACAACCATCCCAATTCCCACTCTGGCTCCACTTCCGCCAAAGACCAAAAACAAAGGCAAAGAAAAGACTGTCGGGATAGCACCAAAATCAAGCCTCAAAAGAACTTTCAGTACCCGATTCAGCTCCGGTTCCGATTCTGACAGAGAAACCAAAGAAAAACAAAGTATTGGCAAAACTAGACTCCAAACTTTGTTTCAAAAACAACTAACTACAAAAAACACAAAGGGGGACCCATTTTGACCAAGGCAAAAGATAGGGTGGTTATGCAAGGCATAACACTACTATCATACAAAAAATTAGGTTGTAGATATATTCGCCAACCCTTCACTAAGAGCAAGTATTTTCATCTTTGATCTCTCTTAGGGTTGCGAGAAATCTCTTATGAGGGGGTCACTTAGACCTTCTTCATTCGACCTCTCATGGGAGGGATTTTCCCCACTAGGTTTTCGTCCTCTTTTTTATTTGAGAGGTTATTATGTATATGGGTACGTAATCAAGCCTAGTAGCTAGGACCCCTCTTTGCATCTTTTTTTTGTCTACTAATCCCTAAGTTTCACTTAAGGGGGGGTATTAGTGTAAAAGGGGTACTTTATCTAACTAGTTAATTTCCTAGCTAGTTATCTATTTAGGTCCTCTTCATAGTAGATTAAGTTTACATAGGGATAAGGTTGTTGGGAATTGATGACCTTGAGTTGCCACACCTCATAGGATGACAACACTTGTCACAATATTACTACATCCTATCTCTCCCCTTGGCCTATATAACCAAAGGGTTCCCTTTGTAATCTCAATTCCAAAGCTCATGGTCAAATTTTCATTCTCTTGAGTAGAATACAATTTATTCTTGCTCATCATTGATTTCTATATTTGATTTCCTTCATTCATTTGCATCTTGGGTGGGCTATTCATCCAAATCTTGTAGTGAAGTAGGAGACCATTATATTCCCTTTGGTAGAACACATTACCTAAAATTATGTATTGTGCTACAAGATTTTAGATACGATATTGAGTGTTTTATGTGGTATCATCAAGAAAAGTACCATCACACAAATATTGAAATATTTGGGAGTATCATTCGTCTAAATTATTTATAAAACAAGCTATCTCATCTTTTAACACTTTTCGATTGATGTTGATGTGATATTATGAATAGTAAATTTGAAATCCATAGATGAAATGTCAAGTGATATAAGGGAGGCAACACTCACTGTTGCATCTGCATATCAATAACATTTTTGTGAAATATTGTCAATAATATATGAGGAAAATGTTTTAATTTTTCTATTGCTAAATCTTGGTATTTGTATAGTTTATCTGGTTTTACTTGATAGGATCCATTAACTTATTTAATAATTAATTAAGAATCTTCAAATATAAAAATATGTTAAATATTAATGGATAATGTTACACACAAACCAACAATAAGAGCTTCATATTCTACGATGTTATTAGTTTTAGTGTAGGAAATTGTATACCTTAACAATTTCATATTATGTTTTGTCCCCTTAATTTATTGGACTTAATTAAGCTTCTAGTTTTCAAAATTATCTATTCCAAAGCCTTATTCTTATTGTTTTTCAAAAGGGGAACCAACATTAAATAAATTCATTTAATAATTAAATTTCCTTGGATCATGTGTGTCCTAGAATTCTAAGCCAGGACCCATCTTCCCATGGGAGAATGGGTCCCCTTTATGAGCCAGGACCTAAATTTAAATATGTTTTTGGTGACACTTTAATGATTAAAATTAAAATTGTAAGTGTCAAATTTTGGAATCTAATTTTTGGGAAATTGGATAAACACCTATAAATACATAGTATTTTGATCATTTGAAAGCACACTTTATGAAGCAATCCTATTGAGCGAATATTATTATCAATAGAAATCAAGAGCAACATTATTAAACATTTTTAGCAGCAATTCAAGATCTAAGCATCATGTCAAAGTGTTTGTGAGTTTATGTTATCATGTTATCATTATTTTGTGAAGGCTAACAAGTGTTGTAGATCTTCATGCATTCAAGCAAATCAAGCAAGAAAGATCCAATTCCCTTGAAGTAGTGTATGAATTTAGTCCTTTAAGGAAGCTATTGAAGGATGGTGAGTTGCAACAAATTATTAATTCATCATTTCCATTAAGTTTTTCATCATTGATATTTCCATTGTGAAAGGGAACACTATTCATGAGGTTTGACTAAGGCAAACCCCTATATGGCACAATCATTTTTCCCTCTTTGTGTATGTGAAGGTTATAGGTTGAAAAAGAATTGAAGAGATCTTGAAGAGAAATTTTGCATTGTTGTATTTGTTTTCATCATTCTTGTCAACCTATAGAAATTAAGTTGCATAATTCATTTCTGGCATTCTAAAAAAATTGTAGGTGGACAACATCTTAGATCCAACACCATAGGACCCATAAAGTTGATCAGGACCCCTTTTAAAGACCCATTCACCATTGGGTGAATGATATCATGTAGGCACATCAAAACTATTTTTTATGAGCGGATTTGTTGTCCTCTACACTTCCCAGATCGACTTGCAAACTGTTGTTTCTATCTTTTAGTTGTCAAGATCTTGCATTTTATGTATTAGGGCATACAGGATCATTAGTTTATTCATTCTAAAATATTTCCAACCCATTCTAATACCTCTTTAGATATAGATTTAGGTCTGATTGGCTTACCATTAGGGTTGAAAATCAATCTTTCCACCTTGTGATCTACATCCTGATGAAATATGGAAAAAGGCCCACCTTTACATCCTAGGTTCTTTTCATTTAGGACCTAGGATCCCTTTTTCTATATTTTATTAGTGCATAGTAAATTTAGACAATAAGATAAGGGAATTGGCTTACCTAAATTAATTAATAGTATAACACCAACACCAAAGCTAGTTTGACACTTAGAACCATCAAAATGTAAATCCCATGTTTCATTCTCTTCTAAGGATAGAACATGATCATCAAGAAATGACTTGGTTGGGTAAATCTAATGGTGAGGGAGCCTCGGCTAAATGGTCAGTCAATGCTTGACCTTTAATTTCCTTTTGTGAGACAAACTTAAGATCAATTTCTATTAACAGCATCACCCATTTGGATAAGCATCCAGATAAATCAATTTTTGAGGAAAGATGCTTTAATGTATCAAATCTTATAATAAAATTCACTTCAACATTTAACAAATAATGTCTCAACTTACTCATAACAAACACAAGAGCTGATAATTTTTTAATTTTCATATATTATGTTTTATAATCAAGCAATGTGTGACTAATGTAATACATAAGATATTCCTTACCATTCTCATCTTGTTGCACTAATAACGCAACAAGAGCATTAGATGAAGCAAAACTATAAATAATAAAAGGATGTTATAAAGTAGTTGATCATAAAATAGGATGATTATCCAAATATTATTTTAAATTCTCAAAGGATTTTTAGACATTTTTGTTCCATTTAAAATGAAAATTTTCTTCAAGTAAATGAGTGGAGAGGATAATTTGATCCGCTAATGATGAATAGCTTGAATCTTTCCTTGTAAGCTATGAAGTTGAGAAATTTTTATAAGAGGTGGCATGCTTATTATAGCATCAATTTTATTCATCTTTTCCTCAATACCTCGATGTGACACAATAAAACCTAATAGTTTTCCACTATCCACACTGAAGACACATTTTCTAGGATTCAACTACATGTTACACTTATGAATTCACTCAAATATCTTACAAAGCATGTTTTAATGATCTTGACATGATAGATATTTATCCAAGATAGCATCGACATAGTGCTCTAAGATATTATGAATAAAACCATGAAATAGTAATGGCATATCCCTTTGATAGGTTGCTACAACATTTTTTAATCTGAATGGCATGAAAACCCAACAAAATGTTACTCAAGGTGTAATGAAAGTAGTTTTGTATTGGTCTTGAGGATTGATAAAGATTTTTTTATATACAGAAAATCCATCCATGAAGGAAATTAAAGCATGTCTAGCAGAAGAATCAAAAATTATGTCTATGTTACGAAGAGGTAAATCATCTTTCAAAGATGCTTTATTAAGGTCACAAAAGTAGGTTTAGCAATAGCCACAATGTTCAATATCCAAGGTGAATAGTCAATGTGGTGGATGAAAACATCTCGTAAAATATTTTCACTCTCAGCGTTAACTAACAAAGCCACTTTGGGATTCATTTTATGAATCTTTTGTCTCATAGGTTTAGCATCATCTTGTAACACATTTTTATGCATAACTACCTTAGGATCTATACCAAGCATATCTAAATAAGACCAAGAAAATAACGCAAGAAAATCATGTAATAGTGTAGAATGTTCATGTTTTTTATTTGATTTAAAATATATTCTAATTAAAATCACCATATCCATGTTAGATGGATCCATCAAGACATTGATAGTATCTCCTACGAGTAGTGTATTGTGGTCTAGAACATGAGGGAAATTTTGGGGTATGCCTTGATAATCCACCATATCATCTAATATACAAGTGTCTTTCCCAAAGTATACTTCAACATTTATACAATAAGGAAATACATGATCATGATGATAAGTAGGTAAGTTGTCATAAACTCCCAAATATTCTTCTAAGGATTCATCGATCAAAAATATATCCAAGGAAATGCTTTTATAATTTGTTTTACTTACCAACTCAAGGTTAACTAAATTGAGTGACATCTAAAGAGTCTTTTGTTATTGTGTTCACATTAATAGAAGATCTTCAAGAAGCTTTAGTGGGTTTTGAAGGATGGTAACCAAGACCATTATTTGTACCTTATATGTTCAATTCTATAGGGACCTTGATAGCTTGTTCCTTTATACCATAACCGTTGCCTTTTACCCAAACTAAGAAATTATTTTATATCCTCTTTTATAGATATATTCCATTTCTTGTAAGGAAGGTAGCTTTTCATGATTATTCACATGAAAATAAGACATATAACTAGTATCATTTTTACAGACTAGAAGTTGTAAAATTAGATGTTTGAGGAGATTCTATTGAATATTGTTAAAATTCCACTATGGCTTCATTTGATTCCTCAAGCATATATGGTGATATTATATACTCTCATGAAAGTAGGTGTAAAACCTAACAAACCCCAATCATCACCATAGAGTATATTCATGGGTGAATCACAATCATCAATGTCCTTATCATTGAAAGTCGTATGTTCTTATTTTGAGGAAGGAATCAATGTGTTAAAAGGTTTTTACTAGGATCTTTATGTCCTATTCTAATTTGTAAACAAATTTTGAAATTAGGATCAACTTTTACTGTATAAACCTTGTTATGTGTATATTTCATTATGCGATGAAGGGTGGAAGGAAATCCTTCCATAGCTTGAATTCATGGTCTTAAAAGGAGAATATTATATGAGAGATCATCCACCATGACATGGATAAGGGTAGGTAAAACTATAAGTCCTACCTTAATAAGTAATGTGATTATTCCCAATGGTTTCCTACCAACATTATCAAAAATATAAAAAGATAGAGCATTGGGTTAAATGAGAGATTTATCAACACAAATTTCATTTAAGAGATCAATGCTACAAATATTAAGATCACTTGACCCATTATCAATAAGAGTACACCTAACCCTAATTTTATTAATGACCACCAATATCATTAAGGCATCATATTGCTTTTGATTTTTGATAGAGGGTAATTCACTTTGATGGAAGATGATATCTAAATTTATTAAATTCATACCCTCAAGGAGGACTAATATAACATTTGGTTTATCATAAGGTGGCAAAAAAATATTCTATAAATCCTCTTGGAGAATTTTATGATGGTTAGGTGAGGTTTGAATTAAGTCCCACCATAAAATCTTAGTTGGGGTAGCATGAAGTTTCTCAAGAATATCATACTCCTTACCATTATGTTGAGGCAAACGAGGTCCGAGAGGGAGGATAGGTTACGGGAGTAGGCTTGATGATAGAATGAGGCATTTTCTCTGCTTGTTTATTGTTTCTTGTGTTATATGTATGATTAATGACATGGTAACGATGTTGTTGTGGTATATTTTGTTGTATGTTATTATGGTAAGTAAATTGTCTTACAAATTTTAATATATGACCAAGATATTTTTATTTTTTGAAGGTAGTCCAATGATAAGAACAATATAATTGTTTGGTTGAGGCTTATAAGGAGGGTAAATAATTATTTTTAGTGTCATTGAATCTCTTGAATTTATTAATTATTGACATATTGAAGTTTTAAGTCTTAGTAGATAATTTAGATGAGATGAAGTCATTAAGAGCTTCATCTAACATATCAAAATCATCATTGCTAAAAGGTGCATCAAATGCATGAAAATCCTATAGAAAGAGATTTCACATGATTAGATAACTTCACTTTCTCTAAGAGATTAAATTTAATTCCAATTATAATGTTCAATTTCTTATGTTTTTTTTCTTAAAACCAATTATGATCAAACATAGCAAATCAAATATGTTACAGACAAAATTTTAAAAAATATGTTCCAGGATTGCACAAACAATATAGATATTAGTTTCCCTCTAAAAATTAGTTGAAAATAAGTAGGTCAGGGGTGGTAGCACCCTAGTCCTAAGGTATAATATTTTGAAATTTTAAAACTTTGTATAGGTGTTACAGTAAATAGAGATCTGGGATTGAGACAGTCTAGGTCTGATATTGCAAATTTTAAAAAATTTCCCAATTTTATAAAAATGTGACCTAATGCAATGAACAAGGGTTTGCAATGTTTTCAAAAATGTTATTATTTTCTACTAATTCAAAAAAATTATCAATTTTATCTATAGGTATGATGTATTATTTAAATTTAAATGATATAATACTTCAAACTTTTTCAAAAAATTAAAGAAACAGCATTTCTTTTTCAATACAAACACACTTATTTTTTGCAAATATAAAGAGATTCAATTTTTTCTTTTGAAATTAAAAATTTAGATCTAAGAAAGAAACAAATTAAAAAAAATCAAGTGTAGCATGTCAGGTTCACCAAAATGTGATGTGGAAAAAGATATCCTAGACCTAGTGAATAGATTACTTGGATCAATATTTCTTTGTATCAACATCAGAAACCAAGGTGACAAGGTGACAAGATTGGCTAATAACCTAAAAGGAGAGACAATCTACCCTAGTCTTAGTTCTTTTTTTCCTCGAAAATTGATTGGATTTTTATATGAATTTATTGATTTAATTAAACTATGAAAGCTAATCTAAAAACATAATTTATTTGCACAAAAAAAATTGAACATCAACAAACTGAAGATAGAATTGAGAAGGGTAGACTTTTGTGCACCTGTCCTATAAATTTGAAGCCAAACTAAGAGGACAAGAGTAGTGATGCCCCTATCTAAGAATTGTGAATAAGGATCTCTAACTTTTTGGAATGTAACATAAGGTTTGCACTTGACTTTTCTACTCTGCAATTATTCATCTTTAGATCTTAACCTAGTAAATCATAACAAAATGAGGGAAATGGGTGGATATATAGGATTTTTTCTTCGTCAAACCCTCATTTTGGTATTTCTACCTCCATGAATAGTTGATTTATTGATAGATAAAGTGTGTGCACTCTTAACCTTAAGTCTGTCTAGGGTTGTAATGAGATAAAATAAAAAGAATACTATTCAAGTGCATTAGAAAATGATTCCTTAATGACAAAAGCAAGATCAACCCAAGAGAAATTCAAGTACCCTATGGAAATATAAATGCATAAATACCTTACTTAGAACAACAAGGAGATAATAGTCTGAAGATGAGAACACATTGAAAACAAGTCATTAGGTGCTTGAAGGAAGTCAAAGCTATATCCTAAACCTAGATTCCATCATTTCTTTCCATTGGCATCAAACTCCAATCATTGTGCTAGCTTGATTAATTCTGAAATTCACTTTATAGATCTATTAAAATGGATATATTTTAGTAGATCTTTGTTGTAGTTGTAATTGTCTTTTTTTATTTAATATAATAATTCATCTTTTTATAGTGGAATATAGGAATAAATTAAAGTGTAGGCCCACTCTCCAAAATAAATAATCTTGAAAAATGGGGCAAGATATGGAAACAACAAATGGAAATTGAAAAACCGGCCTTCTTCTATCTAAAATTTAGAAGACGGTATCACAATGAGGTAGGTTGTAAGTGCTTTCCAAGACCAAAGAGAAGTATGTGGTGAGAAAAGTGTGTGAGGGGGAGAACATTAGACTGAAAGCGGGATCAAACATGCTAATCTAAGAATGCAAACTAAGATTAAATATATTAATTTAAGATCTAAACCTACATATATGAAATGAAACTAAGCTATTTTAACATACATAAATGAATCTACGATTACAAAATTGAATGTACAAAATAACGTAGTGTTAGCATCCCATAGTGGAGTGTATTCACCTAATGTTGGGTTGTTCTTATCATTGTGAAGCCTCCAAAGTTCGTGTGCAAAATCTTGATGAGTGATTTTTTTGGTTGGTTGATCAAAGAAATGATGAAGCTCTATCAATGGTGTTCTTGACAACTCTTCATTGCACAAGGTATGTTGATTCTTCGATCCTTATTTGTGAGGAAATGGGTTTGTTATATAGAAAATGAGATTTGAAATGGACGATCAGGATCGTGTTGAAGAATATTTAGATCAACGATCAGAGTGTGTTGAGAGGATTTAGACATGAGAAGATTGAGCAAAGTTGATTGCACAATTTGTGTGATTGAGAAATAGATTGGCTAGTCATGGATTTAGATTGATCAATCAGGATTTAGATTGATCAGTTGGGATTTAGATGGCTTAGTTAGGAAATTGATGGCTTAGTTAGGAATTTGATTGATTAGTTAACAACTTAGATTGCTCAATTAGAAATTTAGATTAATTAGCTAACAAATTAGATTGCTTATTCAGCAATCATAATTTTCTCAATCAAAAAGTGGGTGAGGAATATGAATTAATTGATTTAATTTATTAATTCCTTTTTGGAGTTGAACGTGCAAATGAAGTTTGACTTTTGAAAATAAAGTTGCAATAGTTGATTTATTTTTTATAATTGATTTGAATAGTTTGATTTAATTATTCAAATTTTGGAGGGAAAGTGTCATAATTAAATTATTATGATTTAGTAATTTAATCAACTTAGGGGAATAAGTGATTTAGCGACTTAAATAAATAATTGGCATTATTTAATCAATTGAGATGAAATAAGGTGATATTAAGACTTCATTAAATAAATGTGATTTATTTAATTATTCGAAATGATGAAATGTGAATTAATCAAATAAATGTTTTTTTATTTAATCAATAGCAGAATTAGGGTTTTTAGGACTTTATTAAACAAATGAAATTTATTCAATTTGTCAAAAATGATAAAAAAGTGAATTAATTAAATAATGTTGTATTATTCAATTAATAGAGGAATTAGGGTTTTAGATGTCATTTCGAGGTGGTGTGATGTTGTATGATGTTTTGGGATGTTACAAAATGATTCTGAGATGTTGTGGGATGATTCTAAGATGTTCTGAGACATTATAGGATGATTTTGAGATGTTCTAGGGTGATTCTGAGATGTTTCGAGTCATTCTAGGATGATTTTGAGATGTTATGGGATGTTTCGAGATGATTATGAGTCATTTTGAAATGTTTTGAGTTATTTCAGGATGATTCCAAGAGGTTACAAGATGTTTCTAGATGATTTCGGGTCATTCTAAGATGTGGCGAGATGTTATGAGATGATTCTGAGTCATTTTGAGATGATACGCGATGTTTTGAGATGATTCTGAGTCATTTCAAGATGATACAGGATGTTTCAAGATGATACGAGATGTTCTGAGATGATTCTGAGTCATTTTGAGATGATACAGGATGTTTCGAGATAATTCTAAGTCATTTCAAGATGTTAAAAGAGGCTATTCGATTTTGTTTCATGTTTTCGGTGTTGTTCGATGTTGTTTGATGTTGTTTGATGTTGTTCAGGGTGTGTGATAGGTGTTAAGTCAATTTTACACGTCTAGATTTTGCCCCTCTTTGATACAAAGTACTGGTTGCTTTGTTTCAAAGAATATTGCCCTAGTATTCCCTAGGTGCAAGGGTTGCAAGAGTTTCCCTGGTATGCCCCAGTATGCCCCAGAAAGGATATCATGGATGGTGCCCCCTCGAGAAATTTGGTAAAAAATTTGGATTAAGAACCAAATTTTCCAATAAGCTAATGTGATGCGTTAAGTGCAAGGATTGATTGAAGAAATGGTTAATTAGAAGAAAATGTTAGTAAGATTTTAAGAATAGTTTATGTTGTTATTCATTGGTGAGTTGCTTTTGCTTTGGTTGGAGGCTTCATAGTTTGAACAATCCTGTTTGATGTAGAAAACAAATACGATGCACCAGGGTATTAATGACCAAGGTGACTTTGTATCCATTGCGTGGACTTTGACTCTACAAACAAGGAGTACTCTTGATCATACCAAACATATCAAAACTTTGTTAGAGTGTGTGGGTGAGAATCTTTAAAACATGTCGAACCAATAACACAAGAGGTATTAAGAACCTAACACGCCACTGCTACACAAAATGCTTCGAAACGAATTCCACACACAGAACAAAGCAAGTATTCATTGTGGTAGTATAACAGGAATATCCAACAAATAGAAAACTAAAATCATGCTCAATTGTCATCATTCCTTCCTCACTAAATCCTTATGGACATCCTCGAGAGATCCTAGGAATCAGTCAATAATGTAAATCAAAAAGATAAGACTACAAAAAGATAAAAACAATGTTGTTGTATCACTTGCTCTATATGTTATGGGACTATTATCCAGTGTTGATCATGTCTATCATAGGAACGGATCCGTTAAGACATATCTCAGGATGTTGTTGGGACTTGTCAATAGATAGGAAGTTATACTTGGCTTTTTTTTGTCTTCTTGTGTTCAAGTCTTTGTGATTGTTTGTTTCAAAGTTCTAGCTTTTGATGTTTGCTTTGTTTGTTTGTCTACTTTGGAAAAGGGTGAGTGTGACGATCTGTTTATTATGGATGAACCTTTATTGCAGATAGGTGATGGAAAAAATAGGCTTTTTGAGCTTTTTCAAAGTTTTTGTTCTTTTTGATGTTTATTTGATGTTGTTTTTGTTGTGTTTTCAAGATATCTAAATGTTTGTTTTGGTTTTGTCAATTGTCGATGAGATATAGCAAGGATTCGAGGGGCCTCACATTGCGTTTATGCATTTTGAGAGTTTGGATGTCCTATAGGCATTAGTTTCCTAGCATGCATCTTGTCACTTCTTGTTTTCATCTTGTTATGTTCTTGTTATGCGTGTACAAAGTTTCTTGAGTCAATAACAAAGTTCTAGTGATTTATGACCATCTGAACAATTTTCCTTGCATTTTCTATGTCAGAACCTCACACTTGACCTTTAAACCCTTTCCCTTGATTTAAAATCTCGCTCTTGACATGAAACCTTTTTTTTTATTCATGCATTTGCTCTAAAAGCTCGCACTTGACTGAAAACCTTGCTTTTCCTTGCTCTGGGAGTTGTTTTCTCGCCCTTGCTTAAGAATCTCACACTTGCTTTAAAGTCTTGCATCTGAAAACCTCACACTTTCTCTAAAATATCACTTGATTTAAAACTTTTCTTTTGTTTCATGCACTTGACCTAAAAGCTTGCATTTGCCTTAAAACTTCACTTTTGCTTGCTTTGTGACTTGTAATTTTTACCCTATCTTGAGACGACCATATCTTGGTCATACGGAAGTATTTTTCAGTGTTTTTTTTAAATTGGGTAGAATTTCATGATCTTTGCAATGGTGTAGGTGGTTTTCAGTTTTTGCACAATTAAATTTTCCATTGGTGTTGTGAGCTTGTATTTTCCTTTGTTTCATTTAAAACCCTCTTAGCATTTGCTTATTGTCATCCTAAATGTTGTTTTTCATCATGTTTTGTGTCATTTTGCGTTGCTTGACATGTTCAAAGTGAAACCCTAACATCATGGGTTAAAATAATTGCAGGTGGTCCTCAAACCACTGCAACCGAGGGCAAGCTGACTTCGAGATCTGTTTGATCTAATTATCGGTTTCGTGGGTTTTGCTATTTTATGAATATTTTTGGATTTTGCAATTTTTTTGGATTTGTTTGGATTTTTTATTTTTGACTAAGTTGAAATAAAGCATGTTGGAAACCTAGTGGAAGCGACCTAAGGCCTCAAGGGCTAATTAGCCTTGCCAACGTTGTACACACAAAGATCGCGTAGTTCGACCGTTTGACTCAAAGCATAAACTTGTTTTTGGGATAAAAAAATTCTTGGATTGATGTTCCACTTCCATGTCTAGAGGATATGTTGTGGTAAATATACTTGAACTAGTTGTGGGGTTCAAGCAAATGTTGATATCTTAGATTGTTTGAGTGAAGGAATAATTCAATGATGTTGTTTTGATGTTTTTTAGATGTTTTTGATTTTTTATTTTAAAAAGTTTGGATTTTTACCCTTTTGCGTGGAGCATAAGATGTTGAAAACTTGGATTGATACTTCACTTTGTTTTTCTAGAGGATATGTTGTGGAAAAGCTTAATTTGAACTAGCTATGGGGTTCAAGCAACTATTGATATCTTAGAATTTTTGAGCAAGGAATAATCCATGTTGTCGTCATCTTTGAAGGTTACCTTGGTAGTGTGTTGGGAGTACACCTTGTTGTTGAGACAAACTATTTTGAAGGTTACCCTGATAGTGCATTGGTGGTATACCTTGTTGATGGGATGAATTGTTTCAAAGGTTACCCTGATAGTCCATTGGTGGTATACCTTGTTGTTGGGATAAATTCCTAGATTGCAATGTGAGCTAGAAGACAAAGATCAAGATTAATTTTGAAGAAAGATGCCTACATTTCCCCCATTGTCTAGTAATGTAGGTGATGAATTATCTCATGATATGATAACATGTTTGGATAGAGTAAGCCCTTTTGGAAAATGCCTCATGGCTCAAATAATGTTGGATAAGATAGGATCAATGATAGTGACCCATGTCAAGATGTTTCTCATAAACAAGTGTAAAGTGTTCACCAAACATTTGTCAAGATCAAGATAAGTTAGATTTTGGAAACAATGGCTTAGGTTTTTTATGGATAAGCTGAGATTCTTCCACCTAAAATAGTGCACGTATATGCTCGATTCTTACACATGAAGCCTTTTTGCCAATTTTTCATCATGGTACTTGTCCAAAGTACCACCATAGTGGTTTTCACTGGAAGACAATTTTTCTCTTGACTATTTTTCTTGATTTTTTTGATGTCACACAATACACCTATTTACTAGGTTTTCATCATGGTGAGTTTTTCGCTCATGTTGGACCACCTGGTGGTGCTGATGTAGATGTTGTTGGTGTTGATATGGTTGTTGTTATTGTCATGGAATGCCAACGATATCCTTCTTAAAGGATTTTTTTTGCTAGGATATGGGCGCTTGAATGTAACCCCTGATAACTCTTGTCTTCCTTGTCGATATTGGAGTTAACCTTACCTTGATGTGCACATCACGATAGAGTGACCTTAGAGTCTTTATGATAAAGAGTTGCTTCCAAGACATGGTCAATGTGAGATTTGGATATCATGGATGGAAAAATACGTTGAGGGATATGATATTTAGATGGATTGGTCAAATGTTTGGAACCTTTGACTCTCCAAACTTGGGATGATGAGCAATGATGGGTGGATATGGACATTTAATTGGGACCAATGTCTTGATATACTTTGTAAGTTACTCTCGAAGCTTTATTTTGCATTGTTGAACATCTTTGATGGATGAACTTCCCTTTTTTATTTTTCCCCATAGTTTCTTTGACTAATGGAGTTTGATAGGGATGATTTTCTTGTTTTTTCTTTTGTATCCATTTGAATTTTTTTGCCCATTTTTCTTTGTTGATTATTTTTCTTCAATGACTTGTTTTTTTATTGGGTATATCTTTTTCTCTTGTTGTTGGTCCCAATAAAAGGGTGGAAATATGTGTGGATGATGATTCATGGTATGGCTAGTTGTAGTGTTGGTAGCAGTTTTATCATAAGGACCCTCCATGCTCCCTATGCTGGTGTTTGCATTAGATAAAGTTTACCCCAATATTATGGAGGTATCCCTGATATGTTTAGATTCCTTTGAATAACCAATACCTTGATGCTTAGGATTTCTAATAATTTGCACTAGTTCTAGGATACCCTATTCATGTAGGCCTAATCCTTTGTCTTGATACTGAATTCGTTGAGAGAGTTTATTTGCAATGGGATATGTCTCACCTTGGAAACAAAGTGTCAATCCTTCTCTTCTCTATTGTGGATCTTTAAATGTGGTATATTCCTCACTAATAGGCTCCTTTAGATGTGGGATACATTCTTGATTGATATCTTCAACCTGATCCTATGAAATATCAGATTTTAATGCTTCTTTAAGAGGTTTTTTTGATTTACTACCCACACAAAAGTCTTCCTCATGATTCATTTTTTATATATCTTCATAGGATTTTTTTGATTCACAACTTATATATAAGTATTCTTTATGATCCATTTTTTATATATCTCCATAGGATGTTTCTGATTCACAACTTATGTATAAGTCTTCTTCATGATCCCTTTCTGATATGTCTCTAGCTTATGTTATGTCTTGATCTTGTGTACATATGTTAAGAGTAGGAGAATCTTGTTCTTTGGTAATGATATAAAGAGTATGGGACTCTTGTCTTAGATGAAGATCATCTATATGTCCATTAGGAGTAAGCATTTCATGGGTAGATGTATGTGTGCTTAGTATATGGATTTGTTCTTCTTTTGGAAAACCTTGGATGTCTTGGAGATATCTACCAAGTCATTGTAGTATTTTGATGGTAAGGTTTCTTGATCTTGATTTTGTGTGGTATTATCTTTGACATTCTTTATATCACATTCTTTGCATGGATCGATTTCAAAGAAGGGATTGCTTGTAAAGGATCCTCGACTTTCCTCAAAATATGGACATATGGGTAATGACTCTTGGCTTAGATCTTCTGCTTTGGGTATATGTGTTGGATCAAGAGTCTCTTGATCATCAAGATGTACTACCATGAGGTTGGATTATGTCAATATATCTTGGACTGGGCCATTGCTAGACTTGGGTAGTTGATTTTGATCATGCTTGGGAATAACTTCTTGATTTATGTCCTCTTGCTCACTAGATTATGTAGAAACATTGTCAATGTGATTGGTGATAGATAGATCTTGATCGTTGCTTTCAACTTTTTAGGTTGAGAAATTATCATTTTTTTCATTGGTAGATGGCCCTTGAATGTCATTTTTAATAGATATTTATCCCTAATCAATGAGGTCTTAGATGAGGTATTTGAGTGTTGTGCATTTTTTCATTATGTGACCCTTGATTTTGTGGAACTCACATTATTCATACTAGTTATATCAAGGGAGTTTAAAGCTTGGTTCACCATAAGTTGGATTATCGTTGATTTTGATAAGTTCTTGTTGTACTAGTTTGTGCATGATTACCTCTAAAGTTTCTCCCAAAGGGGTGAATTTCCTTCCTGGTTGGTAATCTTTCCTCTATGGTTTTTCTTGATTGCTTTTCTCTCGATTTTGCAAAATTCCTTGATTATGTGTTTGAGGTATATTTTGATATTGCACTTGAGGTAAATTTTGGTGTTGCAAAACTTCTTGATACTATGATTGAGGGACATTTTGATATTGCACTTGACGTACACCTTGGTGTTATGAAACTTATGGATATTATGGATATTGGAAGTGTTGTTCATGTGGATATTGAGGTGTTTGAGGATTGTCAAGATGTTGATATGTAATGTTCTGACTTTGCACATGGCATTAGCGATACATCAGATTTTGATTTCATTTAATTTCCTCAAGATCTCTCTCAATTTTATTTAGGGAAATTTGATGTTCTGGACTTATTCCTTGATGGTGGTTTTGAAACCCTTGATTTTGTTGCCCTACTTGATGTTGTGACCCTTGATAAGAGTAATTCAAGTAATAAATTGGCATGTTTTGGGGAGGTTTTGATACTGAATAACCTATCATAAGGTCACTTGGTTTATAACCTCATGGGCCAATTATGTCATTTATGGTGTTTTTTCGGTTGGATACTGGTGTTGTTCTTGCTTGCTTCCATTTTGTTCCTATGTTGTGATATCTTGGTTGTCATAAACAACTCGGGTCCCCTGTGGGAGAGTGGTGTAACGTTTAAACTCTCTAGGTGACTCAAATCCTAAAGACTTGATGTTGTCCTATAGATTATGTGAGATATTGGAACTGTTGGAACAAACCAGGATTTTGATAATAGTAGAAGGAATACAAGTTTGGATTGTTCCTTGAAGCACGTTTGTAAAATTTGTATACAAACCTAGTTCTGGTTTCATGAAGTGCCCAAAGGTGTTTCTTGCGAGCTTTTGGACTAAGATGCCTAAGTTTGAAATGATGACTTGTAGACTTTACCTTATGGATCTTGACTTTGCATGAGATCATGAAGAGGATGTTTATTGCCATGCGAGTTGTGGTAATACAGGTCTTCCTACTGCTATGTTAGCTTTCTCTTCCTCTTCATCTAGTATAATTGATGTGGTGAGAAACTGGTGAGGTGTTTCATTTTTTTGAAATATGAAGGTTCTCTAGCTTCTTATGATGTCAATTTGCTCACCTTCGATGTATGTGAGACTAGGTTGAAGGATCGGTGCTACGCGGTCTAGTTGCTGAACTGGGGTAGTTGGTCGCTAGATGACCATAAATTTTTATGGTGTTTTGGGATGGTTGTTGTGAAGCTCAAGACTCTAGGGTTTGAGTGCTATTTTGGAATGGTACTACTTTTTGGAAATCAAAATTTGAAGAACTAGGGTCCATATTCCACTTCCTTGTCCAGAGGATATGTTGCAAGGAAGATTACTTGTACTATCTACGAGTCCCAAGTAACTATTGATATCATAGACATTTGAGTGGAGGAATGACCCTAATGGTTTGTTTGATTTTGATTTCAAATAGGTAGGATGGAAAATAATGGATGTGGGACTATCTGACCTTCTGGATTTCCAATTGTTTTGGTTCGAACAATGATCTTATAAACAACTTTCTCTCAAATTTTTCTTCGTGTCTAAAGTATGGCAAGTGATAAAACAACACTTGGAATGACTCAACAAGCATGGACTTATGTGACATTCATGCCTATAACTTAGGTTGTGAAATCACAACACCCAAGCCATAGTTCCTAAATTTTTACTTTGAATAATGTAACTTGAAATCAAAGCCATAATATTCAAAAACTTTTAAGGAAATATCCTTTCAAAGGGGTGAAAAAATAAGGCTTCTTTCACAAGTATGCACTAAATCAAAGGGTTTGTGGTTCAACCATTTCGTTCAATGTTTATTTTGAATGTGTTATTTTTCTTTAAATCAATCATAGAATTTTATGTCAAATTGTTTTGAATGTAATGGGAAAGTTTAACATAAACTAGCAATTACAACCCTAGGGGATAGAAACCATTCTCCTAGGTAGGCTTGCCTCATGCTCTGAAGAGATGATTTTACATGCAATTTATGGCACGGGCTTGTAGTCGGACATGGCAAGTAACTTCTCGAAATTAAATTTTGATGCACCACTTTCACATAATGTTTTTGGATAATAGGGTGGCCTCTAAAACAATTTGGTTCTTAGTGATAACTATGAATGCAAAAATCTGACACTCACTCACTGGCCACTTAAGGCTCTTTAACCATTCCCGTTCCAATTAAGGCATGGGATTAGGTGCAGTTTGTTGTTAGTGCAGCTTGAAGCTACTTTCTTATGATTTCACAACCTTTAATATAGCCCACCAGTAAACATGCTTCAAGAACTTGCAATGAGTTCTCCAATGCATGATGTATCTCAAGGCAAGCCCCCTCTTTAAGGTAAACTTGAAAAATAAAGTGCAATGATAAAAAAATGTTCTTTCGCTCACCCAAGATCGCCAAAAGGTTTGAGGGGAGAAGATAAAACACTTCAGCTTTGTCAATCAATGAATGCACAATGAACAATCCATAGCGAATTGATTCTTTTTAGACACCTCAAGTGGTGTTATTCCCAACAATATGTGAATAACATAAACAAATTGTTCTTTTTATTTGCACCAATAGGAAGTATTTAGGATATCAGTCAGTTAAAAATAGCAATGGTGCAATACAAAAGAAATAACTTGTTCATTTTAAGCTCCAAATTTGAGTATTTCTAAGAAAATAGTCTTGGTCTTTAATTGGTCAACAAATGTAAATCGTGTGTGTGTCAACAAAATGGAAATCATTTGTGCTCTTTTTAGGCACCAAATTTAAAGTTCCTAAGTTAAGAAAACAAGAAATTGATTCATTTTTAGATCCCAAAATTGAAGTGTTTTTTTTGTTCTTTTTATGAGCACCAAAATGAGAGTTCCTAAGTTAAGAAAACATGAAATTGGTTCAATTTTTAAAACACTAAATCAAAATGTGAGTTTGTGTTTTTTTTTTTAGAGCACCAAAATCAAGTTCCTAAGTTAAGAAAGCATGAATCGGTTTAATTTTTAAAACACTAAAATCAAATGTGATTTTTGTGTTTGTTTGTTTTAGAGAACCAAAATCAAGCTCCTAAGTTAATAAAAATTTGATTGTAGATCTAAAAATCTTGGACTGATTGTCTTCCCTACAAAAAACATGTTAATGTCACTTGAATCCTGTATCAAATATGTTAATACTTATTTACACATCCAAAAACAAGCAAACATTAGTGGAGAATTTAATTACAATAGTGCAGGATCTGTGCACTTGTCTGTCAAAGCAACTACTTACTTCTTAGAGAAAATGCTCAGGGAAAAATTGCAAATGCTCAGTTTCAAAATCAGATGCTCAAATCTCCATGTAGATGCTAACACAGTGTCAAAATAATATGCGTAGGTTTTGAAGAAAAAGCACTGGTCTTGATGCAAAAGCGTAGTTCCCATGCCAACTGTGTAATTCTCATTACAACTACTCCATTTTCTTGATAGTCAAGTGTGCAAGTTTTCTGGGCAGTGCGTGAAAACACTATCAAGTGTGTTTCTGGGACTTGCAACTTCAAAATGGCTTAAATAAATGTTAGAGGAGGGGACAAGGGTCCCACCAGGCATTCCAGAATGTGTGAGTGGGAGAACGTTAGACTGAAAGCGGGATCAAACATGCTAATCTAAGAATCTAAACTAAGATTAAACATATTAATCTAAGATCTAAACCTACACAAACGAAATGAAACTAAGCTATTTTAACATACATAAATGAATCTACGATTATAGAATTGAATGTACAAAATAACTTAGTGTTACCATCCCGTAGTGGAGTGTATTCACCTAATGTTGTGTTGTTCTTATCACCGTAAAGCCTCCAAAGTTCATGTGCAAAAGCTTGATGAGTGACTATTTTGGTTGGTCGATCAAAGAAATGATGAAGCTCTATCAATGGTGTTCTTGACAGCACTTTGTTGCACAAGGTATGTTGATTCTTCAATCCTTATTTGTGAGGAAAGGGGTTTGTTATATAGAAAATGAGATTTGAAATGGAAGATCAGGATCGTGTTGAAGAATATCCAGATCAACGATCGAAGTGTGTTGGGAGGATTTAGACATGAGAGGATTGTGCAAAGTTGATTGCATAATTTGTGTGATTGAGAAATAGATTGGCTAGTCAGGGATTTAGATTGATCAGTCAAGATTTACATTGATCAGTCTGGATTTAAATGGCTTAGTTAGGAAATTGATGGTTTAGTTAGGAATTTAATTGATTAGTTAACAACTTAGATTACTCAGTTAGCAATTTAGATTGATTAATTAACAAATTAGGTTGCTTAGTCGACAATTGTAATTTGCTCAATCAGAAAGTGGATGAGGAATATGAATTAATTTATTTAATTAATTAATTCTTTTTTGGAGTTGAACGTGCAAATCAAGTTTGACTTTTGCAAACAAAGTTGCATTAGTTTGATTTGATTTTTTATAATTGATTTGAATAGTTTGATTTAATTATTCAAATTTTGGAGGGAAAGTGTCATAATTAAATTATTATGATTTAATAATTTAATCAACTTAGTGGAATAAGGTGACTTAGCGCTGTAATTAAATAATTGGTGTTATTTAATCAATCGGGACGAAATAAAGTGAGATTAGGACTTCATTAAATAAATGTGATTCATTTAATTGGTCAAAATGATGAAATGTGAATTAATCAAATAAATGTTGTTTTATTTAATCAATAGTAGAATTAGGGTTTTTAGGACTTTATTGAATAAATGAAATTTATTTAATTTGTCAAAAATGATTAAAAAAAATGAATTAATTAAATAATGTTGTACTATTCAATTAATAGAGGAATTAGGGTTTTGAATGTCATTTTGAGGTGGTGTGAAGTTGTATGATGTTTTGGGATGTTACGAAATGATTCTGAGATGTCACGGGATGATTTTGAGATGTTTTGAGACATTACGGGATGATTCTAAAATGTTCTGAGGTGATTTCAAGATGTTCTGAGTCATTTCGAGATGTTACAAGATGTTCTGAGACAATTCTGAGTCATTCTGAGATGTTCCAAGTTATCCTAAGATGATTCCAAGATGTTACAGGATGTTTCGATATAATTTTGGGTCATATTAAGATATTGGATGTTCTGAGATGATTCTAAGTCATTCCAAGATGATACGAGATGTTTTGAGATGATTTCAAGTCATTTTGAGATGATACGAGATGTTTTGAGACTATTTCGAGTCATTCTGAGATGATACAAGATGTTTCAAGACAATTCTAAGTCATTCTGAGATGATACGGGATGTTTCGAGACAATTTTGAGTCATTTCAAGATGTTACGGGAGGTTTTCGATGTTGTTTGTTGTTCGATGTTGTTCGATGATGTTTGATGTTGTTTGATATTGTTTGATTTTGTTCAATGTTGTTCAATGTTGTTCGATGTTGTTCGGGGTGTGTGATAGGTGTTAAGTTAATTTTCCATGTCTACAATTTAAAGGTACAACAAAATACAAATAGAAATGAAGCAGAGGAGAGAGATGGCAGGTTGGAAGAAAACCATTCTACCTGTAATAGGGAAATGGTGTTGTTTGAACCGTTACAAATGATTTTTTTGGAGGATAATGACCAAATAGAGGAAGGAGAGGTGATTCCTCAAATTCCACCATTAATGTTGGAGTTCCCAATACAGAAGGACGATCTGGAAGATGTTTTCTTGGATGGTGGAAATTCGGTTCATAGCAAGGAGGAAGATGGTATAGATATTCTTGAGGAATGACATATTTGTCAAACTATGAAGGCCTCATCTTCAATAGTTGGGAGAAAATTGCTTAAACAGAAACGGGAGGAAGAGGCCCAAAAAGGCAACCAACCTTCAATCAAGACTTACATGAAAAGATCTAAGGAAGCATGCCCCTCCCTTGGATGGAAATGAGGATCCTCACTTGGAACATTAGGGGTTTAAATGCGCCTAACAAAAGGTGACTGGTGAAGCGCCAATTGGAAATCCAAAAGATAGAAGTGGTTTTACTGCAAGAAACAAAATTAGGAGAAAAGGAAGCAATTTCTTTCTTGAAAGCCTGTAAAAATTGGAAAGGATATTTCATGGAGGTGGCGGACCTAGCAGGTGGTCTTGGCATGCTTTGGAACCCAAATAGTGTAGAAGTGGAGATAACCTCTAAAAATCAAAACTAGATGAAAGCAAAGGTAAAAATCTTAAGCAATGCAAAAGTTTTTAAATTGTTCAATATTTATGGGCCCATAAAATCAGAAGAGAAAAAGGAATTATGGGGTGTCTTAATAAAAGAATTAGATCAAGAAAACACGATAATAGGGGGGGACTTTAATGCAATCTTATATTTAAGCAAAAAAAGTGGTGGAATCAGGAAAGTGTCCTAGTCTCAAAAAGATTTTGCCAAATTTGTAGAAACTACCAATTTAATAGATGCTAAAATAGCCAATGGTGTTTTCACATGGAACAATAGAAGGTTTAGTTTCACTAACATTGCAGACAGACTAGATAGATTTCTAGTTTCAGAAGATTGGTTGTAGGTTGATAACCCTCTGAAGGCTTTGGTGAGACCCATTTTCATTTCGGATCATTTTTCAATGGAGCTTCAATTGGAAATGGAGAAAAAACAAACAAAGGGGCAATTTAAATTTCAAAAATTGTGGTTGAGGAAGGAGGGGATGGTAGATTTAATGAAATCATGGTGGAATGAGCCAATCCAATGTAAAGGCGCGAAAATGTTTGTATTCCATAAAAAATTGTGTAGGACGAAAGAGAAACTAAAGCTATGGAATAAAAATGTTTTCAAAAAAAAAATTTGAAGAAAAGAAAAGGATAGAAAGTTAACTAGAAGAGCTAGGGTAAAAAGTAATAAAAGATGGTATGAAAAATGTAGAATTTCAAGAAGAAAGAAAGTTGCTTGAAGAGTATAATGAGGTTCTAGCTCGAGAAGAATGTTATTGGCACACAAAATCGCATAAAATGTGGCTAAAGGAAGGAGATTTAAATACCAAGTTTTTCCATCATACAACAAATATAAAGTAGAGTCGTGTCGCGCCAGCGCCGCCGGTCATGTTAAAAAGTTTACCAGGCGCACTAAAGAAAAGAAGGGGTTGGGGCCCTAGCTCGGTTGGCTAAATCTTTCCTGTTGCAGGAGGTTGGTCACGAGGTCTAGTCTCCCCACCCCCCGTGGTACCGGAGGGCGTGTCGCGCCAGCGCCGCCGGTCACGTTAAAAAGTTTACCAGGCGCACTGCAGTTTATAGGGGGTCGTGCTACCCGATTCCTGCAGTCTAATAAAAAAAAAAAAAACAAATATAAAGTAGAGTTGGAAAAAAATTAGTGAAATTAAAGATGAAAACGGAATAGTGTTTCAAGGCGAAGAGGATATTCAGAGGCTAGGTGTTGCTTTCTTCGAGAATTTGTTGGAAGGGATGGGGTCGGTGAACATTTTATCCCTCAACATACTTGATGGCATATAGAGGTTGGTATTTTGGGAGTATAATGAAATGCTTGAGGCAAAATTTACTCAAGAAGAAGTGAAGAGGGTTGTTTTTTACCTTCAATCGGAGAAGTCACCAGGGTCAGATGGCTTCAGCACATTATTTTATCAGGTTTGCTGGGAGTTTTTGGGTGTTGAGGTGGTAGGGGTGGTGGAGGAATCATAGAGGAAATCAACAATCTTGAAAGATCTAAATAACACAAACATAGGGTTAATCTCGAAGAAAGAATCTTGTGAAACTTTCACTAAATTTAGACCTATCTCACTATGTAACACAATATATGAAATAATCACGAAGGTAATGGTGAATCAGTTGAAAATTGTTCTATTGAAGGTGGTGTCTCTGGAACAAAGTGGATTTGTTCTAGGCAGAAATATCACTGATGGGATAATTGTGGCACATGAAGTCGTGCACTCTCTAAAGAAATTGAATAATGAAGGTATGTTGGTGAAATTGGACTTAAGCAAGGCCTATGATAGGGTTCAATGGTGTGTCCTAATCAAAACAATGAAGAGAATGGGAGTAGGACAAAATTGGTTGAAATGGATGTTCTGTTGTATATCATCACCAAGATATTCAGTTCTGATTAATGGAAATCCTTGTGGTTTTTTTGTGGGGTGAGAGGGTTAAGGCAGGGGGGTCTAATCTCGCCTTTCCTCTTCGCAATTCTGATGGATCCTTTAAGCAAATATATCTCGAACAAGTACAGGTGTGATCATTAGAAGGGGGTGGAGCTTGCTCCTGAAACTCCAATTGTAACACATCAATTTTTCACGGATGATACCTTATTCTTTGGAAAAGCCTCAAAGGGGGAAGCAAGGGTAATGAAGGATGTGATAGAGGTGTTTGCAATGGAGGCGGGCCAAAAGGTAAACGCAAAAAAATCCTGCATGTTCTTCTTCAACACGCAAAAAGTAATCCAACTGCGTATTTTAAACATTCTTGGTTTCAATAAAGGAAGGCTACCAACAAAATATTTAGGTGTCCCATTGTTTGAAGGTTAAATAAAAGCAAGTCTATGGGAGGATTCGTTGAATAAATATAAAACAAAGGTGGATTCGTGGAAAGGGCATTGGCTTATGCTAGTAGGTCATCTTATAATGGTTAAAGTGGTGGTAGCAACCATATCGATTTATCTAATGGCTTGTTTGGAGATGTCGAGAAAGTTGGTTAAATGAATAACGACCTGTCAAAGAAAACTAGTTTGAGATGGAGCGCAGGAAAGAGAGTGTATTCCGCTGATTGGTCGGGATACTCTACTGAAACCAAAAGAGGTTGGTGGAGTGGGAGTTAAGGATTTGAAGCTCCAAAACGAGGCTTTTGGAAAAAATTTGGCTTGGTGCATCTTCAAAAACCTAGAGGCACAGTGGTCTAAAATCCTGAAAGTGAAGTATCTAGATTCAAGAGATCCCGAGAGGATATTCGCAATCGCTAACCCTCAAAGAGGTTCTGCATTGTGGTAAGAAGTGGAAAGCTAATAATTGATCACCTCTCATGGATAATCAAGGATGGATCGAGGGCGTCCTTCTGGAATGATTCATGGAATGGATATGTTCCTTTGGACTCCTTACTAAATATAGAAGAGGCTATCCACTTGACATCTTTGGAGTATGGAGAGTGTGTGGCATCGTTTGTAAATTTGAGAAGGGAATGGGGAAGATGGGAGTTCGAATGGAAAAAAAATTGAAATGTTGGAAGGTGGTGTAAGGACACAACTGCTCGAAGAACTAAGTAAAAGTTTTATATCTTTCACAGGAGAAAGGGATTCTCTAAGTTGGTGCGCTGTGAAATCGGGCAAATTTTCAGCTAGGATTGGTTACAAGGTACTGAAAAGGGACCATGTTGAAGAAGAATGGCCAAAAGATCTTCTATGGGGAAAATTTGTTCTCTCAAAGGCCGAAGCCTTTTCCTGGATGGCTATGCACAACCAAATCTTAATAGGCGAAATAATGATACGGATAGGTTTGGTTGGATAGTTTAGGTGCCCGTTATGTGAGATGATGGAGGAAACAACAAATCACTTGTTGATTGGGTGTGTCTTTGTGCAGAGTTGTTGGCACTTTGTTTATGAGAAGTTGGGGTGTAAAGGTCCTTTTTAGAATGATTTCAAAAGTGGTATTTAATTCTTGGCCACAGTTGAATTCAGGTTCTACATATGGTGGCTTAAGGCAGGCAGTGCCTGCAATGGTGGTTTGGCAATTGTGGTGTGAGCGTAACAATAGAATTTTCAATGGGAAATACTCAGATGTGTCTATGGTCAAACAAAAGGTTGAATATGGAATCTCGGAGCATTTCAACGTAGTATCTCAAAATTGTAGGTTTAGTTATTTCTCCAAATGGGACAGCCTGATGGAAAATCAGTGGTTGTTGATTAAGAATAGAAATGCCCATATAATGAAGCAAAGTCTAAGGTGGGAAGGGGTGAGGTGGTTGCTCCCGCCAAGAGGAAGGTTAAAGCTGAACTTTGATGGGGCCTTGAAGGGTAACCCGGGGCCCTCTGGTGCTGGCTTCATGATAAGGGATTATGAAGGGTTGGTGGTGTGGGTTGCATCAATAAAGCTACAGGATGGATCAAATAATGATGTGGAAGTGGTTGCACTCTATGAATGGTTAACATTTTGCGTAGATAAAAATCTATTGGTGCTTGAAATTGAAGGTGATTTCGAGGTGGTTGTTCAGGCAGTAAGCTTGCGTCATGCTCCAAGCTGGAAACTTTCATGTTGGGTCGACAAAATAACTCCTTTGTTGGATCTCTTGGAGAATTACTCAATAGGCCATGTGTTTAGGGAAGAAAATTCCATAGCTGATGTGTTGGAAAATGCGGAAGTTTTCCAAGTTTTAATCATGAAAGGCTCGGATAATCTTGGTTCATGGGAAAGCCTAGCAGTTGTAGCAGTGGTCGGCTAATGGGTCACGGGTTTGGTCTATTTTGGAAGAAGGTATCTCAACATGGCCTCTGTAAAGTCTTATCGCGGGCTTGGAATGGATAGAAAATTGTCCTAGTGGATCAGTTTTGGTTTATAGCTGCTAGTTCGACGGCATAAAGAAGAGCTTTGTAGGCTCCATATCATTATGGACTGCCAAACTCTCTGGTTCACCCTTCCTCAAAAGGATATTTTGCTAGAAGGCCACACATGCTCTCTATTAGATTTCTCTATTTATGACCTGTCGGATGAATGGCTAGGCACCAGTAAAGGGTTGAAGCGGGGTAGTGCAAGTTGGTAAAGATGGTGGTTGAAGTTTTGGCCCTATGCAGATGTTACAGGATCTTGGCAGGAAGAGGTGAATACAAAGAAGATATTCTGGAAACCTACGAAGCCTAGATATCATGCCTCTTTAAAATTCCGACGGACGAGCTAGTTGATGTGATAATGAAAGTGATCAGGGCTCATAGATTGAAGGGGGATCACTTGCATGATGGTATAATGTTGGGCTATTTTTTCATCAATATGTTGTACTCGAACAAAAGCAAGGAGATTGTTAGGAAATGCATGAATCTGTTGGCTGATGTGCATAAGGAGGCAGCCACTTTGGCGTTAGAAGCAAGTGAGGAGTGGCTAGCTGAAGGGTTTATGTGCAGTGTCATAGGTGTGGAGAAGACTCGTGATCACCATGAAATGCAAGAAGTGGTGGATTTATTCATTACAGTGGTGTTGGAAAAAGATTTGTCCATCTTCTTGGAGTATGTAGCGGCAAACAATGAAGTTCTATTGGATTCTACAGTGGAAAGGCTAACAGATCTTGGTCTTGGTGTTATCACTATTCTTTCTTGTGTTGAGTAATTGGTTTATGTGCGTATGTAATTTTCTTGTGTAGCGTGTGTTGTTCTAGTGTGTGGCTCGGCCAATTAGGTGGTTCTTGGCTGAGCAGGTTTCCTAAAATGTGTAATTTCATTTTGCTTTTAATAGAAGTGTGCTACCCATTAAGGTAGCAATTTTCAAAAAAAAAAAAGTGTAGGTCCACTAATTTAAATTTAATTTTTAGAATTAATTTATCATCAAGTCTCAATTTTGAATTCACATCTCTAAAATTAGAGGGACATAAACAAAAAAATCTTTTTTTTTTGAGAAAGCACCTGGATTAGGGTGCTAGCACCCCTGTCCAGCCCTTTTGCACACATTCAAATTTGATTTATATATTTAGGTTCTACTTAATCAAGACTCATTGAAAAAACTAGCACTTGCCAAGGTTAAATTGGTGAAATATGTTAGAGAAGGCACTCTTAGGTAGCATTGGCATGTTCTCCTAGGATGAAAGGAAAGTTCAAGGGTAGGGAATGTTTCTAAAATTTATTAATGGATTGTACACTAAATAAAGTCCTAAATAAAGTGTGAAATTGTACTTTCACCTTTAGAGAGTACAATTTCCAATGTTACAAGAATGATTACCTTTTTTTCAAAACCTTTGAAAAAGATATTTTATAACTAGGTGGAATAGAAAGGTTCTTAAAGGATTTTCATTTAAATTTAAATATTTCACCCTCACAAATTTCGATATAATCACTAACTTTGACCCTCAACATGTTTAAAAACCAAACGAGAATTTGTAAGGTCCCCCCTCTGAACAAGAACTTGATGACCATTACACAATTCCTCCTAAAAGTAAGTTTTTTCTCAAAATTCCAATTTTTTTAGTTGAATCCAAATATTTAACCAACATAAATCTACACCATTTATTTTATAGATTTGCATACATATACTAGACTAACTTTTCAATGTAGTAACCCTACACCAATTTTTTTTATTTTTCATTATAGAAAATGTAAATGCAAGTTTGTGCACTATCTAATCCAAGTTCCTAGTGTGGACAAGGTGAGAGCATATGATGTTTGGAAAACACACACTCTATCTAGATGAATGTGCTATTGAAATGTAAAGATGATAACATGACCAAAGCATGCAAGCATCAAATATGACCCAAATCAACACCTCTTCAATATACAAGAATACACAAAGAATGAAGAGACATTGGCATATTACAATAAAATATAATCAAGCCAAAATAGTTGATTATATGTGGATCTAAATAATGTCAAAATAGACTTTAAATATAGAGGGGTTTAGTAGTTAACTGACCAAGACCTTCAATGATAAATGCATTAACTAGTGATACACCATCTAGTTTTATAATATCTTAAATATGAAATGCACAATTCTCTGGCAGTACTACCTTCCAAAGTTAAAATAATATGAGCATGGAATGCACTAAGTAGAACTGAGAATGATATTGATAAGAGAAACTAGTTGCACATACTAATAATCTTATTTAAAATAATGAACTATATATAACATAGTCCATAAAATTATAGTTTGATGTTATACCATTCAAATGGACTTAATAAATTGAAGTGCACTACCAAGGAGGGTTAAGTGATTATGTATAATGATTATTGGAGACCTCAAAACTCAATAAACATTATTCAAAATCGTCATATTATACTATTTGGGTAAAAAATATCTTTCATTCACCATACTTAATACCCCAAACCATTGTATAAGCACCATCTAATTGTACAATAGAAAAAACACTATTATATGGCCCAATATTTAGAGACAAATTCCTCTAAAATTACTCTAATTATTGCTAAAAAAAATAATAATGCATGAAATAAAGAAGTCCAACCCTCTCAAAGCTCCTAAAATGGCTCCTAAATTAAAACTAAAACTAGGATTGTAAACATTCATAAACTTGCATATTAAAATATCCTAAAACACATCAAAATAATTCATTATCAACAACAAATTGGAAAAAAAAAACTCAACGTTCAACAAAATGGTGATTTTTGGATCAAATCACTTAACCATCTAGAAGGGTTTTTTTCCCAAAACTAGATTCACCAAAGATATTTCATTCTTAAGCAAATAGGGACAATTCATGTTATTTCACCAAAGCAAATGAAATGAATAATTAGTAACCCTTCTTCTAAAGACCCAAGCTCCTTTGTAACCTTTTTTAGAATTTTTTAAGGAAAAGGTTTTTATCTTTTTCACTTTTTTTTCAAAAAATTGTATTTTTTCATTTGCTTTTTTGAAGATGTGATTTTTTCTTTTTCATAAAAACACTTTTTTCTCTTTCATTAAGTTTTTTTAAAAATAGTTTTCCTTAATAAAATTATATAAAGTATTCTTATGACAACTTTTCAGCATCTTGAATCTAGTGAGACTTTATTTGCACACGTAAAACATCTTTTTATATAATTAAATATAAGTTTTCATTTAATTTTACTTATTTGACAACTTTAGCATTGAACCATCTAATAATTTAATTATTTTCTACACAACCACCAAAGTTACAAATAATATTAAAATGGTATAGAATATGAATTTTGACAACACCTCCAATACTTTAAATTCATAGGATAATCTATATGAAAGTTAGTTCTCTCCCAAGATGATAAACTTCTCCAAGAACTATGGAGTGCTCCCAAAATATTAGATTCGCACATAGAAAGTGGTGTGCACATATTGGCTCCAAGAACTTGTTATCGCTGTTAGAATTTTCTTCCCAAAAATTTGGCACTCTCCAAGAAAGTTGGAGTTTCCAAGAATGTTGAATGGATCAAAAATGGGATGTTACATTCACCAAGTGCTAAATTATGAGATTCTTAATTATTAATTTCAACCCCACCTGACAACTTAGGTTTAAAAACATTTTTCCAAAATAAAAGTGTAATGCTTTATTATCTAAGTTACCTTTCTTTTAAAAAATCTTACAATCTTAAATTTATTTCTAACAGAATACCCAAAGGAATAAGTAGCATTATAATTAAATAAATTGGAATAGCTAAAAGAACTACTTTACTCATTGTAATATTACCTACCAAATTCATTTATTTACCCTTCCAAAAGAATTTCTTATTTTGAATGGAAGAGAGAATGCTACTCCAAAAATATTTTTGAACATTTTCTACAAAAAAGAGTTCCAAAAGAAGGGATAAATACAACCTATACTCTAATTCTTTTGAGATCCTACTTGAAGACGTAGAGAAGAGTTAAGGAAAAAATATTTGATTTGTTAGATTAACCATTTGTCCTAACACTAAACAATAATCCAAATTACTTTCTTAATAATGTTAGCTTCTAAGAAAGTATTTGTCACAAAGAGAATAATATCATCTAAAAAAAATGAATGGGTTATAGGTTCTAAAAAACCTAATATTTTTGCACCTATCTCATTATTTTGTCTATTTTGAGCCTTAACTGGCTTACTCAAAGTCTCAACCATCAAAATGAAGATAAAAGGTGACACTAGATCACCTTGCCTTAGGCATTGAGTAGAGTGAAAAAACCTACAAGGCTCTCATTTACAACAACTAAAAATCTTATACTTCAGAGGCAAGAATAAATCCATTTATACTAACCCTTAGAAAACCAAATCTAAAAAGAAATTTTATTATAAAGTATGAGTTCACTTTATCATAGAGATTTCATCATATATAATTTAATAACTATCGCTTCCAATTTATGTTTTTCAATGGAAAGTAATTCCTCGTGAGATACCAATTCTTCCTCAAATGAAATACACTCAAGAACAAAATCTTCTTGCTCCTCTATGACAATTAATGGAATTATAGTTTTCAATCTTGATGTTAAAGCATTAAATAAAATCTTGTATATAAGGTTTATATAAAAAAATAGGTCTAAAATCATCAAAGGATGAGGAGATAAGTCCTTTAGGAATAAGGGCTATAAAGGACACATTCAATCTCTTTAAAAAAATTATACTCTCAAGCTTATTTAATGGCCAACAAAATATATTTTCTTCCAAAATCCCAACATTTCTTAAAAAAGAAATGAAACCATTGAGGCCTAGGGCCTTATCCCTTGCAAGTGAAAAAACTACATTTTTAATTTCATTCAAAGGAAACATAGATATTAATATTCTATTATCATTTGTAGAAACTAAAGGATAAATATTATTCAACACTTCTTCATATGCATTTGAGACATCAATTGTGGCTTCATCCTCTTTAGGTTTAAAGGGAAGATTTATAAAAAAGAGTTTTCCTCATTTTGAATATCCTTTTGACCAATTAATTGGGTCCCTTGGAAATCATTAATGAGAGAAATGAATTTTGATTACCTCCTTACTGTAGTTGAAGCATGAAAAATCTTTGTATTTCTATTCCTATTTTTTTGCCATAGCTCTCTAGATTGTTTCCTCTAATAAATTTACTCCTGAAGAAAAAATCTTCAAAATATCACTTTCATTTTTTTTCAAATCAAAGATCTACTTATTTATTATACATTTAATAACATGATCATTTTATTTTCTTATATTCAACCACTTACGTATATGTTAGATGCACATGACAACTAAGAGGGGGGTAAATCAGTTGTACATTAAAACATTCAATCCCTCATTAACTTTCAAATCCTTGTTAGACTTTAAACACTTATCATTCATCAATAGAATGTAAAGTACATATGAAACAACAATGCAAACACATCCCAACACATAAGAATACCAAATTTACATAGAAAACCCAAGAAGGGAAAAACGGTGAGGATTAGCTCACATATAAATAAATAACAACACCAAATACAATTAGGCTCACTACCAAGGGCTCACTGCCTACAAAAATAAGAAGGGCTCACTACTGGGTGGCTCATTGTCAAGAAGAAAGAAAAATAGAAGAAATTGTTATATAGATATTCACTATCTTAGAGCAATAGGAAAACATACCACTGTACTTCTGCACCATCCACAACTTTCGACTCACTGCCTCCAAAAACTTCAAGCACATTGAAAATGTAGACACCTTCTGCTCACTGCATTCAAATTCATAGGCATTAAATCTCACACTCATATCACCACACTTGATCACATTCTCATCATTCACATTTTTGCACAACATCTCCATCAACTCACCTTGTATTTATACCATCCATCATCTAAACAATCTCAATTAGGTTGGCCTTAATGAAACGTATACACCTCAAACGTGCATCACCAAATAGGTTGGCACCAAACACTTCTGTGGTGGAAATAAGTGAAGGAAAACCATGCTATGGGTTAACTAGGACCCAAATATGCATCACCATGCTACTCAACACATCCACAACCCACAAAGAACCTCCACAAATAGTGTTAGCATGCCAGCTCGTTCAAACCTGAACTAACATTACAAGTAACCACATAAATGTCTCTCCAAGTCCGAAAACAACATGTGGACCGCACAACAACACTTCACAGCATCCACACAACATCTCAAAATATTCCAGCATCATCATAATATTTTGTAGCTTTTCCACAACCACCTGAAACTGAGAAAATTGCCATTCTATGCAACCAGACACACTACCACATAACACAACTTACTAACCAACCTTGTGAAACACCTCAACACATGAAACCTCAAGGGAATGAAGTTATAGACAATATAATCATGTTCCCAAATGTAGAGCAATCTCATTTCTTTCAAACAACCTTCTACACAGATAGACACTCAATCAAACACAACTTTTACCATAAAATGATCTAGAAATTGAAACTATGGATATTGAACCTCTAAACAACTCTAATAATCATATCCAAATCACATAATCATATCTTCAACCATGAATAAATGTGGAGCATAACACTAAACAAACCTTTATCACACTACACACTTTTATTCAAATTTTCTCAAAAGCACTTGGAAACCAAGTGAACTAGTTGCATCAACAGCACCAACACAACACTACAACAGCTTCTCAATACATCCACAACATCTACGACACCAAAAAATATCCCCATCTACAATATCTTCTCAACACCACACTGGAGGTTGACATCAATGACAACACTAAAAATAACATAGTGCAACACACTCACTATTGGCATCAATAACAACACTACAACAATATTCCTAACAATACTGGACATTGACATTAATGACAAAATTTTGACATCAATGACAACACCAACAACATACTAGAAACAATCTCCCCCTTTGTCATTGTTGGCAACACTAGCTCTGAAAAACCATCAACAACAAAACCAACACTCCCCCTTACTAGGGTACACTTCACTGTCTCTATTTACCTTTGTTCTTTAGACACCATTCTCTCTACAATCATCACTTTCTCTCCCCCTATCTGAGGAGTTCTTCAAGCATTATTCTCCTCTTTGATGTCCATTCTTTCCTTGTGTTTTTCAAACTCCATCTCTCTCAGACCCCTTTAACATTAGTGGCAAAGGGCAACATCTTTCCCTTTTGACAACACTTGTATTTTATTTTCTTCTCTCCCCCTTTGACATCTACATACATCACTTTAAAACCACTTGCACACTTCTCTTTAGGAAACACTAGTAGACAACTTCTCTCTCTCCATTAATCTTCTCCATACACCTCTCACTACTGCATATTTTGCACTACTCATTATTTACTGCTTCCTTTACTTCTTGCTCTTTTTTTCACACTCCCCTAGGGACACAAGATATGTTCCACTTGATTGCACCAAATAAAAACACTACTACCTACTTCCCTTGAGTGGTATCCTTCAACATCAATCTAGGACTACGAATATATCTTGAATGCTAACCTGGACAGATGCATCAACTTATGCATCTACTTTAAAGGAGGGGAAATAACCCCTAACTTCTATCAGAGATACTCAAAAGTATCTTTATGAAGAGTCTTTGTAAATATATCTACAACTTGATCCTTTCTAGGAATATACTCTAGCTTCACCTCATTCTCTATAACCTTCTCTCTTAAAAAGTGATACCAGATAGAGATATGTTTTGTTCTTTAAAGCATTATCAAGTTCTTTGAAATATTGATAGCACTTGGATTATCACACAAGATAGAAATAGGTTCATTATATGATACTCTAATATCTTTTAATGTTTGCTTCATCCATAACACCCATTACAACATACTATTGTTGCAATATACTCTACTTTTGCAGTAGATAATGAAATTGAATCTTGCTTCTTACTCAACCATGAAACCAATCTACTTCCAAGAAAAAAAGTACCACCACTTGTACTTTTTTTTCATTTATACAACCTACCCAATTTGTATTTCTATATACACTCAAGGAGAAATTAGTATCCCTAGGATACCATAAACCAAAATTCGGAGTGCCCTTCAAGTATCTAAATATTCTTTTAACTGCTGCAACATATGATTCTCTAGGATCTTCTTGAAATATTGCCACAAGACAAACTGCATGCATGATATTTGGTCTAGTAGCAATTAGATATAACGTTCCTCCAATCATTGATCTATACTTTCTTTGATTAGCCTTAGGAGATTCATCATTTTTTCTAAACTTACAACCAGTAATCATAGGGTTACACACTATTTTAGAATCCTCCATTCCAAACTTCTTCAATATTTCCTTGACATGCTTTGACTATGAAATGAAAATACCTTTTTTCAATTGACTGATTTGTAATCCAAGGAAGAAATTCATCTCCCCACACATTGAAATCTCAAATTATTTTTCCATTTCATCTAAACAACTCTTGTGCATACCTTCATTTCCTCCAAAGATAATGTCATCCACATACACTACCACAATCAGGATTTGTTCTCCCACAACTTTGAAGTAAAGGTTTCTATTTGTAGTACCTTTTTTGAATCCTTACTACAACAAGTACTTACCTAACCTTGCATACCAAGCTCTGAGAGCTTGTTTGAGTCCATACAATGACTTCTTCAACTTGTAGACCATATCAGCATCATCTGATAACTAAAAACCTTCCATTTGTTCAATGTACACCTCTTCTTCTAACTCACCATTCAATAATGTAGACTTCACATCCATCTAATATACCTTGAAGTATTTATGTGATGCAAAAGCTAAAAACATTCTAATGGTTTCCATCCTTGCCATAAAAGCAAAAGTATCTTCAAATTCTATTCCTTCCATTTCTAAGTATCCCTTACATACAAGTCTAGCCTTATTTTTGACAGCTTTTCCATCCTCATTCAACTTGTTCTTGAAAACCCACTTAGTTCCTATCACATTATTATTTGCAAGTATTGGGACCAATTCCAAATTTTGATTCTTCTCAATATGTTCCAACTCTTCTTTCATAGATTTGATCCAATTCTCATATTTGCATGCCTCAATCACTATTTTAGGTTCTACCTTTGAAAGTAAACGAAATTTTACCTGTTCCTTTGTCATAGCAGCCTTTTTTCTTATCAATACACCTTTTCTCTTATCTCCAATGATTCGATCTTCAAAATGGTTCTTCTACACATACTTAGGAGTCTTAGGGATCTTTTTTGGAGCTTCTTCCTCTCCAAATGTCATCTCTTTTCCTTTCTCTTCATCTTCTTCTGCACTGCAAGGGGATTCATCAAATTCATATCCTTCTATCAATACAAAACTCTGATGTGATTCTTCATCCACTTTGACACTTGCACTTTCAATAATCTTCTTCAACCTTTTAGTATAGCACCAGTATGCTTTGCTTCTTGTAGAGTATCCAAAGAATATTCCTTCATCGGATCTTGCATCAAAATTTCCTAATTTTTCTTCATCTCTTCTGATATAGCATTTACTTCCAAATACTTTTAAATATTTCATAGTAGGAAGTTTACCATACCATAACTCATAGGGAGTCTTTGAACTATTCACTCTTGCTTGACTTTTGTTAAGAATGTAGACTATAGTATGAATTGCTTCTCTCCAATAAACATCTAGTAGATTTCCTTCCTTCATTATAGTCTTTGTCGCTTCTTGAATTGTTCTATTTTTCCTCTTCACAACTCCATTCTATTGAGGAGTTATAGGCACTAAAAAATGCCTCTTAATCCCATGATCTTCACAAAAAATATTAAACTCGTTGGAGGTGAACTCACCACCTCTATCAGACCTTGAGCACTTGATTTTCACATCCATTTCATTCTCATGTATAGAATTAAATTCTTTGAACTTATCAAGGGCTTCTAATTATTCTTAAAGAATGTCACTCATCATTCTAGAATATTCATCAATCAATAACATAAAATACTTATCACCTTGAGAGATTCTTATTTTGGTAGGTCCACATAGGTCTGTATACACCAACTCCAAAGGACCTGCAATAGAATATTATTTAGTCTTGAACCTCTTCTTTGTTTGCTTTCCAAACTGGCATTCCTTGCACATTGAATTGATAGGCTTTGTAATCTTTTGGAGATCTCTCACAACATCAATAGAAATTATCTTTGCTAGGAAATCAAAATTGATGTGACCCATTGTTCTATGCCATAGCCAGCTTTCATTGATTTGAGACATGAAGCGTTTAACACCACTACCTTTGAGCTGATAAACATTGCCTTATGTCCTTGTCCCTACAACAACCAAAGTTCTAGATATTCCTTTTTTGATTTCACAAGAATCATCCTGAAACATAAGATTATATCCTCTACTACACATCTATCCTACATTAAGAATATTATGTTAGAGACCCTTGACATAAAGAACATCATCTATTTTATGCTTGCCATCAAAACTAATTGAACCTTTTCCACAGATCTTCATAGATGTATCATCACCAAATTTAACAAGACCACCATCATGCTTCTAAAGTTTAACAAACTTACTCTTATCACCTGTCATATAATTTGAGCATCCACTATCAATTATCCATTAATTCCTCTCTTCTCTTGCATGAAAAGTAGTCACCATAGTTCCTTCAATGTTGTGACCTATTATCGAAGCACTTTCCTTCACACATCTTTCAGAATTAGTTCCAATATTTAGAGCCATGAGCAAACATTCATCACTATCATCATTAGGATAGTTTGATTCCTCATCATCAAATACACCATTGTATCTTTCAATGTAATAACTCTTCTTGACAAATTTTCCTTTATGATCTTTAGGTTTTTCATTTGAAACTTTGATTGGACATTTAGAAGCATAATGACCTATCTTTCCACAATTGAAACACTTAAAGGGTAACTTACCTTTGTATTTTCCAGTGCCCTTTTCCAATCTCCTTACAAAGTTTTCTTCCACCTCATTAAGAGCATCCAGATTTGATTCATCAACCTTCTCTTCCTTGCAAACTTTAAAAGTAGTTTCTTTCTTTGTAGCACCTTGACCAATCTCTCTTAATTCATAAGAAATTAAAGCACCAAACATCTGATCTCTAGAATAATTATCCAAATTCTAAGCTTCCTCAATAGAAAAAACTTTTGAACTATAAGCTTTAGGAAGAATTCTTAATACTTTTTTCACAACTTCACTTTCTTTCAACTTTCCACCAAGACCATTGATGGCATTGACAACTTCATCCACTTTGAGCATGTAGATAGTGATATCTTCATCTTCATACATCCTTAGGGTTCCAAATTTGGCTTTGTAGTTTTGCATCTTCACTTGCTTGACCTTATCATCTCCTTCATAAATTCTCTCCAACTTTCTCTATAACTCTTTTGTAGTTTTCAGACTTATCACCTTTCCAAGTTATGAATCAACAATTCCACTCAATATAGCATTTATTTCTTTGTCATTGTTCTCATATTCCTTGATCTCATCACCACTTGTCAGACCATTACCAGGCATATTATACTATTTTTCAACTAACTACTAGACACCAAATCCAAGAGAGACCAAAAAGGACTCCATCCCGGCTTTCCAATAAGCATAATTCATTCCATTGAACATAGGAGCTTTGATACCCTTCTTGTGCACCATCTAGATCTACCTCAAGTGGTTAAGCTTTCTCCAAGGAACCACAACTCTAATACCAATTATTAGATGCATTAGACAATTGAGAGGGGTTGAATAAGTTGTATATTAAAACATTCAATCCCTCATTAAATTTCAAACCCTTGTTAGCCTTTAAACACTTATCATGCATTAGAAGAACGTAAACATATGAAACAACAATGCAAACACATCCTAACACATAAGAACATTAGATTTATGTGGAAAACTTAAGAAGGAAAAAAAAAATGATGAGGATTAGCTCACATATATAAGAACAACAACACCAAATACAATTAGGCTCACTTCCTAGAAAAAGAAGAAGGGCTCACTATCGGGTGGCTCACTGTCAAGAAGAAATAAGAATAGAAGAAACTATTATAGAGAGATTCACTATCTCAGAGCAATAGGAAAATCCACCACTGCACTTTTGCACCATCTGTAACCTTCAACTCATTGCCTTCAACAACTTCAAGCACACTGAAAATGTAGACACCTTCTTCTCATTACATTCAAATTCATAGGCATTAAATATTGCACTAATATCATCACACTTGATCACATTCACATCATTCACATTTTTCACACATCTCCAACAACTTGCCTTGTATAAATATACCATCCATGACCTAAACAATCTCAATTAGGTCAACCTTAATGAAATATATGCACCTCAAATGTGCATCACCAAATAGGTTGGCACCAAACACTTCTATAATGTAAAGAAGTGAAGGAAAGCCATGCTAGTGGTTAAATAGGACCCAAATCTACATCACCATGCTACTCAACACATCCACAATCCACGAACTACCTTCGCAAATAGTGCTAGCACACTAGGTCAGCCAAACCTGAACTATCACTACAAGCGACCACATAAACGTCTCTCCAAGTTTGAAAACAACATGTGGATCACACAAAAAAACTTCACAACATCCACACATCTCAAAATATTCCAACATCATCAGAATATTTTGCAACTCTACCACAACAACCTAAAACTAAGAACACCAATATTTTATGCAACTAGACACACTGCCACAAAACACAACTTACTATCCAACCTTATAGAATACCCCTGTAAGTTTGGAATAAGTAATCAAGTAAAATAACTAAACAATTCTTAATAAGACATTATATCAAGAGAATCAATGAACATTAATCTAATTAAAACAATAAAACTCTTGAAAGCGTCATATTTCTCTCTATCTCCAAAGATTTATTAAATCACAAGGCTCTCAAATTTTGTAAGCATTGTGACTGTTAGAATTTCCAATCTAGAGAATGAGATGTTGCTAAAATGTAGGAATCTAATCCTATATGATGATGATTAAATGATATTGATGCTACTGTAAATCTAAATTGACATGAAACTTGATGGAAGAAGCTACAGTAAACTATGATGCAGCTAAATGATTCTATGCTAAGATTCTATGATTATGAATATGATAATGCCTGATGATTGCTAAATCTATATTCCTATAGAGTAATTTTGCACAAAGTTGGGATCCTTTTCCTATAGAACGGGGTTGTATTTATAGATTTATGGCAGCATATTTGTGAAGGGGCAACAAGGCAAAGGTCTGGATTCAATCTTGAGGATTCGATGGTGAAAGATGAAGGATTCTAAGTTGATTATGGAGATTGTTCCTCCCCACAAAAATACTTGACCCGATGATAGGAATAATTCATGGAAGAAGATGAAGGAGTTGCCTGCAAATTTGTCTCCAATTTGTCTTCAAATTTTCCTGTGAAGGTTGAGATGAATTAATTAGACATTTCATATCTAATTTGGTAGGTGAATATGATTAACTATAGAATTATTTTAATTGAATATTTAGATTTATTCAATTTAGGAAAGAAGATATTTAATATAATAAAACAAACTTTAGAAGTCTATGTTTATTAAATAAATATGGAAGAAATATGATAATTGATGGAAGAAAACAATAAGGATAATTAAATAAAACAAAGTATTAATTTTGTTTATTTAATTAAGAAGAAATAAAATAATAAAGATAGAAGAATTAAAAGTGAACTATGTAAATAAATATTTCTATTTATTTAATAGTAGAAGAATTAAAGGTTAATTAATCAAATAAATCGTATTTAATTAATTAGATTATCTAGACCATTTTTAGGTGTATACAACCCCAACACCTAAAACCTCAAGGTAAGGAAGTTACAGACAATATAAGCACATTCCCAAATCTACAAGACAAGAAACCTCACTACGAAGAAATGTGGAGCAATCTCATTTCTCTAAGACAACCTTCTACACAAGCACTATGTCAAACACAACTTTTATTGCAAAAGGATCCAGAAACTGAAACTTTAGGTATAAAACCTTTGAACACCTTTGATCATCATATCCAAACTGCATATGCATATCTTCAACCATGAAGAAATGTGGAGCATAACACTAAACACACCTCAATCACACTGCACAATATTTTATTCAAATTTCCTCAAAAGCACTTGGGAACCAAGTGAGCTAGTTGCATCAGCAACACCAACACAACACTACAACACCTTCTCAATACATCCACAAGATCTGCAACATAAACAATCTCCCCATCTACAATATCTTCTCAATGCCACACTAGAGATTGACATCAGTGACAACACTAAAGACAACATAGTGCAACACACTCACTATTGACATCAATGACAACACTGCAACAATATTGTTGACCATACTGGAGGTTGACATAAATGACAAACTATTGACATCAATGACCAACTATTGCCATCAATGACAACACTAGTAACATACTTGCAATAGTATATTACTTTATGTTGGCTTTTGATCTAAATATTACAACATACACATCCATTATACATATACACAAAACACACACACACACACACATATATATATATATATTTGAGATAATTACATCTAAGGGGTTAACTTTGTTTCATTAATAAAATAGAGATTACAATGTTATATTTTAAAACACCATATGGGCTACATTATATACAAAATTCTAATGCCACTACCAATGCCAATCATTATTTCCACTTTTGTTACAGATAATAGATCTTTGTTGTTTCCATAGATAAATTTTATAAATGGTTCCATGTCCTTCTTATATAGACATCATCTGTATATAGTATGAGCATCAACCAGATTTTTATTCATAACATAACTTGTGGCATTTATGGAATTGAATATGAGACCACGACTTCGATTTTTATTGAATATAGAGATGGTAGTGACCACTTATGATAGGTAATTATCATTTAGAAAATGGTTCATGAACAACTTACCAATCTTCTTACTAACCATTTCCATAAAAATTATGGAGAAAAAGATATCAAAGATCACTTGATCATGAATGTGGCCCACAATGATTCTTTGAATGCCCATAACCTTCTTGATGGCTTCTTTAGCCATCGAGTCCAAGTTCTTGAATAACCTTTGAATTTGTCTTGAGATGTCCTCCTCTACGCATCTACATTTGCAGTGAGCAATAAAAATATGATCCATTGTGTTGGTGGTTCCATCCACTTGATTGGACATAAATAATTTGTCTTCTTGACTAGGTCAAATCATGTTAAATCCCGACATGAATAAGCACCCAGATTACCTCGATACTCGAGAGTCACAAGTAGGCTTACTGGTACCAACATAACATACTTGCAGGGGTTCAACATTTCATGAAGTAGCTTGTGATGGAACTTTTAAAATTTTGTCAAAATTTTGTCAGGCATTGGGCATGTTTGTTCATCTTTTTTGACTGGGGGTCTAATGTTTAGGGTTTAGGGTTTTTGTTACCCATGTTAAAATTGGTTTTACTATTTAAACCCTTACGTTACAATTTTGTATTGACCTGTTACTGGGGGTTACCGGTCTTTTAAGTCATTCGACTAAGCCTTGTCTATCATGTTGTTACCGGCCCCTTCACCCGACCTAGCGGTTCTTTCTCCACGTTCGGGTTTTAATATTATTTTGCCTAAATTAGGTGGTTTTTTCCAATGCTTAGGCTTTGGCCTAAAATTTTTTGCCTTTGAGGGTCTTTTCCCATTCTCCTAGTCAGCCCCACTATTATAAATAACTTTTCCATGTGTAGGTTGGTGGGTCATCGGATCAAGGGGTTTAGATCTAGACCGTTCCTCGCAGACCTCGCAAGGTTTCTTGTTGACATCACTAAAGTGGTGCGAGGTATGCGAGATGCTGCCATTTGTCGAGTATGGTGGGGTGGGGCCTGTCCCAATGCGCCAGCAGTGACAAGTGGATGTCATTTCAATGACGGATGTTTAATGAGGGGGATTAATGATGACCATCCCTCATAGGCCTCGCATGATTAGATTAATATTTTTGAAAGTGTTGAGAGGTGTGCGAGCTAGTGACACATTGCCTGGTTCTGTTGTACAAGGTGGCTAGATGAGGTGAGTTGCTGGTTTGCATGTCTCTGACTACAAGGAGTGTGATTGGTTGTCGGGTTTTCCAAGTAGTGATGTGGGTTCTTCAATGATCTTTGACTCGATCTGAGTCGTCTGACATGCTAGGTCTTTATCACATTGACGGTCTAAATTCAAATTCTCTAATCCACCCATGTGAGGACTATTTGCGCTTTGCAAGTTATATTCATTAATGGTGAAGGTCTTTCTGGTGGATCTCATCCTGATTTCCATGTGTGCGAGTGGTATTCACCTAATGATCATGATGGGTTGTGCACTGTTTTCCATGAGCTTAGAGATATTATGTGGTGGAAATGTCAGCCACTAATCTCTTGATTGCTCGTACTACAATTGGAGCATTTAACATTCCCTACATCGGCTTGCTCGATAAATTTCTTGCTAATTGCTCATTAGCAACATTGCATTTTTGAGTGTATGTTTATCTATAGGTGTTTGGTTTTTCTTGCTGAATTTTGAACTTGCGAGTTGGATGGATAAGTCAGTGTTTCTTTCTTCCCCGGTACGACGAAGCGCCAGGATGGGCACAAATAATTTGCAGCAGGAGAAGAAACAAACTAAACAAAGTATTATTCCTGGTACTTTTGGGACAATTATTGAAGGGGTTGACAAGAGGTCTGGAAATTTCAAGTCACCTATTGAGATTTCTATAGGCTCTGGTGGTGAAGGGTCTGAAACTGATTTGGACTACCATAGTTACCTTGTGGCCTTGACTGAGCTCATGGGAGTGGATGAGGAGGTCCTCACATTTTCTCCAATTGTTGTGGTGGCACCGTGTGATGTTGTTGGGTTTCATGTTGGTGCAAGAAAAGGTAAGGTAATGATCTCACTTCAAACTGAAGCGAGGACTAGGAGCGGTCACCTCTATCGGGGCTGCGTGGTTGCTCGTGGTGCAAGATGATGATATGGTTGTTGGGGTTCGACTTTTATTTTTGGTGTTGTTTCTGCGGTTTGGATCAGATGTGGACATGCGTGTGATGCGATGGTTTTTGTTCTATTCAGCTTGTTATAGGGATGTAACCGTTTTGATTCCTCTGTTCATAATATGGTTATATTTGATGATGAGGAATTTTGAAATGTAATTTAAATTTTATTTGGTTGGGATGAAATTCATTTTGAAATGAAAAATTGAGCTCGATGCTTGTTGCTCTCCTAATCTATAAAGGAGATTTCAAGGCTCATTGTTGAGGTCAGATTTTTGAGTCCTAAAGTTTAGACAGTGTACAGTCAGGAACATATTGTAGTATCTGGAAGGTTGTAGCTAGGAAGTCATTCTAGGTCGGGTATGTGCATAAGATAAGCATACTATGCTTTCTGTAATTATTGATATCGAAACAAACCTAAAAATTTAGGACAATTGCTCTCCTGTGTACGTATGACAGATTGTGAATGGATTTATCAATGGTTGCTTCATTCATCTTCAATGGTATATTTGAATGTGTGATTCATTTTCCTGCTTTAACTTAATGAGTTAATCAAATGATTGAAAAGGAATTACAGGTCTGTGGTAATGTGCTTAGGATTTGCTAAGGAGTATTGTTTTGAATACTATAAAATCTTATAATGTAAGGCATTATAATGATAGTTCAATGATATCGGGGTTATGTTTTATGTGACTCCCACCCAATGAATGAGGCACTGATTAGTTCATTCAAGATCCTTTTAAAAGTACAAAATGGTAGCCCTAAATGTGAAGGTTCATAGTCTGAACATTTTAAAAAATCAAATTCTATCTATCTTGAGATACAAATCTCATATTACATCTGCTTTCCCAGCTTTAGATAGTTGTTCTTATTCTTTGGTTTTTCAAAACCCAGGTAGATGCTATCTAGTTGCATTTATAGGAATGTATCTGTGTGTAGAAGTGTTCTTGAGGCATGAAACATTTTTATGAACATGTATAGGAAAACCCTCCTTGGTTTCACAGAGCCAAAAGTGTAGGAGATCTCTGTCTTTGACTAAATCTTGATATTTGGCCACTAACTTCGTGAATTCTTGAATACAAAGGTTGGAAACCTCTTAGATTACGAAGCCTTAGTGGGAAAATTAAAACACCAACAAAATGGCGACTCCGCTAGGGAGAACTCGGAAGTTTTGGTTACAGACGGTGTTGTTATAGAGTCATTAAAGTGTTGAATTATTTTTATAACCAGATGTTGAAAATTATTGAATTATTTTTCCGCCTAAGTCACTAGCTGAATGGTGATTTCATTGGGGAGAACTTATGAGAAATTTAAAGAAAAAAGAAACCACAAAAGTAGGTGATGGCCTTCCGGAGTCATTTGTTTGGTGGATCTAAACTTTAAGCTTGGATGTTAAGAGGTTATGGATTTGGAAAGGATTGGTAGCAGCGTAATCTCAAAGAATTTGAGTGTGACTCTATTGTGGATGAAGACTCAGAACATGATCAGTTTTTGGAAAGGAATTTCATATTCTTTTGAAATTCAGTCCTTTGTTGAAGAGGTGGCGACTATGTTTGAAGAACCAGATGATATACAAGGAAAATTCCTAGATCTGTAGCATTTACAATCAGGGAGAGAATTTGTTTCTTAATTTCCAGGTATTCTCATTAATCTAAACAGGTCAGTATTTTGATTATGAGAAGTATTCATAACTAGGGATAATGAATGGTTCCTAATTAGATGATTTAGCATTAAGAAAGGAACAGTGGTTAGTCTTTCCATACTTATAATAGTGTAATATGTAATATGATCTTAGAATTATGTTTTATTTTGAATTATGCCTCTTACAAAAGCTCAAGGCATGAGTATTTCAATCAATGTTTTAGAATCATGGTTGGATTAGTAAATGATGTAATTGATAACCATGTATGAAATTGATAGTGATTGAATGGCTATAAGAAAGTTCCCCTATGAAATGGCTAATGCAAGTATGCAAAGGGAACAAGTTTCACCAAGCCCTCTAGGGGATTTTGTGATTCAAAGGTATATGCCATTTATTTTCAGTGGTATTAAGGGTTTCCCTAATCTGATTCCTAAGAAGGTTAGGAAATATTTGCCCAACTTCACAGGGAAAATTTCAAAATCTGCCTCTAAGCATCTACAAAATTTCATGGATGTGATGGGGGATTATGAATTCAGTCATGAGGATGTTGTTATGAAGCTTTTTGTGCAATCCTTGAAGGATGATGTCAAGGATTGGTTCTCATATTTGCCTGCATGTTCTATTAACTCATGGAATCAGTTGGTGATATTTTTTATTGAACAATTTGGTGAAAGAGTAAACCCAAGCGTGGTAAGAAAGTGTTTTATGGTAATCCACATAAGAAAATATGAGCTAGTTCCATTTTTCAATCTCAAGTTTTCAAAAGTTGTAAGAGAAATTCCTGAAGAAATAAGACCAAATGAGGTTGAATGCCTGGTTGTATATCTTGGTGCTTTTGACAAAAATATGAGTTACTTATTAAGAGATAAGGAACCTACAACCTTATATCAGGCATATCTAATGGCTATGGACATTGAGAACAACATAAAATACTCAATGATGAAAGGGTATCTAGCTGTAAGTGTTGGTTACCCTGGCACATCTCATACTAGTAAAATTTTGGAGTTAGCTATAAAAGACAATTGTTATGATAAGAATGTTTTAGCAATAGTGATGTATCGATCATTACAATATGAAGGTAATGATGAAACCCAAGTTGAAAACCAACTCAATTTGAGTAGTGATGATCAAAACTCTTTTGTACAAGAATTGTATGAGATGAAGAGACAAGATGGCAAATCACCATACAAGCTATTTTTCAGATTTTTGGATGCTTTGATAGAAGTTCCCAGAGATTTTAGACCTGATAATTTTGCATGCATTGATTTTTTTTGTGAGATTTATCAACATGGGTTGAGTGCTTTTCCAAAAGAATTGAAACCTGGTAACCTCGCCCAAGTCCTTAAATGGATAGAGATTGTTGAATCAACAAAGTGTGTGTATGCACAAAATGCAGATGGCACTTTCCCTTTTGAGGAGTGTTGGATAACTCTACAAAATATTGAGGAGCAAGATGGTGGAGAACTAAGTGAGAAACCAAGTACTTTTCCATGTCATGATTACAATACACATGTTGCTAAGGTTTTGTTACAGGCTAGTGATTGTGAATTTAGAAGTAATGATTGCCTCTCCGAGTATGGAAACATTTTCCTTACCAGAGGTGTGTGGTAGTATAGAGCCTCATGATGTCATTTTCTTACAAGTGAAGAGACAAATTTCACATGATGAATATTTGGAATATTCTCCAGATGTGCTATCAATGGAGCATGTTTACTGTGTAAATGATGAGGAATTTGAAGAAAATGAGGTATGTGTTCAATACTGTGATTTAAAGAACAATACTGAAGGTAACCAACACATTGATGAGTGTATTGGTGTCTATTTGTATGAAGCTTAGATGGACTTGTTGTCACCCCTTGAGTTGAGCTTTTCTGAGACCAGTAATGAAAGTGTCATTGATATTGTTGGTGAAATTTTTTTAGCTTATAATGAAAGTATCATTGATATTGCTGGTGAAAAAATTTCAGCTTATAATGAAAGTGTCATTAATATTGCTGGTGAAAATTTTTCAGCTTGTGCTAAAATTTTCACTTATAAATTAACACATACAACAGGTGGTGTTGAACATAAGGAGGCCAGTGCACAAAACTATTTTTCTATTGCTCTTGTTGAAGTTGGTTTGCAAGAGCCTTCTTTTGAGGTGTTTCATTTGGAGTTGGATGATGGGATACATGAGGCAATGTATTGTGAGAAGCTTGAGATGAATGTATTCACACATTTCTTGGAGAAAGATGTGACTTATGATTCCCATTTCTATAATATCAGGAAGTGTTCTAGGACATCTGAACACAAATGTTGGCAATTAGGCTTGTGTTGTAACCATCATGGTCGGGATTCCCCAAAATATGCACCTTCTATTTTTTGCAACGATGGTTTGCACGACACACACAAAGTTTTTTGTGACAGTTTTCAGTTTGATGTGCAAACTGATTTTGATGCCAAGTTTTCTGATGTCAAAGATCAAATGGATTATGAATGTTTATGTTTCTCAGTTCAAATGAATAAGCATTCAATGGAACATGACCATGAGCAGCCTAAGGTAAGGTTTCATTATAGTCATGGGTTGCAGTTAGTGTCTGGATATACTTTGTTGACTAATGGAATGGACAAAAATATTGAAAATCATTATGATGCTTTGGGGCATGTTGATTACTTGAATGACATATGGGCACTTAAAGGAAAAAATTTCAGATTAGGTCTAATCCAGGTAGCAAAGAATTTTGTTTTTGATAGGGGTAAATTTTGGTTTCCCTTGTTTGGGGGCCTGGGGCCACCAAGTTGGATGTAAACAAGTTTCTAATGGCAGCATGGTGGAGCATTCTTCAGGGCACCTATGTGTTTTCAATGTTGGTTCTGCTCCCCAGAGATCTAGGTTCTTGCTATGCCCATAGGGGGGCATACATCCCAAGTTGAAGCCGCTGATGGAACTTTTAAAATTTTGTCAAAAAATTTCTTGGCATTAGGCATGTTTGTTCATCTTTTGTGACTAGGGGTCTAATGTTTAGGGTTTAGGGTTTTTGTTACCCATGTTAAAATTGGTTTTACTATTTAAACCATTACGTTATAATTTTGTATTGACCTGTTATTGGGGGTTACTGATCTTTTAAGTCATTCGACTGAGCCTTGTTTATTGTGTTGTTACTGGCCCCTTCATCCGACCTAGCGGTTCTTTCTCCACATTCGGGTTTTAATATTATTTTGCCTAAATTAGGTGGTTTTTTCCAATGCTTAGGCTTTGGCCAAAAAAATTGTGCCTCTGAGGGTCTTTTCCCATTCTCTTAGTCGACCCCACTATTATAAATAACTTTTCCATGTGCAGGTTGGCGGGACATTGGATCAAGGGGTTCAGATCTAGACCGTTCCTCGTAGACCTCGCAAGGTTTCTTGTTGACGTCACTGAAGTGGTGTGAGTTATGTAAGATGTCACCATCTGTCGAGTACGATGGGGTGGAGCCTATCCCGATGCGCCAATGGTGACAAGTGGATGTCATTTCAACCACAAATGTTTAATGATGACTGTCCCTCGCAAGCATCGCATGATTGGATTATTTTTTTCGAAAGTGCTACGAGGTGTGCGAGTTGGTGACACATTGCCTAGTTCCGCTATATAAGGTGGTTGGACAGGGCCCGCTGCTAGTTCGCGTGTCTCTGACTATGAGGAGTGTGATTGGGTGCCAGGTTTTCCAAGTAGTGATGTGGATTCTTCAATGATATTTGACTCAGTCTGAGTCGTCCAACATGTTAGGTCTTTATCACATCGACGGTCTAAATTCAAATTCTCTGATCCACCCATGTGAGGATTATTTGTGCTCTGCAAGTTATATTTATTAATGGCGCAGGTCTTTCTAGTGGATCTCATCCTAATTTCCATGCGTGCGAGCGGTATTCACCTGATGATCATAATGGGTTGTGCACCATTTTCCATGAGCTTGGAGATATTATGTGGTGGCAACGTTAGCCACTAATTGCTCGATTGCTTGTACTGCAATTAGAGCAATTAATGTTCCTTGCACTAGCTTTCTCGATAAAATGCTTGCTAATTGCTCATTAGCATCATTGCATTTTTGAGTTTATGTTTATCTATAGGTGTTTGGTTTTTCTTGCTGAATTTTGAACTTGCGAATTGGATGGATAAGTCAGTGTTTTCTGCTTCCCCGGTACGACGAAGCACCTGGATGGGCACAAAGAATTTGCAGCGGGAGAAGAAACAAACTGAACAGAGTATTGTTCTTGGTGCTTCTGGGACAGTTGCTAAAGGGGTTGACAAGAGGTATGGACATTGCAGGTCACCTATGGGGATTTATGTAGGCTCTAATGGTGAAGGGTCCGAAACTGATTCAGACTACCGTAGTTACCTTGTAGCCCTGACTGAGCTCGTGAGAGTGGATGAAGAGGTCCTCGTAGTTTCTCTAATTATTGCGGTAGCACCATGTGATGTTGGTGCAAGCAAAGGTAAGGTAATGGTCTCGCTTCATACTGAAGCAAGGACCAGGAGCAATCGCCTATATTGGGGCCGTGTGGTTCCTCATGGTGCAAGATGATGATGTGGTTGTTGGGGTTCTTCTTTTTGTTTTTGATGTTGTTTTTGTGGTTTGGGTCGAATGTGGACGTGCGCGTGATGTGGTGGTTTTTATTCTATTCGGCTGGTTACAGGGATGTAACCATTTTGATTCCTTTGTTTTTAATATGGTTATATTTGATGATGAGGAATTTTGAAATATAATTTCAGTTTCATTTGGTTGGGATGAAATTTATTTTGAAATGAACAATTCAGCCCGATGCTTGTTGCTCTCCTGATCTATAAAGGAGATTTCAAGGCTCATTGTTGAGGTCAGACTTTTGAGTCCTGAAGTTTAGATGGTGTACAGTCAGGAATATATTGTAGTATCTGGAAGGTTGTAGCTAGGAAGTTGTTCTAGATCCGGTATGTGCATAAGATAAGCATACTATGATTTTTGTAATTACTGATATCGAAACAAATCTAAAAATTTAAGACAATTTCTCTCTTGTGTACGTATGATAGATTGTGAATGGATTTATCAATGGTTGCTTCATTCATCTTCAATGGTATATTTGAATGTGTGATTCATTTTCCTGCTTTAACTTAATGAGTTAATCAAATGCTTGAAAATGAATTACAGGTCTGTGGTAATGTGCTTAGGATTTGCTAAGGAGTATTGTTTTGAATACTGTAAAATCTTATAATGTAAGGCATTATAATGATAGTTCAATGATATCAGGGTTATGTTTTATGCGACTCCCGCCCAATTAATGAGGCACTGGTTAGTTCATTCAAGATCCTTTTAAAAGTACAAAATAATAGCCCTAAATGTGAAGGTTCATAGTTTAAACATTTTAAAAAATCAAATTCTATCTATCTTGAGATGCAAATCTCATGTTACATCTGCTTTCCTAGCTTTAAATAGTTGTTCTTATTCTTTGGTTTACCAAAACTTGGGTAGATTCTATCTAGTTGCATTTATAGGAATGTATTTGTGTGTAGAAATGTTCTTGAGGCATGAAACATTTTTATAAACACGTATAGGAAAACCCTCCTTGGTTTCACAGAGCCAAAAGTGTAGGAGATCTCAGTCTTTGACTGAATCTTGTCAATTGGCCACTAATTTCATGAATTCTTGAATATAAAGGCTAGTAACCTCTTAAAGAATTACGAAGCCTTAGTGGGAAAATTAAAACACCAACTTGATATTTGTGACATTTTAGATTATTTTAGATTCTTCATCACAGAATAATCCTAAGATATATTATTTCAGATGCATGATGAGAAATATTAAAAAAAGGTCAAATTATTGTGGGAAATGTTTCATATTCATGACAGGAAATATTGAAAATGGTTAAATTATTGTGTGAAATAATTCAATAATTCGAATTCAGTAACATGTATGATGGAATTTATGGGTGTTGATGGCGCTTTCTACATAATAACAACTCAGATATAATACATAATATAAAGTATCCTACCTCTCTTGAAAGGTTGATCTCTATGAACAAAGAGATAACCCCAAGGTCTCTCGGGTGTCAAGTCATGACCATGTAGTGAACCACTCAGTGATAAATGTGAAAATGTTGGTAATCAAAAAGGGACCTTACAAAACAAATGCTAGAAGCTCTAAACTTATCAAATTTTATAACAGAATGATACCCAAATTCCTGGTTCTAACCAAAGTTCAAAGAAATAACAAAAGATAAGGGTTTTAGAAATCCTAAGATTAATGTTACTCCTAGAATCAACAATACTAATGATGAAATACTTGGAACAGACCAATCCCTCAAAACTAATTTCTGCTCAATCCAGGCTATACCTGCAATCCTACAAAAACAGTGCAATCTTCTAAGGAATTAAAGATTTTCAGATTATGGACATTCATTCAATGGAACTGGATAAATGCCCACAATTGAACTAAGCACACAAGTATGAGATACAGTTTGACCTTGTACAATAATCCCACAATCAAGAAGCTGCCCAAAGTATGAACCAAATATTGCTACAACACTCCAAGCATTAAATCACAAGCACCATTAAATCATTTAACTCTAAATCTAAAATGCATTCAGATATTTCCAAGCAATTTCAAAGATAGAACAAGAACCATGCAGGACAAATCAATTCAAAGAAAGCACCAATAATAACACAATGTCTTCACTTGCATTGAATCACCAGTAATAACAACAATTATGATGTTATGTGTTACAACACTTGCTTGAAATATGACTAACTCCTAAATCTAACATCCTTCTCTACTTGCTAATCTACTTACAAGATTTGGTCTTCTAACTTCGAACCAACTAACATTTCCTCTCTAGCTAACTAACTCTGTCTAACTTTGTTCTCTAACCTTCTAACTTTCTAACCCTTACAAATGAGGCGAAATGCCATACTTATAGAAATCTTGCCCGTGTTCGCCCGAGCTAGGGTTACAGAGAAAGTCGATCACACATCATATCGGCCTAGATAACTAGCAATAAATCACCACCCTGCATTGAATGCATGAGGCACCCCTTCAGATCGGCCTTGGACTTTTACAAATCCTGCTACAGACCAAACAAGCCCGCGAGTCGCTATCGCCATTAATGCCTCAGCCGCGTGAAGCAGAAGAATGGCCACATACAAGTGAGCTCGACCTGCCCTCGGCCGCAAAGTGTACCTAACGGAATCCTGTGGATCCCACAACACCCTCGAAGAACACACATTCCTTCCTCTTCTACCTCGACAACACCAACTTGCTCGATCCAACTTGCACTCAACGAGCCACAATTAGTAACCAGTATAGCACGAGAATCCAAGTTAGTCCATCATGAAAAACATATTCAATCATCATTACAATCAAAACAACCATTAGAATCAATTAAAACTTCATTAAAGCATCCCTATCAAAGTTCGGGATTAACACCCCTCCACGAAATTCAAGTCAGGAAGGAATTTTGGGAAATTTCGAGCCAGGCGGATTTTAGCAAGGGAAGCACATAAATCACCAAAAGGCCAATCACTCATTAGCCAAAACTCAAGAAATGCTTGCACATATCATTAAATCATCCCAATTCATCATGCAATGCAGAACCATTAACAATTAGGCCATGAATCTTCTCAGTTCTTGACAAATAACAGATTTTCGAGAAAATCCGAGAGGGACGAAAATTGCCAAAATAGGAAATAGTTAGCACGCTTCGAGAAAATGGAGGAACACATTTTAGGCATTTCCCAAGGCAATAGATTCTTATAGAGTCAACACAATTCTCAAGTCGTTGACCGATAATTTTGACCTTCTGACGCCCCCAAAATGACCAAAATTGCGCTACGACGAGCCATGCATTCGACCACCGAGGTAATGCGATAGACCGCAGCACCGCAAACCAAGCACAAACCCCCCGCAGTATGGCGATGAACCGCACAACCGTGGTCGGGCTCAGAGACACCCGCGACATCGAGGTAAACCACACCAGATGGACCAAACCCCGTGCAACCACGTCGCCGACCAAAGACTCTTGTGGTAAGGTGGTACCACCGCCCAACCGTGGCCTAGATGTAAAGCCCTCGCGCTAACGAGGTATGACCACGCTACTACACCAAATGAACCAACCCCGTGCTACCACAACATCAAACACAAACCCCCACGGTATGGCAATGAACTGCACAACCGCAACCTGGCTTAGAGACACCCGCAACATCGAGGTAAACGGCCCAGAGGTGCAACCCGGGAAAACGAAGAAGTGAAGGAAATTTTGGAGGAATCTAAGGAAGACGAAAATTCGTGAAGCATCGAAATCTCCGAAAATGGTGCAAAACTAGCCTGGTTGGGTTTCCAATGCAACTGAGGAAAATCCGCCAAGGAAGGAAAATTTTGAAAATAGGGAAAACCCTGAGATTGACCCAAAGACTCAAAATTTTCAAAGTGTTAGCTCAATAGGGGCACTTTACAAGAAATATAGGCATCGACGAACATTGCAAAGTAGCACAAATCCAAGACCAAAGGACCAAAAGCACCAAAGACCAAAATCTCAAGATTTTCAAAGACAATCTCAAAAGGCGAGGCCACAGAAAAGAGCCAGAAAACCAGGCAAAAGAGGGTCCCTACTTTCAGTGGGGCGTGTGTGCAAAACTGCACAACAATGAGGACTTTGGTCTGAGCAAAGGCAAGTGGTGGATGTGGCATTGGGAACATTTAACAATGCTACCATGAACTTCAAACATTAAAAAGTGAATTTTATACTTTACAAGTGATCGGTGAAATTTTTATATGAAAAATATAATTGCACATTTACATGATTAGGAATATTGTGCAACCTGACAATGACTTCACAAAAACACACACACACATTATATATATATATATATATGAAAATCATATTAATGTCTATATATAAAATATATATGTAAAAAAATAAAAAATATATATATATATATATATGAAAATCGTATAAATGTCTATATATAAAATATATATGCAACAATATATATAAAAATATATGTGTGTGTGTGCAGTCATTATTTTATGACCATATTCTTCTTCATTTTATTATATTTGATTATATCTAATTCATTATGAATGGAAACTATGTTATTGTATTTGCATGGACTATTGTCGTTATTCTATCCAATTATGTGCATCTACAAATATTAAGTTGTTCTACTTATTTACTTATTTGTTGTTGTACATGCACTGTTATTAAGGTCCTTTGATGTTTGTGCATTACTACCTTGGTTGTAAATTTTTCATGTAGGCATATGAGAGTGTTGAGAGATGATATGACAATGTCGATGGCAAGAAATTAAATGAATGTGTTTGTTAACACACCACACAATTTGGGATATTTTGTTTTTTAGTGTAAAAGATTCCTTTTTTACACTCACTTAAGCTTACTTAGTATGTTTTTATCTAGTTGCATTTATTTATTTAACGAATTAGTTTATTAGCTATTTACTTTATTTTCTCTAGATTTGGATAAGATTTCTTAGATAAGCTTTCATGATTAATTGGACAAGCTTTCTTAGATAATATTTCCTTCTTAAGTAAGCTTTCCTGCTTTATTGCATAGGCTAACCCCAGTTGAACTCCATAATTTATGTGAGATCTTGGGTTACCTCATGCATTGCCTTGCTCTATATAAATCAATGACTCTTCGTATGTTTGTCACACACTCTCATTTTCTATATTAAATACAATTTATTCTAGCATTTTTTTTCTTTCATGCTTTCCTAATCTTCCATTGTGTCTTGGGTTTATTTAACAACAAATCTTGCATGGTATCAGAGCCTTCATGATTGATAGGATTTATTTTTAAAAATATTGAGTGCAAATCTATTATTTTTTGCTAGAAAAATAGTATGATATTCTCTACAATCCTCGAATGATTTGGAGAATCAAAAAATTGCAAAAAAAATATAAAATTTTGGGGGTTTAATAACTAATTTTTTAATTGCATGTGTTTTGCATGTATGTTTTATAGCCTCTTGGATTGAATTTGCACATACCATCACATTCAAAGTAGCCAAGAAATTTAGAGTAGCCTCCCATTTTACCAATTTAACATTTTATTTTTCAGTTGCATGTATGTTTTGTAGCCTCCTGGATTGAATCTAAACTCACCATCATGTTCAAAGTAATCAAGAATGTTAGAAAAGATTCTCGTTTCACCAAAATCAAACACTGGAGGGCAGATTGACTAAGACATGAATCAAGAATCTTCTGAGCATCCTAACATGCACCTAAAAATCGAGGCATTTTGAGGCAAAATAGAGTGTGTCATTGTGTTTGGAAGGCCCAAACACCCCTATTTTCATATAAAATTTGTCATTTTTTGACAATTTTGACCCTAGTTGATTTTTCATCGAATGATTTCATCATGACATCACGCTAATGTCAGCACCTACATACCTAATTGAGAAAATTTTTTGAAGGTCGCATCTCTTCACCAAAATGTCAAATTTTCATGTTTGAATAGGCATTGGAAATTTGGTTTAGAGCACTTGAACAACATCATTTTTTGAAGGCCACATCTCTTCACCAAAATGCCAAAATTTCACATTTGAATAGGCATTGCAGGAGTGGGTTGATAAACTTGAATGGAAGTTCACTAGGCTGACATGTTTCACCATTAAGATCATCCATAAATCTATCGTCACTCTCTCTGAGGTTATCAAGGAGGAGGTGGACAAGAAGACCAAGGGTGAGGGTCCTAATTAGGCCAGGGATGATGTTTTAGATCTCCTGATTCAAAAATGGGAAGGTATCACCAATTAGTGGTTTCTTCTATGTGTCTTTGCTTTCCATGTATTGTGTCTATTATCTTTTTGGTTTTTGCCTATTGTGTCTAGAAATAGGGGATGGTACATTTGAAGATGTTCTTTGTGTACCTAAACTAATAACCAACCTTATTTTTGTCTATCAAATCACCCATCATGGGAATGGAAGAAAGGTTGAATTCACTCCAGATTATGTTTTCATAAGTATCTTATAGATAATGCTCTACTTGCAGTTGGAAAGGTTGATCATCATTCTCGGCTTTATGTCTTCTCACACTTTGTGATTGATAAACCTTCCACTACATTGTTCACCCATTCAAATTCAATAAGAAAACTATGGTATGAGAAGTTTGGCCATCTCAACTACTACTAACTTCAATAGCTCAACATAAATAATATGGTCACAGGTCTTCTACAAATCAGGTTTTCAGATGGTGTTTGGCATGGTTATGAATTGGGAAAGCATCCTAAGGATAAGTTTGTGAAAGGGAAAGCTTGGAGGGCTTCAAAATTCCTTGAGCTAATTTATAGTTATATTGTGAGTCCATTTCTATCATTGTACCTTAGCAAGGATTGTTATGTACTCACATTCATTGATGATCTTTCACGGTTCACATGGGTTTACTTCCTTCATCAAAAAAGTGAAGTCTTTGATCAATTTATCAAATTCAAGGCTCATGCAAAGAAACAATCTAGAAATTTTGTTAAGATTCTCCACTTAGACAATGGTAGAGAATATGTGAACCAACACTTTGAGAAATATTACACTCTTCAAGGGATTTATTTTCAACACTCCATTCCTTACACACCTCAACAAAATGGTGTAGTTGAAAGGAAAAATAGATCCTTGAAAGAGATGACCAGTTGCATGATTCATGCTCATTCTCTTTCACAAGAATATTGGGCTGAAGCCATCAATTGTTCTATATACAACTAGAATAGGGTTCCTCATAAGGCCTTAAATGGAATCACTCCCTTTGAAGCCTGGTTTGGTTGCAAGCCTATCATGCAACATTTCAAAGTATTTGGTTATTTTGCTTGGGCACACATACCTTCGAAAAAGTGCAAAGATTGGGAACCATAAAGTTAGTAATGTATCTTCATTGAATATTTTGATGGTGTCAAAGACTAGAAGCTTTTGGATCTTGACACCCATGAGCTCTTTATTGAGAAAAGTGTTCATTTTGAAGAAAGCTCTCCTATATCACCCTTCATTCCTCTTTCTTCATCCATCACAAACTTAGTTGATAGTGATACAAAGGACTTTCCCTTAGCTTATTCCATTCCTTGGGATAGTCATGAGGTCCAATCTCCCCCTTCACCTAGTGTCCCTTCAGAAGCTGAGGATTCACCCCCTCCCTCCCCTTTAGCCATGCCTCACTAGGCTCGTCAGACTCTTCAATCTACAAGCACTCTTGTTGGGGATCCTTCTGACACTAGGAGGACACATTCACAACACCAAGAAATCCCACATTCTTACATTTCTATAGCTTTGGATCCATAATCCTTCAAGGAATATTTAGGTATTTCAAAATGGGAATTAGCTATGGAGGAAGAATACAACTCCTTGATTGAGAACAACACTTGGGGGTCTTGTTCCACTTCCTATGGGAAGAAAATTGGTTCAGTGTAAGTGGATCTATCAATTTGAGTTTGTAGCAGATGGATTAGTTGACAAGTTCAAAGCACGACTTGTGGAAAAAGGTTTCTCATAGATACATGGTATTGAATACATTGAAACCTTTTCCCTCATCGTAAAAATGAACATTCAATTAACAATTTCCATTGCAATAGCTCGAGGTTGGGTTGTACATCAGATGGATGTGAAGAGTGTCTTTCTTCACGAGGATCTATAAGAAGAGATTTACATGGAGAAACCTCCAAAATTTGTTCAAGATTCTTCTATGGTTTGTAGATTACAAAAGTATCTTTATGGACTTAGATAGGCCCCCAAGGCTTGATATGGCAAAATCGACTCCTTTCTTCTTTTTGGTAGGTGCACTAGGTGCCACTCAAATCTGAATGTCTACATTCTTCATTAGGATGGATCTCACCTGATTCTTGTTATCTATGTTGATGAATTGATTCTTACTGAGAGTACCTCATCTATCATTGACAATGTCAAATATTCTTTGCATACTCAATTTTCCATGATAGACTTGGGCTCATTGCATTACTTTCTCAAGATTGAGATCACTTAGTCCTCTTTTGGGATTATTTTTGCTTAGCCTAAGCATGCTCTTGATCTACTTTCTCTCTTTCACATGGCTGATTATAATCTTGTATAGACTCCCTTTCTATCTAGAGTCAAGCTTGAGGCTAAGTGTACCACTCCACTTGTTGATGCCACTTTGTATTGTTAGCTTGTAAGAAGCCTCATCTACCCGACTCACACTTGCCCAAATATTTCATTTGTAGTTGGCATAATTTATTTCTTCATGCAAGAGCCTCATGAGATTCATTGGAAAGCAACCAAATGCATCCTTCATTAAACACAAGGCACTCACAACTATGGGATTCACTATGCAACAGGTACTAGACTAGACTTGGTCAGTTACACAGACTCTGATTGGGTTGGCAATATTGATGATCATAAGTCCACTTTTGGCTACAACTTCCATCTTGGTTTTGATCCCAATTGTTGGAAAAGCGAGAATCAACATGCTATTGCTCTTCAACTGAGATTTAGTATAGTGGGGTATAAATATAGCTACTAAGGCCATTTGGCATCAAAATATGATGGCCGAGTTCGGCTTCACTCTTCCTTATCCATTTGTTGTCTTTTGTGATAACTAGAGTGTGATCCAAATCTCCAAGAACTTATTTTATCATCAATGAACCAAAAACATTAAGATCCACATGCACTTCATTTGGGAGTTGATATAGGAGCAGATCCTTGACTTGCGCTATTGTCCAACAGTAGAGCAGGTTGTAAATATCTTCACAAAACATTTTACTAAGAGAAAATATCTCCATCTTTAAGAGCTCTTAGGGGTGTGGTCCATCACTACTTCAGAGGGGGTCTGACGACTGACCTTCATCCTCTCATGGGGGGAGTTTTTTCCCATTAGGCTTTCTCCTTCTCTTCTTTTCTAAGGGCTTTGTGCTTTGTTCATGGGAACTAGATCAAGCCTTGTTGTTGGGACCCATTTTTGTAGCTTCTGTAATATTTTCTTCTAAGTTGCACTTAAGGGGGGCTGTTAGTGTAAAATATTCCTTTTTACACTGACTTAAGCTTACTTAGTGTGTTTTTATCTAGTTGCATTTATTTATTTAAGTAATTAGTTTATTAGCTATTTACTTTATTTTCTCTAGATTTAGATATGGTTTCCTAGTTTAATAGATAAGCTTTCCTTCTTAGATAAGCTTGACTGATTTATTGCATGTAGGCTAACTCCTGTTGAACTCCATGCTTTATGTGAGATCCTAGGTTACCTCATGCATTACCTTGCTCTATATATTTGTAACATACTCTCATTTGTTATATAGAATATAGTTTATTTTTGCATATTATTTTTTTTCATGTTTTCGTAATCTTTCATTATATCTTGGGTTTGTTTAACAATAAGTATTAAATGTTCATATGGTTGTTACTTAGATTTTTATAATGCAATTGTTCGTCCATTAACCAATATGTCATAATTGTTTGTTCTTTAACTATTATTATGATATTGTTGATGTATGTTTGTTACTTCTTCAATTATATAATTTTGTTTCATCAAGCATGTGAAGAGTGGTGGGAGGTTTCTAGAGCACCTTGAATTATAACCAAACTTTTCAGTTAAAGTATTTGAAGACTTTACTTTGGCAATGACCTGGTAGACATAATGTGTTGTTTTATATTGTTCATTTCATTTGTGTTGCATTTTATTGTAATTTCATTTATTATTTTCATGTATATATATGATACAATTACTAAGACTATGTTTTATATGTATATGTTTTTTTGTGTATGTTTGATTGTGTATATATATGCTTAGTTAGCGAAAACATTATCTTCTTCTAGTTGTATATGTATATGTATATGCATACATATATTTTTTCAGTTAGAACTTGTATATATTGTGTTATACTATGTTATTCACACACACACACACATGTGTGTGTGTGTGTGTAAATAACATAGCACTACACACATATACATATGTAAGAATGAAGTCATTAGACCCCTTCCTATTTCATCTTATCATATTTCCTTCTTTTTTATTGAGAACCAATTGCAAAGGAAGATTTTTGCAGCAAATGCTACTATATTTTAGTTAGAAAATTTATTATGACATATCAACACCCTAGATTAGGAAACCAATTTTAAAGTTTACTAAACAATAATAACAATCAATCAAAGCATTCTATATATGTAAGATCCACTTGAATTTCATCCTTTGGAACGTTAGAGGCCTTATAGAAGCATGTCATAAGTACTATTTATCAGTTCAATTTTAATAGTTTGATCGATTTGATATTATATGTCTACAAGAAATCAAATTTATAAGATTTTTTATTCAACAAGGACATAGTGCTCAAATGTCTTGATTGTGTTATGCTTTACAAGTGACAACTATTTTGTCTCATCTCCCACAGTAAAAATAAATGAAAGTGCATTATAAGATCACTATTTCTAATCACAATCCCATCACTTTTAAAGTTCAATGAGTTTATGTGGCAATGAAAATACTATGCATGCATTTGTTTTTGGATATGTTGTATCTAAATTAGTAGGAAACCATCCACTCATTGCATATATATATATATAGACACACATACACATATGCATCCATATATATATATATATATACAAATACATACACATACACATATGCATCCATATACATATATATACAAATACACATACATATATATAGAAACATATATACATATATATGTGGATATATGATTGCATATATATATTTGTATATATGTATAGATGTTAACCATAAATTATTCCACGTAGTATTTCTTCACCACCATGGCTACATGCAATAAAATTCTAAAACAAATTGCACATAATTGATATGATTGAAACAAACTCGAAAAATATATTGAACTATAGAAAATACAATGTCGTATAGTTGGAGAAACACACTTGAACAAAGTTCTATATAAAAAAGTATGGCACAATTACCTGTTATAGTTTTATTAACAAATACCCTCAACAATCTTATATTTAGCGAAATATACATATATTCAACCATCTTAATCAGTTATCCATAAACCCAAGACAAGGAGTTGGTCGTTCATCTTGGGTATCAATAGACTCATTTCCAACTGGAGGTGATGCTACTAGTTGTGGACTATTTTGTAGGCTAATTACTATATGGGAAAGCAATGCCTAATTTGCCTCTTAACTCAACTACAACTATTCTGAGCAGCGAAGGGCAGACCCAACTTGTAGGCTACTAAGAGTTGCAAAATATGGAGATAAAATGTTAGACATATCCATTAAAATGAGATGTTGGGGTGGAAGAGGAGACACTATTGTACTCTTACATCTATTTTTCTACTATAGCTACCTACTTTTGAGCAACCTTCAATTGTCTATCAATCTTCGCCTACTCCCATTGAGTCTCTCTCTCTTGTCGAAGCTTGCACTTCTCTACCATTTGTTTTTTATTGCTTGTCTCTACAATCTTAATGATTCCTTCTCTTCCTAGTTTTCTTCTCATTCTACCTTCCTCTCTCTCATTTTCTCCCTTTTCCTTTCTTTCAATTCTTTTTTTTGTGTCTCTTGTTCATTCAATAAATCCATGTAGGCATCTAATGTTAAAATCTATGATTTCCTAATTAGATGGAGCACCCCAATTCGACCTCTTTGTGATGATTGTTACACCCTTTGCATTGGAAGTTGGAGAAATTTAGTGACTATTCTTTGTGTTTGTTGGTCATCAACTTATGTGCATGACATAAAGTTAGCATCCTGGTCAATTGTACCATTTTCATCTTCACATTTTGGCCCATTGTCTACACCCTAATTTGATGCATTTATAAAGTAGTGGATGACCTCTATTAGATCATTCTATGGTGGTGATGGCATGTACAGGCTGCCATCTGTTTGATTGAAATTCAAAGTGTACCCTAATGTTTATAGTTGCATCTTTCAACCACTCTGATCGGCTTGTATGTGAGGACAAACTTAGACCTTCTCCACTGTTTGTAGCCTCATTGTAGACTATTTGAACAATAGGGATTTCAGTGTCCTGCAATTCAATATCATAATTTTGTGTGCATTGTCTTTCTAAGTTGTTTGTTGTAATGGGGGCATATTTTGCATTGAATATTTGCACAAACTCATTGATATGATCCTTGTTAAAAGTAACTAACCCAAAGCAAGTTTCTATTGTAATAAACTGTGCATCATCCTTGACTATCATGGCATCACTTTCTGCTCCAACAATGTTTGCTTCATCTTCAATTGTGCAGGCCTCACTTGGCCTTATATCCTTGTCAAGTGCAGACCAATTCAATAGAAAAATTCTTGTTCTTCAAAAGCCACTTATAATATTGCATGGAGTCAATGCCTGTGTGAATGCCTTACTAGTAGGAGTTGCCAAATCTTCCCTTCTAATTTTAATTTGGGGGTGGTTAAACATCCATACTACCTTTGTTATTTAAAGATTTTTTGAAGGGAGAGAAGAAACTAACATCTAGGGGCTACAAAATGTGGTTGGTATATGTAGGAAGTGTGAGCAATTCTATGCCTATACACCTTGCTTCTTCTATTGTCTTAAAGGCCACATAGCTGCCATGACCATCAAAGACAAAAATAACTCTCTTTGTGGGTGAAACCCCACCAAGGATTGAGCAACAAAGTCTTGGATCCAATTGATAAATAATTCTTTAGTCATTCACACATTCTTTTGGGCTGTCATGCATGCCCTTGGCTCATAATTATCAATGTAGTTTTCCATGTCTTTTTGACTTAAACAAGTAGAAACTAGGTATATTGCTTTTTGTTGTACTAACACAATCTAAAACTATGATCCACACTTCGCTTTTAAAGATTGTGTGATACACATCTTGATCCCATCCTTGCAATTACTTGCATGCAATAGATTTTTCCAACCTATACACCTGTTCCATCATAATTCCATATTTTTCTTGACTCATAGTGGTGCTCACTGTATAACTTTTCCAAGTTGTCATAAAAGGATGAGACAATTTGGAGGGCCATAGCATAATTTCTCTATGTCCGTCCCTTCTGTAGCTCTAATTTTCAAATAATGATGCCTTTGTTGAAAACCAACCCACCATGACCTCCCTGGCATCCCATTTGTGAATGGGTTAGGCCTTGATTCAATCATTTGAGCTACAATAGCTTTTAGTTGAGAAACTTGAAGACCATGACCAATATCAGCCATGTCCTTGCACCATTGGACAACTTCAACTTCTTATTTTTTAGATAAGATGGTTTGTGGACCCTTCCTTTTGGTGTTGGTAACTCTATTCAACCTTGCCCTCAAACTACTAGGTGAGATTCCCCACTAGATCGTTGCAACCCTGATGGACATATGGTTATCTTCAACATTTGATACTACACTTCGCATATGAGAAATAGACCAATGACTTGTGGAAATATTTGAGGGTCCCCCAAGTGCACACCAGCTGGTTGACCAATGTGAATAGGTGGTTCCAAACCTAATTGACTATTTTGAACAACTGGTTCTGAACATGAATCATGTGTTCTATGGTCTGCACTTTTGGAAATAACATCTCGTTGGTTGGGGATTGTTGAATCTTCCTCAACAGATTGTGGAGTATTGAATTTCACTCCATAACTCACTTTAATTGTGTGCCTTCCATTTGATCTCTTTCCCTTCTTCCTCGTGCCATGATTTTCAATGAACCTACATGTGAAACAAATCAGTGAACCTACATGTGAAACAAACAGTAGAAATATGGGTATCACTATTAATGAACATGTATAGAAAAATCAAAAGTATACCATGTTATACTTGTAAAAAAAATCAATATGTATGAAAATAATAGAAATAAAACTTTATAAGGCCAAAAAAATAGATGATTGAAATGTAATATGTGCCCTTTGTACAAAAATATATAGACAAATTAACAAAACTCTAGATAGATGGGCATATATATAAATGAATATGTATGTTGTTGTGTTGAATAAAGAGGCTTTGTTGCTGAATGGAAACAAAGGTTGTAAATTGTAAACTATATGATTGTACAACCTGTTTGAGTATATTACTATATAAAGTCAATATGGTCATGATAATGAAATCCTAGATGCAAGAACGATAAGAGTACAAAGGCAAAATAGATTCACGAGTGCCATTGTGTGCAAAATGAAAGGAGAAATAATAGGTTGGGGTTACCTAAAACCATGGATAATAGATTCACGAGTACCATTGTGTGCAAAATGAAAGGAGAAATGATAGGTTGATGTTATTTGAAACCATGGAGAGTATCTAGTAGACATATCTCATGGTGGAGACATCAGTTGCCCAATAATGATGCATGATGAAAAATGATGAAATTTGTCAAAGAATTATATAAAATTATCTCCTAATTAGACATTTTCATTAATTCAAATGGGGTTTTGGATAAAACCATAAAATTATAGGGGTTGCAGATTATAAGTGAAACATCACAAATATATACATAGTTTCATGAATATAAAGGAGGCTTCTATGAATTAATCGAAAATAATAAATAAAGACATAGTTTTCTGAATTTGTAAAGGGGATTTTTAAGGATTAATCTATCAAAAAAAAAGACTATCATTTTATAACATTTAAATAGACACTTCATGAATAGAATTTTTAAACACACACTTAATGAATAGAACTTTCAAACAAAGCGTACCAACCTAAAGATGTGTGGATATTTGAAGAATGTGTAGAGGTTTGTTGATGCTTTGTAGTATGCAAGGATATTAGCAAACAATAATAAATGAGATTGACGTTGGCTACTTTCCCTCTTTTAAAATCATTCAAATCTGATAATTGAATGCACCAATTTTGGTTGTTGTGTTTCAAATTTGAATTTGTTTGGGGATGATTCGATCATTTGAATTTGTAGTTGTTATTTATATATGATTTGTATGTTGAAATGAGTAAATTATGTATTAAATTTGATTTGATGTTTATTAGGGGAGCCTTACACCATTTACTGTTTGTGTAGGTAACTACACTGAATGGGGTTAATACATGTACATGTGAGAAGAAGTGTGGGAGATTGTGCATTTGATAGCCCATAAAGTTGATAGGAGCATCTCATAATGACAATCAAGCACCAATAAGTGCACATATAGATGCGTGAATATAATATGCAACGAGTTTGACACCCTTCGCAAGTGGTGGTATTTGTAAACATAAAAGATTATTAAAAATTGTAAACGTAGATATTTATGAACAACTTGTCTTATATTGTAAATACAATTATATGTATAATTAGCTGATCACATACATTTGTGAACTACACATTCACATATAAACATGTATTGGTGCATTTACAAAACATTATTAGATTTTTTTAAATTTTTTTGGTGATTAAAATACACAATTTATTTAAAAGTAAAGTGAGCAAGGAGTATACCCTCTTTTAATTAGCGAGTCATTTGCGGGCTGGTTAAATTATTGAATATGTTATTTGGGAACCTACAATTCTTGGCTCATATTTTATTTTCTAGCCAAAAAAAATGCAAACCTGGAAGAAGTTCAAACACCAGAAAACCATACCTGAAAAGTTGTAAATGGAGCATCCTCCCTCTTTAGAGAGCTCCTGCTCAATCAATTAGAAACCCGTGTGTTTAAAATCCTGGAAATGGAAGGAGTTAGTAGTTATAGAGAAATGGTACAAGAGTTTAAACCAATATTTAACAGGGCCAAAGGCGTGCTGGAGGCATCCTCGCCTCATGCTCGCAATGCTGCTCTGCTTCCATTCCTTGTTCATATTCATCCTTCCGACTCAGGTCATCTGCACGTGCTTACGTCGGATTTCCATTTCAATACGTGGCATGCCCTCTTCAACTGCGATCAGCTTAATCAACTGGTCAACTTCCATTTTCCTTTGTTTTGTTTAAAAGTTTCCAATTTTTTTCCTGAATACCAATTCACCACTATTAATTTTGCTTTTAAACTTTTTTGCCGATTGCACAAAACAAATTTATGTTGCTTTTTTAATTTCGAATGTTGGGAACAAGAAATTTGTAGCAACAATTGTGTAGCAACTGTTTAAATTGGAAATCTACCATGCTGTTATTTTCGTTGGACAGCTAGTACCCAAAACTCAGGGCTTCTCACTAGCTTGCTGGGGCCTTCTACCACTTAGCTACCGGACTCTTCATGGTCCGAAGTGTGTATTGTTCTGATAGGTGTAGTTTTGTTGTTCACTGCTCAGTGACATACAAATAGTCCCCTTGGGCAAGCTCCAAAGGGATTGTTTTTCCATTTACTTTTAGGATTATTAAATTTTGTACTCCTTGTTTCTGACCAAAAGACATGGCTCATAAATAAACTCAAACTTGCCAATCCATCTCCACTCAAAGTAAAAATTGAAAAAGCCAATTAGAAAGGATTGAACCTATATCTTGTCCATTTCCAAGTCAAAGACAACACCAAACATTCATTCTGAGATGTTTTATAATATGTCAATATCAGCTAGGGCTTATATGAAAGCTAGGGTAGAAGCATCTCACATGGTGAAATGATTCCATATGCTGAAGTGAAGAAACTAACTTTAGGGACATATGTTTTATAATATGTCAATAGCAGCTAGGGCTTATATGAAAGCTAGTCTAAATCCATATGCTGAAGGGAAGAAACTAACTTTAGGGACATTTTAACTGTCATTTGTGAGGAATAAATCTCTGACTTGAGCCAATGTGTACATGGGTAAGATACACCCTTTATAGGGCTTTTACCATTTGCAGGGCAGTTTTGATTCCTCTCCTAATTAGATGTAATCTTCAAACCATTGAGATTGTGCAGCCTCAGGCTATTGGTGCAGAAAACCTCTTGGATAATTTGAATGTCTCTGGAGCAGAGCTTTGAAATCAACATCTAGATAAGTGTGGGTTTTAAGCCCTGAGCCCATAGTCACTGGGAAACTCAGGTTTAGTGATGTGATTCTTGTTCCTGCACCTGTACTGATAGTTGTAACTATAATATTGGCATACACTTTTACCATTACAAAATTACATCTTAAAGTCTTCATACCTGTATCTCACATCTCTTGCTGACTATGTCTGAGCCTTAGAGTAAAAAAAAGAAATATCAGAATGCACAAAACTCAGTATATGCTGTTTGAATAGGTTCAATTTTAAGACATTCTCACATGTAACCTAGCAATCTTTGATCTGAAATTTGAGAGAAAACATTTCTTAATAAATGATCAATGGTAACAATCAACTATTTGAAGGCAGGACTTAGAGTGAAGACTGTGCTCTTCTTTAGGCTCTGGTGCCTCTCCATAAGGAAGAATTGTGCTGTTGGCTATTTGAAAATAACCCATAGCTTAACTGAGAGGTTCTGTGGGTGAAGCTTTAGACTGTGGGCTTCAATCCATTCATGGAATTGTCATCAACTGCTATGGTATGGGTACTCCTTCCAGCCTCACCACTAGAGTTTTGTTATGTTGATTGAAGCTAAAATCAACATGGGAGTCATTAGGCAGCCATTTCATGAACCTCGAGGGACACCCAGTTATGTGTAACTTCTAGTTAATTGGTTTCATATACAAGTATATGAAATCATGGAATATCACAATCTGGGATGATGTTTGGCAATAGCCATTGAGAATGGTGACCAACATGATAATATAGCAAGAAAAAATGTTTCTCTTTATGACTCTCTCATTGAAGTTATCCTTGCAAATATTTTTGTGCATGATACCAAGTTGATTAGTTAACTTCTTAGATATAGTTCCCATGTAGACATGTTGGCAGATTGCCAGCTTTATGTCCAGGGACATTGACACCTCATTTTACTATATATTTTGTATGAAGGTCTTGGGTCTTGTGTGCAGGCAAGTCCCATAGTTTGTTCATTTCTTCCACCAAAAGTGATAATCATTTTCATTTATTTCTATTTTTCTTAATTTTGTGTTTATTCCTTTCTGGTAAAGGAACAACATTACATCCTGCTTGTATACGTTAGTGTTGTTAAAATCAATGACAGTTTTCTGAAAGACAGCTTATTCCTTTTCTATTAACTTTTCTTGGGGATTGTGTATCTTATAGCTTTACAATCCTTTCTTCCGTTTGATTAAAATTCAAAGCTAAAGGCTTAGTTTTTTTTTCACAAAGAAATTCATTTCAAAGTTCTTGAAAGTTTGGTATTATCTAGGTTTAGTCTTCATTAATTGAGGTTCTCAGCACGGGCTCTCCTTATACCCCAATTTTTCAATTCATTTTCTTCAATGCAACATTGAGCTATCATTTGTTTTTCTCATGAATTATGAAGAGGCTTACATCCAGCAGGCCCTTGAAATGAGCAGAAAGAAACACTGGGGTTCAATGAAAACTTATCCACATTCCTCCAAGTCTTGTATAAGGCCTTTACATCAGACAACGTGAAGATTGAACTCGGGGGTCCTGCGAGTGCAATTGGTGGAAAAGGTCTGTTTTTAATCATCTTCAGCATTGGTAATCATATTATTTGTATAGGATGAGAATTTTTTTTTGGTTTGATTTTCAATATTTGTTCACTCAATGTTTGAAGTCTTGCTTGGTCTGCAAGGCAGGTGCAACATCTGCCAAGATTAAAGCAACTGCTACTTTGTTAGGAGCTTCAAGAAATGTATGCCTTCATCTGGAGCTGTTCAAGGGTCGAAGTGCAAATGATGCAGTTGGTGCCTTGGCATTGGATCTTTATGAGGCCTTTTACTCAGGTAAGCTGCCTGATTATCTCTTAGCTCCATGACAATCAAATGTGATCTGAGGACTATCCTTTGTGCTCGAATAGCTTAATATTTTTCAATAAATTATGGAATCTTGCACCAGTCAGTTGAGAAATACTTTCTTTTCTCTACATAGCTGAGGCTATCTTTCTGATGCAAACTAATTGTTGGCGTTAACAAATTCAAAGTTATTGACAATCAGCTTGTGTTAATTGTTATTTCTGCAGCGCATCAGTATGTTATAGATGTTTTTGACAATCAGCTTGTTTTGATAAGGATCAATTTTCATCACCCATCTTTTCACAAGTAGAAAAATTCATTCTCATGAGCCTGAATTGCCCACTCTGTTTGCATCTAGGTGATGCTCATAGGGGTGAAGCACAAGACTTCTTGGAAGTTCATTCATCCCCATAATACTTCAGCTTAAGCACACTTAACTACAGTGTTTACCCCACTACAAGGTTTGCTTGGCATGCTATCCCATTTGCAAAATCTCCTGCAAGTATTATGCCTTATGAACCATTTAATGTGGATCTTCCAAGCTCTTTAATTTTGATATAATTGGTATTTATACACAATGTGTCAACTATGTAATAAATTTTTTTGGGAGTCAGCTGCCTGTTAATATTAAATCAATCTTACTCATCTTAAATCTTTGATAAGTTCAAAGTATTTCTGTATGATTTTAATCGTTAAAAGTTCGAAGTAATTTTTTGTGGCTTTAATCTAGGGATTCTTGTGGACTGATATGCTTTAGAAACCTTTGAAAGAGGCTGCATGCAATTCGGTCCTAGACCGAGGTTAATGATTTTATAACCATGAGAGAATCTCAAAAGCTATATGTGATCTTATTGGAAGCAAACAAGGCTATGCATAAAATCATCATATATGAGTCTTATTTTAATTTTGTATGCCCTTAATGATAATTAGTAGTTACTGCTGCTGAGAACAGAATATTGGACTGCCGGAAAATACATCTGATAATGCTGGAAAAGAATAAAAAGAGAGAGAAGTAGTATACTGCTGAAAACAAATCAAAGGGTGCATGCAAGGTAACTTTTCTGAGAGGGTATGGATGCTGAATCAAACTGAATCCAGGATGTTATAGACACTGCCTTGACTAAAACATACTCTTACACCTGTGCACAAAGAGCTTCTTTCCCAAAAAACATATCCTTCCAGCCAACTTGTAACCAATTTCTCATATTGACACTTTTTTTTGTTTGCATTGGATGAGATTCTAGTTTTCTACATAAATTACATCTAATGAACCAAAAGCCAAGTGGACCAACAAGATGAGAACCTCTGGACCAACAAAAACAATTGGTCCCATTGGACCCATGAGGTGCTAAGGATTAGTGCCCAAGCTTATCATCATTAAGTACTATAACACAAAGTCAAATTTAGCCCGAGGGACCATAACCTCAAGCTTAGGTGTTGATAGACTCAAGAAGCACTCATAACTTCATCAACAGAAATTTGGCTGCTTGTCTAAACTGTTTTATTTATCTAGCTCCAGTTTCAGGTCATGATTGCTGATGGGGGAACATTTGTTGTTCAAGGAACTGCCATGATATTAAACATGCCATGGGAGAATATTGGATCAACTGCCCTATGTTTTCTATTCCCATGGGTGGAGTAGGCATTGTTTTGGGAGTCCAATGGATTACTACCTTGGGAACGATTGAGATAAACTTCTAGGAGTCGTTCCTGCATTTTCATTTAGAGGGTAGGACATTTGAACTAAGAGGGTTGTGTACAAAATCTCCAAAGATGGTTAGTTCTTACCAAATACAAAAGATGCCTAAAAAGGGTGTGGATGGATTTGTGGCCCAATCACTTTCATTTATTTTATTTTTTAAATAAAATATTGGGGGATCTATATATGGCCCAACTACAAATCTAAACATAAAAAATAAAACATATGGAACAATCAGTCCACTATGTTAGTAGACATTACACTTTTCGTTTCTTGCTCGTCAATTTGGTTACTATGTGGCCTATTGATTGCAACTTAACATATTTCTCTCTTGGCTTAATCTCTTTCCATCCAAACAATTCCTCATTTGCTTTGTAATCCATATAAGAGGCATTTGATAATGGTTGATTGATTGCTGCTAGCAAGGATTCTTTGAAACAGGAGGCAACACCCCATTCTTCTTCATTCAAAAGAGTTGGGGGACAACCTAACCCCACCATGCTACCAACTAATTGTGTTGGAGACAAAGGACGAAGCACTGGTTGTATCTCTTTGAATAAAACTTCTTTCTCAGGCATTGCTTTAGATTTCGCCATATTAACTAAAAAGCTTTCTTTTTCCTTTTTGAGAAGATTGTTCCTAAGATGGCTTTGGCTAAGACTGAGATTGGCTTACTATTTTAGAGTATCTGGTAGGTGAGCACCCAACATTGGACCTTATAGGTACCCATATGTATAGAGGAAAGACCCATATTTACAAGAACCAGGAAGCTAATTCTTTAGGGTATGGCATAGGAGTGATATTCATGCAAGAGGGAAGACCCCTTGATTTGAGAGTTGCCAATTCAAAGGTAAGAATTTGTTGAAGCCTGCTTATGAGAAGGAAATGATAGCCATCATTCATGCAATCAAATAGTGGAGACCATATCTAATGGGAAGAAACTCAGGTAAAGACACATCATGATAGTCTTAAATGCTTCTTGGAATAAAGATTGTCATTTGAAGAACAAAACCGGGTCATGAATGTGTTTGGATATGACTTTGAGATCACATACGAGAAAGGAAAGGAGAATTTTGTTGTTGATGCTCTCTCTAGAGGGATGAATCTACAAAAACATTATTGTGGGCCACTTCCATATTATAGGCGAATTGGGTGGGTGAGGCATGAGAAGAATGGGAGAAGGACATGGATACAAAAAATATCATTTAGGAACTCTGACAAGATTTAAATGTGTTAGACAAATTTGCATGGAAAGGAGATGCTCTATGGTACATTGATAGGTTGTACCGTTGTAAGAACTCAAATCTTAAGCTTAATGTTCCAACAAATTTCCATGCTTCTCTAATAGGTGGGCATTTAGGCTTCTTGAAGACTTAACATAGAATCATGTAGGATTTGTTTTGGGAAGGGCTTAAAGAGGATGTCTAGAAATTTGTGGTAGAATGCATGTTAGGCCAGCAAAATAAGGGGGAGACAATTAACACTCCAAGTCTTTTGCAACCTTTATCTATTTTATCACAGGTTTTCCAAGTTTGAAGAAAAACATGATTGTTGTGGATAGACTCACCAAATATGCACATTTATGTGCTTTGCCACACCTATTTTAGCAAGTAATATAGTAGTAGCTTTCTATGTTACAAGGTTTGAGTTCATGTTCATGTTTAGCAACAATAATTCAGCTGAAGTTCGGCAAGGGGAAAAAAATTGTGATTAAACTCACCTTATATATATTTGGCTAAAAAAAGAAGAAGTAATATATCCACATAAATATCAAAATAGTTTAACATTTCTAAATAGATTTGGATTCGTCCATACCAAAACATATAAAATTATAAATACATACATTTATAGTCTAAAATTAGAAATTAATATAGAATGCCACATACATAGCATGTATTACGTATATAATAAACAAAATCACCATAAAAACTATATTTATAATTTATATATTATAATAATCAAATAATATTAAATTTTAAACATATATGATATTATATTAATAAATTAAAAATATTGAAATTTAAATATAATTTATCAAATATTAAAATTTTAAAGTTTGATTCTAATGAATTCCTTAATTAGCACAATTAGTTGTGGGGAGGAAAGAAGGAATGGCAAATGTGAGTTTCTAGTCCAGTCAAGATTCAAGAGGGGGACTTCATCGGAGAGGTTCAAATAATGGGAGGAAGCCTATGCTTGGACTAGGGTGATCGCCACTTGCCAAAACAATCCATTTAGTTGCCTTGCCATTGACATCTATTCACTATACCTCTCAAGCCCTAAATTGGAAAATATATAAATGTTACACTTCCACACTAAGGGCATGAGCTTTTAAGTTTTTAAACACGATTTGCAAAAGGTTCAAGAAGGGCTTGCAATTTTTTGGGTTCTTTATGGGGGTGTTTGGGTTTGTTCGAATTGAACCATCATAATGAATGTGTTAGAATCCCTTGGCGAATTGGTCTAGAACCCTAAAAACGTGAAAAAACCCTAAAAAAGTGTTTTTGTTACACTTCCACAATATGGGCATGAGCTTTTTAAGTTTTTAAATGTGATTTGCAAAGGGTTTAGGAAGGGCTTGCAATTTATTTTGGTTCTTTATGAGGGTGTTCGAGTTTGTTTGAATCAAACCAAATTTCATATGAATGTGTTAGAATCCTTGGGTGAATTGGACCCAAACCCTAAAAATGTGAAAAAACCCTAAAAGAATGTTTAAAAAAAATATTTATTAAAAAAATTGTGCTCTTTATCCATACAAATATTAGGTGAACTACACTGATTTTTTCGTAATATTTTGAAGTCTATTGTATTTCAAACTTCATGGCTGAAATTCGGCAAACCCTATGACCTAGGTAGCTTTTATGGACACCATTTAGAAATTGCATGGGACCCCAAAATTCATACTATGTTTTATGGTCCTATATAAACAAGTAACTTTTGGACTTATTTATTCTCATGTTTGGGCACTCATCTTGCTCATAGCTCATCATATCATCCCCAATTAGATGGACAAACTAAGGTGGTTAATAAGTACTTGGAGGGTTATTTTTGTTTTTTTTCTTAAGATAAACAACAAAGATGGATACGATCATTGCCATTAATAGAATGGTGGTATACCATTTTTTTCCACACTTCATCCAAAATGTCTCCATTTTTGGCACTATACGGCTACCATAAACCATCCATCATCTCTACTTTGAGGATACACCCAAAGGTTAGAGTAGTGGAAGAACACATTCAACACTAACAAGAGGTACTCTTTAGTCTTAGGGAGAACTTGGCAATGTCACAAAATAGAATGAAGCAAAAAGTTGATCAACACTATAATGAAAGGAATTTTGAAGGAGATTGTGTTTTTGTGTGATTACAACCATTTAAGTAGATAACATTGAAACAAGAGGAGGATAGCATGCTTTCACCCAAGTATGATGGTCCTTATTAGGGTTTACAAAGTTGGTAGTGTAGCATACAAATTGAAGTTACCTAAGTCAACGAAAATACCTAGCCCAATCGATGCTAGTTATATGAAATTGTCCCCCCTTAGAGTTAGAGACCTTGCTTGGAAATATGCCGTACATGGACCAACACCTAGGACAATCATTTGCATAAGATGCCAAAACCTATATCATGGAGATATCAATCGCCTCAAATACGATCTTGCAGGCATTACTCATTGTGATGCCAAACCCTATGACAAGACTACATAAGAGATAAAACGAGAGATGAATGCACACCTTGCATCAATGGAATTGAAAAAACTACAAAAGAAGACAAGAGCAGCCATAACAACATCCATAGCTAGTACTCATGGTCCTCAATTGCAGGTAGAAATAGATGAAGATACAACATTCAAAGGCATAGTGGGCTCCACTTGTGATCCACGCATAAGAAGCTCATTGGCATCCACTTCATCTACTTTGAATAGAGTGCCTACATAGACACCACATAGCTTTTTTGTATCAAGAAACATACCTAGAGCACAACCATCATTAGAAGGTATAGGGTGGAATAGAGAGGCGTACCGAAAAGCAGATAAGGCATGAGCCAATTTTTGGTGCTTCAATAACCTTCCCTTCAATGTGGTGAACATCCCTTACTGGGAGAATTTTGTAACTGGCATTGATAGTCGTAGGAAAAGGCTACAAGGCACCTTCTTGGAAAGACTTAAGTGGGAATTTGTTCATGGATGCAACTGTAGAGGCAAAATTAGCTGTTGAAGAACAAAGCAATGGTGAAAGTATGGCTGCACTATTCTTTTAGATGGGTGGATGGATGGAAAGAATTGCACCCTTATCAACTTTTTGGTAGCTTCAAATGGTGAGATAATTTTTTTGAAGCCAGTTAATGCCTTTGACAAAGTAAAAAATATAGAAACTTTGAGTCTAATGTTGGAGGAAGTTGTCTTAGAGGTGGTCATAGACAATGTAGTGCAAATTATAAATGACAATGCAGCAACGCATGCGGCGGTTGGTAGATTTCCCCAAGAAAGGCATCCGTCACTCTTTTGGTCTTTTTGTGTGCAACACATTGCCTTGACCTTCTTTTGGAGGACATAGGCAAAATTGATTGGGTGAGACCGGTTGTGGAAGATCCAAGAAGCATAACAAAATTTATTTATAATCACTCTTGGGTTCTTAGTTTGATGAGAGATCGCACCAAAGGGAAAGAGCTAGTGCAATCGGGTGTCACAAGGTTTGCAATGATCTTCCTAACATTGCAAAGCATTATTAATTTGTCGACTTCTTTGAAGCAAATGTTTGTGAGTCAAGCATGGCTAGAATCATCATATTCAAAGAAGCTTAAGGAGAGAGGAATGCAAGTATTGTCTTTGATAATCTCTTTGCACAAAGAGCTCTAGAGATTGTCAAGGTAACTACAAAACTTTGATTTAAATTTCAAATTGAATTATTTTATTTTTTAATTTTAATAGTATTTACTTTCATTAAAAATTTGTAACTTTAATTTGTTTGTATTTGCAAGTGTTGGAGCCCTTGGTTAGAGTTTTGCGCTTGGTAGGTGGGGATCAAAACCCAATGGGGTACATTTATGAGGCCATGGATAGGGCCAGAGAGTCCATCCAAAACTATTACACGGGGGATAGACTTAAATTTGATCTCATTTGGGAGATCATTGATTGGAAGTGGGACAATCAACTCCACCAACCCATTCATGCAACGGGATAATTCCTCAACCTCAGTTTTTTCTATTTGGATAACTTCGTAAATCCTAATGGAGAGGTTAAGGAGGGCCTCATGACATGCATTGAAAGGATGACACCCAAGGTTGAGGTGAGAGATCTCATTGTTCAAGAATTGCAAAATTACAAGACTGGTAGGGGTAAGCTCTTTTCTTGGGCACTAGTTGTTCGAGGAAGAACCACTCAGTCCCTAGGTAACAAAAATTGGAGTCTTTACATCACATGCATCTTACAAGTTATGAATTTCAAATTTACAACCAATGATAAAATATGGCTTGTTGACTCTTGAATATCTTATTTTGTAGGTTCTTGGTGGGTAGATTGGGGTGCAAATACCCCAAATATTCAAAGATTAGCTCTCCACATTTTGTGTCAAACTTGTAGTGCATCTTGTCGTGAGTGCACTTGGAGTTTGTTTGAGGCTATTCACATGAAGAATCAAATTAAATTAACTCAAAAATGCCTCAATGACCTTGTCTTTGTATAATGCAACCTTTGACTTTGCACAAGAAAGGTAGAGGACAAATTAAAGGACGTCATTGATTTGGATGATATCAATCCTTATAAAGATTGGATAGGGCGGGATGAGGAGCCCCCATTGTTTATTGTAGACGAGATTCTTGATTTTGAGAGGCAAGCAATGGAGGAAGTGGTTGTAGCAAAAGGAGCTACTAGATTATCATTGAATGACATTGATGAGGCAGAGGAGTCATTGCCATCTAGTTGCATGATGGAGGTCAAGTTGGAGCCACAAGCACAACCTTCTATGCCTAGTGAGGAGCTGCAATAGAGTGCAAGGATTAGAACCTTTCCCCAAGTTTTCACTAGATTAGGGAAGAGGAAGATGTAAAATGTTGTAATATGCAATTTATGAATTATGATGATGATTTTCAAAGGAAATCATCATAAATTCATAATAGTTGTTAGCTAACTATTATATCAGGATTCCACATGATGATGCGATTTTATACTCAATTTGTATTCAAATTAATCAAATTTAATAGAAAACACTTTTGTACTCATTTATGGACTCATTGGATACATTTTGTCATTGAATTTTGCAAAAAAGAAGCATTTTCAAAGAAATTTAAGCAATTTTTTAAGTTGCTAAGTTTTTTGCCTAGTTAGAGTTTGCCAACTATGAGATCACTAACTTAGAAATTAATAGTAGAATCCAAGCAGTGGAAGACCAACTATCACAATTTAGAATTCCATCTAAGATGTCACTTTGGGGGTTTGGACTTGGGTATCCACAATGAAAATCTAATGCTTTAACCACTTGATCTCAACTCCATGTATTGCAAACATTATTTTAAAAATAATGACTTTGAAACATACACCAACTATAAACTTTGTTGTATTTTATAAGAAAGAAAAATCTCAACTAATAGATTAAATTCAACGTTAAGCAACATAATTGATTATTGTGCAATATGTTTTCCTTTCTTGGTGCTTGTAAACCATCCTTTTGGAAATTAGGACAAATGACTGTTCGAGTGATGCTTTAAATTGTTGTTGAGATTTAGAAATTTGTAAATCGTCATATCATGATATTGAGATCTCTTAGTGGATGTTTGTGGGTTGTCCTTTAGGTTGAAACCCATAATTTGTCTTGTGGAGACATACACATGTGTATACATGTTTGTGTGTGTATAAATCATGGTGTTGAAACTCAGTTACTAGTTAATTCATGAGATGAGGCAATAGATCCGAGTTTATAACCTTGATTCATGATTCCTATCTGCTAGACTCAGCAAGTCCAACAAGTTTAAAAAAATGTATTAAAGAAAACACATTATTAGCTTTAAGCCTGACATACCAATAATTTTGACATGTGAAGTGTCTAGATGCACTTGAATCAAAGAACCAACAATTGCTTTTAACATTGTTTGAAAGAGCCATCGATGTGAATTCCTTATCATGATTTTCCTCAACAACAACTACCACATTAGTTTCATTTTGTGGCTTGTGGGATAGATCATACTATCTTTTCTTGCAATCTTTCTTAACATGCCCAAATTTTTGATGGTAAAAATATTGTACCTTTTTCCATGGTTGTGAAGTTGTTGGCATTTCAATTCGCACCTTTGGTATGTGAATTAGAAATGGATAGCTATGCACAAATAAACTACTGTTCGAATTAGGAGGGGAAGCTCCCTCTTTGTTGATTATGCTTAAAGAAAGGAAACTAAACTATTTGCCAATCTTTTTGTTCCTCAGCTAAGAGCACAAGGTTATAAAACTCTAACGTCGTAGCTGATATTTTCTCTTTTTAGAATTTCAACTACAACTAGGTCTACTCTAAAGATGCTTCTAGCTACTTAAGTAAACTTAGAGCTTAAGTATTAGAAGAGAACAAGGAATGATCTTGGTAACACAAATACTTAAACAAACTCTCTCTCAACCTACACCTGAAGACTCATTGTACTTTTCAATGCAAGCTGAAATAAAGATTATCTAAGCAGAACATATAAAACAAAACTTAAGAGAGTAGATCAAAGTAGCAAAGAAGACATAAGATTTCCTTTCTTAAATTTCAAATGATGATTACACTTCTACGACAGCAGGATTGTAGCAATAACAGGCTTACAGTTTAGCGATCAACCAGACTTAGTCATTTTTAGGCATTTTTCAATTTCTCAAATTTGTTCCCCCGTGCTTTGTCCTCTGTTTGATCTGCAATTGCGGGTGATTGATGAATTCGACGATCTGGCTAAGACATTCACTGGATAGCCTGAGAAATTCTGAAGACAATGATCATATTTGCAAATCCTAACAACTGGATTAGGCCTTTCAAAACCCTAGGCGCCCTTGGCTAGCTGGGGCACCCAAAGTTCCCAAACTTAGAATATTTTCTATGGATTTCATGATTTGCATTTTGCTACTTTGATGGAACTTCTTTGTTTGATCCATGATTCTGGCTGACTGATTGATCAGATGGACCTGTTGATAGATTCATTGCAGAGCCGAAAGGATTCTGAGCAACGCTGTCTGGGAAGCACAAACCCTAATTCTGACTTTTGAGGCCTTGAAAAGATGGGTTAGTTTTTATTTTCATTTTTTCAACTTTTGCTTCGCTCTCCGTTCCTCGCTCCATTGCTGCATTCACCTTACGCCGGAAATTGAAAAATATTCTAAGGCACCTTGACTGAGTAGGGGCGCTTGAACTCTCCAAACTTAGCCAAATTTTCACCATTTTCATGAATTCCTAGCATCTCTCCTTCATTCTCCGTTGTGCGTGCATATTTTCCATTTCTCATCATCTGTGCAATGCTTGAGACATTGAATTTGACACCTGGTAGTTGAGCAACCTCCATTGATGACCTTGGAGCTCCCATTTTAACTTTTGAAAAAGTAGAAAAGACCCACCAAAGAAAAACTGATTCTTTGACAATTCTAACTGGACCAACTTGATGAGGAAGTATTTTAAGCCAATCAAAATCAGTTTGAACCCCTGGATTCAAACATTTTATTTTTAGAAATTTTGGCAGCATCCATTCGAGAAGAAACCCAAAAAAACCCAAAAAAAGTCTATTTTTAGAAACTTTCTATTTTTTAAAAATTTCCTAAAATCTAGGGCCAAAAAATTGAGATCTGGGCTTTGTAGACAAGGTCGTTTTGAGCAGACCCAAATCGTCAGATTTTGAAAATTTTGAGTTTTTAACCAACATGCATGACATGCAAAATCCCATTTTTTGACCTTTTTGACAAGACTTTTACCATTTCTTCAAAATACCTAAGTGTAGCAAAATTTTTAATTTAGGGTGCAACAGAAGTGGAAGGAGAACTATAGTTTTTACCTTGAAATTGTGTGATAAGTGCACTTTCTAAATTCTTAGAAGGAACTTCACTCTTCTAATCTTGTTGTCTTTTTGCTACAAATATGAATTGATCTTGTCAAAGGTGAAAGTCTGGCCTTCCACCAAAAGGGTTAGAGATTCCACACAAGTCTCAAAGGAGGATGGCAGGCTATTAATGATTAGAACAACCATATCTTCCTTGTCCACTAGTTTGTTGACATGGTGAGCTTATCCCTAAGATCTCTGAGTCTCAAAAGATGCTTGTTGATGGGTTTATCAATTGAGGTAAAGAACTAGGTGTGCCTCCCCTCTCTTGAAAATAAATTAATCTTCTTGAGGAAGATTGACTAACCCAAGATCTATATCACTAGGTCATGGCTATGCTGGATATCTTAGTGACCGTTGTAATGCACTTCCATTTCAAGGGGCTTGTGGTGTTTCTGAAATCATGACACAAACATATGGTTAATTGCACAAATGATTAGTATTTGAGATTTATCATGCATCTGCAAATTGATCCAAAATATTCATTGTATTTAGCTATCTCCCCAAATTCATAAATCAACAACGAATATACACTTGAAAACATAAGATTTCAGCTTCATAATAGCAATTTGCAAGTTTTGTCCTAAAACTAATCTTATCCTAATTAGATGTTAGAAAAATGCAAAAGAAATAAGTGTTTGAGGAGAGAAAATGAGTTTGTTTTGCAAGGAACTGATACTTGATATCTCTAGCTAACCAACTTTGCTTGATCAGTATTCCACTCGACCAGGGACACAAAGAGGTGTAGATGTCTAAGGAGCTTGGACAATGAAGGAAAAATGCATAAAGCCATTGTATTCCACACATAGATTTCACACACAGCCTCCTAAAGTCCTGAATTCAGATGATTTATCATTCAGTACATGTAGAATTCTATTTATCTCAGGTGAATTGCAGAAATTAGTTCAAAACAACAAGCACATTTGTTTGGAGAACCTTAAAAACTAAGAAAATAACTGGAACAAAACTCTAAAATTCTAAAATTTTATTCATTAAACAGGTGTCCAACCCGTACAATGCCTTTTTGCTGTGTATGTAAAGAGGTCAGCTCAAAACAAGTTCATTTACAGCTATAACGACTTGGCAAAATCTTTAAATTTTGTGTTTACATCAAGGGCTATGATCACATTGATCTTAGGGCTAAAAAACAAGAACATTTAATTTTTGCAACTGCATTGGAAAACTTCCCATTTTTTTATCACAAATAATTTTCCATGGGTGGTGGCACAATTTTCAAGGCTACTTTAACCTCTTCTTTGACATATTGTTGTGTAAAAAGCTTTCTCCTTTCCTAAGTAACAATGGCACAAGTTATAAGTAGCAATAGCTCATTAATATTGCATATGGTGCCCTAGAAAATCAACAAATCATATGTTGAAGCCTCTCCCCATCATAGCTCTAGCCTAAGATGACTCCAACAACCAGTTCCTAGAGCCACAAATCTCCATCTTTTCTTTGTCTTGTTTACTACAAAGTACAATCTTCCCATCAAGACTTCTCTTCCTTTTTTACAATCTCGTCCAAATAATGCAGGTATAGCAGCAAATTAGGAGCATAAAGTTCTTATGACAGCAGTGACTATATGTGCATATCAGCAGCAATCTCCCTTAAAGACAAAGCCATAAGGGCAGCATGGAGTTCTCAGGACCATAGAGCCACTTTGGATCATGAAGACTCTTTTATAATAGCAACAAGCTTTGATGGCAGCCACCTTGATCTTGTAAAATATCTAGATGATCTATTAGTTATCTATTCCTGCAGCTACAAGACATAATCAACATTAAATTCTTCCAAAAGACAGCAAATTATTTTCAACATGTTAGCAGCAATAAGGACTGAAATGAAGAAAAATGGGTTCATTGTTTTGGAATGGGGTTCACCAATTTTACTATAAATAGAAATGGCGAAATGGGGTATAATGCACCTATTTTCCTCTATTTCATTAGGAAAAAAAGATCCCTTAAGCCAAGGTTGACTTTCAGCCCTTAGGTGAGTCAACTTTGAAGGAGATCTTGCTGTTTTCCTTATGATCTAGGATGGGGCAGATCTGCTGAAACAACACTTTTGGGAGAAAGACTAAAAATAGCAAATAAATCCAAAAATCCAATGTGAAACATGAAATCAGAAGATTAAACCTTAATCTATCAGAACTTGCAACTTTCAGAAAGATTTGAGAAGGTTAAGTATTTTTGCACCTGTCATCAAAATGCTGCTGTTAAGTGTCCTTTGGGACTCATTCGTCCAAGGGCGAATGGGCCTTTGTAGGGCTTTTTGAAATCAGTTTTTGGGTCCTTTGGTCCTATGTCTGCACTCCCGAATTCTCCAGATTTCATAGTCGGAAGTTCGGAAATAAATCCTGTAGGCGAGTTTCTGTCACTACTATATTTGACTCCAATTTCCGACGAATGTTTGTTGAAATATCGGCAATATATTGTCGGCATATGACGAACCACTGAAATAATTTTCGTTGCTAATTTTTCGTTGCTTTCTCGACTAGCTTTAAAACGTCGAAATCTCGACACAACTTTGTCGGTTGCCGCCATGGAAAAGGGCCTTGGTGTTCGTTGGAATATCGACAGACATTTTGTCGATCTAGCAACGAACCGTAGCCAAAACACAAGTGGCAAGCCTTTGCCAAAGTGTTGGATCAACAACAGAAGTTCGTCGAACTTGCAATGAAATAGGCAAGTCATTACAACGAAAGTCTCGTCAGACGTATTGCAAATTCGTCGGACGTTTTTTGGAGGTTCGTCGAAAGTTCAACGAAAGTGCGATGAAATAGGCAAGTCATCACGACGAAAGTTTCGTTGGACGTATTGCAAATTCGTCGGACGTTTTTGGAGGTTCGTCAAAAGTTCTACAAAACAATGCAGTTTAAAAAAAAAAAATCATCCACGTGTCAACATTCCCTTGATATCGCGATCGTTAACCATCTTGCAACTCTTGATCATGTGATAGCGGGCAACCTTAGATCTTGATCTTCAACAAACTTGCTCGTCTGGACGGCTGACAACTTTGACTTTAAATGTCGAGCACCTTTTCTGTTTATATTAAAACATCTCCGCCGATTTTAAGCATGTGCATTTTAGATCCGCTTTAGTAGCTCGCTAGTTAATATATTAAGGTCGGCTTAATATATTAAAACATTCATAATGTTCCTTCGGCCTCTCTGTATGTGATAGATGGCGCCTTCCCATGATATCGCGATCGTTCAACCACAAAGTATTGATCGATCGCGATATCACAGGAAGGCGCCCTCTGTCACATTCGGAGAGGCCGAAGGAACATTATGAATGTTTTAATATATTAAGCCGACCTTAATATATTAATTGGTGAGCTACTAAAGCAGATCTAAAATGCACATGCTTAAAATCGGTGGAGATGTTTTAATCTAAACAGAAAAGGTGCTCGACATTTAAAGTCAAAGTTGTCAACCGTTCGCATGAGCAAGTTTGTTGAAGATCAAGATCTATGGTTGCTCACTATCACATGATCAAGAGTTGCAAGATGGTTAACGATCGCGATATCAAGGGAATGTTGACACGTGGATTTATTTGACGACGTAGGAGATGGTGGGGCCAGAAACGTGAGTTGTAAGGGTTCTTGAGCTGGAATATTTTGATTGGAGGAATTGTGGGCCATTTGCTACGATGGAAGTCAATGTCAGATTGACTGAAGCACAGCCGTTCGATGATCCAGCCTAGATGAAGATCAACGGTTAAGATTCAAACCTGCATCAAATGCGATTGGAGCCGTTGGTGAGGCACGTGAGCAAGCAGTAATGGCGGACGAGACGTATTCCTGCGTATTTTGGTGGAATAAGAGGATTATTTCCTTGTTTTATTGTCACAAAAAGCGTTCAAGGAACTTCGTAGAGCAGTTTTAAAGCCAAAGAAGAAATCATGAGCTGTTGCAGTGAATAATTAGGGTTTCTACAAGTCAAAAAGCCGTAAGTTAAATTCTGCATTTCTTGGTGAAATTTTTAGCCTGAATTTAGGAGAATTTGCAGTGTAATTGTTGGGAAATTGTTAGAAATTGTATTAGGGTTGTAAGTGAAGTTGAAATTTGTTTGAAAATTGCAAATTACGTGTTTGTAATTTCGCATCCTTGAAAAGCCCTAGTTTGTTCTAAAGTCTGTAATTCAAGTAGACCCTAGTTTGCCCAAAATGGCACCATCAAAGCACCACTCCGACCAAACTAATTATTTGAAAAGGAACCTGTATGACGACTTCTTGGACCAACTGCCATTGTTGACAACTGACAGAAGAAAAGGGCAGGCCCTAATGCAAGGAAAAACCCTTGGGGAGGGGTTAATATATAATTACTTCAATATAATTGATGCTAAAGTGCCGATGAAGGGTTTGGAGATGTTTAGACTGTGGTTTGGACAAAGGAATTTGGCCCACCCATTCTCAAATGATTGGGTTTACGACATGGGAAAATTGGTGGTACCCAATGTGTTTCTAGATGTGGTTTTGCTCAAGGCAGTGGCTACAAGGTATGATCCTGTCACACGGGTGGTCAGGGATAATGATGGAAGGGTTTTACTGAGTATTAACAAAGAAGAATTCCAACAAGTTTTTGATTTGCATGAACCCAGTGACTTCATAGTTCCTATTGAGCTTGAAAAGATGAAGCAGGAATATGAGAAAAGTAAGCCTCTCTTTAGAGTTAAGATGCTCCCATCTCATTTGGCCAAGGCAGGAGGTTCAATAATTCATATTAACCCTAATGATAAGGAGCCTTTCAAACTGGATATTTTTGCCAAACACTTCCTGGCTACCTTTTACTCACTATGTCAAATATTGGGATTTAGCCCTAGCACTGTTATGCCAATAGCATTCATGTTCATGGGGGTGCAAATACAACATCCAAATTTCTCTATAGTTTATGATTTTGCTCCTTTCCTAGCCCAGAAAATACACGAAGGGTTGGTGAAGCTACAACAAAATGATATAAGCACACCTTTCTACTGGTATTCTATGCTCATGCATATGTTTTTGTTCAAGAATGCGGATTTTTTCTCTAAGAAGATGAAACTGAATAGATTTGGCTATGGAGAAAGGTTGCCAGTACAAATTTGGATTGCTGACCTTTCATATAACAGAAAAAGTGCTAATTATGTACAGTTTGATAACTGTTTTGCATCAAGATTAAGAGCAAGGCTGACAGTAAATCCACCCAGGGTTCCTATGGAGTTGCATGATTTTCTTAGGCCCAAGGAGAGGAGACCTGATTTGAAGGTCTGCCACAACTGGCGAGATATCATCCCATATCCAGTCGGTACTGTTTTGAGAGTGTATGGATTTTAGGGGACTCCACACATCCTGCCTTACAATGTGCCACCAAGGATTGGATTTGCTGAGGTCATGTGGTAGATTGGTTGCATTCATGAGGACAATCTCACTGGAAAAGGCAAAGGGACTTTCTATCCAGATTACACAATAATTTTTGGTTTTGTTATTACAAAGGGAGGATGGGTACACTTTGGGAAATTCTTTGATTCATACAATTTAAGTTTTAGTTTTAGGAGGCAGTGTGACGCTGAAGGATTCTTCGCTTTGTTCAGACAAAGAATAAAAGGAGCAAGATTTGTTCATGAGCTCAATTTTCCTAAAGACCTAATCATGAATGAATTTGATTTAAATAGGCAAGAACTAAATAAGGAAAATGGGTTGCCTATGACAAATTATTGGCTATTGTACACAAAATGGATCCAAAATATGATCCATTGATGAAATTCACCCCTTTCCACAAGAAGATTGATTTCTTGATGAAAAACTTCAAGGAAATTATGGATAGTTTAATGACAAAGAAAATCAATTTGGAGTTGAATTTTGGTAAACAGGAACAAGCTACAAGGCCATTGGAAGAAAGGCCAACTTACCAACTTCCAGAAGACAGGCCCATCTACAGGAGGGTAAGGGATGACAGTGATTAAGAAGAAGAGAAGGGTAGAAAAGGAAAAAAGATAATGGAGCAGGAAAAGCCACCAAGATCACATCTCAAGCCACCAAGAACCATAAAGATAATTGATCTTGAGTCATCATCAAGAAGGAGTCCCTCACCACCACCATCACTGCCAGCTCCCGAAAGGCAAAGAATTGAGCAGTCCCAAGAGGATCTAGGGGATGAAATTATTGTTACAGACCAAGACCTGCAGGTAGGCATGCAATCCCCTCCACGACCAACTGAATTGGTCTTGTCAGACTTGGACATGAAGGGCAAGTGTGTACAAGATACAAGAATGGATGCTTGTAAGGAATTCTTAAATGATGATACTTATGTGAAAACACCAGCCTTCTTGCAACTGGTATGGAGGATGAAATTGGGAGAGTACCGAGAAAAGTGCAAGGAAAGAAGAGGTTAGAGGCCAGACAGGTCAAATGAGGAGAATGATGATGAAGTGAAGGCTGAAATGATGAGTGAATTTAAGAAAATTACTCCAGAAGAAGGGAGAAAACTGATTGATCAAGCTGGTGTCTTCATCTTACTTGAATGGGACATTGCTGATGCAGTGGCCTTTGATGCTGTTTTGAAATCCAAGCATCCCCTCTACAATTCAGAAGAAGAAGTCAGGTCGGCACTGCAAGGCTTTGCCTTCAGTGAGGAGTATGAGACCTTGGCAATATGGGCTTTGGCCCCGGGAGGAAGAAAGCCAAGCATAACAAATATTAACCCTAATTTGAGGGGAGGGTTAATAATAAAAAGAGTTTCAGAAACTTCAGTAGTGGAGGCTACAAGTTTGACTGTGGATGTGGCCAAGTTGGCACAAAAAACAACAAAAAGAGAGGAAGCTGAAAAAAGGAATTATATGGAGAAATACAATTTTATGATTGGGGAATATAATAAGGTGCATCAAAGGAATATTGAGCTGCAAACAGAGGTGGAAAGGCTGAGGCACAAGTAGATAGAGGCATCACCAAGTGTTCCTGTGGTTCAATCATTACCATCTACATCAAGGTCATCACTTCCTACTACCCCCATTGTCTCCACACCGAAGTCTCCCACCGAGACTCCTGCCCTTAGTCCCACATTAGAACCAATTGAGGAGGAGCTAACTTGCTCTATTGATCCAACAAAGAAGCAATTAATGCAAAAATCCATAGAGCTAGAAGATTCTTTGAAGAATAATGAGGAGAGGGCAGCTCTAAAGCAAAAGGAAATTGTCACCACAGTTTTGCAGCATTTAAATGAAAAAGTTGATAATAGATTGCCAAGTATACATTCTTCTTACTCTTTATTATTGGGTGCAATAAAGAATTTTGACAGGGATCAGGAAGTAGCAATACCATTGATTGAGAAATGGATCCCTAGGGCCAATGACTTGGATATAATGTATAAAGCCTCAAGATTTGATGTTAATAATAGGCCACAGTCATTGAGACCTACTCAAATATTGGTTAAATCACTGCAAGGTTTTCAAACCTTACTAGATAATTTGAGTAGGAAGATAAGGGAATTGGTGAAAAGTTTTGATGAATGGAGTGATACACTATTGCCTAATATAATTGATGAGCAAAGTAATATCAGATCTCTTCAACAATGGAAGGATCAAGCTAGCAGGGTCATTGATGCCCAAATTGATTTAATATGTGATGACTTGGATTCAGATCTGTTAGAGAGCTGCATGGACAAAATCATCAGCACTAGTTCATTTTCTAAGTCTTTTGAAAATGAGGCAAACTAGGTAGTAGTTAAATATACACCCTATAGAGCCAAGGTAGAGGAGGTAATCAACTTCAATTGGCCGAGTGATGAGGAATACAAGCGATGGGTGGATACATATTTAACTGAAGAAGAGATAGAGCAGAAGTAAACTGCTAACAGTTAATTAACTAATTGTTGCAGTCATAATAATTTCAAGTTTTGTTTTATAGTGGCAGTCTAAATGTGCGGGCTTTTGAAGATTCGTGTCTATATCAAATCATCCTCAACGAGCAAATGGAAAAGAATAAGAAGATTCTCCAAAGGGAATATCAGTTGTAACTGAATTTTGAGATGTCACTAAGCAGTCCAATTGGCTGGTGACATGTGTACTTTCTGGCCCGATGCTTGTTTGCTCCTTCATTTTCTATAAGAAGGATTTCAAGGCCAAAAGTACGGGTTAGCAAGTTAGAAATTTTTGGTCGAGTCTAGGTGAATTTACATTGCAATCGTAACATCTGATAATTACCGAGGAAATGCAAATTAGGTTCTGAGTCATTTTTGTTATAGGTTTTGAATTCATGGAGATATAATGTTGTATAACAGTACTAGCATTTGAATCAGATTGATAAATTCAAACTCATGTCTCTCCTGTGTACAAACGTATTTGAATTTTGAATAAAGTGATCAAAGGTTATTTTGTTCATCTCATTGTTGTGGTGTGTGCAATTCTTATTTTAGCTTTGATTCAAGGAGTTAATTAAAATGCTTAAATGAGATTATAGGTTGATACATTCTGTACAAGGATCTAATAAGTAGTATTGAGTTAGGGTTACATATTGGTGATATTATCAAAGATCTTATATGCTACGGGTTGAATCTGTTGTAAACCCTTAGGTATTTGTGAATTTGACTCCTCCAATGGAAATAAGGCATTGATCTAAGTTGCATATGTTCTTTGTGTTTCAGTATTTGTTTGTGTTCACCCAAAGCTTGCTACAAATTGAAAATTAATGAATATCTTTTACTTTGAAGTATTGTTGTGACTATCTCACGCTCCAAATGGTTGATAATTATTGATGAACAGCCAATTCTATTTAGTTTTATCCCGTTCTGTTGAACTATTGAGTGAGATTATCTGCTATTGTTAATGTTGTCTATAATTATGGTGCAGAGGTTATAAACACATTAAGGGATCACCCTCCCAGGTTTTGCAAAGCCCAAAGTGTAGGAGGTCCTTAAAATCCTCGTCAGTTGGTCCAGGTCCTTCGAGTTGCTCTTAATTGGAATTGGCAATTCCATAGGTAGATTAGAAGATCAACTTGGTTGTAGTAAAACAAACCAACAAACAACACTTCACAACACTTTTGATCATCACACTGATTTCATCACATGCAACCATCCATTAATGACAACACTTACGAGAATCTCTATTTTGTTGACATCAATGGCAACACCTACAAGAAGAAAAAAAAGTGGATTTTGATCTAAGGTAAGGCTAAGATTGAAGGAGGTTTCAATCTAAAGGGATTTGATCAAAGGATGGTTTTATCTAATCCCCTCTTCTATTTATAAACAACCCAAAATAGCCCTTTCTCACCATTCTAGTGTAGTGATTTTCTCATGCATGAAAAGTGATTCAATTTAGGCCCCCTTAGTTTAAAGCCCCTTGCATAGTACCTATGTGGTAACATTTCCCCTCCAAACCACATGGAATAATTTCCTTAGACTAAATATTTTAATTTGGATCATATTTTGTGGGATCAAACAAAATTCAATACCATCGGCCTAACAATGCTTCATCGGCGAAACCCCCATCACAATCCCGCCGATGGCCTGATGAAAATAGCTCACAACCTAGTATCAGTGTAACAATACTCTATCGGGTTGACTCCTAAGGTGCTCTCCCGATATACCGATAGAGTCAAGTTGTCAACAAAAGTAACCATGAATTATAACCATAGGCATGAATTATCAAATGCATAAAGTATATCGGGGGAACTATGGTGCATCGGGGAAACATTATCTGGTGTCCCACTGATAGAATGAAGGATAGGTGTCCATCGGTGGAGAGGGTGGCTATCGGTGAATGAAACGTCTTAGGTCTACAAGTTGCAAATTCTTAATCGTTGATCTTTCTAATCTAACGGTTATAGGGGGATTCCAGAGGTTTAAGTTGGCAAGCCCATTGATTAGTTTTTAAATTGGACGGCTATGCGTTGATTCCACGACCTGATATGCATGTGCCTTTTCAAAGGCTTATTGAGACCCAAAATTTGTTTTGGGCCACACGATTAGGGTTGGGCACTATATAAACCACTACTATCACAACTATTGAAACATGCTCAGGTATTGGGTCCTCTCCCCTAGATTAAATTAAGGAAAACATTATTGTAAACACAATATGTATAGAAGAATATGAATGTAAAGGAAAATGGATATTAGCAAAACATAAATGTAAATAAAAGTAGTGTGCGCAGAAAATGAATCTAAATTGGTCTTGAACAAATAAAATCATACCCAATTAACATTAAGTTATACTGACCTTGTACTTATTGCCATTGTCAATCTTGAAGGTTACTTTGATGCCTTCTGTAAAAACTCTCTGGCCACAAGGCAAGAGAAGGTGGGAAAACCAAGTGTATATTGATGACTTCCTGACAATCAAAAAGAAACAAGCAACCAGTCAACCCTATTAGAACAGAATAATCTTATGAATTGATTATATTTGTTTTACTAGCTAATTGATAGTGGACCTAGTTCTCTTGAATTGAGATACTACTAAGATGAAATATTTTCTCTCAATTTTTTGATTTTTAAACCAAACATTTACAATAGAATCAATCACCCATTAAGGTTAGCATAACCAAAACGTACATGAAAGAACTCTAACCAAGAATGCGCCCTAAAACCACTTAAAGAGGAGGGGCGAGCATATGGTCAGAGGATCCCTAGGATCTACTAAATCAACAAGTACGATATTATATTGAAAGAGAAATATTAAACTCGACACCAAGGATGTGCACTCAAGATCCTTTTGTAGGCGAGCTGCGAATATATGGTGGAGTACTACTGCTGAATTGAAATAACAACAAGGTGGATAACCAGCCAATGAACTTTCCATGCTACCACCAAACAGTGGGGGGAAAAGATTACAACATTAAGACTTCTTCTGCTGCGGCAGGCATCCACTGAAACGTGGGAATTCTCCACTTGAAGTGGGTATGAAGAGGTTACAAACAGATTGTCCTCACTGGCGGTAAACCATCCAGGGGTGCTTAGTGTGAAATTAATTAAATAGAGCAGCGATAATAAAACTGTTAGCAGCTTGTACAAAAGAGAAGGCTGCAATTTACAATGCCAATTTCACCAATATTTAAGCACCTTGTTATACATTATCTCTCTGTTAGAATATAACGAGAAAAGAAGGAGAAAGATAGAAAACAACAATTGATTTTAATTCTGATCAGCGAACTGTAATTCTGGAAATGTATATCAGCAACTACATAAATTCGTAAATTGCTCACAACTCAATCAAAGTACCTCCAATGTGCGTGAAGTCAAAAGCATAGATCAATTGGGAGATAGGCGCCCCTGTTGAGACACAGAAAACAACTCCAAACACCTGCAATAATTAATGACACACTTCCCAATGCAATGTTGAAAAGTACGGCCCTTGAGAGGGGGCGATTTTTCATTATAAAAATGCACTCCAAAATAAAATCTGAAATTGCTTGTAGATGGTAGCTTAGACCTTAGGAATCTTATTATCAAATGCCCAGAACAATACACAATTCGTACATTCAACCATGAGCAAAAACAAAATGCAGCTGTATGCAAACAACAACTGTAAAATTGGAAAATACATCAAATTTTCACCTTGAAACACAATCTGCTAGTCTGGATGAGAAGCAACAATAATTCAACTAGGTGTTGTCTTGCAAACACGAAATTGAAGGAAGAACTAGGAGGTCAGCATTCCTCGAAGTATAAAATGATAAATCATTTTGACAGCATAACTTTAGCAAAATAATGGATGTCCAAATGCTAGAGCCAAGCCTCACTTTTAAAGGAAGATAAGAGACTGTTCCAATCCTCTAAGAAGGTACGCCAAAAGTCAAGGCTTTTCAAATTTCCAGAAAGAATTATAATTCCTTCTCAAAAATACACCCCACTTAAGACAAAGAAGAATTAATAAAACACTTTAAATTTCCTTCATGAGGTGCCACCCTTGAAGTCCCCTTTTTAAAAATAACTTAAGTTAATACCTTAGGCCAAGGGGTCAACTGCAAATTAGAATAATTTGCCTTTTTAATGAAGAGGTTCATTAAAATGATATTTTTAAATGACCAAGGCTTAATACTGAAAACTGCTTCCAATGACGTGATGAACTGAAGGCTGACAACTGCTAACTGCCAAAAATAGTATTTACTATAAATAGTAAATAATGAGGAATGAACACAATTCTTCCAAAACTGGAACCCTTTGAAACACCTCAATGAGCCTACAGGATTCCGGAATAGGCTGATGAGCCACTGACAGGATTACTGCCAAAAGGGGAACATTACATAAGATGTGTTGATTGGTGATTTTAGACTACCGATATTCTGCTTCAATCTCTATAAGTTACTTTTGTCTTAAATATATTCAAGAAAACTCTGCAAAAAAATTCCCTGGTCTCTTAGAAATTATTCAGATTATTTTGTTAATACTTCTCCATTTTGATATTTTCTTTCAAAAATTCATAGAAAGATATGTAATGCCATATTTGTTACATATTTTAATTTTACTAGTTCTGTAATTATAGGATATGATTCCAACAATTGTGAAACGCATTGGCAATATGCTAGATGAATGAAGTAAACTATGCAATTGGCAAGGGTAAAGCCAAATTACTTAACCCTTGCTAGTATCCTTCTTGCCTGTTTTAAAACATGTGCTTTGGAACAGGGCATGAAAATCCATCTAAGTATAATGAAAAAGAGACTTTTGTTAGATATTATACTACAGTAAGTTGAATGAATGTAAGTAGAGAAATTTTTGCATACCTGCAGATGGTACAAAATTTCATGGTTAAGTGGAAGCCTCCCATCAACAACAAGATCCAAATATCTGTGTATTTATCTCAATCGAGCCTCTAAACCCTTAAGAGTTGTCAAATTTTCCACTAACTTGTTATGCACAGAAGTCAAATTGTAGAGTTATGTTACCACTAAAAACAAAAAAAACAGAGCTTTGAAACCAAATCCACACACAACACAATGTTCATAGTGAAAAGTTAGCACTTTCTTTTAGCTTTGCATATTGGTTTGATGCTTCAAACGATGCATTTCTTATATTGAAAAGTGCATTACCTTATTGAGCTTCTTTTTGTTTCAAGAATAGTTTAATATTCTCTACTTAACAGGGCCAACCATGTGAAGGTAGAAGCGCATTTGGCCTTCCCCCCCTCCTCACATCACTCTCAATTCCCCATACCCGATCATATAACATTAATCATTCATTCATCCATTAATAACATACAACATTCATTCATTCATCTTGCATTAATAACATATAACATTCATTTATTAACATATTCACATTCATTCATTCATCCATTAATAACATATAACATTCATTCATTAACATATAACATTCATTCTTTCAGTTTTTACATATTATCAAAAATATGGCTGTCATAATATGATTACAATCACTTTTTTTTGTTTCTCTTTTGTAGCTAAAAAAAGCTGAAGTGGAGTATCGTTTTCTAAATCATCTGTCCCCCCTTCAATTGTTCTGAGCTCTGCTCGTGATCTTAATGTATGCCTAGTCGTGTACTCATGACGTGGACGCCATTGCAAAGGGGGGTCTGCTGCAATAGCAAAGAAATGTTAAATTGATATGTTTTATTATTATTGTTACAAGTATTTTATTAATTAAAAGAACATTAGAGTGGTGCTCTTTACCTGATGGGGCCACATCATGTTCCCGATCGTGTCTTATAGCTTCATGCTCAACATGCTGAACACCCTCTAAATCCTGATCTGGAGTTGAAACACGAAAGGTTACATTAATTAATACACCAATTGCAATTAAATATGTTTAAAAGAACATTAGAGTGGTCCTCTTTACATGATTTCCTGATCTTGTCTAGCCTGATCATGCTCAACATGTTGATCACGCTTTACATGCTCTAAAGTTGAAACACGAAAGGTTACATTAATTAATACACCAAATGCAATTAAAGATGTTTAATTGTATTAATCCATACTGCGTTTTGTATAGCACATGAATACATCTAGTACTGGGATGCACACCATGACCTTCATCTGCAGGTTGTGCTCCACCCTCACCAGGCTGCATTCCAATGTCATGTGCAGTATTATCATTGCTTGTCTGTTTAAAACAAATATACACATAATTACTTTATGGTGGAAATTAATATCGAATAGATTGCACAAGTATTCAATTTTAAATAAACTTTATTGAGTTTATTTACCTGCGTGTTGGATGTAGTGGAAGATTGTGTTTGCCCAGTCAAGACTTTTAGGCGTTCAGCCAGGGCTCCATAGCCTTGCTGGAAGGCAGTCTTTAGGTCCTCTTTTGTGGGCACTATGTTGAATTCAGAGCCCTGCATTTTTGCATAAGATCATGAATTTTGCTTCTATGGTGTGATAAAACCAAAATTGTTTGCAATTTATTATTTGGATGCAATATTTCATTTATTGATACTTACAATTCGTGCGGCTAATTTCGTATAACCACCAGAGCCAAGTTTGTGCTGCCCGTGTTTTTCTAGTCTTGCCTTTGTTGCCCAGATGTGTCAGGCAGCCTATGAAAAGTTTGAAATACGTTAGATTATGTAAAAAGAAAGAGTAATCAGTATATAATTACATACCTTTCTTGGCCTGGTGGAGTCTTTCCTTTTTTCTTTTCAGCCTTATCCTTTCCATCTGACACCAGGTCCTTCCACTCTCTCTCCGGAATCATGGGGGGACGCTCGTACTTTCTGTTCTTCGCTAAATGTGACCTATATTGGTCCATCACATACTTTAGATAGGTACCAGCTTTCTTAAGGACCTTGGTTAGGTTGAATGTTTTATCACCGAAGAGCACAACTAAACGGTTAATGAGCTTATCTTTTAAATCTTGATTTTGGGCATTCCACCGTGTACGTATGGTGGGCCTGAAGAGCTCCAATATAATATCACTTAGATGTTTATAAAAAACATCATTTTCTGCAAAATGATCATGGGATCATTAGTCTAAAAAGAGTGATCAATAAGTGTTGATACGGATCTTTCATTCACACAAATCTGAATTAAGCTTTAATGGTAATCAATCTTCCAAGAGCGTTATGTATTTCTATGTCACTGATAGAAGATCGATTTCATGTCTTTTGTATCTTGAGAGGAGACATGCCTCAAGAAGAGACGTGTCTCATGAGAGGACGTGCTCCACTCATGGGATGCGTCCCTTGAGTGCGCGGACTCCTCTTAGTCAACCGATAATTATCGGTGGCTAATATCAAACATCCGCATACATTAAACAAACATCGATGAAGTTCGATCAGCATTGTAATTCGAATTTATTCATGATTAGAAATTCAAATAATCTTACTTGCAAGTAATATACTTTGAAGAGTAGATTTCGATTATCTCTAACCGAAGCTACCTTAGATCAACACTCCCTCTTAGCTAGGGAAGATAACTCAAAACAAGTAAGAAGAGATATCACCTTACACGTGATATCGAAGATATGGTATGTTTCCAAAAGTTTGTCAAGTCACATGACATTCTTCATAACACATCTTCATTATGGTATGTGCACTGACATCAAGTCTTCATGATGTCTACCATAATAGTTCATGGCATATCCACGGATATATATCTATCCACCATGATTATCTCATAAGGATCACAATGATCTTCAAATGACATCAAGTCCCATGATGTCCATCAAAGTGTCCAAGAGATACTACCATGACATGTCCACAGATATCAAGTCACATGATATCTATCATGATAGTTCAACTCATCATTGTAGAGTCGTCACTTTACAATGTCACATACAAGTGTTCATTATTAGAAAGATCATCACCTTTCAATAATGTACACAGGGGGAGAGGGCCCATAAAGTCATGGAGTCACACACATGACAAAAGAGTTTACTCATTAAACATCTTTAAATATATTAGTACCAACTAAACAATTTGAAATTCAATCATAATATCAAATTACATTTCAACCATACCAAGTTTCTTCCTGAAGTGTTCAACTTTAACTCTGGAGAGAGGCTTGGTGAGAATGTTGGCGGTTTGATCATTTGTACTAATATACTCCAATTGGATCACATTCTTTTCTACCATGTCTCTTACATAGTGGTAAGGAATCTTAATATGCTTAGATCTATCATGGAATACTGGATTTACTGAAAGTTTGATGCAACTCTGATTATCACAATGGATAACGGTAGGATTCAAGGGCTCACCAAATAGCCCCACTAGCAGTTTCCGAAGCCATACTGCTTCTCGTGCCCCCATAGAGGCGGCAATATATTCAGCTTCTGTCAAGCTTTGTGCTACTTGTTGATGCGTGTTTTGTGACACACCCAACACTCTAGAATAAAGTATCCATAGACGCTCTATCCTCTCTTGAGAAAATTACCTCTTGTGCTAAGATTGCAAGACAGGTCACAAGGTAATTCCAATGTTTCAAAATTGGGGTGCGGATAAGCTCTGTGGCCATTGTGATTTGCTGGTAACCCAAGGGAATTTACTTCAGTAAGTCACTTGAAAGCAAGGAATTGAATGCAGTGTTGTAACTTTTGGGACTTTTCAGATTTTTGGATAAAAAAATGAAAAAAGGAGTGAAGGTTAAGAAATCCTATACTAATCCTATGGAACTAGGAGACTGTATAGATCAAATGGAACTAAACAAAACCATGTTTTGTCTCGTCACGTAAAACGACAACTACACAGAAGCAGGTGCAATCTTCTGGGATCTGTGCTTAAGATTTTCTACTACAAATAATACCATCAATTGAACAACATCATTTGAAGTAAACGTTGAAAGCATCCACATTAAAAGCTCAGTCTAACTTTACGTATCAAATGAAAAACATCCATTTGAAGAAAGTATGAGCTAAGTTACATCAATCTTCACTATCAATCTTTCGTTCCACTAATAAATAAATTTCTATTTTAGAACAATTCTATGAGAAAGAGAAAATATGTAACCATGCACACGTTTGACAATAAAGATTTCAAAGCATCTCATGCATTTATGAATTTCATCATCATAATAGTTTTTCGCAACAATTTCATAAAACTCTCCTTTTATTTCTATAATTTAAATCTCTAAACTAATTCTTCTAACTCCAAAATTGTAATTTCTAATTCTCTGATAATAATTCCTCTAATGCCTTTCAAATGAAAGTGGAGGGGTACTTATAGAATTCTCAAATACAATGAATGGCCGAGATCAAATCAAGATCAATGGCCTAGATTTAAACAAGAAAACCCTAATTAGGGTTACCAAAATATCAACTAGTTGACAAGCAGATGAGTCATCCACTGAGAGTTGCGTCCTTATCCGCTCCCGCAATGTTTCGTCCGATGAATCTGGACACAATGGCGCCAACCTCCTCAATGGTAATGTCTGGCAAGTCATTGACTTTGTACTCCAGCAGGTCTAAATTGTCTGCACAATCGGCAAAGGCAACCGTCCACTCTGATTCATGCTGCAAGAAGGTATTCCGGACAGTCAAGAGGTCAAATGCCTTAGTCAAATTTTCTCCCAAGATCAGCATGATGGAAAAAACCTTTTGAGCTTCTTTTTTCATATTGCCTGGCTGTAAGTCATTTTCTCGGACAATGTCTTTGTCCAACACGTCTGCTGCCATATGGAAAATATTATTCTGAATACCTTTCACTTGCTCATCAATTCTGACACTTTCCGCCTTAGCCTTTTCCAACACTTCCCCACGTGAGACCAATGCACAATACAAATTGTTGAAGTCGTTTGCCGCTCCAGCTGCAATAATCTCCTCGTCGACTAGCCTTTGCTTAGGGTCTCCTTATGTCTCAGAGACACGGAATGATTCTATCTTGGAGGTCCTGGAGTCCGTCCCATGCTTCAGCCAAGTTTGTAACTCTTGTGAGTAAGGAAGAAGTTTTCCCATGAGCATGTGCCAACTTTTCCACGAATACCATTACTTCTCCCTCTTTCCCTGTCGTCCATTCCTTTGTTTCTCTGGCAGTAGTCAATTCCTTATCAAGATTTTCTGCCGGCTCATGCGATGCATTTGGGAGTAGAGGGGCTAATTGGTCACCTTGGTTGAGTGGCCTTGTCAAATGCCAGATATATTCCTTTAGGCGCTCAACCTCCATCTTATATTCTTTTTTCTTTAAAGTCTCCTTTTCTAACCTGGATTTGATGGTAGAAACAAAGTTATCCAGGTCTTCCACTTCTTGTTCTTTCGTTGATGGACCCATGTCAGTGACCGTAATGGCATACTCAACTGGAGTGATCTCATCCTGTGGCTTCTCAACTGTCGGTACTGTAATCTGCACAGTACGATTACCAGTTTCATCTCTTTGAATGGTGGAGAATTTCTTGGCCGGTTTCTTTATATTAGCTTGTTCCAACCTCGCCAAGAAATCCGCAATATCATCCTCTTCTGGCATATCGACCGGTACCTTGACATTAAGCCTTTCCTTCAGCCAATCTGGGATCGTTGGCTGCTTAACTCCATCATCCTCATAGTCTGGAACGTCTTGGATGTCTTGGATCTCCTACACTGACGGGTCCTCCTGAATTCCCTTGAGGGATGAAATCATTCCCTCTTGGAAGTCGCCTCCCATGACATCCAGATCCTCATCCAACTCACAAATTTCCGTGCCAGTTGGAGAGTGATGAAAGTCATCTTCAAGCTACATGGGCTCCATGTCCTTTTCAAGAACTGGCAAAGGAATTTTGATGTGTCCCCATGATTCTTCGTCCATAATCAATAATTGCTCCACATTCCTAGATGTGGCTGAGTGAAGGGGCTTAGACTTTTTCTGGATTGGTTCTTCACCCATCGCCTTTTCCTTACCCTTTCTCTTTTTCTGGTTAGCAGGCTCAACTAGCTCCTCTTCCTGAGAAGCGCCGACATTGGAAGAACAGGACTCAGCTTCGCCCATCAAGTCATAGGTGAATGATATACCCCATTGCCTCAAAGTCTGTACCTGTTGGTCTACCCACCATTGTGAGTACTTAACCACAGGTCTCATAAGAATTGTCAGGTCACCTAGTTCCGACTCAGACCATTTAACAGGAAGAAGTGGCAGTCTCTCATCATAGCCTGGCTGCATATACACTTCATCATCATCTAGTTGGTCAGGTACACGGAAGAGTTCCATTGTCCTGATCATGTCCGAAGGTAGTCTCGACCAATATCTTTTCCTTACTTCAAATTTATCAGCAGTATTCGCCCAGAAGTCCTCAAGGTCGATTCTGTGCCTATATTTCCTTCCGTCCACAGTGCCAATATGATTGAGTGGATTGAAGTCACTTCTAGATTTGTATGAAGTGAACGGATACCATTGTATCTCCACTCGGGCACTTTCTGCTGCCTGTGCTGACGGACAAGATTCGACCATGTTTCCAATAAAGAGGGGAAACGTGACGACTGCTTTCTGTTTCGGTCTCTAGATGCTTTAGAATGTTTCCAACTGCCTTAGCACTTCCAGCAAAATCATTCTGTTGGTAGGATAGATTGGCAACTTGTAAGGAGAATCCGTGAATCCCTGAATTCAGATGTAGGTGAATCTAGGAAACTAGATAAACCAGGATCCGTATTTGCTGATTAAACTCTTTGCTTCACGGGTGAGCCTTTGATGTGTTCCACCTTGAAGTATTCGGGTGATATACATGAGAAAAGTATCGTGCACCCGTTGGAAGTGTGACTTCTCGTTCAACTGCAATTGAGGATAGCAATTATAGACCTTGAACTCCCTTTCGCCGTTGCCGACTACACCCTTGCAGATTAGACTGGCATATCGGTAGGTTCGAGCAAGCAAGTATATAATATAGGAACTCATATGAAAAGCTTTGGTCTTCTCCAGGTTGACCAATTGCTCGTGAATACTGTCACTGATCATCCTTGACCAGTTAACCATTTTTGCTCCGGAAGTTACTTCGTCAATGAAGTAATACATCCAAGTCTCAAAAGGTGCACCCTGAGGATTACCCACTATTCTGTTCAACAACAAGACCATATCTCTGTAATCTTCCTTGAAATCTGGCTTGAGCAACTTCTTAGGCACCTTTTTGGCTAACGGTCTTGGCTTACCAACCAATTATTGTTCATGTTTGTCGCACAAAGGATTTGTTTGTCCTCATACAATTTTTGTGCATTTTCTTTTGACCGGTAATATGTTCGATGGTAAGCTGGAATTCCAAATGCCTCCTGTATAGCTAGTTCGCCTAGATATGCCAACACTCTGCCATCAGGTGCTTCAATTTGTCTCTCTTCAGCATTGTAATGTAAGGCACACTCCACAATTAATTTTGGACATTCGATTGCCGGTGGAAATCCTGCAGCTTGAACTATGCTGTTCCGCATCATTTTCCGTGTAGTTGGTGTAGGCAAGAGTCCGTCACTTCCATACATTCTTTTCCTGAATTTGTCAAAGTCAACATGGCCAAGATTGGTATCCGCAACATTCTTCCACTTTGAAACGATTTTAGACTCCGGCTGCAAACCTTTGCTGGCGAATTTCATTTTCTTTGACGATTCTCCTTTGTCCAGCATAAATCTGCAAAAGAAAATATTAAAATTTAAAATTTATTTCTGCCATTAAAACAAATATATTCCAGCCAACTCGATAAGTTAAATCTTGAAGATAATCATTGTTGGAAATGGAAGAATTAAATCATTTAGAAAAGAGAATTCTTTGCTGGAATAGAGAAAGTAAAATCTGCCTGGCAATAAAAAAATGTATTGTTGTTGAATAAATTCGCCCTTTTCAGCTTTCACTTCGAAAGAAAATAAACTTTCTTCACAAAACTTCTCTTGAAAGATAAAACTTCTCTTCACAACTTTGTTTTCGAAAGAATGATTGAAAAATGAAATGCAAAACCAATTTAAGGTTGAAAGAATCGACCCATTTAGCAAATTTTAATTGTTTTCAATTAATCCAATCTGAACTTGGCTTGCACTTCCCTTTCGAATAGTAATTTCCATCTTCAACACCAGTCGGTAGAGAAAGTTTCTAATTTTGACGCCGGTTTAGTGAAGTCTTTTCTTTTCTTTCTTTTTCTCAAAATTTGCCTAGAGAAAATTATTTTCTCATTAAATGGTTTTGGAAAATAAAATTAAAATTTTATGTGTTGTTTCCAACCCGTTCGTTAAAATAATTAAATCATGGTATTTAATTATTATTTTATCCAAAGGAAAATTTAGATTTATTTTTTCAAATTGTTCCGTGCCTTTGCCTAAGGCAAATTTTTATCTTTGTCAATCTTGCCATGATTTTTTTACTTCCGGCGAATTTCCTCATTGTCCAGACATGCCATTTGATTTTTATTTTTAAATTTTTTTTATAATGTCTAGACTTAGGCAAAATTTTAAATTCTTTTATTTTTCCAAGGCAAAAATCTTCAATTTTTATTTCTCCAAGAGTTTTTTATGCCATTCAAGGCCTAGGCAAACTTGCCTTGTGATTTTTCCATTTTTAGTAAGTATAGGGCGAACTTCCACTAGCCATTTGCCATTTAAATCATCATATGGCGGATTTTGTCTGTCTTTGCCACTTCCCAACACCTTGGAGAGGACTTCCTTACCTTCCAATCCATCTCCAACCTTCTTGGAGCGGACTTCATCATGCCTCAAGCCACTTTCTTGGGCAGACTTGGCTACGGGTTGAGCCATCCTTCATTTCATGCTGGGCGGACTTGCCATGACCTTGTGCCATTTTTGCTTTAGGCTGGGTGGACTTTGTCTATGTCCAGGGCCAAAGCGGACTCACTTGTGCTTTGCGCCATCTTTCTTTCCTAGGGCGGACTTGCCACCACTCTGTGCCATCTCCCAACATCTTGGAGCGGACTTGTCTAGTCTCCAAGCCATCAACCTAGGGCGGACTTTGCCTTGTGCCAAGACATTTTTCCTTGGTGCTGGGTGGACTTGGCCTATCCTCTAGCCATTGTCTTGGGCGGACTTCCATTAGCCTTAAGACATTTTCATTTTCCTAGGGGCGGACTTGGCTTGGACTTAGCCATTTTTCCATGGGCGGACTTCCTTGATGGTTGCGCCATTTTCTCCCTTCCGATTGCGAACTTGTCCAATGTCCATGCCATTTTTCTTTTCATGCTTGGGCGAATTTAGCACATGCTTGTCCATGCCTTAGACAGATTTTCAGATTTTTTCAAAATTTTCACCCATTTCTATTTTGGGATCTTCTGAGGTTGATGTTGACGAAGCCTTGATCTGCACACTTTCCAGAAATAGAAACCCTGCCAAAAATAGAAACTTTCTAAAAATAGCCCCTAAAAAATAGGAAGTCCAGAATGGGCTAAAAATGCCAAAAAAAAGTTCCTAAAAAATAGGGGCTTGGGGTGGAAACCCTAAAATTTAGGAAGTGTTAGAATTGGCCGAAATGACAGTCGATCTTCGTCCACAAGGCCTCCTAAACACTTTGATGACGTTCGTGCACTGATTTTGGCTCAAAATCATTTCTTGACTCGGATGACCCTTCAAAAACTCAGATTCTAAGTACCCCACCAAAAGACAAAAATGCAAAGGCAAAACTCAGAGGAAAAACTACTTGGGTCCCCATTTGCAATGGGGCGATGTGTGAAAAGGTTAGAACACTACTGAAGATTGTCTTTTGCTGATCCTAAACTGAAGCAACATCCTAATGTGTTTTTCCGATCAGTTACACTTCCAACCCAATCTGAATCAGAGTATCCATGTAGATCTAGTTGGTCATTTCTGTAAAGAAGACCATATCCAATAGTGCCTTGAAGATATCTCAATATATGTTTCACAACCATAAGGTGAATTTCCTTTGGCTCACACATGAACTGGCTTAGAGCATTCACTGCATAGCAAATATCAGGTTTGGTGTTAACCAAGTACATCAATGATCCAATCATTTGTCTATATAGAGTGGAATTTGCACACTTAGATTCTGCTGCTGCTTCTTTTAGTTTGTGAAGGTTGGTTTCCATAGGTGTAGACATGGGTCTACAATCCAACATTCCAAATCTCTTCAGAATATCAATAGTATACTTTCCTTGATATAGGATGATGTCATTTGATTTCTGCCAGACTTCTAACCCCAAAAATGTCCAAGTCTTACATGTCAAATTTTGAAGTTAGATTCTATCTACCTTTAGCAATAAGGTGATCTGGTCTTGTCATCAGTAGGTCATCAACATATAAAATTATTATTAGCATATCACCTCTAATTACCTTAAAATAGAGATTTGGATTTGCATCATTCTTGAAAATCTCTTCCCAAGAGATGGCTGTCAATTCTTTCATACCAGGCCCTGAAATCCTGTTTAAGTCCATATAGAGCTTTCTTCAATCTGCATACATGTGAGTTAGATTTAAGTATCACAAAACCTTCAGGTTGCTTCTAGATAGACTTCTTCTTCAATGATCCCATTCAAGAAGGCAGTTTTCACATCCGTTTGATGGATCTTCCAGCCTTTAGCTACTGCAATAGCTATTACTGCTCTCATAGAGGTGTACCGAGCAACAGGTGCAAATGTCTCTTTATAATCAATACCTTTCTTTTGTGAGAAACCTTTGGCCACAAAACGTGCCTTGTGTTTCTCTATACTGCCACTAGCAGCATTTTTGATTTTGAAGAGCCATTTGGAAGAGATAACATATTTCTCTTTTGGTCTAGGTACTATATCTCATTATTTTATTTTGAAAATGGACTGATACTCTTCCATCATCCCATCTTTCCACACTTGATGTTTAAGAGCTTCCACAACACTAGTTGGTTCTCATTTGTCAGTTCTTCAGGATACTCCCTCTGAATCTCAAGAGCAGGATCCTCCTCCAATACTTTAGGAGAATCTTTGAATTTCTATCTCAATTGAACTCTTTTCCCTTTTAAAGCAATGTCTTCCTCAATTATGGCATCTCTACTTAGTTCAATTAGTTTCTGTCTGGATATGTATATTCTGTTGGCTTTTGAGGTTTCATTATAGCCCACGAATATCCCTTTCTTTACAGTAGACTCTCTTTGAATCTTCAAGCACTCGCATCAACCTCCTGTCGTCATCGTCTAAGTTTGCCAATGTTAAATTCAAGTTGACTGACTTGAGCAATTCTGATCTCAACTGCTGAAGAGGTGCTTTAAGGGTTTAGCATCAACACTGGAACCCTTACTTGTTCTTAGTGAATCATAGAACTCCCTCTGAAGGTTAATTCTTTCCTTTTGAAGAGATGTCTTCAGTCATTTTATTCAGTCTCATGGTTGCAAGCAGTGTCTCCATTCTTTTCTTCTTTTGAAAAGCAATCTCTTAGTCCATCCTAATACAATTAAGAAGAGATTCCTTAATAGTTCATAACTATAAAAAGAATTTATCATACAAAGCTTACTATGTTAGGTTATAGCAATAAAATGAATAGTTTGAATCTTCAAGGATCTTAAATTAGTGAGCACAAATCAAGAGAAAACACAATCTCTCTTTATTAATCACACAAGATCTAATTAACCAATGCAAAATTGAAGTTTTACTATAGATTTCAAAAATATAAACAAGGGAATACTTATCTTCAAAGAATTCAAGAGAAACTCGTATGTAAGAAAGAGAGGTATCGATAACCTCAAGCGGTGATTTGCTCTCTCCTCTTGAGGTGGTGTCGATTGCTGCAAGTCAGTCTAAAGATCAATGACTTAGTGCTCATTGCTCATTTAGACCAACTAGGACTCGAACCTAGGACCTTCCATTTGCTCCTGGAGTGCTTTACCAACTGAACTATTGGCCCCTTGTGGCCAGCCCATCGTCGGTCTGGATGTGGCTTATTTCCAACACCCCCCCTTAAGCCACACTGCAGGTGCTTGGGGCTCCTAGCCTGGATTGTTAGAGCAAATCCCACTTTCTATGCCTTCGAAGGATGAGAGTAGATAGTTCTGTTTAGAAGGAGCCACCCGAAGGTTTTGGCCAGAGCCTGGGCTCGACCAAATTTCTATCGTTGCCACTCTGATTTGCACAACACAGGTGATAACCATTACCTGTTGATTTATCTCCATAATATCTGTCATGATATCCTTATATATATATTTATTATGTCTGAAGAAATGCGACAGCATAAAACTCTTATTTTGCAAAATATGCCCATTATACCAAACACACAGAGAGTTTACTCTAGGGTCACGAATTCAACAAAAAATAATCGATATGATGTTGCAGTTGAAGGTAACGTGCCACTGATCAATTTTGGAGATTGCTCTAGAGTATCTCCAACGACGAATGTTAAATGAGTAACAACTGTGAATGTCACGAGTTTACTTCTGGATGTTCTCTATATAATAGCAGTAGCTGGATTAATTTCCCAAATTTACAGGTTGTCGCGATTTTTTCTGAAACACATGGATCTGGTGTCTATTCTTTGGTCAATAGGCCTCCCGATATACTCAATTGCCCCCAACTCCGTCAGTGATTTCCACGACGTCTAATCCTTAGATGCCAACGGTGGAGCGCTTCCTTATCAAGTATCAACGTCCCTTAAAGATGTAGTATGAGGAAGGTCCCCGGGCCATTTGTAGAGATTGCAAGCTCGAAAGAGTAGTTCTTTGCTTTGAAGTGATCTGGCACCCTCCTGTAGGGCTGGCTGAGAATAAACGTCTGCCAAATCGCGAATGGCAGATACAATCAATGTCGACACACTATTGGGGAAGTGATGGCGCTTAGTTGCCTCTTGCGGGGCCTTTGATATATTTATGCCTTCTGATCCTAGAGAGTTTTGTAAATCTGTTGCCCATAAGCGATATCATCCAAGCTCCGCCCAAGGTGGCATCGCTAGATAGCTCTCGAGATAAAGGTGCTGAATAATCTTTGATTCACGCAGCCATCAGATTGATTTTGCGGAGGTGACAATGTGGCTCCCAGTCTGAATTGCGTGCCTAACGGGGATATGGATCTAAGGATTCAGAGTTGTGAATTCTTAACGTGGCTCTGATACCATGTTGATACGGATCTTTCATTCACACAAATCTGAATTAAGCTTTAATGTCATTGATAGAAGATCGATTTCATGTCTTTTGTATCTTAAGAGGAGACACGCCTCAAGAAGAGACGCATCTCATGAGAGGACGTGTCTCCACAAAGTGGAGACACGCCCGCTCATGGGATGTGTCCCTTGAGTGCGTGGACTCCTCTTAGTCAACCGATAATTATCGGTGGCTAATATCAAACATCCGCATACATTAAACAAACAACGATGAAGTTCGATCAGCATTCTAATTCAAATTTATTCATGATTAGAAATTCGAATAATCTTACTTGCAGGTAATATACTTTGAAGAGTAGATTTCGATTATCTCTGACTGAAGCTACTTTACATCAACAATAAGTAAATTTCAATTGGATTATATATAATAATAATAAAAACATTTTAAAGTACCTGTGACCTCTATCTTTATGGGAACGAAATCCTCGGTCACCACAAATGTGACCGGCAATGTTCCCATACTAGTAACACGGGAAGATCCAGGAAATGTTGCTAAAACATCACCAATACTAGTGGCCTCTGCATCCCCAGGTACATGTCCTGGTGCATGTTCTGGCATGTGTTCATTGCCAGAAGGTGCACTATTCGATGCCTGCATGGTATGTGTTGCCGACATATTAGTCGACAATATAGGCACGGATGATGGGGTCAGATGATGTGATGTATGTGCAGGAAGATCAGGATCGACACTTGTACCAACCCCTACTCCCCGGGCAATACTTGCAGTACCTTGATCATGGCCAACAGCATCATGAGGACGCAAATAGTCTTGTAAAAACAACACATATTTTAGTTCATGACATAAAAGAGTACAAAATATAAAACCATGAATGAACTTATGTTATGTTATAATTAAAGATCTCATGACAACTTACTTGCAAGTTCTGTGCTCTCTCAGTCAATATTTTAACGCTTTCTCTTATCTCATCTGTTTGAGGCACTATGAATATCAACTGAAGGATTTCTTCATTGCATTTTTTTTGGGTCTTCATCATATCCATAGGGTTTGCGGATGACATCGCATAATAGTGAATGCACCTCCCTATGGATGCTCTCCTCTACTAGTGTTGGTGCCTTTCCCCGATCAGCCGACTGCGACAAGAATATTAAAAACATTATCAAAATTAACCCAATAAACTTATGAAAAAAACATAATAATAAAATATTTTGCTCGTATCTAATTTGTACAATTACAATGAAGTAAACCCGTCGGGTAGAAGCGCCTAAAGATGCATCGCGATCTATGCTCTGGGTTGGAGCCTTCCTCGTACGATCAATGTTTCGCTGTGACAAAAAATAAATATAAAAAAACATTACCGAAATGAAACCAATAGACTTACGAAAAAAAACATAATAATAAAATGGTATATTGGAGTCATTAATTGGAGGTTGGGTAAAATGGTATATAGTACGTACTACCTCCATAGTAACTGTGTTTGTATTTAAGCGATTCAAATTTTAATCGATTAGCAACTCTTCCCCTAAAGTTATTGATTTTATCGCACATACGAATACACGGTTTCCCTCGTGCGCCTCGAATATGCAATTGGGTTGCTTATTTGTTGACCCAAGTTGTGTATTGTTTATAAACCTTGCAATATTCCCTGATGCTTTTGGCCTTCCGTCAATGCACATAGCCACTCCTTTATTTTGATCCTTATCTTTTAGCTGTATATAATTTGCTGACAGTGCATACCTATGCATACTTCGTGTATATCGAACCAGCTGCATCCAATCTTTGTAATTGTAACAGGGGCCGACATACTCCATCAATTCAACAACTTTGTCGTAACAAACTTTTATGCCGTCCATGCAAAATAGGCCCAAACCATGTAATGACGATGGTGCTATGCGATATATCCTCTCGTTGACACAAAAATCAATGTTTATTGGAGGAAGTTCCTTGGGTACCCATTGTTTCCGTAGATGTTTGTACCTCAAGGGCACCTCGCTGTCGCCTATGCTCTCATCATCATAAGAACATGACCCCCCTTCAGCAAGAAAAAATTCCATGTGTTTATGGAATTTTCTTCTAATCTTTTGACCTCTAGTTAATCGCCCTCTTTTAGACCTACTACATGTCTCGCTTTCCTCTTCTCTTCCTGAATTTCCCTCCCTCGAGGAAGACAGATCTGACAAATACCTATTTGGTGGTACCTGCGGCTGCACTCATAAGGATGTTGGATGAAGTTCTTTCATGGTGATGTGATCCCAAGGTGACATTATAATTAATCTATCATTTCATCGCTAGAATTGGACAGGTTATAAGGTAATCAAGTCTTGATAGATTGCAAATTATTGTTACTACCGTCCAAATGTGTCCATCGCAAATCAAATCTACTTAACGTTTTAACTCCTAAACTCTGTAACAAGTGTTAAATGTGACTATGGTCCACCAGTTACACAACCAAAGCCTCAAATGTATTCTCTAATTGTAATCAAAGGACTTTTGCTCTTCATTCAAGTATATAAACTTGAAGGGAAACACCACCAAGTTGTTTATTGAACACCTACATGACTAAAAATAGCAGCAAATTTACATTTAATTTCCATATGTCTAAGTGGTTAACGGGGAGGGAGTGTGTACTAGGCTTGATTAAGTCATCATAAGTTTATGTTTTGGCAATAAAAATTGTTTAAGTCATCTTAAATCTTCCTATGTCTAATTGCTAGGAGATTTTTGGTATGTTTTAAGGTAGGATGAGTGGTTGCATCAATGTTCTAGCTCTCTATGACAAGGTTTCAACATCTTCAAATAGTGAAAGTTAGTGCTCATAGTCATTTGAAACAACATTATTTTGATTATTTATGATGGTAGGATTTGATAATTTAAAAGAATTGGCTACCCAACAAACTTAAAGTTAAAAAAAACTTTTTCAGTTTAAGGGGTTAGTATTTTCTTTCATCTTTGCATATTAGTTTGATGCTTCAAACGATGCATTTCTTATCCCACTTCTATCATATTGTATTCCCATCCCATTGCAATTGTTGCAATTGTTGGAGGAGTTGATACCAAAATTTCATATCAAATACCACGTTTTTGAAGCAATTTTATGTGTTTTTACTGTTTTTCTGAAATTCTTGTGTTGTATGGATCCGTACAAGCTTGAAATCCTCTGAGATCATTGGTGTAAAATATATGTGTTCCCTTTCATTTGCATTTGTTTTGAAGTCCTAAATCATTGTTTTGTGGGAGAAAACAATCAAATACAGGGATTGCCCTATTTTGCCTGTGTAAGGGTTTGAGGGTTAAATAGAAATGACATCCACCAATCCATCCACTGTCTTGGAACTATAACTCGGTGGATTGGTGTGCAACATGGTATCATAGAGGTTCATTGCATTTAGGGGTCTGTTAAAGCAAGAAACTTGGCATTGAATTGATGCCCTAGGGATGACAGGGGCATTTTTCTTGTAAATTTGTGGTTGTTAAGTCAAGTTTTATCAATTTGATGGATATCTTGGTAGAGTCATAGTGACACTATTTGATGGTCCAATCTCTACTTCGAAACAAAAATATCTCTAACAACTCTAAGAGCTATAATGAGATGGCATTAAAGGAACCTTCATATGAAGGATCTTCTAATGAAGGACCTTTGAATTAAGGTCTTCATTTGAAAGTCCTTTATGGAAAGGTTCCTTTTATAAAGCATTTTACACATGAAATATTTAAAAGAAAAAATACCTTCATTTGAAAGTTTTGACATGGCATCATTTTTGAATGAAGGTTCTTCATTCAAAGGTCATGACGACATCACCTTCAAATGAAGGTTCTTCATTTAACCTAAGGTTTTCTCATAATGGCATCATTGGAAAAGTATGATCAAATTCTTCTATTATGAAGAATTGGTCTATGTGCCTCTAGTAATCACTATAAATGTTTTTAAAGATAAAATGACTAAATATTGCATCAGGTAGGAGAGAATCAACTTTGAGTTCTTCAAAGATTATATTCCTCTATTCATAATTTTTAAAGGTTGTGTGTGGATGAGGTTATCACTACCAAGAAGGGAGGAGACCTTTCCTTGCATATGTTTGTGGTGGAAGTATTAAAGAAGAATTGTATGCCTCTATTTCCATTCATTAGATCTAGCTTAGCCTAGCATATACTTGGGCTCCTTTGCCCCTATAAACTTCCATTTGTTTGAGTTTATGTTATGTAAGCGTAATTCCATGCTAGGCATGAAAATTGCAGGTTAAAGAGAATGGGGGTGCCAAACTTACAGTACTCATTGTCCCTTGGTCGTCGATTTTCCTTGAGTGCCCTCAACCTCGTCCTCGGTGCTGGTATTGACCTTGTTTTCACTCCTCCATACTCTTCCTCGACGTTGGTATTGATTTTGTTTTCACTCCTCCAAACTCTTCGTTGGTGCTGGTATTGACCTTTTTTTCACTCCAAACTCTTTCTCGGCGCTGGTATTGACCTTTCACTTCTCCAATTTGACAAGCTACAACCTGGTTTCATTAGGTTTTAAAGTATGTTAATTAAATTCAAAATTATGGCGCCATTTAGCTAGGTTTTAATATTGTCAAAATTATGGCGCCATTTAGCTAGGTTTTAATATTGTACAATATAGTTAAGTATATATTAGCTATATTTTACATAATAAATAATATAATTATTCGACTTATTATAATTATATATTATATTCTTTAACAAAATCATTAAATACATATAAAATTATTATAATTAATAATTAATAATAAGTATGATAAATCTTCAACCTATCTCTCTCTCTCTCTCTCCCCCTCTTCTCTCTCTCTCCTCCTCTACCTATCTATATCCCTTTCTCTCCCTCCCCCTCTCTATCTCCCCCTCTCTATCTCTCACCATCTCTCCCTCCCTATCCCCCCTATCCATCGACTCTCTATCTCCACCTCTCTTCCTTTGTCTTCCCATATATATCCATCTCTCTTTCTCTTCCCATATATCTCTATCTCTCTCTCTTTCTCTCCCTATCTATCTCTATCTCCCCATATATTAACTAAGAAGCCATGCAAGCATACAATAGTATATGTTGGTAAAACTATAATAGTGTTTTATTAAACTATAAGTAACACTTATCTTTCTAATGTCAAGCCTTCTTATAAAAATAGTGTTTTGTTAAACTATAAGTAGATTATTGTCACCACTCTTCATTCCACATGAAATGCCAAATGTAGCAATTGTTTTGTTGCTTTTGTCAAGTTTCATTAACCAAGCTATTTAGTGGGTTGAATAAAGTTGTGTTATGACCCTTGGTCTCTTTAAAATAATTAGACAATATTAGGGAGATCAGGAAGGAGAGAAAAGTAAACTCCTTCAAAATAGGGGTAGTTGTGGGTTTGTTGGTTTTCTTTGTATACTATATACTTAATTCCTCTAGGATAAATAAGTCACTGTATAAATGAAAGATGTTTGATTATCTACCTGTTGTGACCTTTTCACACATCGCCCCATTGCAAATGGGGACCCTAGTAGTTTCCCTCTGATGGTTTTGCTTCTGAGTTTTGGTCTTCCTGGTGGGGTACTTGGAATTTGAATTTTTTGAGGGTCATCCGAGTCAAGAAATGATCGTGAACCCAAATCAATGATAGAACGTTGCCAAAGCGCTTAGAGGGCCTTGTGGACGAGGATCAACTGTCTGTTCAGTCAATTTTGACACTTCCTAAATTTTAGGGTTTCGACCCCGGGCCCCTATTTTTTAGGGACTTTTTTTTTGGCATTTTTAGCACATTCTGGGATCCTTATTTTTTAGGGATTATTTTTAGAAAGTTTCTATTTTTGGAAAATTTATATTTTTAGAAAGTTTCTATTTCGGGAAAGTATGCAGGTCATGGCTTCATAAACATCGACTTCAGAAGGTTGCAGGGAAAAATGGGTGAAAGTTTGAAAATCTGAAAATTTGCCTAAGGCATGGACATGCATGAAGAAGATAAAAATGGCGAAGTGCAAATAACAAATTGCAAGGAACAAGCAAAGTCCGCCATGTGCAAGCTGCAAAAAAATGGTGAAGTCCGCCAAGCACTTGCAAGAAAATGGTGAAGTCCGCCCAGCATGTGCAAGAGAAGATTGCAAGAAAATGGTGAAGTCCGCCCAGCATGTGCAAGAGAAGATTGCAAGAAAATGTTGAAGTCCGCCCAAACACTTGCAAGGAATAAATGAAGTCCGCCCATGCACTTGCAAAAGCTATGTGAAGTCCGCCCAACAGCTTGCAAGGGAAAAATGCTAAGTAATGGTGAAGTCCGCCCCAAGGAAAGTTGCAAAAACATTGCAAAGTCCGCTCCAAGAAGTTGGGAGGTTGCAAGTTGCAAAGCATTGACAAAGTCCGCTCCAAGAATATGGGAAATGAAAATCGCAAAGTGAAGACAAAGTCCGCCCATGCACTTGCAAAAACTATGTGAAGTTCGCCCAGCAGCTTGCAAAGGAAAGTTGCAAAGAAGTTAGCAAGTCCGCCCAGCAAGGAAAAGAGATGGCAAAGACAAGTCAAAGTCCGCCCAGCCTAGAAGAAATTGAAAATTACATGTGAAGTCCGCTCCAAGAAGGCTGGAAAGGGGTGAAATGCAAAGGGGGCGCTCCAAGATGATTGGAGATGGTGAAAATACAAGGAAAATTCGTCATTTTGTGAAATTAAATGATAATTACTAGTGAAAATTCGCCCAAGCATGGATAAAGTGAAAAAATTGCACAAGGCAAGTACGTTGGAGTCATGTATGGCATTGAAAATACTTGGAAGAGCAAGGATTTAATTGTTTGCCTAAAAAAAATCAAAAGATTTAAAAATTTGCCTAAGTCTAGACGATTGGAAATTTAATTAAAAAATCAAATGGTATGTCTGGCAAAGTTGAAATTCGCCTAAGTAAAAAAAATCTCTTGGCAAGATTAAAATTCGCAAAGGCACAGAGAGATTTGAAAAATTTGAAATTGCCTTTGGATAAAAAAATAATTAAATATTATTATTTAATTATTTTAACGAACGGGTTGGAAACAACACATAAAATATTATTTTAATATTTTATTTTCCAAAACCCATTTAATGAGAAATTTCGAATTTCTCTAGGCAAATTGCTGAGAAAAGAAAGAAGAAAAATAAACTTCACTCGACTGGCGACGAAATTAGAAACTTTCTTTAAAGACTTATGCTGAAGATGGAAATTGCCATTCGAAAGACAAGTGCCAACCGAGTTCAAACTGAATTAATTGGAAACAATTAATTTTTGCTAAATGGGTCGATTTTCTCAGCCTTAAATTGGCTTTGCATTTCATTTTCATTCATTCTTTCGAAAGCGAAGTTGAGAAAATTTGTTAAGGCAGAGAAGTTTGTGAAGTTTTATATTTTTTGCGAAGTAAAAGGCTGAAAGTGCGAATTTACTTTAGCAGCAATACAGTTTTCATTGACAGGCAGACTTTACTTCCTCTATTTTCGACAAAGTTTTCTCTTTGCGAGTGATTTAATTCTTTCATTTCCAACAACGGTTGTTTTCATGAATTAACTCATCGAGTTTGCTGGAATTTATTTATGCGTAAATAATTTCTGATTATTAAATTTTTCTTTTGCAGATTTATGCTGAACGGCGGAGAATCATCAAAGAAGAAAATGAAGTTTGCAAGCAAAGGTGCGCAACTGGAGTCTAAAATTATCTCCAAATGGAAGAATGTTGCAGACATTGATCTCGGCCATGTTGACTTGGAGGAATTTCGAAAAAGAATGTACGGAAGTGACACACGCATACCGACTCCAATTGCGCAAAGGATGATGCGAAATGGTATAATTCAAGCTGCAGGATTTCCACCAGCAGTCGAGTGTCCGGAGTTGATGGTAGAATGCGCCTTGCACTATAATGCTGAAGAAAGACAAATTGAGGCGCTTGATGGCAGAGTATTGGCATACTTAGGTGAGTTGGCTATACAAGAAACATTTGGCATTCCGGCTTACCACCGAACGTACTACTGGTTGAAGGAGGATGTGCAGAAATTGTACGAAGATAAACAGACTCTTTGCATGGCCAACATGAACAAGAACTGGCTCGAAAAACCTAGATGCTCATCCAAGAGATTGCCCAAGAAATTACTCAGGCCATTTTTTAAGGAAGAATACAGAGACATAGTCTTGTTGCTTAGCAGACTGGTAGGCAGTCCTCAAGGAGCGCCTTTTGAAAGTTGGATGTATTACTTCATTGATGAAGTATCTGCTGGGACAAAAATGATCAACTGGTCAAGGATGATCAGTGATAGTATTCATGAACAATTGGTCAACCTGGAGAAAACTGAATCCTTTCGTATGGGTTCTTATATTGTGTATTCACTCGCTCGTACGTACCGATATACTGGTCTGATCTGCAAAGGTGTAGTCGGGAACAACGAAGGAGAGCTCAAAGTTAATAACTGCTACCCTCAATTGCAGTTGAGTGAGAAGTCACATTGGCGCAGGGCACATAACGCTTTCCTCATGTACATCACTCGGGTGCTGCAGGGAGGAACGCATCAGAGACTTACACCTGAAGCAAAAAGTTTAATCGGTAAATACGGATCCTGGTTCATCCAGTTTCCAAGATTTACGTACATTCGAATACAGGGATTCACGGAATCTCCTTACAGGTTGCCAATCTATCCTACTGACAAGATGATTTTACTAGAAGTAATCAGGCAGCTGGAAACATTCCAGAGTATCCAGAGACCGAAGCAGAAAGCAGTTGTCACGTTTCCCTTGTTCATAGGAGACATGGTAGAATCCTGTCCGTCATTGCAGGCAGCAGATAATGCCAGGATAGAAATACAGTTATATCCGTTCACCTCGTACAAGTCCAGAGGGGATTTTGATCCACTCAATCATATGGGAATGGTAAATGGAAGGAAATACAGGCACAAAATTGACCTTGAAGACTTTTGGGCAAATGCTGCTGACGAGTATGAAGTAAGGAGAAGACTTTGGTCAAGGTTATCCTTGAGCATGATCAGGGCAACAAAACTTTTCCGTGTGCCTGACCAGCTAGATGACGATGAAATGTACATGCAGCCAGGATATGATGAAGGATTGTCGCTCCCTCCTGTCAGATGGTCAGAGCCTGAGTTAAGTGATTTGACAACTCTTATGAGACCAGTAGTCAAGTACTCACAATGGTGGGTAGATCAGCGGGTACAAACATTGAAGCAACAAGGTGTGCCATTTACCTACGATTTAATGGGCGAAGCTGAATCTTGTTCTTCAAATATTGGCGCTTCTCAGGGAAATGAACGGATTGAGCCTATCAACCCGAAGAAGAGGAAAGGTAAAGAAGTGGCAACAAGCGAGAAGCCGATCCTGAAGAAGCCTAAGGACCTTCACTCAACCACATCCGGGAATATCAAGCAGCTACTGATTATGGAAGAGGAATCATGGGGAAATATAAGAATTCCTTCACCAGTGCTGGAAGGAAACATGGAGCCTATGCAGATTGAGCATGACTTTCACCATTCTCCAATCGGCACAGAGATTTGTGAATCAGATGAGGACCTGAATGATAGGGAAGGCGACTTCCAAGAAGGGATGATTTCAGCCCTAAGGGGGATTCATGAGGATCCGCCGGCACAAGAAATCCAAGAGATTCAGGATATTCCGGATTGCGAAGACGATGGAGTCGAGCAGTCTACAATACCAGACTGGCTTAAGGAAAGAATTAAGGTTAAGGTACCAGTTGCAGCACCAGAAGTAGATGATATTGACGATTTCTTGGCAAGGTTGGAGCAAGTAAGTACGAAAAAACCTGCCAAGAAATTCTCTACTATTCAAAGAGATGAGACTGGTAACCGCAAAGTGCAAATTGCAGTCCCGACAGTTGAGAAACCGCAGGATGAAATTACTCCTACCGATTATGCCATTACTGTGATTGATATTGGTCCATCTACCAAAGGGCAAGAAGTAGAAGATTTGGACAATTCCGTTTCCACCATTAAGTCCAGATTAGAAAAGGAGACTCAGAAGAAAAGGGAATATAAGATGGAGGTTGAGCGCCTGAAGGAGTATATCCGGCATTTGACAAGGCCACTCAACCAAGGCAACCAATCAAACCCTCTGCTCTCAAATGCATCACAAGAACCGGTAGAAAGTCTTGAGAAAGAACTAACTACCGCCAGGGAAACACAAGAATGGATGGCAAGAAAAGAGGGAGAAGTAATGGCATTTGTGGAGAAGTTAGTACACGCTCATGGGCAAACTTCTTCCCTGCTCACAAGGATTGCAAATTTGACTGAGGCATGGGACGGATTGCAAGACTTGCAAGACAGAATCATTCCCTGCCTCCGTGATATAAGGAAAATTCCTAAGCAAAGGCTGATTGACGAGAAGATTATTGCAGCTGGGGCGGCTTACGACTTCAGCAACTGGTATTGCGCATTGGTCTCCCGTAGGGAAGTACTTGAAAAGGTTAAGGCAGAAAGTATCAAGGTCGATGAGCAAATAAGGAGCATCCAAAATGGCATCTTTCATATGGCTGCAGATATATTGAACAAGGATATTGTTCGAGAAAATGACTTGTGGCTGGATAATATGCAAAGGGAAGTGCAAAAGATTTTCTCCATCATGCCAATTTTGGGCGAAAATCTGACTAAGGCATTTGACCTGTTGACTATCCGTAGTACTTTCTTGCAGCACGAATCAGAATGGGCAGTTGTCTTTGCTGATTGTGCGGACAGTTTGGACCTGCTGGAATACAATGTCAGCACCTTGCCAGACATTACCATCGAGGAGATTGGCGCCATTGTGTCTAGGTTCGTCGAACGAAGCATTGCATGAGTGGATAGGGATACAACCGCCAGTGGGTGACTCATCTGTCAGTTAACTGATCGATGTTTTGGCAACCCTAATTAGGGTTTTCTTGTTTGAATCTGGGCCCTTGATTTTGTTTCAATCTCGGCCATTCATTGTATCGGGGAATTCTATAAGTACCCTTTCTTTTTCATTTCAAACGATCGGAAGAAATCAAAAAAAATTGTTATTAGAGGATTGGAGATTAGATTTTTTTTGAGTTAGAATTAGTTTCTTTTATGAGTAAGAGAAGAGTTGTATGAAATTGTTGTGAAAACCATTGAGATAATAAAATTCATAATTGCATGAGTTGCTTTGAAACCTTTATTGTCAAATGGGAGCATGGTTGCATATTTGCTCTTTCTCGTAGGATTGTTATAGATTAAAATTTATTTGTTAGTGGAGCGAAAGATTGATGGTGAGGATTGAAAGTAACTTAGCTCATACTTTTTTCAAATGGATGCTTTTTATTTGATGTGCAAAGTTAGACTGAGCTCTTGATATAAATGCTTTTAAAACGTTTACTTTAAATAATATTGTTTGAATTGATGGTGTTATTTATAAGTGAAAAATCTCAAGCATAAATCCCAAAAGATTGCACCTGCTTTCGTGTAGTTGTCGTTTTTCGAGACGAAGCAAAGCATGGTTTCCTTTAAGTTGAATTTGATCGTTATCGTCTCCTAGTTCCTTAGGATTAGCATAAGATTTCTCACCCCTTTCCTTTTTTTTCATTTTTATCCAAAATCAGAAAATCCAAAAAGATACAACACTGCATTCAAACCCTTGCTTTCAAAGTAAACTACTGAAGTACTATGCCCCCTTGGGTTACCAGCAAACCTCATACTACCACAGAGCCTATCCGCACCCCAACTTAGAAACATTGGAATTACCTTGTGATCTATCTAGCAATCTTAGCACGAAAGGTGATTTTTATCAAGAGAGGATAGAGCATCTTCGGACACTTTATTCTACTGTGTTCGTGTGTGTCACAAAACACGCATCAACACTACCTAATATTGTTTTGTGTTTTTGAAATGGAAGAGATCTACAACTCTATAGAAATTGCTATATGCTAATGGTCAAATTATTAGACTATTTAGATCATTTTAATTGACTACTACATAATAGTTTGTGTTGAAAGAATTGTTTCCATTCTTTGTAGTTTTTACATTGGAATACAAATCGTATTTAATTTCACGCCAATATGCTTCTTTCATAAAGATATTTGTTTGATTTTTCCTTGCTATTTTCATCTTAAAATTTTAAAAAATGTATTATGTAATATAAAATTATTTTCAAATTGGGACAAAAAGGATTCTAAGAGATATTTAATCATAAATTTTACAATCATAAATATCATTTAATTTGTATGTTGTAACTTTAGTACTTTTAGTTAAAATAAAAATAACTTAAAGTTATATATACATATAGTTAAATTGGCAAAGTTGTTTGTCCATTTTATTTTTTTACATCTGTTAACTGAACATATTCTAATATTACACATACACTTTATTAGGATTATATCTATTCACTGTAAGATTGCTATTGTGAATAGATTGCTGTAAACAAAATCACATCACTTAAGTCTGCTTAGTTCGCAAAGGTAGACCCAACTAGGTTTGGCAGCACCTGAAGAGAAGAAGGTTCAAATCATTTGGCCTTGTTTGTTACCCTAAAACGTATCAAGATATTGACAACCTTTTGAGGTATTCTTACCTACGTTTTTGAGAGCTAATAGCCTCCAAACCTCCAAATCCACAAAAAAGATTCCACTTGTACGGCCAAATTCTTGCCAAACCCAAAAACCCTTGTTTTAAGCCAAAATCATGGGGGTTTATTGAATCTCCTACTTCCACAACCTCCCAAACCTCAAAACCAACTCAGACACAACCCATTAGGTCTGCACATGCATAAAAATTCATAAAATCAGATCTCCCATACATATTTTGTTGAAACCTAGGCTTGAACCTCTCATGTCACATGTTTTTTTTCACAAAACTCTTGAGGACAGCAGTTATACCTTCTTTATTTCTCATCCTATGCCCTATTCATGCATCCTACAATTACAACAGTATCCATGGGGCCTCTTACACAAGCTACAGTAATCACAAAAAGTGTAAGAGACCCTTTATATCATATTTGGACTACAAAACCTTCAAAAACAAGGTAACCGGGCTGTATGCAAAGAAATGAAGCTTTCTAACTCCAATCAACATCTTAAGCCCTCAAATCAGATTCAAATCAAAGCTAACACATATCTTCACGACATGAAATTGATTTCACATCAAAATATGGTTGTATGTGACCGTATAGTGCTGCAAAACAAAAAAAGGATAGAAATTTTGAAGAAAAACATAGATTTTGGAATGTCAAGAGTTTGTATTTTAAATCCTCAACCATTTAATCTTTTATGATCACATGAAACATAAAACACACTAATTTCAAGGTTGTTATCATTATTGAAATGTTTTAATTTTTGACTTTTCAAATGTATTGAAACTCTATTCATTATGATAATATGAAAATTTCTAAGAGATCTACAATAGTTGTAACATCATGAATTAAAATTAAACATTAAAAAGTACATCATGAATTAATTATGTAATGGCATAAAAATTAAAAACATCATGAATTAATTATGTAACCACATAAGTCAAATATAATTCTATCAATAAATTAATATGAAATAGATAATACAATTGCATAACTCATAAATGTCAATGTCATTGATCTTCATCAAACTCTTTGTCTGTATCATCTGATCTAGATTCGACATTGTAAGGATTGATCATATCATCATCATCGCCATTGATATCAGTTTCAATAATGTCATCATCCACACGGATATCATTTTCATGAACATTAACTCCTACATCATCATGATCTAGTTCCTCCTCTTCGACATCTTTGTCACACACATCATCAACTAACTGTTGATCTTGATCATCATCTACATCATCTTCTAGTTCTTTGGTATCTTCTTCTTCCACCATATTAAACTTTATCGACCTTCCTCTTGGATCATGTCTAACAACATATGACCAACCCGGTTTACCTAGAACCTCTGAGTAAAATACTTGCTCACATTGGCTTGGAAGAACATAGGGCTCATTTCCAGCTCGCTCAAAATACCTTGTATTAACCATGGTAAATCCATTATCATGTTCAATAACAGTTCTCTCGGGATCATTTTCATTCAATCGTAGCCTGTGCCATAGGACGACGAACATAACTAATTTGAAGGACTTAAAGTCACACTCAAGTATATAATCCAAAATTCCATAGTATCGATTTTCTGAGACTTCTGGATGTATGTCGTTTCTAGATGAAACATTAGTCACCTGAAAGACTGCAGTTATCCCAGAATCACAAGTTTTCTTCGTGTCATCCAACTTTTTGATTCGAAATTTACGAGCATTGCACCACATAGCTTTGTGGTGTTTCACCTGCAATATGTCAAACATGTAAAAATTATTGCAATATCGTCAGTTGATAAACATATTTATTCTTGGCCAAATGTATGCAAAGAAAAAAATCTCAACATATATATACATCAATATAATTGAAAATAATTAAATAATATGGGTAATTAATATATTTATACGTACCTGTTTATCTCTTAAACCATATGCTAAATCAATTTCCCTTGGTGTAACATTGGAATCTCCATTACGATGAGCTTCTTTAACCAATGAAGCCACACCTTCCTATGTTAATGCGCGACCATATTGTTGACATTGTTCAATCCATACCGTCATCCAATCAAGATTGTTTGCAACATACAAATGTAGTGCATCCTACTCTTGACCAACTGTATCAAAAAAAATGAAATTCACAAACGACGTATAATTAGTTAATTACCATGGTGTATGACCTTAATTTATAATTGATGTATATTGAAGATTAATAATTAAATAAGTACAATATACATAAAAACCAAATGTAAAATGTATTCTAATTAATCTCCATGACCATCTTATAATTATCTCACTTTCGTCAATCTCACTTTCCCAATCAAGTACTCCACTTCAAATTTGTTAATGGAGTTGGGATCCTAAATGCGATCTACATGGATCGTTGCTGCAAACTTAGGAAGATATTCAGTAATGTACACTATGGTCTGGTATACCATATATCCCTCCACCATAGAACCTTCAGGATGTGCTCTTTGTCTAACCAAAGCCTTAAAAAATTTCAAGTGTCTTTCAACCATCCACATTGACCTTGTGTATACAGGTCCACACAATCCAATCTCTTCAACATGGTGTATGAAGTAGTGTTCTTGTGCATTGAAAAATGTCGAAGGTAGACACTTTTGTATTTCACACATTAGACGAGAAATTTTTCTCTTCCAATAATTTATATCTTCTTTATTGGATTTTTTTAGATGACAATCATCTACAAGTGATTCAAGACACAAATATATTAATGAGATTTAACAAAAATATACAATATATTACATAACAAGTAAAACTAATGACAATTATAAGATCTATACAACGAATTGAACAAATATCGCTACTTACCTCATGTATTTTCCAAGATCATATATAACTTGCTTGACATTGTTATCGAAGTTGTCTGGGAGAAATAGAGGTAGAACGTACTGCAACAATTATAAAATGATCTTTTCATTATTTTTCCAAAAGTAGTAAACATAATACACTGAAAATTACATGCAGTATACAAATATATGTATAATATACCAGAATAATTACCTTAATGAAGGTATGCCAATCATGCATTTTCATCCTTGATCCAAATTCACCTTTCTTTGTTATGATATTGTTTATGTTCGCAGCAAATCCTGTGGGAAATCGAATTTTTCGTATGACTTCTTTTATAGCATTGCTTTGCTGCTCCGTTAATAACCAAGGAATGACACTTATATTAATTTGGTCTCCATCGCTATTTAATTGAATGACATTTTTCATTGCATGATTGTCTTCCTGAATGCCACTACAAATTTTGACAATTTTTTCTTTGTCATGCCTTCCATCCAATATTTTCCATAACGTTTCTATTATATTCTTTCCGATATGCATTGTATCAAACAAATGCACAATTTGTAGCTGCTCATAGTAGGGCAACCTACTAAATTGTCTGGGATAACTTTTCAGTCTTTGTGGAAGCCGACCATTAATGCCTTGACGACCTTCATGAAGCATATAAGTTAAACAAATTAACAACGACAATCATTGTCAATTACAGCATAAGTAAACACAACACAATATAAAAATAAATTCGAAACATATCATATATGATAGATAAACAATTTGATCCAATGTATAACCTTGACGATTAATTTTATTATATTCCAACTTCCATAGGCAAGGTGTCATTCTTCGTGGTTTTGATGTAGTCTCTTCTTTCCCATTGAAAATATGTTTTTCAGTAGTTTGATACTTATGATTTATGTGCAGGAAGTGCCTATACTCCTCAAATACCTGCTTTCCTAAACTTGTTGAACGATGAGATTTCATCTTTGGACCACAAATTGGACATGCAAATTTTCCTTTTGTTTGAAGACCTACAAGATCATATATAATTGGATTAAATATGTCAATTTTTATAATTATATATAATGAATAGATTATTTAAAAAACATGCATGATATCTACTTCATAAAATTAAATATCGTTAAAGTCATGTAGTCGAACGTTATAACATACCACAAAAATGTACTAGCCCTGGGGCATCATGAATTGTCCATACAAGCATTGCATGGAATTGAAATTGTCTTTGTCCTATTGGTCTAGATACGTCATACATAGTGACGCCATTCCATAACTTTAGTAACTTGTCGATAAGAAACTCGATATATACATTCATATCTTTAACTTGGTACTTACCTAGTTGAATGAACATAAACATTACATAATTATTATAAACATTTTACTGCAATATATATAAATTAATGTGCATGACTATTAAATGAAAAAAATATAATTCATTATGCAATAAAGAAGACAAATGAGATGCTACCACGTTAAAGAAAATTGATGTAAATAAATACTTGGAACAATCATCGCCAACATTATGTGCTCCCTCTTTATTGATATTCATGGAGGAATGTTATTGGTGATAACAAAAACAGGCCACACCGAGTAAATAGATCTCAGCTCTCCAAATGGATTGACACCGTCCGCTGCCAATGAAAGCCCGAGATTACGAGGTTCTTCTTTAAACTGTGGCCATTTTTCCTCCATTTCCTTAAATGCAGAACCATCCGCAGGCATTCAAAGAATGTCATCTCCACTTCTATTCCGTGCATGGTAATCCATAAATTGCGCTAAGCTTTCGCACCTAAATAATCGTTGCATACATGGAATAATGAGAATATAACGAAGAACCTTGCGAGACACTTTTTTTGTTAGTTGATTTGTTCGATATCTACTGATATGACATTCCGGGCATTTTGTTGCAAATTCATGTTGTTTATGATATATAATATGATCATTGGGACATGCATCTATTGCTTGATACTCCATTCCAATATCTTTCATAATGCGAGATAAATCTCGGTATGAGCGAGGTAAAATATTTGATGTTGGTAACAAAAATTCACCAATCAATCTACAACAAAAAATAGTTTGTTAATATAAAGAATATTAATGGTACATATTTCATCATTTATTTACTAGTGATGAACTAACAACTAAAATAGATGAAAAAAGATGACATATATGACATACCTTAACATCCGTGAGATTGCTATGTTGGATAAACCATTCATAACCTTTAAGTTCATCAACAACAATACAACATAGAGAAGAGTTGTTTGGGAGCCTTCATAAAGGGGCTTGTATGCCTTCTCAAGTACAGGTAAATCATGAACATCATCAAAGTCATCTCGATCATCATGATCAGTTGTGCCACTAAATGTGTCATGGATTAATGTATTTGTACCATCATCTTCAAATGTGTTTTCTGGCGCATGATCATCTTCTTCCATAGTATCATTAACTTCATCTTCGATATTCACAGCTCCATGTTTCTCCGCTTGCAAAACCACATTCTTCGGGCCGTGATAATCCATATCATGTGCCCTAGGGCGCCCCACCTTTATAATAATGATAGACACAAATAAACCATAATCATGATCAAGTGATTTTTTTTATATATATAAAATGTTAAAATGATATAAACATTTACATATTCAATCAATATAAACACATAAAATGAACAACTTACCACTGGACGATAATCATGCCCCCCTTCAATGTAACCATGCTGCCTACAATGTTTCTCAGCTGTTGTGTTTAAAAGTCTTGTTGTCTTTAAGCCCTTGCAATTATTGCAAGGACAATAACATTTCCCATCACCCTTTCTTTTCAATCTAGCCCACAATCTATCAAGTGTCTCTTCATTTTGTTCTGAACTAATATTATCTGACATGATTTTTCTTTATCAAGCTTGAATATTTAGATCTTCAAAAAGTATCAAACTCACACTCCAATAATTTTTAATCATAGACAGGTAACAAAATATAATAATTCTGATATTTTACACCAAAAAAATTCGGCATGCAACCACCCCTCCAAAAGAGAAAATAGTTTGAAGTTAATGACCCCAAAAAACACTTTAAAATGCTAATTCCAAAACTTATTAAATTCTGATTTTACTATGATTTCCAACCGTTAGGCTCCTAAAATCAGAATATTGAATTTGCACAACAAAATTTGGAAATGAAATTTTGAAAATGCACAAATCTAGAAATGAAATCTGATGAGATGTTGCTTTAAAATATGATTTTCAAACCTGGAAGTACAAATCTGAATGCTATGACCAAGTCCTAAATGATGCCCTCAGGTTCCCCTGTTGACCTATCTATCAACTGTAGAACAGTTGGTGTAGGTCTAAGGTTTATTAACAACAATATCAAATTTTTTTTCTTAGTCATCACATTAATGGTTATACCCAAGTCAATCAAGGTATTTTTTGATGAGGGTACCATTCACAAATGAATTTTGGAAAAAGACAATGACTACCCTCAATCTGGTGATAATAAAAAAATTATATAAGAATAGCTCTCATCCACTCTGTGGTTAAACAACCTCTCTAATCCCACCAGCAAGATCAATTAGCCTACTATTCACAACAACCTGCCTTATGGGTCTTTTTCCAATTTGTGACCCTCCTTCATTGATGTCTTTGGATGCACCCTCCATGAACCTATCATGAGTTCTTTTCTCTCCTTTAGACTTTGTAGATGCTTCAGGTACATCTAGCTTAAGTTTAGGTGTGTCATCTTGGGTTTTAGGTTTCTTAACTCTGTTTTGTTTAGGTTTTCTTTCTGGTTTGGCACTAGAATCACTAGGTTCACCTATTTTGACAATGTGACAGAGCTAGGGTTTCAAATTTTCAATTGATGGAAAAGGACCTACTGGTTTAAATTCTTAAGAAACAAACCACAGAATAAAAACCATCCTAGACTTCATACAATTCTCACCAACCCAATTGAAAATGCATGACATACAAACCCTAGTAAACCCTAGGATATTAGAGCTTTTAGAATTTTCACTAACTCTCCATACTAGCTTAATTCAATGCAATTGACACAAAGAAGTGTGATTATTTTCTTACCTATATGGAAATTCGATGTTAATGCTTTCTACCACTATTTGTCGAAGCTCTTCACGTCGTTTCCTCAAACTTGATCACTTTCTCTGCTCTTGAACGGTTGCAATTATGGGGAAAAATGAGCCAACAACCTTCTTTATGGCCAAGGAATGGAGCGTGTAACCATTAATTTCTTATAGAAATCTCAGGCAAGCAAGCTGACAATTAGTCGTTTGAGTTCAAATTATGGTCACTGATCATCTTGTTTTAAAACTCTATTAGGTTTGTCAAAATTTTGACGAACGTCAGGGATAAAATTAAAATTTTTTGAAAATTACACATCAAATATCACAAGTACCCGACGATCATCTCATTTTACATCTTTCGTCGAAAATTTTTGTCGGATTTTGCAGTCAAATGAGTTAGTGTGTGGTTTGACGACAACTTTTGCAATTTCGACAATTTTTCCAATTTTGCACTTTCATAGATTTTCAATCCTTCAACGTAAGATCTGCAAAACACACACAAGAGGGAAAAATTGTTTGTTTTTGGTAATTAAACCTTGAATTGAAACAATAAAACATGAAAGGAATGATGAATGAACACTTGCTGTGTTGCAAGTCACCAAACCCTTGATTTGAAACCCTTGAAGGACTGCAACTTGGTAGATCTTTTAAAGGTCTTGATCTTGCATGAATGGTTTGATTTATGATGTGATCTTGATGCTTGAAATTTAACTTGAATGCTTGAAACCTACATCACAATGTTAAATCCAAAAACATGCATAATGCTTGATAACTTTGACATGATGCTTGAGATCTTGAATGCTGCAACAAATGCTTAAGAAATCTGCCCTTGAACACCTTTGACAATAATCTTAGCTCTAGGAATGCTTGCATACAAAATCTAGCTTGCTTCTGTTGAAAATCTAGGATTTGAATTGATAAAAGACCTTGCTTTTATAGGCAATTTTCTAATTTCTTGAAAATTAAACATTACAAGCCGACACTTAAATCTTGAATTTAGGATCTTAAGATGTTTGCCAAAAACATGTTTAAAATTTGAAATTGTGATTTTAAATAATCAGAACCTATTCATTTCTTGGTGTTAAAAATAATAAATGCATCCATTAAATCACAACTCCCTTTTCGGAAATTGCAATTAATTAGGCTTGTAAATGCAAAATTTAGGCAATTAGAGGCTCAATTAGACTCAATTAAATAAGGGACCCAAACATAGTGTGAAAATGTAAAGGAGTACATTTTCCGACACTACATTTAGCCCCCACTTTAGTAAGAGGATGAGCCAGACACTCAAACTCACACTAAAGTAGTCAAACTAGCATCAAGAGAGGTCTAATCATACCATTGTTGGAAAGGTAAGACAACGAAGGTCAAGGAGGATGATCAAGCCCCCAAGATCTAAGATCTCACGACAAACCAACAAAGGCACAAATAGACACATGACTGTTAAATATGCAAGAGGAAGACGAGATACACAAGCATTCAATGTCAAAATTAAAAAAGAAAGAGGGGTGGATCAAGCCTCAACTGTTTGTCCATTTGGATATGATCAAGCCTTAGCTGTTTGTCCAAAAAATATTTACAAGTGGCAATCCATTGTTCACATAGGCTTGTGAAATATCCGCCATCCACTAGGGGAGCCCCCAAATAGTGGCTAACGGGAAGTTGTGCCTTTGTCTAGGCTCCCATTGTACTAACCATACCAAAGTTAATACTTCTTGATAACTTTGATAAGGCACCACACAAAAATGGTCACAAGGCTAGCAAAAGGCTCCACTGACAAGCAAGTTGTGTTATGCTTGGTGGCCTTGATACATGCAATAGGATATTCAAAGGGGCTTTGCTTAGTTCATGAAAGGTCTCCTCTTAGGGAACATCGTGCCTAATGTCTCCAAGAGAGGACTAGTCAAAGATAAAAGATTCACAACTTAGTGAATGCAATCTGTAGCATCACCACTAAGAGGAATGTCATATGCTTAGAAAGGTTGCAATCTTGAAGGACATCAAACCCAATGACACCACCAAGAAGACACATCACATGAAGTAAGAAGACCCTACTTTGAAGAAAACAATTAGCGGGGACGTGTATGCCCCCACTTTAAAGAAATTGCTAAATACCATGTTGTGAGCAATTACTTTAAAGTAGAACATACACGACAAATGCCAATACGTGAGAGCTTTATTCGGAAAGCCCTATGTAAACATATGTTTCCGAGATAGAGCTATATCATATAAAGGAGGGTTGCCCCCCATATGCAATCCTAAGATAACACATAAGGGATCCATGGATCGGGGGTCAATGTTTGTCGTTGTTGTAGTGATATAATCGAGTTTGGAACCGTCATCATTCCCCAAATGCCTCATGGAACAACAAGCACCAAGGAAGAATGACACATAGAGAGAGAATAAAGGGATGCTTTTGGGTTAACATGGAAGAGACCTAATGTCTCGACGCCTTGCTTCATCCCCAAAAAGAAAACACAACACCAAAGAGTTACGACAGATAGAAGAATGTAGATACAAATAGAAGAATGTCCCAACGGATTCACTTCCTTTGTATCCTTGCACCGACGGAGTGACAAGGGTCATCCAAAGTAGGCTCACAAACATATAAAGATACACCAAGCAGCATTGTACGAGGGGGATCATGTTACACACATGCAATCACAAAGAACACGAAGATAAAGACAATACTAGTATGACACATGTGAGTCGACCTATAGCAGGTCATCCGCATTCCAATCTTGTTCATCATATGCAGAAGGTGGATAACTAGCCAAAGGGACAACGGCAAGTGCTGTAAGGTTCAATGCCTAGTGAGTCACTCTTTATAGGAGGATCATCACGATTGTTATCATTTAAGCTCATGGAAGAGGAAAACAATAAATTCAGCTCATTATGCATTTCCTTATCAATCTTAGCAATTTCATCATCATCATCCAAGTTAATCAAAACAGGAGGCCTAATGACAATGTCCATAGAAGTTTCTTGTTGTTTTGGTTGTGGAAAAGGTGGAGGATCATTATGCTTTGTTTCAATTGGTGTTTGATCTTGATTTTCTATTTTATTTTCGTCTTTTAGTCTACGAGCGATAGCATGACGTCTATGCCTACGCTCTTTAGCATTTCTGTTTCTTTTTGTATGATTTTCAAGTTGTGATTGCATAGGAGCAGGTTTATCAAACATTGGTTTCTTTTCTTCTCACAAGAGAGGAATGGAAGGAACCATGGAAGGTTGTTCAACCACTTTCTCTTTAGCTTTATAAACTTGTTTGATCTTAGGAGGGACAACAAAACTTATTTGGTTATCTCTTGGTCTTTTGTAGGAAATAGGCGAAGGATTTGTCATGGGTTGGTCTTGGTTATTTGGAAGAGCTTTTGGTTCAATCATGGTTTCATCAATGGTAGGAGGCTTAATCATGGGTTGAGGCATGCTGCTAAGGGATAATTCTGCTATTCGCTTTACCTTAAACTTTTGATACGATTTGAAAAAGAAGTCCTCCCGAGGTCTTATAGGTTCCATAGGTTTGGGCCAAAAGAAATCCAATGAGAAATTCCCATGGGAAGACACAAGATTAAAGCCACTATGGTGCAAAGTAAATATATCATTGCCAAATGGGAACTTTAAACATTTATGCACTACCGATGGGACGACATCCATGGAGCGTAGCCATGGGTAACCAAGCTTCACACGGAATTGGTCTGATGACGGGATGATGGAGAATGAGACATTCAATTTTTTCGGTCCAACTTGTAAAGGAAGAGTTATCGAACCTATCGTAGGGCAAGCAAAACCATTATGCGTTTTGATCCATGCTTTCGATTGTTCGTAAGAATCTTGATAAAGTTCATGCACAAATAAGAATTCCTCGGTGATCACATTCTCTACACACACAAGATCAATTAATATCCCATTAGTAGGCTTGTCATTGATTCTTCTGATGATGTAAAGAGGACCATTGGGTGACCGTCTAATAATGTCGTTTTGTGAGAAAGCAATGTGAAGGGGAATTTTGGTTTGGCCCTTACGAGGCTGCACATCAATGAAGCCGACCACACGTTCTAATTCTACCTCATTGTCATTTATGTTGATTATAAGTCAACTGAGTGAGTAATCTCCAAGTGCACAAGAAGAAGATAAAATTGAATGTAGCTTATAAGCTATTCAATTTTATATATATATATTTATTTGAGATATCGACTTCATGAAGGGGCCGACTTCATCAGTATTATATGTAATTAAATAAATGCGATTTTGTTTAATGATGATTTATTTGAGGCCGACCCTAAAAGTGGCGCGACTTTTGAAAAGACGTCCTTCTTGGTTGACGCGACCTCTCAAACCAAAAGGCGTGACTCTCACCTTGATGAATATAAATACTTGGTGCTTCTCATTCATTCAATAATCAAGTTCATTCAGCAATTGTTCTAGGAGAAGTTCGCACCATTGCAGTGTTGTGACCTATTTCACACATCGCCCCATCGCAAATGGGGACCCCCAAGTTTGGTTCCGCCCTCTGCGCAACGTCTTTGAGAGTCTTAAATTTGGATAAAATTTTGAAAGTCAGTCTGGCTAAGTTGAGATTTTGAACCCGTTTTTGGGCCTTAACGTCATGGAAGTGCTTAGAAGACCCGGTGGACGAAGATCGCCATTGCTTTCGGTCGTTTCTGACACTTCCTATTTTTTAGGGAATCTGCTTTTTTGCTTTTTGCTTTTTTGATTTTTGGCATTTTTAGGCCATTCCGGAGTCCCTATTTTTTAGGGATGCTTTTTGCTTTTTCTATTTTTGGAAAGTTTCTATTTTGGGAAAAAGTTTCTATTTTTGGATCCCACAGAGCAGAAAATCAATATGTCTTCGGAAAACAAGAAAATCAAGGCAAAATCTAAAAAGTTTGAAAATTGGCAAGGAATTTTTGAAAAATGTCTAAGTTTGAGAATGGCGCCATCATGAGAGGAATGGCATGGAAAATTCAAGGTCCGCCCTACCTTTGGCAAGCCAAAGGTAGGCACTGGCGAGGAATTCATCAAGTCCGCCATGGCATGAAGGTTGCCAAGTCCGCCATAAGCATGAAGTTTGCCAAGTCCGCCCTTGGCACAAGGAACTCAAAGTCCGCCCAGCAAGGTAGGAAATGCGCCATATGGAAAATGGCAAAAGGAAGCTAAAGTCCGCCCCTAGAAAAGGATGGCACAAAAAGGTCAAAGTCCGCCCAGCCTAGTGAAAATGGCATGAAACTCATGAAGTCCGCCCAGCCTAAGGAAAATGGCAAAAGGGAGCTAAAGTCCGCCCTTAAGGAAAATGGCATAAAATTCATGAAGTCCGCCCAGCCTTTAGAGGAAATGGCATGAAAAACACAAAGTCCGCCCCCAAGAAGTGTGGAGAAGGGTAAAACATGAAGGGGTGCGCTCCAAGGTGTTTGGAAAGGGGTAAAATTGCAAGATAATTCATTGAAAATTGAATTAAATGATGGAAACAAGTGAAATTTTCCGTTGGACAAGGCACAAATAAAATTCGCCATGGCAAGGAAAATCTAAGACCAATGGATGATAAAATACACCATAGGCAAGGAATTATAAGACATTCGCCCAATTCTTGAAGAGAAAATTAGTCTAAGGCATGAAAAACGGAGAAATGTCTAGAAGAAGAAGAGGTTTTGGCCGGCATAAAAATCACGCCCCAGCACAACGGAGTGAAATTTTTTGGCACAAAATGAAGAGTGCTTGGCAGAGCAAACATGAAGTCCGCCCCTCTCAGCTTGGAAAATTCCTAAAGCGCTAGTAAAAAAATGGCAAAGTGGCAGAAGTCTCCAGGTTCGCCCAACCCAGAAGATGAATCATTCGGCTAAAATAAAAATGTCCAGAGAGGTCAGAACTCCGCCTAGAGAATTAAAATTTGGCAGATGAGCTATTGAGCACATTTTGGCTAGGCAGATAATTTAAAAAAGAGATATTTTGCCTCTGACGAACGAAATTAGCCATGTATCAAGATTGAACGGGTTGGAATTTAATATTTTAATATTTTTAATTATTTCCCTGACACTTAGGAAAATTTAATTAAAAATTCAAAATCCGGAGATTATTTGGAAGATTAAACTAGTCTGCCTTAGATAAGTTTAAACTTTGCCACGTTCGGAGGATTTAAAACGCGTTGGAAAAAAATAAAAATTTTGGACAATTAATTTAATATATTTTCCAACACTTAGTCAATTTTCCTTGAGAAAATTCGAAAATCTCAGCAGAGATGGCACAAAGACGAAAGTTAGAAACTTGCCTCGATAACTGAAAGTGAAATTAGAAGTTTGCTAATCCGAGGAGAAAACGTTTCTAAAAATTGGAAGAAAATCAAAAGAAAGAAAGCAATGCCTTGAGGAAAATCGCACTTCTCAGCCATAAAATGAGTTTCAGCAACTCATTTCTTCACAAATTCCGGCTGAGAAGCAACTATCTCTCTCGAATCTTCAGGAAAACATTCTCGAAGGAGAAGTTTGTGAGAATAACATCATTGTGAGAATCGAGATAGCATTCTCTTATTGAAAGACGTGATTTTTGAGAGAAGTAATTTATTTCTTGGCTGAAATCGTACTTCCAGCATAGTGGCGCACTTCTTCTGGCAGATTTCTTTGAATTTTTAAATTCATTTGCAGCCGCAACGTGATCTTTGAGGTTTGGAAGTTAATCGACAACGCATTTGCGCTGTGTTTCTATCTTCTACTTCGTTTCCGGCACAAATTTCATTCATGATAGGCGAATTTAATTACTTTCAGCTTGCTTTTTGACAGGAATTTTAATTTAATAAGGCTGAAAGTGCGATTTTGTCTAGGCTATACCCCGAAACTCATTAATTCTTAAATAATATTGTATTAATGTTAAGTATCTTGTGCTTGCAGGCTGCCGATCGATCAAAGCGAAATATCCAGGCAGGCGCAGATGAAGTTTGCAAGTAAAGGATCGCAGCCAGAGACCAGAATAAAGTCTAAGTGGAAAAATGTCTCAGACACTGATCTTGGCCACATCGATCTCGTGGAATTTAAAAAGAGGATATATGGACACAACGGACCCTTACCAACGCCTGCAGCTAGAAGGATAGTGAGAAACGGCATATTTCAAGCTGCCGGATTCCAGCCTGCACTTTGCTGTGCTGAACTGATGGTGGAGTGTGCACTTCACTATGATGCTGAGTCAAGGCGGATTGTGGCGCCTGATGGGAGAGTGTTGGCACATCTGACAGAGGTGGCCATTCAGGAAGCCTTCGGCATTCCGGCATATCCTAAAACTGTCTACAAGACCAAGGAAGATGCTCAGAAGCTATATGACAAAAATCCTGATCTTTGTGCCGCCAACCTTAACAAATTTTGGCTGGACAAGCCTAGACCGTCCTTTAAGAAGATGCCCAAGAAGTTGATGCGCACGGACTTCAAGGAGGACTATGGAGATATTATTATCTTGCTGAACAGAGTGGCAGGCAGTCCCTCGGGAGCACCCTTTGAGCCGTGGATGTATTACTTCATTGAGGACCTCACAGAAGGTGTCAAAATGTTCAACTGGGCTAGGATGATAAGCAATAATCTTCACCACCAGCTTATCAATCTAGAGAAGACCAAAACATTTTATATGGGTTCTTACGTCGTCTATATGTTGGCCAGAACTTACAGATATGCAGGCTTGATCTGCAAAGGCACGGTTGGCAGTAAGGAGAACGAGCTAAAACCTTATGACTGTTACCCACAACTCCAGCTGAGGGAGAAGGCGCATTTTAGACGAGCCCACGACGCGTTCCTGATGTACATCACCAGGATACTCCAGGGAGGGACGCATCAGCGGCTAACACATGAAGCCAAAAGCCTAATCGGTAAATACGGGTCTTGGTTTATCCAGTATCCAAGATTTACGTATATCAGAATTCAAGGATTCACTGGAAGCCCGTACCGTCTGCCCATCTTCCCCACGAATAAGATGGTCCTGCTCGAAGTGTTGAGGCAGTTAGAAGATTTTCAGGGTCTTCAAAGAGCAAAGCAAAAGGCGGCAGTTACTTTTCCCTTCTTTATAGGGAACATGTTGGAGTCGTGTCCGTCATCACAGGCAGCTGACAGTGCCAGAATCGAGATACAGCATTACCCTTTCTCTCCATATCCGGCCAGAAATCACTACGACCCCCATCACCACATCAAAATGGTGGATGGAAGGAGGTACAAGCATAGGGTCGAACTGGAGGACTATTGGGCAAATGCTGCGGATGAATTTGAGGTCAGACGGAGGATGTGGTCCAGATTACCTCTCAGCTTGATCAGGGCAACAGAATTTTGTCACGTGCCAGATCAGTTGGAAGAGGACGAGAATCAGACGCAACCGCGCTTCGATGAGAATTCAGCTTTGCCCGCTGTCCAGTGGTCAGAAGCAGAGCATGCTGACTTGAACGTCTTGATGAGGCCTGTCATCAAGTTTACTCAGTGGTGGGTTGATCAACGAGTTCAAGAATTAAGGCGCCAGAAGATAACCCTGACCTATGATATGCTAAGCGAGGCAGAGTCTTATTCTTCCAATGCGGGAGCATCACAGGACCTCCCAGTGATAGAGGCCACCACATCTAGGAAAAGAAAAGAAATAGCTGCAGGCAAAGAGCCGGTCCAGAAACAGGTAAAGATGAAACCTTCTCAATCGGCCGCCTCCAGAAATATTGAGGAGATACTGGCTACCGCCGATGCTTCACTGGCAGATATGAGGGATCCTTCTCCGATTCCTGAAAACAACGCGGAGCTTCAGCCAGATGAGGATGCGCCACCTTCTCCCACGGGCACCGAAATATTGGAGTCGGATGACGACAATGTGGGCACCCAAGATGAGGATTTTCAGGAAGGGATGATTTCAGCCCTTAGGGGAATTGTAGACGTTCCTGATAGAGAAGGCGTGCCGAAGAAGACGGTGTTGAGCAGCTTACGATACCGGATTGGCTGAAGGAGAGGCTAAAGGTACAAGTGCCGGCAGATGAACCAGAAGAGGATGATACGGCAGACTTTTTGGCCAGACTGTCTCAAACCGTGCCCAAAAAGTCGGCAAAGAAATTCTCCAGCATACAGAGAGACGAGGCCGGCAACAGGACAGTGCAAATCGCCGTGCCTACAGTGGACAAGCCACAGGAGGATATGGCTCCACAGGATTACGCCATCACGACCATTGACTTGGGTCCAACCACTAAGGGCCAAGAAATGGAAGATTTGGACAATTCTGTGTCCGCCATCAAATCAAGGTTGGCGAAGGAGGTAGCCAGAAGGAAGGAGTGCCAATTAGAGATTGAGCGCTTAAGGGAATATATTCAGCACTTGATCAAGCCACTTGATCAGGACACTACGGCAGCTCCTCTACTTCCGAACTCTTCGCAGGAGGCCATTAAAGAGATGGAAGAAAACAGGCTCACGGTTCAGGAGGCCAAAGAATGGATAGCCGTAAAGGGGACTGAAGCTGAGACATTTGTGGAGCGGCTAACTTTGGTTTATGGCCAGGCCACTGCCTTGCTTTCTAGGTTCGCTTCTTTGGCAGAAGTATGGGACAGCCTTCCAGACGTGCAGGATAGAATAATCCCTTGCCTTAGGATTCTGAAAGGAGTTCCTAAGCAAGAATTGATAGAGGGAGGCGTCATCGCAGCGGGAGCAGCCTATGACTTCCACACTTGGTATTGGACCTTGACGGCACGAGGTGAAGTCTTGGAGAGGGTTAAGATTGACGGCATCAGACTGGAGGAACAGGTCAAGGAAGTTCAGGCCAAAATCCTCAACATAATTGCCGATGTCCTGGATAAAGAGGCACTGCGAGAGAATGACCTGCAGTTGGAAGTTTTGAAGAAAAGTGTCCAGGAAAATATCTTCTACATCACTGGGCCCATCTTGAGGCAGGACTGGGCCAAATTGGCGAACTTCTTGAGCATCAAAGAATCCTTTGAGAAGACTGAACCAGAGTGGGAGGAGACCTTCGCCAGATGCGCCGAGAGCATGGATGGGCTTGAATTCAGAATCGGCATGCTTCCGCAGGTTACCATGGACGAGGTTGCCTCGATCGTGTCCAGATTCGGCGAATACACGGCAGCTCGAGAGGATCGGGATACGTCCCTTGAAAATGGCTCCTATTGCCAACTCATTGCTGTTCATTGCCAGTTAACTGAAGTTATTTTGGGAAACCCTAATTAGGGTTTCGTTTGTTAAATCTTGACCGTCGGCTCATTTTTAATCTGAGCCATTTATTCCATTTATGAAACTCTATATAAACTCATTGGCCCTCATTTGTAATGTGTGAAGTGAGTAATAAAAGATTGTTGCGACGAAACTATTTCCGTTTATAAAAGCTCTTGTGCATGATTTGCTAAGAACAACTTTTATTTTCAAGTAGTATGCAAGGTTGAATATTTCTCCTTCAACACTTAGAGTAGAATTAGAATAGCATTTCATTACATGTTGGTTAGATGAATGATAGATTTGATCGCAGTGGCGGATAAAATTTTGCTCATACTTTTGTCGAGTGGATGATTTGCATTTGACGTGTAAAGTTAGTCTGAGCCATTAAATCGTGGATGCTTAACTTCTGTTTGTTTCAATTACCGATTCAAATATGAAAATTCTTATCACTTCCGTTGAAGATTGCACCTGCTTCGCGTAGTTGTCCAAAGGTGGCGAAACGAAGTGTGGTTACCCATTTTGTCTACTCACTGCTGTCTCTGGAATTCTTAGGCGTAGTTTAGATCTCTAAACCCTTATCCTTTTTTTATTTTTTTTTGGAAAATCTGAAGATACCCACCGAAAGAGCCTTCAAGGATAAAACCGTCTAAGTTTTCAACCCGCAGAAAGATAATTTCATGTAAGTCCCCTTGTGATTACCAGCAATCACAATGCCCACTGACCTTATCCACATGTCAAGACCTGACCAAAGAAACCTTGGAGTTATTGTATTGCCTACCGGATTTTTGCAAGCACTTTTCAAGAGAGGATAAGAGTGTCCTTTGGGCATTTTTTTATTCTGTGTTCGGTGGCGTACTCAAAACACGCACCAACATGCAGCAGATCAGAAGTTCAATTTTGCAACAACAGATCAATTGGAGTTATTCTTTGTATCTTTGCATCTAGGAGAGGTGTTGTTCATTGCATGATATAGGCATTACTTTATGCCTAAGTTGTAAGCAGATTTCTGCAACTGTTTATTCAATATATAAGAGATATATTGGCTGGGTTTTTCTCCCTCAAGTTGGAGGGTTTTCCCAAGGTATTGGCTGTGTTCTCGTGTTGTTTTTGAATTAATTTTTGCACTCTAATTTGATCATATAAAATCTACATGGTATCAGAGCGGGTTTGAAGAGGATCCCGATCAGATTTGTAGTTATCAACCTTACCTCGTTGAATTCTCTCATCCTCATTCACTCGTCAAGATGGTGAATGGTCTTAAGGTTTAAGATAGGCTTGAGGGAGCATCAAACTTCACCTCGTGGAGATTCAAGATCATGGTCACCTTGGAGGAAAGCGAATTGGCTGAGTTCGTGGAGAGCTCCGCCCCCGAGCCTACGAAAGAGGAGGAAAAGGCCCTTTGGAAGAAGAAAGATACAAGGGCAAAGAAGATGTTGGTTGATTTGGTGAAGGATCATATCGTTCCTATTGTCTCCAAGTTAAGGACTGCAAAATAGATGTTCAAAACCCTAGAGGAGATGTACGAGATCAACAACACCAGTCGGGCTCTTGCACTGAAGCAACAACTTCATCACTTGAAGATGGCGAAGGGAGAAACTATCATCGCCTACTTTATGAGGATAATTGAATTGAGAGATCAACTCTTGTCTATTGGGCATGTGGTCGATAGCAAGGATCTAACCATGCTGGCTCTCAATGGTCTCCCCTCATCCTGGGAGTCTTATATTCAGGGAATTAGTGCGAGATCGAAGCTTCTCAAGTTTGATCGATTGAGGGCAAACTGCATTCAAGAAGAATCTAGGTTTGTTGCAAGAGGTATTGGGAAAAGTTCCGCCAATGAAGATCTTCATGTTCTTGCCACTCAATCCTCAAAGAAGAAAGGTGGGAAGAAAGGGTATTTCAAAAGAAGCAGAGATAGAGGAGCTGATGGTGGCCCCGCATTTAAGAAGAAGAGGGACCTCTCCAAGGTCCAATGTTTCCGATGCGACAAGTATGGTCATTTTGCAAAGGAATGTCCTTCCAGGCCTAAGCAGCTGGCTGCCTTTGCTAATGTCGATGAAGCCTCTATGCAGAAGGATACAAGTGAATACCTGTTCTATTCAGCCTTGTCAAGTAATGTATCTACCAACACCAACGCTTGGTTGATAGACAGTGGCGCCTCTCGCCACATCACCGGATTTAGGGAACATCTATCTGGTTTGGTGATGAAAGATTCCAATGATCAAGTTATTATTGGAGATGATGCTAGTTACTCGGTAAAAGGAGTTGGGACTTCATCTCTACATTTGGATTCCGACATCTCATTACAGTTGGATGATGTTCTATTCGTTCTAGGCATCAAGCGGAACCTTGTTTCCATATCAGCCTTGGAAGACAAGGGTTATCAGGTTGCCTTTTCTGAAGGCAAAGTTCTCATTTGGGCGAAGAACTCTAACTTCAAGACTACCAGGAAGGTTGGAGTTAGACATGGGTGTCTCTACAGGCTTTGCATGCGCCCCATTCAGGCTCTAGTACATGACTCCACAGGTTTGGGTGATCTTTGGCATCGAAGATTGGCTCACGTTCACTTTCGAGCACTACCAGTTATGGAGAAGATGGTCACAGGTCTCCCTAAGTTCAACTAGAAGCATGAAGGAACCTGCAAAGGCTGCGCTTTGGGTAAGAATACAAAAGGTCCATTCCATAATAGTGAAAGTAGATCCAAATGTATCTTAGATCTTATTCATTCTGACTTATGTGGTCCAATGTCTGTTGCGTCTTCGAGTGGTTTCTTTTATTACATTATTTTTATTGATGACTACTCTAGAAAGACTTGGATCTATTTCTTAAGGTCTAAAGAATTTGAGGAAGTATTAGACAGATTCAGAGAATTCAAAGATCAGATGGAGAATATGTCCGGGAAGAGGATCAAGGTGTTAAGATCCGATAATGGAGGAGAATATACTTCTGTTATTTTCCGCAAATTTTGCATTGAAGCCGGGATTAAGAGGGAGCTTAGCATTCCTTATAATCCTCAACAGAACGGTGTTGCGGAAAGGAAGAAAAGAACTATTGTGGAAGCAGTCAAAGCCATGCTTCATGACCACAACTTGCAAATTTCTCTTTGGGCTGAAGCATCCAGGACTGCAGTTTATGTACAGAATAGGAGTCCTCATAGAATCTTGGAGAAGATTACTCCTGAAGAAGCATTCTTTGGGGTGAAACTTGAAGTAAGTCATTTGAGGATCTTCGAGTGTCCAGTGTACATTCATATACCTAAGGAAAAGAGGACAAAATTAGAACTTTTTGGCAAGAAGGGAATTTTGGTAGGCTATAGTGAGACTTCTAAAGCTTACAGAATCTATGTTCTGGGTCAAAAGACTATTGAGATTAGTAGAGATGTTACATTTGAGGAGGATGTTGCATTTAGAAGATCCAAGGGATCTCATATGGAGATTGATGAAGAAGAGCCTCCTTAGGATATGGAAGTTAACCATATTCCTGAGAATCAGAGGGAGGTTCTAGAATCAAAGGAAGCTGATGATCCAGCTGAACCCTTGGAGCCTACTGATGGGCTTATAGATATTGTGATTGGAAAGAAGAGACCTCTTTGGGCTAGGAAAATAATGCAGGAGGCAGAATGTCTTGCAGCCCCAAGAGGAACTTTCAGAGAAAGTAAGAGACCTCATAAGCTCTCTGGTTATGTAGCCTTGATTAGTCATATCATTGAGTCAGAGCCTTCAAATGTTGAAGAAGCTTCTAGTCAACAAGTTTGGAAAGATGCTATGACTGAGGAGTATCAATCCATACTTAAGAATGATGTTTGGGATATTGTTCCTAGATCTGAAGGCAAATCCGTGGTGTCTTCTAAATGGCTCTTCAAAATCAAGCATGCGGTTGATGGGAGCATTGAGAAGTACAAGGCAAGATTTGTGGCTAGAGGGTTCTCACAAAAAGAGGGAGTTGGCTATGAAGAAACCTTTGCTCCTGTGGCTCGTTATACTTCTGTCAGAACCATAATTGCGATTGCAGCATCTAGAGGATGGAAGATTCACCAAATGGATGTAAAGACAACCTTTCTTAATGGTGTCATAGAAGAAGAGGTTTACATTGAGCAGCTCGATGGTTTTGAGGTACATGGGAAGGAGTCTCATGTTTGCAAGCTGAAAAAGGCTTTGTACTGTATTAAGCAAGCTCCTCGTGCTTGGTACGAAAGGATTGATTGTTACCTACTAAGTTTGGGCTTCTCAAAGAATGATGCAGATTCTAACTTCTACTTTAAGGTGATAAATGGTGAAGCATTGATTTTGGTTCTGTATGTTGATGATTTGATTATCACTGGAGAAGAACACCTGATTCTAAAATGTAAGAAGGAGTTAGCTTCTGAGTTTGATATGAAGAATCTTGGTCTCATGCATTACTTTCTTGGCTTAGAAGTTTGGAAAAAGCCAGATGAGATGATTCTAAGTCAAGGCAAGTATACTATTGACATTCTGAAGAGGTTTGGTATGATTGATTGCAAACCTATGTCTACACCTATGGAAACAAAATTACATAAGTTGAAGGAGGTTGCAGCTAGTTCAGAACTGGTGGATTCTACGATGTATAGGCAGTTGATTGGTTCACTGATGTACCTAGTTAACACTAGACCTGATATCCGTTATGCAGTGAGTGCACTTAGTCAGTTTATGTGTGAACCAAGGCAGATACATCTTGTTGCAGCTAAACATACCCTGAGATACTTGCGTGGCACAATTGGATATGGGTTGAGATATTCTACAAGTGTGGATTTGGAGCTGCATGGTTTTACTTGCATCTTATTGGTAAAGATTTGCAAATTTTGGTTGGGTGGTGCAACAGACTTATTTCCTTGATCATTAACACCACCAATCTAGATGTGATTAGAATTAATGAGGTCTTGCACAACATGTTTAAGACACTTACATTGTTCTGTATCGTGTCCATTTTGTTAGTGATAATGGAAAAAGGCATTCGAGTTGAAGTTTGGAGGTAAGGGCTTAGTTGTATCAATGGCTCTAACATAAGGTAAGGTGACTAAGTTCTTACTCAGAAGTTGCAACATGATGGAGTGAAGGGTATCGGGTAAAGGGGTAAATTGTCTATTCCTCTCCTTAAATAGATATGGATTTGTTGTTTTTATAGTAGCCACATGGGTGTTAACATGTTGATTTGTTTGAGGTGTGTTTATTTGTAAAAAACTTTTGTTTTGTTTCTTGAAAGGTTGGAAATTGTTATGGGGCATAGCTTCGGTTTTCTTAGAATTGTTAGGAGTTTTTGCTTTGCGATAACTAACTGAATTTTGATAGTCATGAAGGGTCGTGCACAAGTGTGTAAAGGAGGGAAACTTCAACATCTCAAGTTTAGCTTGAATATTGGTATGCAAATTGGTTATAAACATACTTTGAAGGTCGGCATTGGGAATCTTAATCTTTTGTGAGTAAAGAAATTGGTATCGTGCTATGAAATCAGTGACCTTTTTATCTTTTTTTTGTTTATAGTGCATTAAATCAGGTAAGGTCATCTTGGGACCCCTGTGCACTTGGAAATGGTTAAGAAAGGCATCAACAAGTTCATTGAATGAACTAATTGAGTTATTTGGTAAAGAACAAAACCACTCCAAGGTAGTGTCTTTCAAGGATCTAAGGAAAAGTTTAGCCAAGAGTTTATTCTCAAAAATGAAGTCACTACATAAGGCTGTATATGCCGAGACATGATTGCTAGGGTTTCCTTTTCCGCCATATTTCTCAAATCTAGGAATCTCTATGCCTTGTGGCATTTGTGTTCTCAATATCTCCAAGGATAAAAGGTTTCTTTTGACATACTGTGAAGGTTGGCCATTTTGACTTTGGTTCATTGTAGCAATTTGTTGTTGGAGGGATGAAACACTTTGCAAGAGTTGGTTAAGGACAAGATCATTGTTTGTGTTGTGAGATGGAGGTGAATAAGTTGGAGGTGTATATGTATTCGGAGGAAAAGTGAATTGTAAGTTTGTGAGGGGAGATGGATTAGGAGATATGAGATTTGAATGCACAAAGCTAAAGGGATTCCCAGTGGAAATACCTAAGGTGGTATTGACATTGCTAGTAGGTTGTTTAGCTGTTGTAACAGTTGGATTAGTGTATGTAGGAATAGAGGTCATAGTTGTGGAAGGAGGAAATTGATTTCCACCTTGACTTTGAGCTTGAGTACAACTAGCTATGGTAGGAACATGTTTATTAATGATATGAGATAGGTTACACACAATTTCTATTCCTTGTTTAGTATGAAGCATTCTCTGCATGTTATCTATGATAGGAATTGCAGTAACAACAATGTATTCAGAACTCACAAAGTTTTGCAATTTCTCTAATTCTTCATCCATTTGTCTTAGTTCTTCTTGAGGGACATTAGCAACCATTGTGTCAACATCAGTTAGATTGGTTGTGGGTAGGGTGGTCATGGGCAATGAGGTATCAAAGCTATGGTCCATAGTGGGTTGATTAGTATCAACACTATGGGTGAAAGAGTTGGAATACTCAAAATCCACGACGTATGTAAGAATGCGGGATGGCATGAGTGTCGAACTACGTCTCACTATAGTATTGGTAATAGGACGCCAGGTTGTGAAGCTCATACAAGTTTCACTGAACCTAGGTGGACCCAAAATGGAGAATAGCTTCTAGATAAATGCAATCAAACACCCTAGAATATGAAGTGCAATGCAAGTATGTAAAATAAATAGCAATTTTCAGATTTTAAACAAGATAATTTTCTGATTATACTATGCAAAAACCTGAAAATGATGTCTTGTAATTCCAATTTTGATTTTGAAACAATGCACTCAAATAGAGCAATTAAAGCTAATGCAAACAATGACTGTTTTTTCTGATTTCTGAAATCAAAACCCAGATTTAACAGCAGATCAGAGGAATGCAAACAGAGACAAATCAGTGCCCAAAAGTCTGAAACTTGACCTGTACAAGGACAGATTCGCCCTACGAAAAATGGGTCCTAGCACAGGGGTTACAAAAAATTAAATTTGAGTTTGAAGTTCAGATCTAGGGTTACCTGTTTTAGGTTATAAACTGTACTTTTAGTGACTGATTTTTCCAAAATTTGAGATCTAAGTGCAAGTGCAATGAATGAAAAATGATGTACAATATGACACTTTTTGAAATGCAATTTTTATTCAATTTTTGAATATGAATGATTGAACATACACTAACATGCAAACACTATGCAAAATTAATGCAAATTTTTGAATTTTTCAGATTTTAAAGCATGCAAAATGCAAACCTAAAATCCTAAATGCAATGCAAACTAATGCAAGTTAACAACCCTAAATGAGATGCAAACCAATGTAATGCAATGCAAAAGAATGCAAATCCTAGATCTAGGGTTTGAATGGACTCCAAATTTAGAAAGTTTATAGTGCAAGATTGTCAGGTTCACCAAAATGAAACGAAGAAAAACAGGTTCATTGTTCTGGAATGGGGGTTCACCAATTTTACTATAAATAAAAATGGCAAAATGGGGTATAATGCACCTATTTTTCCTCTATTTTATTAAGAAAAAGAGATCCCTTAAGCCAAGGTTGACTTTCAGCCCTTAGGTGAGTCAACTTTGAAGGAGATCTTGCTGCTTTCCTTATGATCTAGGACGGGGCAGATCTGCTGAAACAACACTTTTGGGAGAAAGACTAAAAATAACAAATAAATCAAAAAATGCAATGTGAAACATGAAATCAGATGATTAAACCTTAATCTATCAGAACTTGCAACTTTCAGAAAAATCTGAGAAGGTTAAGTATTTTTGCACTAGTCATCAAAATGCTGTTGTTCAGTGTCCTGTAGGACTCATTCACCCAAGGGAGAATGGGCCTTTGCAGGGCTTTTTGAAATCAGTTTCTGGGTCCTTTGGTCCTATCCCTGCACTCCCGAATTCTCCGGATTTCACAATCGAAGTCCGGAAATAAATCCTGTAGGTAAGTTTCCATGGTTTGACGACAACTTTGATAACTTTTGCAACTTTGACAACTTTTCCAATTTTGCACTTTCATAGATCTTCAATCCTTCTTCTACCTAAGATCTGCAAAACACACACAAGAGGGAAAAATTGTTTGTTTTTTGTGAATGGGGGTTTGCCTTGGTCAAACCTTGATTTTGTAATTAAACCATGAATTGAAACAATAAAACATGAAAGGAATGATGAATGAACACTTGCTATGTTGCAAGGCACCAAACCCTTGATTTGAAACCCTTGAAGGACTGCAACTTAGTAGATCTCTCCAAGGTCTTGATCTTGCATGAATGGCTTGATTTATGATGTGATATTGATGCTTGAAATTTGACTTGAATGCTTGAAACCTACACCACAATGTTAGCTCCAAAAGCATGCATGATGCTTGATAACTTTGACATGATGCTTGAGATCTTGAATGCTGCAACAAATGCTTAAGAAGTCTTCCCTTGAACACCTTTGACAATAATCTTAGCTCTAGGAATGCTTGCATACAAAATCTAGCTTGCTTCTCTTGAAAATCTAGGATTTGAATTGATAAAAGAACTTGCTTTTATAGGCAATTTTCTAATTTCCCCAAAATTAAACATTACAAGCCGACACTTAAATCTTGAATTTAGGACCTTAAGATGCCGCCAAAAACATGTTTAAATTTGAAATTGTGATCTTAAATAATCAAAACCTATTCATTTCTTGGTGTTAAAAATAATAAATGCATTAATTAAATCACAACTCCCCTTTCAGAAATTGCAATTAATTAGGCTTGTAAATGCAAAATTTAGGCAATTAGAGGCTCAATTAGGCTCAATTAAATAAGGGACCCAAACATAGTGTGAAAATGTAAAGGAGTACATTTTGCGACACTACAAGGACAAATGCCAAATTAAATCAAAGATCTGGATCATGACAAATGAGATATTGAAACGAAGAAAGGTTAGACTCAAAATTAGAATATTTTGACTTGTATCCTCATCTAAGTCAAATCTATGCTAATATCTTATCCTTAGTCAAATTGGGTGTTGCCATTAGCAACGCCACCCAATTTGATTCTTTTACCCACTAACCCTACTTGGACAATTCATCACAATTCACTACACATGGACAATCGCTCACCTGGTACATAAGGGAAGGTTATTGCATTGGCAATAATCATTCCTAGTTTCAGTGGATAAGAAAAATTCAAAAAGGGCTTATCAATCTGTCATCCACACCAGAATCAGTTTATTCTTCTCAATGTCGAGGTTAGGTGGATTGACCTAGATTTTTGAGGTAGGATTGTGACTGAGTAAGGGGTGAAAGTGTTGAATTGACTCAAGGGGATTTTAGTTTGGATAGTTTGGCCCCAACTCATTCTAGTTGTAAAGGTAGGGTGGCCTTTTCCTTGCCATTAGCTTGAAGTGAGTGGGAATGGTAGGGGAAGGTGATGGGGTGGCCCGTAGGGCCCTCCTGGATTAACCCTATAGATAGTAGGAGCCCTACCTTAGCTATTAAGAATCTAGAATATTCTAATCCCCTAGCACTATCCCCTCCTTCCATAATAGAGGCCCTACTCGATTATGGTAGGGGTTGGGGGAGAGGGGAGGTACTATCTATAGGTGCTCAGAACACTGTGGGGCCTCTTAAGATAGGGATAGATTGGTTATTAGATTGCAACATCCATTATTTATTAGAGAGCTCTTCACTTTGCGGCAACAACAATGCTTCAAAGGAGACTACAATAGCAACAATGTTTGGATGAGGAGGGAGGCCTAGAATGGGAGGGGCTAGTGATCTGTTTTTGATGTTCATGCATAGAAGTCTAGTGCAATAGACATGTTTAGTTGTGATGATATGAGTATAGAGAGTTTGAGCAAGCCAACTGATATGCTTTGGGTGGACCTAGACTTCCTCTACTTACAAGTAAATGAAATGAAGAAAGGTGGCTTGAATGTTGATAAGCCGGGGCTGGTTGGGTGCTGAATTGCTAGTAATGGTTTGGGGGCTTCTTGATGGACTGGGCATACATGATCTGAATGATGACCCGAGAACCAAGGCCTTTCCAGTTAGTGACTCAAGACTCATAAAATTTAGTTGTCGTTAGTTATTGACTTAGATACAATGCTTGGCATGCAACTCACTTTCACTTCAGGATCCCCACCCTTGCAGTTCGCCAACTCTTTCTACTCCTATCAGATAGAGCAGTTCCACTAGGATGAGATAGAGACCTATATCCGCCTGTAGTTCCAGTTTTGGTTCTTGTAGTTGTACCAAATGTTCTAGATGCTTCAGATGTCGTGCCTGATGAGTATGTTCCAGCTCATCCCTAAAAGTTAAGTGTAGGATGTACACCAAACTCTCAAGTGGATCAATCATCTCTCTCAATAGGAAGTGTACCAAAGTGAGTTGATACAATTCACTCCCTACTCTCTAATCCCCTACACTCATCAAACACTACTCATTTTCAGGGTTTGTGACAGGAAAATCATCTATTCATGCAACATTCTTCTCAAGACATCCTTCTAGGACAGTCACCAGGCAGCCCTAAGCAAGTTTAATCTTCTTCATATTAGTTGTGTCCAACAATTTGTTGACCCAAGGAGATCTGAAAATAATGTTTTCTTCATAAAGGTTCTTGAAACAGTGAGTTCACACTTTTCTCCAAATCTCTTTCCATGACTAAATCATCTTCAAATTGCTTGAACATTTTTTTTGTCTCCTTATCAAAATACTTTCCTTCTGTACACGGACCAACATCTCTCTTTGTCATGATTGCACAAGCACATTTCAGAGAAATAACATTGACTCCATCTTTTCCTTCAAGTCAGGTACATGGATTGCCCTTCAGGACAGTCCACCCATCTTTATGACAGTCCATGAAGTGGCAGTCTTAGGTCCGACAGGACAGTTTTCTCTTAGGTGACAGTCCTTTTCTTGGGTAATATGACAGCTCTTTAATGGCCATGCTTGTTGAGGTTTATGATTGTCCTTTAGCATGTGATGACAGTGCTTTTGACATTCTTGAATGTATCTTTGTTTGACCATGTTCAGGTGATATGAGTGATGACCTTGCCAACAACAGTCCTAGGTTGGTAATGATAGTGCTTGGTCTTCTATTAACGTCTTAGTAGCAGGTTTAAAATGATGTGCGTGACAATATTATGACCCATGACTGTCACTAACTATTAGGACTGCCCTTTATGTCCATGACAATCCTTTCATTTTTCATGACAGCCTATTATGTTTCATGGCAGTCCTCTTGGTGATGACATAACAGTCCTTTTGTAAGATGAGTGTCCTTGGTTAGGTCGCTAGGGTTTAGTGACATAACAGCCTTTATACAGTTCTAGGTTCTTCATGATTGTTCTATGATCTTCATGACTGTCTTTTGTTGAAGTGACTGAATTTGCATGATGAGACAGCCCTTAGGGGAGAGGGGCCAATAGTTGTGCAGGGTCCAATTGTTGTTATAGCACTTGTGCTTATAACACTCAGTCTTACCATATATTTATACTATATATTGTAAATAAATAGTCCACATATAAATAGAAAAATAACCAAATGTTGGTCAAAATGGACCCATACTTGAACACATGAGAACCTATGAATGTTATATAAAGAAACATAAATACATTCATGAAGAAGTGAAATAAATATTTTTTTGTCTAAAATAAAATATCATAACTATCCACTATAAGTGTGTCATTTATAAAATAAAATGCTCATTTAATAAAATAAGACACTCATTTAAACAAGTATTGTTATCATAGTGAAAAAATATTGTTCTTATGTGTACAACTATGAGGGTAGCAATGTACAAGCATTGGAGTATTTCATATTAATAGTTTATCTTATCACAATATGAAAGGTGAGCACATTAAATACCATTTATTTTCCCATTAAATGTGAAGGATTTTCAAAAAGTTTTAGTGTTCAACTATTGGTCCATTTTTGTTTGATATAAGTTGTATTTTAAATAATTATGTATTTTTCTTATAACAACAAATAGTTTTTTTGTGTTCAACTATTGGTCCATGTGTTGAATATAAAAACTAGAGATAACAAAGATTTATGGTTAGCAATAGGTATTTGGTCCATTTAGGTTGCATATGTTTTATTTTAAATAAAAATATGATATTATACAAGCAACAAATGATATTTTTTTGTTCAAATACTAGGGGTACCATGATTAAGTTTTGGTCGAATCTTTAAAAAGTCAAAATTTGGACACTTCTCAGTAGATGTGCTAATGTGGCAAGTTGCATGATGAGTCACATCTTCAAGCCTTAGTTATAGATAGATAAGAGGCCAGTCCACATTTCAAAACAAAAATGAAGGTCCTACGATATTCCAAGCAATCGCTAAATGCTCAAAAAGTTAGCCAAAATGACTACTGGCCCCTCTCCCCTAGCTGCTGTTATGACATTCTTGGGAACATTTTTGGGGTGATATGACAGTTTAGCAAGGAATAAACATGCATAGATAGCAACAGTATCAGCAAAAACTCTCATGACAAGGTATGGTCTTTGCTTCTGTCTTGACAGTCTTGGGGTGATGTATAAGTGTCTGTTTCTTGTGTTTGGGACTGCTGTAGGTCTGATATTTGTGATTGGTAGTCTCTTCTTGTCATGACAGTCCCTTGTTGTGATGGTAAGTGAATGTCCTGACGGTCCTCTTTACTTGCATTGCAGCCTTGAAATGATTAATGACTTACTCTTGATCCTTCATGACAGCCCTTGGGTAATAAGACTGTTCTTTTGACATGAGGTGGTAGTCTTCTAGTTCCTTAGGTGTTGGTCCTTTGCATGTAGATTACATGGCTACCCCTTCCTTGTTATGACAGTCATTGTTGACTTTGACAGTCCATGACATGATTGCCTTATGGCGTGACAGTTTTAAGGACTTGGTGACTGAATTCGCATGATGATGTGACTGCCCTTAGGTCTGATATACATGATTTGATTGTTCTAAGGGATAATAAGATTGTCTTAATGTTGCAAGATGACTCTTTTCTTTGGTAATAGTGCTGTCTTTTTCTTGTTAACTTGACTGTCCTGTAAGGTTTATGATAGTCCTATGAGGTTTATGACAGTGATGTGAGGAGATGACCATCCTCAAGGGCCTGACAGTGATATAAGGAGATTAGTATCCTTTTCTTGACAGGTGATTGTGCTATGACAATCATTTGTTGCTCATGGTATGACAGTCATTAGTTGCTTGGAGTATGATTGTCTAAACTATCTCTAACTCATGACTATCTTGTAGATTGATAACAAGATCTATCTCTTAATAATATGTGACATGACTGCCCTTTAGAAGAGATCTCTATCCTCTCTCATCAAAATTTGGTGAGCTGCCTTTAGGGCAATCAAATTTGAGTTTTTAAATGATATCTTCCTTTGCTCTTGATCAGTACATTCTCCTTTGGTATCTTCTGGATTATGATGTCAGGACAGCCTCCTAGCAAGATTTGATCATGAACAATGCTGGCAATGAAGATTTAATCCCTGAAGTCCATAATGCTACGTTTGCTAGTGCATTGTGGGGTTCTTTGAAAGATAAGTATCAAGCTTCAAAAAGTGGCAAGGTCCTATATTTAACAAATTTATTGTTTTCTACAAAATTACATGCCCCATTTTGCCTTGGTAAAATGTGGAGCCCCATTTTTGTCCTCCAAGTCCTGAATCAAGTGTGCTTCTAGTTGTTAGGTTGAGTCCTGATTTAGTCTTATGGCCAATTCTTCGGCAAGAGGTTGACTTGCAAGAGGTATATCTTTTTTTTTGTTTGAGGGTTCCACAATACTTTGACAAAGATCTGCTCTTATGTAATTTTGTAGAAAACAATAAATTTGTTAAATATAGGACCTTGCCATTTTTTGAAGCTTGATACTCATCTTTCAAAGAACCCCACAATGTACTAGCAAACGTAGCATTATGGAATTCAGGGATTAAATCACCAAACATAGACAACTTGAGTAATAATATGGCGGCTTTTCTATGATGCTTGTCAAAATCATCTAGATTGTTGGTTGGCCTAGATTCAGTGCCTAACAATATTCTGTCACACATTTGATACTTAGTGATAGTGAGTATTTTGACTTCATATATTGTAGTTTTTCTTGGTGAGTTTTTGATTATCAGGTAGAATAAGATTTTGAATATTGATCATTGCACAATAAGGACATAGAGACACACAATATTCACACCCTAACAACCCTTCTCATTTGACCTAGAAAATAAAATTTTCCCAAAACCCTAATCCTTAACAAGTGTGGATTTTTCACAAAATTTGTACAGACTAGAAATGGATATTTTTTACAGATTAGATTGGAATTAAATTATTATTCTATGTGCATTATGTACCCAAAATTAAATTTTTTGCTACAATTAGGCATTTTGAAAAAATTGTGAAAGTCTTGTTAAAAACTGTTAAGAAGGTCGAAAAATGGAAATTTGCATGTCATGCATGAAGGTCAAAAACTCAAAATTTTCAAAATTTGAGGATCTAGGTTTGCTCAGAGCAAAGTTTTCAACAAAACCTAGATCTTAGTTTTTCGACCCTAAATTTTAGGAAATCTTCTAAAAATAGACTTTTTCTAGGTATTTCTGGGTTTCTTCTCAAATGGACATTGGCAAAATTTTATAAAAATAGAAAATTTCTAAAAATAGAATGTTTGACTCTAGGGGTTCAAACTGATTTTGATTGGCTCAAAATACCTCCTCATCAGGTTGGTCTAATCAGGATCGTCAAAAGACCAGTTTTTCTCTAATGGATCTATTTTTCTTTTTCAGAAGCCAAATCAGGAACTGCAAGGTCATCAATGGAGGTTGGTCAATTGCCAGGTGTCAGATTCGAATTCTCAAACACTACACAGATTGAGAAATGGCAGAACATGTTCATGAAACGAAGAATGAAAGGAGGTTGGAGAATCTTGTAAGTAGCAAAATTTTGACTAAGTCTCGAGATGCTAGGCGCCTAGCCATTCATGCTTTAGCCATTTATTTTGTCCCGAAAAATGCGAAACGGTGAGGATGAAGAACGTAAAGGAAAAGTTGAAAAATTGGAAATAAAAACTAACACTGCCATGCATAGCAAAGGCGCCCATCTTTTCAAGGCCTAAAATGCTATTATTAGGGTTTCATCATTCCAAGATAACTTGCTTAGAATTCCTTCGACTTCGTAGTAAATCCAATAGCAGGTCCATCGGATCAATTAGTCAACCGGAATCTTAGATCGAAGGACAAAGTTTCATCAAAGGGCAAGAATGCAAATCATGAAAATCCCATAAAATATTCTAAGTTTGGGAACTTTGGGCACCCCAGCTAGCCAGGGTTTTGGAGAGTCAAAGTCAACTATTAGGATTTGCAAATATGCTCAATGTCTTCAGAATTCTACTAGCTTTCCAGTGGATATCTTTGCCAAATCATCAGATTCACTAATTGCCAGCAAATTCAGATTGAATGAGGAACAAAAATGGACAAATTTGAAGGTTGAAAAAATCCAAAAATGACTAAGTCTGGAGAGTTTGGGTGCCCCAGGTAGCCAGGGGCGCCCAAGGATTTGAGTGCCTGAAAGTTGAAATTAGGGTTTAAAATCTTCATAACATTCCTTTAGATTCTAGCAGGCTCTCCAACAAAATCAACGGTGAACTCAGAGGATTTGCTAGTCATCAGATATTGCTGATCAAACATGCAGAGAAGACAAAGGAAAGAAAGTGAAAATCATTTAAAAAATTCTAGGGGAGTTGGGCGCCCCAGCTAGCTAGGAGCACCCAAGCTTTTGCCCCCCCAAATTCAATTTTCAAGAGATGCAGCATCTGGGAGTTCTTCCTCAGAATTCTCCGAGCTATCCAACAAATCCAGTTGTCAATTCTTTAGACCTCTTGAACGTCCGGAAATGAGAATTCATTTGAAGGATAGAAAGCATTAACAAATTGAAGAACACATAAAATTTTCAATCTCTGGACAGTAAAGGTGCCCCAAGAAGCCAAGGGTGCCTAAGATTTTGAGGGCCCAGAATCAGTTTTTAGCAGAAGTTGCCTCCAGAACAATTTTCTCCGATTTGGTCAGGCTCCGCAACAAGATCATCGACCAGTTCACAGGATTCATCGAGCACCCGGAATCGAGGATCAAACTAAGGTCAAAATCAAGCACAAAGTTGAAAATTTCAAAAAATGGCTAAGTTTGTTGAGAAGAGTGTCCAAGTTTTCATTCCTTAGAATTTTTTTCCAGTTTTCCTCATGCATCATCCAAATAGCGTCCACATTCGACAAACTTGCTGGAGAATAATGCATTTTTCCTCAAAACCTATAAAAGAAGGCTTTGTATTTCATTATTCACTTTTTACAGGTTGGCATCTAGAGGAGACAACATACAATTTTCTATTTTTTCAAGATATGGAGGCTTAAATGTAGTGCTTTTTCAGTTTTCTTCATGGATTCGGGATTGGCAAGCATAGAGGTTCGCTTTTTCATGCTTTATTCTTCTAGGGCATATTTTTTTAGAGGAAGGGGGTCATCTTTTTTGAAATTCATTCATTTGGGTCCGCTTAGTTCTTGATTCTCTTCAACTTTGGAAAATTTTAAGTTTTCAAGAATTTGCTTTTTTCACGCCTTTTCAGGAAATCCTCAGCTTTTTCAAAATTTGATCAACTGGGTTTCTCTGGAACGAGATTCTCTACAAAACCCAGGTCCCATCTTTTTTTGGAGATTTTGTTTTTTTAGGGCAAATCAGCATTCTATTTTCAGCAGTTTGTGCAAAAAAATTTCCAAACCTAGTCAAGTTTACACTCAAAAATCAAGATTTTCAGCATGCAGCAATCTCCACTTGAAATCAAGAACAAATCAGCTTTTTGGTGGATTGAGCTTCCTAAACGAGTCACCTTTTTGGGGTAGCAATATTTTCTGAGAATAGAACTCAAAAGCAGTAGTTAACTCGATGCTTTCTCCGAGCGTTCTTTCTATTGTCTCATCCTTATCCATTCTTTTTTAAAGAGAGAGAATCAAGATGTAATAGCTAGCACTTTCCTTGTGTTTTGCTTTCATAGGTTGTTAGATAGTTATCTTGTTTTAGTTTTAGAAATAAAGCTTGCATCTTGGCAAGTCTTGTTGTAAAAGCAAGGAGATTTTAGGGTTCCCTACTTCTTTGCTTGCGTATAAATAAGGGCAGCCTTGCCCATTTTTCTTTAACGGTTATTGTGATAGCAAATTGCTGAGCCTACTTTTGCTTGCAAGTTGTTATTCAGTGTCAGTTCACTTAGTGTAAGAGCAAGCTTGCATGCCTGCCTTTTGCTGCAAGATTTTGCTCAGTTTATGTGTTACTTGTGTCAATGTAATTTTGGTTGATCGATAAACTATAAGCCTGTTATTGCTACAATCCTGCTGTCCCAAAAGTGTAATCTTTGTTATTTGAAATTTGAGAAAAGGAATTCTTATGCCTGCTTTGCTGCTTTGATCTACTATCTCAAGTTTCCGTTTTATGTGTTTCACTTATATAATCTTTATTTCAGCTTGCATCTAAAGTACAATGAGTCTTAAGGTGTGCGTTGGGTGTGAGTTTTGTGTCAAAGAATCAATTCCTTGTTTACTTTTAACTCTGAAGCTCTTAATTTACTTGAGTTGTTAAAAGCATCATTAGAGTAGGCTTAGTCGTAGTTGAAGTTTAAAAAGAGAAAATCTCAGCTACGGCGCTAGAGTTTTATAAGCTTGTGCTTTTAGCTGAACAAAAAGATTGGCAATTAGTTTTAGTTTACTTTCTTTAAGCAACATCAACAAAGAGGGAGCTTCCCCTCCTAATTCGAAGAGTAGTTAATCTGTGCATAGTTGTCTATTTCTAATTCGCATACCAGAGGTGCGAATTGAAATGCCAACAGTTTTTTGGCGCCCACTGTGGGGCACGAGTCATAAAACTTCAAGAAAGCTTATGGTTTATGACACGGGAATGACCATCTGGCGTCGTATTGCTCCTGTCAATAAGAACCTGTGATCCAGCGAGAAGCAATGGGTGATAACAACAATAATGCTAATAGGAATCAAAGACGGCCACCCTCATTACCTTGGGGTAATAACATTGGACCTTTGGCTTTGTGGGAACATCATGAATTACCTAAAGGGTCAAGGAAGCACTTTCGATGGTTTCATGACGATGGAACTTAACATCCTGATGATCATATTTCTGCCTTCTCAACGGCTTGTGCTATGTTGCATGTGGCACATGAAGACATTGCAGTGTGTCTCTTTGTGGACTCTTGTTGGGAATGCTGCTGACTTGTTCAATCATCTGGAGCCAGGCATTATTACAAGCTGGGCAATTATGAGCGAGAAATTTTTGGCGAGATTCAAGCCCGCTGAAGATAGTCATCTGTTGTTTGCTGAACTTGTCAATTCAAAGATGGAACACAGCGATCCCATGAGGGAGTTTGTAGCAAGATTTAATCGTCTTGTTACACGACTTTCTTCTACACTTAATCCATCACCAGAGATTCTGATGAGTTTTTTCATAAATGCTCTTCCATCATAGATAGCCTTCTTCCTGAAGATGGCAAAAGAAATAGAATTGATGGATGCGCAAGAACATGCCATCGAGCTGGATGATAATATGATTAATTTTGGCAAGATGAAGAAGGATTCAATCAAACCTCTAGTTCAGAGTTCTGCAAATCCACAACTACAGAAGGTAGCCCATGAGATGCTTGCACTACCACCACTAGAATATCAACCTCCACCACAGTATCAACTTCAACAACCATACCAGCCAAAGAGAAATAATTTTCAGCCTTTCAATATTTATAGGCCACGGTTGCCAACACCTCCACCAAGACAAACAGTTGAAGCTACACAAAATGTAGTATTTTGTTCTTTCCATGAGACCGATGCACATACTGGTACCACATGTCCTAAGAACTTAAGAATGAATCAGATTATGGGATACACTGATGTTGCACCTAGTTCAAGTTTTGTCCCAACACCAAGTTCGAATGTTGTTTTACCACAGATGGACAACTTCGATGGCGACTCTACTGCGGGATACTTTGAACCCGTTATTGAAGAAAAAGAAGACCTTCGCCACTACTCTCTTGCAGTAAATCACAAAAGACATTAAATGCCTGTCTTTACACATGCTCTGCACTTGAAAGCGCAAAAAGAAGAAGAGAGGCAGAGAGCTAAAGAACAAGTTAAGGAAGCAGTTGCTCAAGACCCATTTTCAACAAATTCTGACATTGTAAACTCCATGACAAAGACCAAGGTTAAGATTTCATAGTTGGAGTATCTTTGTGATCATCTTGAGCAGCTGGACAGAATAGTACAATATGTAAAGAAAGAGGCTTCAATTCAGCCTACATTGCACGAATCATCTGTTCCAAAGGAAGAAAAGCCTAAATCCTTCTATATGTCCCTATATATAGGAGGATTCAAATTGAACAATTGCATCATTGATTCAGGAGCCTCAGACAATGTCATGCCTCTACAAGTGATGAACACATTGGGACTCTTGTGCACAAAAACTCAAAACGAATGTTATTCACTTGAGTCTAAGTCGGTGCTGTTGGTTGGACAATTGAAGGACGCTCAAGTCAAGTTGGCAGCTTGTCTAGAGAAAAAGATAATGATGAATATCCTAGTGGCTGACATTCTAGCCAGCTATAGGATGTTGTTGAGCCGGAGCTTCTGCAGAGATCTTGGTGGTGAATGTAGTTAGATTGGTTGTCTGCAACCATTCCTGTGAAGGAGGGTAAAATCAAGATAGAACCCGAGCCCAAATCTCGATTCATAGTGGTGAAATCCCCAGAACCCCCTAGCTCAAATTCTGTATCAAGAAAAGGGTCCTGGTAATTGTGTGGCGCTTTCAGAGATAGAAACTGAAGACCAGAACATTGTATGTCCTGAAAAGAAACTAATAGAGGATACAAAGTTATGGAAAATGCAGTTCGATGGGGGTTGTTCAACTGTAGGTTTAGGAGCAGGGGAAATGATCATCTCCCCTAAAGGATAGTTGCATCCACTTGCATATTGCTTGCAATCGGATTTCACTCAAGCTGAAAAAGAGGTGCTTTTGTTAGGCTTCAAAAATGCCGAAGACAAGAGAATCGAACTCCTATGTGTTAAAGGGGATGTAGAGCTGATCGATGAGGCAATCAAAGTATATTTCCAGGTCAGAAAGGATCACCTACGACAGTATAGAAATCGAGTTTGGAATGCGATCGACTGGTTTGAAGAGTTCCACATTAGAGACATCCCGAGGATGGACGATAGCAAAACCGATGCCTTAGTGGTATCTGCTTGCGCCATATTTTGACTTTTGTTAGGGTGCCTTTGCTTGGGCATATGATGATATGAGAATCTTCATCCTGAAAGATTTGTCTTCTGCGATACCCTAAAGCCTTTTAGGTAGAAATGACATCCTTCAGGGATTGAGTAATTTTCTTTTATTTTCGTGATGTGTTTCCCGTTTCCATAATGTGTTTGTTATGTTGTGTTTCCCCTTTTTGTGAAGTCTTGTCGTGTTCTAGGTGATTAGGTGTCTTGTTTTAGGTGATTTTAGGGGAAGTTCTAACTTATAGGTGATTTTAGGCTAAGTTATCGGGTTCTTCTATTTTACCCCCAGTTCTGGTCTTGGTTCGCTCCTGGTTTGGTTTGCCTATGGGTTCGACCAGGGTCCTTCATTTTTGGGTCTGGTTCGCCCAGGCAGAACCCAAGAGAACCCAGGCAAAACCCAAACAAAACCCAGGCGAACCAAGACAGAACCCACATGTGTAGGCATCCAAAAAGTGGTTTTTTGAGCATTTTTTTCCAGTTTGATAGATATTCTATTTAATCAAACTTAACACAAGACGGAGGTAGATTGATTGACACAGCTAAGAACATGCATATATATCACTGGCAAGCAAACTAGATTATTTCTGGCCTCATATAAGACTGGTTTTCGCAATATACTATGCTCAGAAATTAATATCAGATTACAATCAACTCAGGAATTGTTTAGAACTTAATGACAATATGTTTTCAATAGAATGGACTATAGCAACAGAACCTATGCCTATACATTGGCTATTCAATCTGTTACAAAGTATTTCCTGATGCTCCTTTACAAGCTTACATTAAATTTAGACTCAGAAAATAGAAGCAACTCAGATTATTTCTCCAGCCATCAGAAATCAAACATCTGAGAGAACGACCAGACCTGGTATCATCATGCCATGCTGGAAAAGGTGAACAGCAGCAACATAATTAAAGTTTATATGAATGTTTTAAATGACATTCAAGTTTATGGTGGTTTTGTTGTTTATATGATGTTATGTGATATTCTAATCCTAATTCATGCTTCTAGGCTGCATATATATATATTTTTACATGTTTTTTGTACTAACGAACCCAAAACGAACCAAACCCACACCCCAAAAAATTTAGCCGAATCGGCGAACCGAACCCCCAAACCGGAATCGGAACCGGAACCGGAACCGGTAACTTAGATTTTAGGCAGTCTTGTCATAGGTGACTTAGGGAAAAAGTCTTGTTCTAGGTGATTAGGAAATGTTTATGACTCTGATGCCCAATGGATAAGACACTGGTCTATGCTTAAAAGTCTAGAGATTCTTGGTTCTCCTATGTCGTAAGTATCCATCATGGTCCCTAGACAAAGCCAAATGTTGTACCTAAAATTATTTTTTTTGCTTCAATTAGGCATTTTGAAAAAATTGTGAAAATCTTGTTAAAAACTATTAAGAAGGTTGAAAAATGGAAATTTGCATGTCATGCATGAAGGTCAAAAACTCAAAAATTTCAAAATCTGAGGATCTAGGTTTGCTCAGAGCGAAGTTTTCTACAAAACCCAGATCTTAGTTTTTCAGCCCTAAATTTTAGGAATTTTTCTAAAAATAGAAAGTTTGTAAAAATAGAGCCTTTCTAGGTTTTTCTCAAATGGATGCTGGCAAATTTTTCTTAAAATAGAATGTTTGATTCCAAAGGTTCAAATTGATTTTGATTGGCTCAAAATTCTTCCTCATCAGGATGCTCCAGTCAGAATCGTCAAAAGATCAATTTTTATCTAATGGGTCTATTTTGCTTTTTCAAAAGCCAAATCAAGAATTCCAAGGTCATCAATGGAGGTTGGTCAACAACCAAGTGTTAGATTCGAAGTCTCAAACATTGCACAGATTGAGAAATGGCAGAACATGTTCGTGAAAGAAAGAATAAAAGTAGGTTGGAGAATCTTGAAAGTAGCAAAATTTTGACTAAGTTTGAAGTTGCTAGGCACCCTTGCACAGTCAAGGTACCTAGCCATTCATGCCTTAGCAATTTTTCGGTCTCGACAAATGCGAAACAATGAGGATGAAGAACGTAAACGGAAAGTTGAAAAATTGGAAATAAAAACTAACACTGCCATGCATAGGCACCCCTGCTAGCCAGGGGCGCCCATCTTTTCAAGGCCTCAAATAAAAACTAACACTGCCATGCATAGGCACTGAAAACTAACACTGCCATGCATAGGCACCCCTGCTAGCCAGGGGCGCCCATCTTTTCAAGGCCTCAAATGCTGTTATTAGGGTTTCATCATTCCAAGATAACTTTCTTAGAATTCCTCTGGCTCCGCAATAAATCCAACAACAGGTCCATCAGATCAATCAGTCAATCGGAAACTCATATCGAACGAAGAAGTTTCATCAAAGGGCAAGAATGCAAATCATGAAAATCCCATAAAATATTCTAAGTCTAGGAACTTTGGGCGCCCTAGCTAGCCAAAGGTGCCTAGGGTTTTGGAGGGTCAAAGTGAACTGTTAGGATTTGCAAATATGCTCAGCTTCTTCAGAATTCTACTGGCTTTCTAGTGGATATCTGTGCCAAATCATCAGATTCACCAATTGCCAACAAATTTAGATTGAATGAGAAACAAATCATGAGGAACAGAAATGGACAAATTTGAAGGTTGAAAAACATCCAAAAATGACTAAGTCTGGAGAGTTTGGGTGCCCCAGGTAGCCAGGGGCACCCAAGGATTTGAGTGCCTGAAAGTTGAAATTAGGATCTGCAGTCTTCATAACATTCCTTTAGATTCTAGCAGGCTCTCTAATGAAATCAACAGTGAACTCAGAGGATTTGCTAGTCATTAGATATCTTGCTGATCGAACGGGCAGAGAAAATGAAGGAAAGAAAGTGAAAATCATTTAAAAAATTCTAACTCTGGAGGAGTTGGGCGCCCCAGCTAGCCAAGGGCGCCCAAGCTTTTGACCCCCCAAATTCAGTTTTCAAGAGATGCAACATCCAGGAGTTCTTCCTCAGAATTCTCCGAGCTATCTGACGAATCCAGCTGTCAATTCATCGGATCTCCTGAATGTCCGGAAATGAGAATTCATCTGAAGGACATAAAGCATTAACAAATTGAAAAACACAATTTTCTATCTCTGGATAGTAAAGGCACCCCAGGTAGCTAGGGGTGCCCAAGATTTTGAGGGCCCAGAATCAGTTTTTAGCAGAAGTTGCCTCCAGAACAATCTTCTTCGATTTGGTCAAGCTCCGCAACGAGATCATCAACGAGTTCACAGGATTCATTGAGCGCTCGGAATCGAGGATCAAACTGAGGTCAAAATCAAGCACAAAGTTGAAAATTTCAAAAATTGGCTAAGTTTGCTAAGAAGATCATCCAAGTTTTCATGCCTTAGAAATTTTTTCCAATTTTCCTCATGCATCATCCAAATAGTGTCCACATTCGACGAACTTGCTGGAGAATAAAGCGTTTTTCCTCAAAACCTATAAAAGAAGGCTTTGGATTTCATTATTCACTTTTTACAAGCTGGCGTCTAGTGGAGAAAACATACAATTTTCTATTTTTCAAGATATGGAGGCTTAAATGTAGTGCTTTTTTAGTTTTCTTCATGGATTCGGGATTGGCAAGCATAGAGGCTCGCTTTTTCATGCTTTATTCTTCTAGGGCATCTTTTTTCAAAGGAAGGGAGTCATCTTTTTCGAAATTCATTCATCTGGGTCTGCTTAGTTCTTGATTTTCTTCAACTTTGGAAAATTTTAAGTTTTCAAGAATTTTGCTTTTTTCACGCATTTTTGGGAAATCCTCAACTTTTTTGAAATTTGATCAACTGGGTTTCTCCGGAATAAGATCCTCTACAAAACCCAGGTCCTAACTTTTTTTGAAGAAATCGCTTTTTCAAGGCAAATCAGCATTCTATTTTCAGCAGTTTGTGCAAAAAAGTTTCCGAACCTAGTCAAGTTTACACTCAAAAATCAAGATTTTGAGCATGCAACAATCTCCACTTGAAATCAAGAACAAATGAGCTTTTTGGCGGATTGAGTTTCCTAAATGAGTCACCTCTTTGGGGCAGTGATATTTTCCGAGAATAGAACCCAAAAGCAGTAGTTAACTCGACGCTTTCTTCGAGTGTTCTTTCTATTCTTTGTGAAAGAGAAAGAATCAAGATGTAATAGTTGGCACTTTCCCTGTTTTTTGCTTTCATAGGTTGTTAGATAGTTATCTTGTTTTAGTTTTAGAAATAAAGCTTGCATCTTGGCAAGTCTTATTGTAAAAGCAAGGAGATTTTAGGGTTCCCTACTCCTCTGCTTGTGTATAAATAAGGGAAGCCTTGCCCATTTTTTTAACAGTTATTGTGATAGAAAATTACTAAGCCTACTTTTGCCTGCAAGTTGTTATTCAGTGTTAGTTCACTTAGTGTAAGAGCAAGCTTGCATGCTTTCCTTTTGCTGCAAGATATTGTTCAGTTTATGTTTTACTTGTGTGAATGTATTTTGGTTGATCGCTAAACTATAAGCCTGTTATTGCTACAATCCTGCTGTCCCAGAAGTGTAATCTTTGTTATTTGAAATTTGAGAAAAGGAAATCTTATGCCTGCTTTGCTGTTTTGATCTACTGTCTCAGGTTTCTGTTTTACGTGTTTCACTTATATAATCTTTATTTCAGCTTGCATCTAAAGTACAATGAGTCTTAAGGTGTGCGTTGGGTGTGAGTTTTGTGTCAAAGAATCAATTCCTTGTTTACTTTTAACTCTCAAGCTTTGAATTTACTTTTGTTAAATGCGTCATTAGAGTAGGCTTAGTCGTAGTTGAAGTTTAAAAAGAGAAAATCTCGGCTTTGGCGCTAGAGTTTTATAAGCTTGCGCTCTTAGCTGAACAAAAAGATTGGCAATTAGTTTTAGTTTACTTTCTTTAAGCAACATCAGCAAAGAGGGAGCTTCCCCTCCTAATTCGAAGAGCAGTTAATCTGTGCATAGTTGTTTGTTTCTAATTCGCATGCTAGAGTTGCGAATTGAAACACCAACAATGCAAAAAGATTTAAGAATAGGTACTTGCAAAATTTTGCAATTGACAACAATTTATTTTGTTGACCGTTGTGATTGCAAATAATGTGATGTTGTGCAACCTTAAAACTCCTTGATTTTCTAGCATTGCATGTGTACCCCCTAGCTTTAATTCGATTGCTTGTGATTGTTTCATGCCCTCATTTGTTGCAACTTATAATTTTTCCAGTTATTGTTTGAATGCTTGTGTTTGCAAACTTCAATGCAACTCCTTCATGTCCCATAAGTTCAAATATACCCACATTTTTTTCTAGAGTGTGTTTTTAGACATAAAAATTCTCCCAAATATAATTTTTGGTGTGCTACGTGTTTGGTAAATGGCATGCCCTTTGGAGTCCCATGCAACCTTTAGCTTGCGATTCTTCGAAATATGATTTTCTTGTCATGCCCTAGCTATGTGATCTTGAATTTGACTGCCACAATCCTCCTTTGGTTGGTGTTTGCAACTCATGATTTGATGACTGCTTTGCTTTGTGCCTTTTGATCTCCTCTCTTTTTGACCTCTTTCAAACTCTGTACAATTGATGTTGTATCCATTACTAGGCTTCCACAACATGATCCAATTTTGTTACTGTCTTAAAATTTCCATGGACTAGTTAGGACTTGGACCTAGGACCTCCCATTTGCTGCCGGGGTGCTCTACCATTGAGCTACCAGCCCCCTTTCTGATTGGTCCTTTAATGGTTCAGGTGTGGCTCATTTCTCCAATACTCCCCCTTGAGCCACAGTGCAGATGCTTGAGGCTTTTTGCCTTGGCTCTGATACCAATGTTGGTAAAAGCTGAAAAAATGAGATTCACAAACTAGTGTATATATATCATGGAGAGAGTGCCTCATTATCTTTTTTTTTGTTACAGCCAACTCATTAACAGACTAAGACAAAGCAAGCAATTGGGGATACACAACGGCCTATAAATGCTGAAACTCATGCTGATTAAAGTGCTGCATCATGGCAGCCTATAAAAGTATAAGATCACTCGTAGGTGGCACAATGTTCAACAACTTCTGTTTCATATTTTTTGGCTTGTGTGGCCGCAAAGCCATTTCTTATAGTGACCTGTCTGTTCTCTTGTCATAATCAATTGAATTTTTTGATAATGTAAGTACACTCAACCTTAGAAGCTTTTTTGTATGTTGAATCTACTGCTTGTAGTGTTGGGGTCCTGTAAAATGTGGTCAGGGTGAAAAGCTAAGAAAAGTTAAAATGCCGAGGGTCCAACAAAAGTATATATATAAGTTTTTTTCCCTAATATAGTAGCAAGAGCTCTGCTTTTACATTATAATTCCTTACAAATCAAAATTCTGACTCAACTTTTTCTCAAATTTATCTTGTCCAAAAATTCCTTATGGGAAGTTCATTGTACAATTTCCTGGAAATGGTGCATAAGGTTGCAATGCAGGGAACATTTGGATCCGATACTTCTCATTTGCCTTTTCATTTGTTGTCCAGACATATCATATATTGTGTGAAAGGTTTGAACTGAATATATCTCATTCGCCTTATTGGCATTTCAGAATGAAGCCTTATGCTTGTACACCTGTTGAATATATGGTGCTTTCCTCTCACATTACTTTTCATATTTCAGGAATTATGCATGTATAAACTCTACTGTGACTTTTGTACCTTCTCAGATATTTGATATTTGATATTTTGTTTTGTTTGTCTTCTGAATTCATAACAGCAAACAATCAAATAGCTGAGCTGGAATTGCTTTTGGATGAAGAGAAGGTACTATTATTTTATGCCTCAATGCTTCCACAAAATACATTGACTGAAATCATGGTGATGTCAATCCATCTATAAGAAAGAAGTTTTTAATGAAAAAATTATGTTCTACTCATTACTTTTGGTAAGGTAGTTTGATTTTGAGATTGCACTCTTCGAAGCTGGTCCAGTTTTGTATTACCCTGTTGTAGGAACATATACATCAATAAAGTTACACAATAAAAGAAAAGAAAAGCAAATTATGTTATGACTGTTTTAGGAAGCCAAATAAATTTGTCAATGGCATCTTCCTGTGAATTTTGTTTTAATGGTAAATAAATGCTTCAGATTTAATGATGGGTCTTATTGTTGATGTTGTGCTTTGCACTTCAGAAAATACATTCCCAGTATTCAAGAACTCATTGAATAATGCATTTTAATCGGTAATTATCTTAAAATAATATCATTTTAAGCAGCATGATTTGCAAGAGTGGAATGACTCCAACTTCTGGAGTTATAGTACCAAAATTTTGGCACCACAGTTATGACAAGTAGTCTGGTAGTATTAACAGCCAAAGAAGATGTAAATGCACCTTCGTAATAGAGTTTTATGCTAGATGCAATGAATTAGATTAGACAAAATTGTAATTAGGCTCTTCGACTGCTCATTTTTTACTAACTGAATGAACTTTTTCCTCTTACCCTCAAATCACAAACTTTGGATAGCGTAACTATTACAACTTGGAAGCTGAATTCCTCAATTTTGGCTAAACACATTGTTGTACCCAAACCAATTTTTTGCTTCATTAAGGCATTTTGATTAAAGAGTTTAAACTTTGCTAAAATGATGTCAAAATACAAGTTTTTGGGCGGGTCAAGTATGGACTTTGGTCAGTGTCATGTCAGTCGTCAGCAGCAATTGGTGAATACCTGAAGCACATAACCTGAGCTCTAGAGCAGAGTATGGGATGATGAAGGAGCATTTCACGACAAGATTATACTTCTACAGGGTCAATTCAATGGCTAGAGGAGTGTTTTTCAGAACAAAGACAGATAAATTTTCAAGCAGAAAACAAGATTACGCCCATGTAGCCCAGGGGTGCCCTTCTTTTTGGAGGTTCAGATCTCATTGCATGTGCTTGCTAATAGATTCAATCTCTTCAGTATTAGCCCAACTTTCTGACGAGCCATTGAGCGAAGGTGTACATAGTGCATAACTCCGGTTATCAAAGACAAAAGTTGAGACTACGAGCAGGATGCATGTCACATAAATTATAGTGTTCATAGTTTGAGTGCCCCTGTAGCTCAGGGGCGCCCTTGAATTTGGCTTCCCAGATGGATGAAATTGCAGATGAGGTCTTCCTAAGGTCTTTTATAATCTAGTCTGGCTTCGTGATACATCAGTTCGCAAGGTGATCCGACATTCCAAGTGACTGTGACAGAGTTTCTACCGAGCACGTAAATCAGAGGATGGAGAAACATGCCAATACATAGCTGCATATCTCTAGGCTAGGGGCGCCCAGCCTTTAGGCCTGCCAGATGGGGTTATTTGCATTTGTAGTCTTCACGAGATTCGTGCGCAATTACTCTAGCTATCCAACGAGTCTAGCCATTAGCCTTCGGGATTTGGCAAATGCTCGTACGTGTGAAGTCAGTGTGGTGATGTTGAAAGGTGAAAGCAACCAGAAAATGGCTAAGCGTGGGGAGTACACATCTCCTTGAAAAAGGCGCCCTTCTCTTTGATGTCTTAGAAGCAGATTTCTTGCTTTGTCACCTCCAGAGACATCTCTTTCAAGTTGATCTAGCTATGCAGAGAGATAGATGGTGTGCGAATTGGAGCACTCCAGTTCCCGGTGTTAGGGGTCAAAGTATGGTGTTCAGATGAAAGTCACACTTTTGTCAAAAGGGTATTTGCGCCTTCACAGGTTAGGGGCGCCCATCTTTTTGGGGTTCTTGATGCAGCTTTCAGGTACCTTACATACAGTCGTTGGATGCAGAGTACTTTCAGTCACGTAATGAACCTATCATTCAGTTAGCAGGGTTCATTGTTAGTCGTCAGCGGCAGCTTGAAGCGTCAGATGGAAAAACAGAGAAATGGCCAAGTCTGGTGACCTTGCATCAATTTAATCAAAGGCGCCTAATTGTTTGAGGTGTCAAACGTTGATTTTAGCCGTTGCAGCTCCCAATAGACATTTCATCCTTGCTATGCAGGCTTTGCGGTGGATATCTCAGTTCAGGCATAGGTTCACTCAGTCACCCGAAAATCAGAGCTGAACATGGGCAGGTGTAACTTTGCAGTCAGCTATAAAATAGGAGATAGTTAAAAATCCAATGACTCTTGCAAATGGATGACTAGAAGGTCAAATTTAGACTTTCTGGAATTAGTGAAGTTCGCTGAGCACATCCAAACGCTATTTTTGTGTAATGTCCCCATTTTTAGCACTACACTTTCCAGTGACTGTTAGCCTATTCCCTGATGCTCGTAGGCTAGTCAAAGGCAGAATTAGGGTTCCCAGCTGCTTGGAGGTTTTCCTTGGGGATTCAAGGGATTGCATGTTGGAGTTTTGTAGTTTGGTCGCAGGATTCCTTCTGGGTTTTCAGAGAGCTTCGCGGTGGTATGACATGCAACTAGATCAGAGAACTTTTTCGGACTTACTATTTTTAGTAAGTTACGATGGCTGCATGTTGGAGTTTTATAGTTCGGATTCTGGATTCCTTCTGGGTTTTCGGAGAGCTTCGCGACAGCATGACATGCAACTGAATCATAGGACTTTTCTGGACTTACTATTTTTAGTAAGTACGACGGCTGCTCAGATTGTGGTTAAAATGAGTTTGGAACAACTTACTATTTTTAGCAATATGCTATTTTTAGTAAGTGTTATTTTTGGCAGTGCTATTTTTAGCAAGGTCTTTGAAGTTCGATTTAGTGGCTATATCGGGCAGGGCAGTATATTCATCCAGTCTCCAGTTTTTGAGGTGATTATTTTGGCAAGCTCAATATTTGATGAAAATATTATCTTAACTGAGATATTTTTAAAAAGGGGATTTTTATGGGTAGGCGCCTCATCAAAAGATTTAAGTGAAATATGTATCTTGTTTATTAATGTTAACTTGATGAAAAGGTACGCCAATATGAGGAAAGTTGGTAATAAGTTAAAAGCGAGGAATTTACATTGGAAAAAGGGACGCCATTTGAGAGTCAATGGTCAAACAAGGAATTAGGGCAACTCTTGAGTGGAGTGCACCTTCTGGAAGGTTCTAGAGGCACTTGGCAAAAGTTATAAAAGGAGGCTTTGGGATCTTCATTCAGCATCTTGAATTTTATGCAAAGTTATGCTGCCGGAATGGTTTAGTATTGCTTCGAGGGATGCATACCTCCTAGCTGACTTGGCTTCTTGCTTGAAATATAGCAACTAGTTAAGAGTTCGTTTCTTATTGAGTTATTTTGCATTCTGAGTTAGAGTTTTGTATTTTCAATCCATTTCACAGTTGTTGTTTTGACTGTGGCTGAATTGAGTTTTGGCTTAGAAGTTTGTGAGTGATTTTAATTTGGTTGTGGGTATTGATTGAATATTAATTGCAGATTGGAGCGACCCTTTTCTCCAAATTTCAGATTTTAATATTTGGTATTTATTTTTATAATGCAAATTCGCCCCTTCTCTAGGGCCATACCTTTCTTGAGATGCTTGGTTTTGCGTGCCAAATAAATGTGGAGTCTTTGAGCTGGTTTTGTGCATCCATCTTGGGCGCCATCAGTCTTAGAACATAATGCATTTTATTCCATGAAGTTTGAGTGAGTTTTGAGGGAGTTGTCATTAATTTAGTGATTTTCTGTGTTGCTGATTTGCATTTTCAGTCCAGATCTGTCATTAAATCAGATTATTAAAATGAGGTCTGTGAGTTGTGATTTGGGCTTGGGAATTCAAGAAAATGATAGGGAAGTCTTCTATTTTTCTGTATCTTCATACACTGGATCCTATTGATAGGCAATTCTATATTATTGTAAGCTGAACAGTAGTACTGTCAGCAGTTCTCTTATTTTGATATAACTCTTGTAATTCCCACGACTGTGGATGAGACTGGCATGTTCAGTCTTAGCTAGTTTCTCTTTACGGTATCACCTGCTGAAAAGTGGAAGAGGCTGGCTTGCTGCCTGTTACTTGTGTAATTGTATTATCTCATCTTGCTGATCGGCTGAGCCGTCAATCTACTCCCGCTGAAAAGTGGTCGAGTTGCATTTTACTTTCAGCATTGTTCTTTCGCTTCAGTCCTCCCGTTGAATAAGTGGTTGAGTGATTGTACTTTCTTTTCATTACTTCAGCAAGTTTCAGTTTACTAATGACCCCCTTTCGTGTATGCTCTCAACCTTGCCCGCATTGGGATCTGGGTTGATCAGAGGAGAGGGTTACATTCAGCTGATTTATATTTACACTAATGCTAATGGGTGAATTTAGCTGTGTAACAAAATGAAAAAATTGGCTGGGATATTTCAGCTTGTAGGTTGGTGCCTACATATTTGAGTAAGAGGTTGGTGCCTCTAGTAGGTTGAAGCCTACACCATTGTAAATCCATTTTTATTATAAAGTACATAATTTTTGTACCGTGGTTTTCACCCTTGCAAGGGTTTCCACATAAAATCTTGGTGTCAACTTGTTCATACTGTTATTTTCTTGCATAGTTGATATTGTTTAGAGTTTGAAGTTGATAAAAGTTGAGAGGGTAAAAATTTCATTAATATACTGATTCACCCCCTCCAACCCCCTTCCTCCCTCCTTCCGCCCCTCTCGGTATATTTGTGTGCTCATCAATTGGTATCAGAGACGGCTCTTTGAATAAGTCTAACAAACTTGAAGGGAGATGAATACAGCACACATCATGAGTGGAGAAGGATTCTCTTCCAACAAAGCTCCATTGTTTGATGGGACAAACTATGCATTTTTGAGCATGAGAATGGAAGACTATATTAATGCTATAGGATTTGATTTTGGCAATTAGTGGTAAATGGATATAAAGCTCCTTTAACACCTCCAACAGATTCTACAGGAAAAAAGGCAAGTGAAAATAATGCTAGAGCCAAGAATGCAATCCTATGTGGATTAAGTGAATCTGAACTTGTGAAGATAATGCATTGCAAATCTGCCAAAGAGATTTGGGACAAGTTGAAGCAAACCTATGAAGGAGACAAGAAAGTAAAAGGAGCCAAACTACAAACTCATAGAGGAAATTTTGAAAGTCTTCAAATGAGTGAAGAGGAAAACATTACTGGATTATTCTTGCGTGTGGATGAAGTTGTCAACACCATTTTAGGCCTTGGAGAAGAAGTAAAGGAACCAGCAGTAGTGCAAAAGGTGTTAAGATCCCTTCCACCAAGATTTGACCCTAAAGTATCAGCAATAGAGGAAATGAAGGACTTGGACACCTTGACCATGGATGAACTACATGGAATCTTAACAGCCTATGAGATGAGAACAGGAAAATATACATCAATACAAAAGGAGGCTGCATTCAAAGCTTCCAAGAATTCAAAAGGGAAGAAAGTGGAAGACAACAATTTAACAGATGAGGAAGAAGCAAATTTTGTGAGAAAGCTAAAGAAAGGATGTAGAAAATATAAGGGCAAATTACCCTTCAAATGCTTCTCATGTGGTAGAGTTGGACATTTTGCAAAATCATGCCCTTATGCTCATAGTAGTGATAGTGAAGAAGAAGAAGAGTACAAACCAAAGAAAGGAAGACCTTCAAGAAGGGAAAACTATAAGTCTCACAAAAACAACAAGAATTTCAAGAAGAGCCTATACTCATATAGAGACAATGATTCTTCAAGTGGCTTTGAGGAGGAAAGTTGTGAAGATGAAATGTTATTCATGGCTGAAGTAATAGAGCATGAAGAAGACAAGGATGAAGACCAAGAGGAGGAGATACATCATGATCCAAAAGATTTGGAAGAAGAATTGGAATTTGCCATAAGTGAGATTGAAAGGCTAAAAAGGAAAGGTTTAAGAAGGAAAACCAGATTTGAAGAAGAAAGAAAGAAGTTTTTAGAATCTGGAAAATTAAGTTCAGATCTAAAAATTCAAGTTGAAGAAAGCAAAAGGATTGAAGACATAATCAAAATCCAACTTGAGGAGAAGGAGAAAGAATGTGAAAGATTGTAGTGTGAAATTGTCACACTAAGAAAAGAGCTAAAGAAAACATCTTACAAAAGTTATGTTGATGTTATCAAAAGCTCAACTAAAGGAGAATGTAGCAAGAAAGAGGAGAATCGAGTTCAGACTAAAGCCAACAATGCTTCACTAGAGAAAAGCACTATGGAAGAAAAGACCAATCTGCAAAAACAATTCGAACCAAAGGGGTCATATTATCTGTTTTTTGGTTATTGCTACTCTTGCTACAAATTTGGTCACAAAGCAATGAATTGTAGAAGTCACAACAAGCTTCATGATAAGAAAATTAATCCTAGTAAACCTGAAAGGAGGAACTATAATTCATTTTATCCACTTAACCTTGCAATTGAGTGTTTCAAATGCAATAACTTTGGGCATACAGCAAGGTAATGCAGAACCATTTTTCCAACTACAATTCAAAAAGAAAAAACACTACCCAAAACACATGGGGAGAGTATGAACTTGTGGAAAAAGAAAATAAAAGAAGATAAAGAGAAAGCTATGCTTGTTCAAACAGCTTTTCATGTGCAAAATGAAAAAGGTCATTGGTACATTGACAGTGGTTGTTCAAATCACATGACCGGAGACATGAACGAGTTCATTCATCTACAAAAGATAGATGGAGGTTTAGTAAGGTTTGGAGACAATACCACAACAAAGATTGTGGGAAGAGGAACCTTGAGTCTAGAAAATGGAAGAACAAAGACAAGTAATGTTCTATATGTTGAAGGCCTAAAACACAACCTACTATGTGTGAGCCAAATGTGCAACCAAGGTCATACCTTAATCTTTCATCAAGATGGTTGTGAAATTAGAAAGAATGGAAGACATATTGCAGATGCAAATAAAATTGAGGATAAAATGTATGTTCTAAGTGAGACAAGAGGTCAAAGATGCCTTATGAGCCAAGAAGATGAATGTTGGTTGTGGCACAGACTCATGGGACACATAAACTTTGACAACTTGTTTAAGATAAGCAAGAAGGAAACTGTAAGAGACATGCCCAAAATTTGCAAACCAAGCAATACCATTTGCAAACATTGCCAACTAGGGAAGCAAACAAGGGTATCCTTCAAAACAAAGGAGTATTCATCATCAAAGCCATTGGAACTTGTTCACACAGATCTATGTGGACCTGCTAGAACAAAAAGTCTACAAGGTGAGATTTACTTTATGCTTCTCATTGATGACTTTTCAAGGATGACTTGGGTAACCTTCTTAAAAGAAAAATAAGAAGCCTTTGGAAAATTCAGGAAATTCAAGGCACTAGTTGAGAATGAAATATGTCTTAAGATAAACTGTTTGAGATCTGATCGAGGGGGTGAATTCACCTCAAATAAATTCATAGAATATCGTGAGCAACATGGGATTAGAAGACAATATTCAGCAGCTAGGACACTACAACAAAATGGTGTTGTAGAAAGAAAGAATAGAACAATCCAAGAAATGGCAAGGACTATGTTAAATGAAGCCAATCTACCATATTCATTTTGGAGAGAAGCGGTTCTTACATCAGTCTACATTTTGAACAAAGGACAACTTAGAGGAAATATGGATAAAACTCCATATGAACTATAGAAGGGAAGACCTAGAACAGTCAAGTATTTCAAGGTTTTTGGAAGTAAGTGCTACATAAAGAGGGATGATGAAAATTTGGGAAAATTTGATTCCCGATCTGATGAAGGGATACTTTTGGGTTACTCCTTAAAAAGCAAAGCCTATTGCTGTTACAACAAAAGATTGAAGAAAATTGTTGAAAGCACTAATGTAAGAGTTGATGAGGAAAGGTACTACAAAATTAAGGCACTTGAATTTGATTATCAAGAAAAAGAATGTTGGGATGAACAAGAAGAAGAGGTTGAGGAGACTAATGAAGAGAAAAATATAGAAACTCCACAAAAGACTCCTATAAAGACTTCAAAGACACCATCTAAATTTGTGCAAAAAAATCACCCAGAAGAGTTGATCCTTGATGATAGACTTAGATCAACAAGAAAAATGGTGAACTACCAAGAAGATTGTGATTTTGCATTACTATCCAAAGTTGAACCCAAAACCTTCCAAGAAGCAAGTAAAGATGAAAGTTGGATTGAGGCAATGAATGAAGAGCTGGACCAAATTGAGAAGAATGACACTTGGGAACTTGTCCCAAGACCAAAAGACAAAAGTATAATTGGTACCAAATGGGTTTTTAGGAACAAACTCAATGAAGATGGTCAAGTTGTAAGAAACAAAGCAAGGTTAGTTTGCAAGGGCAATGCTCAAGTTGAAGGTGTGTACTTTGAAGAAAATTTGAACCAGTTGCTAGGATGGAGGCAGTCAGGATGATCTTAGCCTATGCAAGTCATAAAAGCTTCAAAATGTATCAAATGGATGTAAAATCTGGCTTCCTAAATGGAGATTTAAAGGAAGAAGTCTGTGTTGAGCAGCCTGAAGGGTTTTTACTATTAGAAAACAAGGATTATGTTTGCAGGTTGAAAGCACTCTATGGCTTGAAACAAGCCCCAAGAGCTTGGTATGCCAAGCTTGATAAAAATCTTCAACAACAAGGTCTCAAAAGAGACATGGCTGATAGTAGCTTATATATCAAAACTATAGGAGAAGATCGATTAATAGTAGTTGTATATGTGGATGATATTATTTTTGGAGGCAAGAATAATAACATGTGTCAAGAGTTTGCTATGATGATGCAAAAGGAATTTGAAATGTCAATGTTGGGAGAACTATTTTTCTTCCTTGGTTTACAAATCTCACAATCAAACAAAGGATTCTTCATCTCCCAAACCAAGTATGTGAAAGAGATATTGAGAAAGTTTAGGATGGAGGATTGCAATCCTGTAAGCACTCCCATGGTTATAGGTTGTAAATTGAGCAAAGAGGATGAATCACACGATGCCAATCAAACACTCTATAGATCAATGATTGGAAGCTTATTGTACTTAATAGCCACACGACCAAATATAATGCAAGCTGTAGGAATGGTGGCAAGATTTCAATCTACACCAAAGGAAACACATGTTTAAGCTGTAAAGAGAATCTTCAAGTACTTGAAAGGTACATTGGAATATGGCCTATGGTATCCTAGTTGAAAGGACTTCACTCTAGAAGCATACACAAATACCGATTGGGTTGGGAGCTTGGATGATAGGAAAAGCACAAGTGGAAGAGCCTTTTTCCTTTGTGGAAACTTAGTATCATGGATGAGCAAAAAACAAGCATCAGTTTCATTATCCACTACAGAAGCTGAATACATAGCAGCTGCAACATGTTGCACCCAAGTACTATGGATGAAACGAACTTTGAAAGATATTAAGGTGGAGTACAACCACCCTATCATCATTTATTGTGACAACACAAGTGCTATTAACATATCAAAGAACCCATTGATGCACTCAAGGACCAAGCACATACCTATCAAGTATCACTTTCTAAGGGAACAAGTGGCTGAAGAACAAGTGAGTTTGGAATACGTTGCTACCAAAGAGCAAATTGCTGATATATTCACCAAACCACTACCAAGGGATACATTTGAGTATCTAAGGAACACAAATTGGGAGTAGTCCCACACACATCCAATTGATAGATGGGACTTGGGAGCATACATTAAGGGGGAGCTATACATAATATCTTGTAGCTCCATGGAACAAAAATGCAAGACATTGTTGGAAGACCCCTTGCCATTGATGTCAAAGGGGGAGGAATAGAGAAAGGGGGAGCAATGCAAAAGACAAATATTTGTGTTGCCATCAATGACAAAGGGGAAGATTGTTAGAAATATTGTCATTGATAAAGGGAAATTAATATCATAATGATGACAAGACAAGTTCTGGTAATGAGGATTATTTGGGAGAAGAATATTGTTGCCAAGAATCTAAGCTTACTATATTACCGGTGGTGTTGATAATATGTTATTAAATGATAATGGAGATAATCCAACTATAGATGAAAGATCAAATTTTTTTACTAATGATGAACATGATACATATGCTGCACAAAGTTAACAGCCATAAACCAAAATCAGTGATCAAGCATTAACTAAAGAGCAGCGATCAATGTTCTATATTATTTTACACAGCAATTCAAGGTGGTGATAGAAGACAGTAATATATTACATAAACAATCAGATTTCTGATAGAACAAGGCATCCCACTTGGGAAATAAAAAATAATAATTAAATTAAGTTAGAAAAAGACAAAAGTCAAAGAGCAGTCATATAAGACAAAACACATAAAAGACAAAGATGCTTGTGAATGAAGACAAAATAATAAGCAGCGATTCATAATTTTGAGAAAAGACTAAAAGTCACATAAAGCCAAAAATAAAAAAGAAAAAATCAAAGAGGTGCGATTACTCTTTTAAGGGAAGCGATTTATTTTGAAAGAGTATGATTTGTTTCTTCAGTTTCAAAACAAGTCAAAACATAAAAAGGTGCGATTCTGAATAAGACAAAAATACATAAAGGACAAAATTAAAAAGAGAACTCCAGATTTATAAAAATAATTTATGGAGAGGTGCGATTTTTGAAGTGGTGCTACCAAGTTTAGATAAGGCAAACTAAATCATATTTTTCAAAGATTAAATCTGAAGAGATGTGATTAAGACATGAAGAGGCAGATTTTAAGTAATGTGTTCTTTCATCAAGGGTTGCAATTCATAAGCAACTTATATAATCAATATTCAAAACAGATTTGCAAGTGTAGATGTGTGGAGTTTGTGTGTGAGAATGATTATGTGAAAAAGTGAAATTGTAGAAGTATCTCTTGTGCGAGTTCAAAAGAAGAACATATATCACAGAGGAGATAGAGATTGATGCATGAAGCAGATCTACTGAAAGATCTTATCTACATTTGAAGTTTTTCAGTCATAGAGCCGAGGTTGGTGCCTTGTAAGAAGGAGTTGCTGCTCCTTGTAGGTTGGTGCCTACATATTTAAGATATTTGAGTAAGAGGTTGGTGCCTCTATTAGGTTGAAGCCTACACCATTGTAAATCCTTTTTTATTATAAAGTATATAATTTTTGTACCGTGGTTTTCACCCTCAAGGGTTTCCATGTAAAATCTTGGTGTCAACTTGTTCATACTGTTATTTTCTTGCATATTTATATTGTTTAGAGTTTGAAGTTGATAAAAGTTGAGAGGGTAAAAATTTCATTAATATACTGATTCACCTTCCCCTCCCCCACCCTCTTAGTATATTTGTGTGCTCATCAATAGAGGGCATCTATCAGTGTGCCAGTAGAAGCATAGTACTTTGTTGAGTTGTTGGTCCTGTTGAAGAAGGAGAAATCAGTGGCCATGATCTCATTATCCTAATAGTGCATGTTACTACCATTGGACATGGGTTATCTTGACTCCCATCATTTGTGTGGATCATCATAAGATGGTGAAAATACGAGTGACTAGATGATTTGGGTGACAAATTGAGCTATCTTTGCTATGCAAGTAATAAGTTATCGACCATAACATTGAAAGTTTGAAATAGAGTTTGGGGGCAAGGCTCTTGCTTAAGCATTGGATTGAGCATCTTGGCTTGAGATGGATGAGTTGAAGAGGAAGCTTGGGGAGTTTTTGATAGGGTACCTTCTATTGGTTCATTATTTTATTTTTGTTTAATTAATTACTTTTTTCCCTTATATGCATCTAGGATAGGATAAGCTTGCTTAGGTAGATATTTACCTGGGTAGGTTGTACTTGCATCATATGACTTGTACTTTCTTAGCTCGGTGGAGATGTACACATATGTGACTATATCTCCTATTATCCCATATTGGTTGTACATTCACATCTCTTGGCGGTGTATAGTATATATACCCACCTCTTGCTCTCATATGAGCAATCTAATCATGGATCTTGTATCATTTGTGTCTTTTGAATAGAATAGATTTGTTGTCATATTGGTTTTCTTTGTGCTTTCATTTAAGCCTTCTTGATCTTGGGTGGCTATCTCCATACCCAAATCTTATATGGTACAGAGTGGGAGAGTGCATTGGGTTAGTTTTTTCTAAAGATCTAAGATTGTAGATCTTGTTTTCTAGAAAAAAATTAGTATACTTTTCTCTTGCATCGAATGATGATTTGGAGAATCAGAAAATTTTGATAGAAATATCAAATTATAGGGGGTTCCTTTTTGTGGATTTGTATTGTAGGTGAATTTTGGAGATTGGTGGAACAAATATGAACTTATTGTCGAGTCGAGCAGGTCTAAGATAATGGATTTTGCCTTCTATTATGTCCAAATTAAACATTGGAGGCCAAATTTGCAAGGGAGTTGCTTGCTAGTTCTCACAAGTAGCCTTTATTTTGGAGCATTTTGGGTCAAATTTGACCCTACAATCGTGCTTAGAAGGCCTAAAAACCTATAGAGTGATTGTCAAATCATTGAAATAGGAGCTCTTTGCCTTGGGCCTTTGAGATTTTTTTGGCCTCATAGAATATTTTTGGCATCTTAGAATATTCATTGTATAATTGAATCAAGCACTAGCGTAATTACTAACTAGGCAATACAAAATATATTTTTGATTTTCTAAGGTTTTTGCAGATTTTTTTTTTTCAAGATACATTCGTACTCCTATGTACTAGATCAATGGATTTTATATATTGCAAAGAGGTGTTGTACCAAGTGTGGCTCCCCCACAAACCTCCATAGCTTTGCCTAAGGTGGGTAGGCTATATAAGCCACAAACCCCCTATTTATATATGTAGACCCCTATGGGTTAGGCTTGTGTGGCTATCTATTTATTGCAACCCCTTGTCTCACTTGTCTTTGGCCCTTTAATACCATAGACCCTTTGTAATTTCTGGCATGGCTTTAGTAGACCTGTGTGGCATATTACCCTCTTCATCCAACTTTAGTGGTAAACTTTGGAGAATTTACACTACTTGACACTTCCACTAGTTTAGCAAGCATTTTGACATAGTAGATTTGGCTAGTAGTCCTCCAAATTTCATTACTTTCCACTAAATTGGAAGATCACTAAATCTATTTGGTAGTCCTATAACTTAAATGGAGTTTTTGGCAAGACCTCTAGATTTGGTAAATTTTGCTATATTTGACATTGTTTTAAAGTTAGTGATAGTTGCCAAAATTGGCTTTTGGAGGAGGTGACACTCTTAGAGTTTTTCCTTTTGCACTTGTTTTTCTAGAGGCAATATCTTGGGCACACAAGCTCCTTTTTTAGTGCAATTTTTTTTTTGGTTTGGGCTATTTTTTCATGTGCTTCATAGTAGTGTAGGCATTTTTTGATTTTGATGTATGGATTTTTCAGATTTATAGTTTATCATAGGTGTTGCACCATGATTCCCATTTTGAAACCTTTTGAGGCTCCATTTGGGCTCAAATGGGCTATTTCTTAGGTGTTGTTTTTTTGACGGTGTATGATTGTTTGAGCTTTACACAATGGTGTAGTTGGTTCTTTCTAATTTTGCTCCTAGTGTGTAGTTTCAATGTTGTAGTCTCTGTAATGTTCCCATTTTAGGGTTCTCTTGCTCTGTAGTTGGAGATGACTTTTTGGGTTTGTGTTTGGCTGATCAGAGGGGTAATTTGATGTTACCGGTGAGCTCAGTTGGTTTAGAGTTCTACGATGCTTTTAGATGTTATTTTCGGCTTCTGGTTTGGGCTTCAAGATTCTTGGAGGGAGCTTCTATTTATAGTAAGACGCTCGGTCGGTTCTGTTTATCATTATTCTTCATCCGGATCACTCTAGTGTGGTGAGTTTCTGATTCTGATGCATTCTGACATTTTCTACAAAATGATTATATTAATGGCTTTATTTTAACAATTTTACTAAGGTTGCCAAATATTATTTAAAATATTTAAAAGGCACCTTAGCGTTATAGCTTGTCGGAATCGGGATGAAATGTATTAAATCATGGATGTATTAAACAGGGACCTTGCGTGTCATATTATCCATATTTTAATAAAAGGGTTCTTTTCGGAGCTAAAGGGGAGTTTAAATTAAAAAGTAAATTTTAAATAGAAGGTTCTGGAGAGTTTGACGAGAAAAGTATGAAAGGAGGTTATGAGAGCTCATTTGGTTATGTTGAGTTTATTCTATTTCTCTAATTAAAAGCCTTGTGGTTTTGGAGATTGAACCTGGTTCATCTCAAACTTCTGGAGGACAAAATCCCTCTTGAAGAATATCATCCACAGTGGTGAAAGATCCTCTCTGGTTGATAGTTGATAGATTCACTCAGAGTCTATGTTTGCTGTGATGTCCCCGAGTGGGCCCCTAGCGGAAGGTGACATAGGTCTGTCTGTGCGGTTTGTCCTAGCCACGTGTCCGGGGTCCTCGTCGGCGAGGCCTGTCCTGGTGTTGCCCCCTTAACGCGGGAAGGTGCCGTTCACTACCAGTCCGAGCTTTTGGTGCAACGGTTACTAACTTGGTATCAGAGCCGGAGGTCTCGAGGTCGAGACCCGCGGAGTGTGGTGGGCTGTGATGTCCCCGAGTGGGCCCCTAGCGGAAGGTGACGTAGGTCTGTCCGTGCGGTTTGTCCCAGCCACGTGTCCGGGGTCCTCGTCGGCGAGGCCTGTCCTGGGGTTGCCCCCTTAACGCGGGACGGTGCCGTTCACTACCAGTCCGGGCTTTTGGTGCAACGGTTACTAACTTGGTACTGAAAGCCCGGACTGGTAGTGAACGACACCTTCCCGCGTTAAGGGGGCAACCCCAGGACAGGCCTCGCCGACGAGGACCCCGGACACGTGGCTGGGACAAACCGCACGGACAGACCTACGTCACCTTCCGCTAGGGGCCCACTCGGGGACATCACATTTGCGCTTCATTTGGAAATTTGGAATTTAGTGTTTTACATTCTTTTTAGTTGGAGGTTTGATATTATTGCAAATGTTGGGATTGAAGGCTTTCTATAACTAGTCGACTACCATTGTTGTGATATTTGTATTGTTGGTGAGGTTCTGATTGCATTTAATCCTGGACGTGGAGTTTAGTAGTTCCTATAGCTGCATATATTAAGCTGGGCACAAATTGGGTTATTCATGCTAGTTGGACGAAGTATTGTTGACAGATTATAGCTGTAGCACTCCTGCGTAGCACCTATGATTGTATAGAGAAGGGCGAAGTAGGGTGTGAGCATTGTAGAAGAGCACAAGGTCCCCATATTGCTATCGCTACGCCTGGGAGTGTTATTCGCTGCCAACAAACCCTTGTCCCATGATTGAAATCAGTAGGCGTGGATTCTGAGAGCAGGCCGCCCTGTTAGTTGCTGTTTGTTGAAGTCGTGTAGGTTGCTCCATTAGAGTTCAACGTTGCTTTATCAAAGGCTTACATAGATTATTGGCAAGTTAATATCAATCTTCTTGATTCACCTCCTTTGGAGGTCTAGTTACTAGATATTTCACATTTGATTGTGGAGTCTCATCTTTTGGATCTTGAGGACACTTTTAAAGACTTGAGTCTCCTCTTTGATGACAACTTACATTGAGTTGCATCATCTTCTTCAAATGTCACGAGAACAAATTCAAACCATCATGTTCTTTTCCTACCTATATTTGCTTCCTTAGTGACAAATAATGTAGATATTCATGAGTTGATAGATCCAACTCAATTATTGTTCATCTTGTCACTTTTTGTAGGAGTACTGGATTCTCATTGGTTTAGTTGTTTTATCTATGGTGAGCACCATATATCTATGTTCCACCAAATTTTCAAGATGGGGATGGTAGAGGATGAGAGGATGTGTTTTTGGGATGGATGTTTTGGGAGGCCATTTTTTAGGGGATGGTAGGGGATGACTATTTAAAAAATGGGAAATTTAAAAATATAAGGAATTTAAAATATTCATATAATAACATTGATAAGGCTTTTATCATGTACATTATAAAACCATAATACATATCATTAGAGTTGAATTATGATTTCACATGGGAGTTGACAATTGAATTAACAAAATTCAATTGCTGTCATTGTCAAAATTCAGTGTGCATATATATTTGTTTAAAAAATTCAACAATTGCCCAAATGCTGCAAGTTTCAACTATAAATTCACACTACCAGAGAAAATATGCCACTGCCCTTCATCAACGTTTTCTAACTTTATGTCAAAATCGAAATCTATGTCTAAGTTACTACCACTATGAGGGATTGCATCATCCAATGGAACCCCAACCAATCCCTCTTGTGTCTCCTCATCAACTCGTGTGGCATCTTTGGGATCAACATCCCAATGTATGGTTGGAGTTGATGATACTTAGTGTTGTGCCTTGCACACATGCCCCATCCGAAATAGGGACCTCCTCTTTTTCCATCCCGCTTTAGGTTGCTTTTTGCCTTTCCTCCTTAAGAGGTAGGCTCTCGAAATTTTGATTTTGTCATCTCTTCGAGTTCGTAAGGTTTATTCAATTGGGAGATGAAGCGATGTTTTACAACAATTCAATGGGTTGGTCATTGCGTACAGTGCTTTCACTTAGAAATATCATGCTTAACAAATTTGAGTCTTTTGCGGATTTCATGTGACCTTGAATTTAACGAGGGTGAATCTTTCGCGGATTTCATGCCAATCAGAAATCAATGAAGTTTATCCAATTTTGCGGAATTCTCATCATCTTGAAATCCTTGAACTTCTTTGTTTGTTCGGTTCCGTGAAAAGTGTTTCAAGCGGGTGAAATTTAAAACAAATGATTGATTGTTGTGACGGCTCAACTTGTTAGTGGGCATTAATGGAGGTACGAGAACATCAAAATCTCTACTATTCCTCATTCATTTCACTATTCTCACACTTGCAAGCTTGATTTTTGAGAGAAGCAATGAGCTAGGGCATTTGTTGTGGCAGGCTGAGCGTGGGGTTTTGCAGCATTGAGGCATGATTTTGAGTGCTTTGGGACGATTGGTAGCTAGTTTCAGATCAATCTATTTATTTATCCAACTCAAAGGTTAGTGAAGTTTCCTCCACATTTAACTTGAGTGGAAAACCCTCACATTTTATGCATTTCGAGCTCTATTGCACATAGGGTTTGTATGAATTTGGGTGTGGGTTACACATTCTGCACTGCACACGTTAAAATGCACTAAATAGAGGGAATTGTTCCTTGAATTGAAATCCTTCTGTTTGGGGGTTTCTGATTGTTTATATGTTTTCATGTTGGTTGCACGGGTTGAGAATAATAGGCATTCTTGGTTTGAATTTGCACTCGTGCTACCAGTTTAAATTGCTTGATTTTAATGGTTCTGTGCTCATATTGTGATGATTTCAACATATTTAAGTGGGTATTGAACTTACATTTGAAGATAACCTAGGGTTTGGACGATTTCTTTGCATTGAAATGATATGGATGCTTGCCTATTAAAATCTATGTTCGTTGAGATCACTTTGATAGATTACAACCCTTTGCATTTATTGGAAAATCACGAATTAGGGCTCAAAACTTCAAACATTATGCATTTGTAGGTTAATATCCTTGGTGTTTAAATGGAAGTGATGTAATTGCATGTTTATTGGCATGAACTGTTATTTGAAAATCATTGAGAACCCACTTTTGTATTTATCGTATAAACCACAAGATTTAGGGGTTCTTCATACTAGGCCAAATTCGTCCAAAATCCATGACAGCTCATAACAAGGCGTTTAGGATTTATGAGCATCCAAGAATTCCTAAATCTTTGAAACCTTGAGGTTTGTATTCGAATGGTCAAACAATGCTAAATAAGCAACTTGTTGAATGGGTCTTCACCATGAAATTCTATGTTATTGCGCCCATTTCATGGAACTCTGGAAGTTGCGAGACTTAAAGTCATGGATATAATTCATTAACAAAAGGAATTAGTTTGGGTCTTGGGTAATTTCATGCTTCAAGGAATCCGTGCCTTCATGAAATGATTTCATTACCTTTCAAATTCCCCGAGATTCTTGAAATCTCGAAGTAGCAATCTACACTTAGTCTCTTTTGAGTTAAGAGAGCCCGTGTCGCAAATTTCATGACCTCGTGAAATCCTCGAGATGCATCAGGTCTCAATAAAACCTTTCAAAGTCATAAGTCACCTTCGCTAGATTAATAACTTTGCGGATTTTTGCTTATTATGAAATATTTCAAAGAAACTTGAAATCCGCGAAGTTTTCAAATGCTTGAGGTAGTAAAAAGGTGGTCTAAGTTAAAAATGCGTTAAAGTGCAGGTTTCATGAATTTCATGATGGCCTGAAATACCCAATGTTATGTTTGCTAAGATTTGCCTGATTCATGTGAATGTCTTGTGGATTTCCCTTCAATATGAAAATTTTCAAAGATCATTGTAATCCGTGAACTCGCTTAAAGCCTGAACTCTTTGCAATCATTGAGTCAACAATGTGTCTTTCACGAATTTCTTGTTGACCTGAAATCTCCGGGTTTGTCAAAGAACCTCCATTTCGCTAAAAATGGTGCCTCACGAAATTTAATATGCATTGAAATATTTCACAAACTCTAGGATTTTGCGAGCTTTTCAAAAACCCGAACTGAACCTCAAATGTTGATGAATCTTAAAGCGAGCTAATTGTGTGGCTTCAAGAATTTCTTGGTGCCATGAAAAGTTCAAGACAATCTATTTTTCAGGGATTTCCTCCCTCTTTGAAATAAGCAAAAAGACTTGGATTCTGTGCAAAATAAAGGTAAATGCATAACTCTTCGGTGATTTCTGAATGGTTCGAAACCCCCGAATTTCATGAGGACCCCAAATCCCCGAACTGTGTTCCAAAACATGTATTAAATGATTTCATTATGGGATCTTAAGCATGTGGTTTCTAAGGTATATCTTATGTAATTATAAAGGGATGTAATTGTTTTTCTCATAAATTTGTAATGATTTGAACATGATTAGGATCTTATGGGAGATTTGTTCATCCTTCCCACTCTTGTCCTCCCCTTTTCAAGTAATTATGATGTCTTGCTAATAGATGCAGTCTGAGACCAGCAAGGCCGAGACTAGCAAACAAGCAGGAAAGGCGAGCAAAGGAAAGAAGGTATAGCTCAGGGTGAGGAGAAGCTATCCAGGGCAGAGAAAATGAAGTATGATTTCAATGGTGTGTTGCCAGAGTCTAAGATTGCTTCATACTAGAGCAATATGGGAGATACCATCTTGGGTCATATTGACCTAGAGGAATTGAAGAAGAGAATGACTGGCTCAAATCCCTTCGAGCTAGCAAGGAAGATGGTCAGAAATGGATTAGTACAAGCCGTAGGATTCCCACCATCAGTCCAATGTCCTGAAATGATTGTTGAGTGTGCAAAGCACTATAGATTCGATGAAAGGAAAATCATTGGCCCACAAGGAAGAATTATGGCCAACTTCGCTGAGGAAGCCATAGCTGAAGCCTTTTAGATTCCTTCACACTCAAAGCTGACAATGTTTACTTTGGAGGCTGCTAGAAAGTTTTATACAGACAATCTGGATAAGGCCTTAGAGATCATCAACACTAAATGGGTAAGCAAGCCAGGACAACACTTCTCAAAGTTACCTAAGGTCTTACATAGAAGTGACCTCTATGATGAGTATGGTGATATGATAACACTTCTGAGCAGAGTTATGGGATTAGAAAAAGGCTGCTCAGTTCGAAGATTGGATGTTTTATGTCATTGGAGAGATTGAAAAAGGAACCAACTTCCATTGGTCAAGGTTGATAAGTAATAACATAGAAAAACAATTGAAAGAAGTGGAAAATACCAAAAAATTTACAATGAATTCATATGTTGTGTACATGCTTGCTAGAAATTTCAAATATAGGGGATTAACTTGTAAGGGAGCAGTTGGCAATGGGCCCAGAGAAATGAAAGAATATGTGTTATCCTCAATTACATTTGTCTAGCACCTCTCATTATAGGAGAGTGAATGATGCATTTTCTATGTATATTACCAGGACACTACAGGAAGCTGTGCACATCAGACTATCAGTCGACTCTATGGAGTGAGTGAGAAAATATGGCTCTTGGTTCCTCCAATTTCAATTTTTTTCATATATCAGAGTGCATGGGTGTCTTCTCAAGCCCTACAGATTGCCAAGGTACCCAACCAATAAGTTGGTAATGTTGGAAGTGTCTAGGTAGTTAGCTGCCTTTGATAAAGTTTTAAAAGGAATGCATAAGACAAGCAGGGGAGGTGAGTTCCCATTGGCCATAGATGGATGGGAAGCTTGTCCCACCTTCATTAGTGCACAAAACTCAGAAGTTGAAATGGAATTCTTCCATCTTCAAACACATATAGTGAAGAGGAACTTTGATCTGCATGGGGTTGCAAGAAAAGCTGCCAATAGGTCTTACAGACATAAACCCCATATTAAAGACTACCGGGCCAATTGCACAGATGAGTTTGAGGTCTTCAGAAGATAGTTCTCTAAGTTATCCATTAAAATGATCAGATTGTACATAATTGTGAATATTCTGGATCAGGTAGATGATGATGAAGATGTTATTCAATATCATGATTAGATGAAGATAGCAAACAAGCCAGTCCCCCCAATTAACTGGGCAGAAGAGGAAGTAATAGAGTTGGATGAGGTCACCTCTCTAGTAATAAGGTATTCAAAATTGTGGGCTAATCATAAAATAATGGAATTAAACGCTGATGGGGTGAAGCTCACCTATGATTTGATGGGGGACCTAGAATCCCAATCTTTTGAGGAAGAGGAAGAGCCTGAAGAAGAAGATAGACCTTTAATTATTAAAAGAGCTAAAGGAAAGAAACAAAAAACTGATGATGAAGAAAGGAAGCCCATAGGAAAAAAAGAGGAAACCAATAAAAACATCTGTTGAGGAGCCACCTGAATGAAGAAGGCTTACAAGGGGAAGAACATAACAAAACAAATAAACATTACAAATTTACAACCCTACAACTAAAAAAATAAAATAAAAATCAGCATTATAACACTTGTATTATGTATAAAGGGTTAAAAAACATTCAAAACTTAAAAAAAGCATGAAAAAATTGGAAAATCTCCAAAAAATTGAAAAATATTACAAGATTCACTCACTTTTGATAGATAAATCTTCTTTGTACAGCTCCTCTCCTTCTGGTGTAGGTTTTTCTCTCTCATAGACCTCACCTTCGAAGAAAAATACGACCTTCCAAAAACAACAATGGCAGCTTGGAGGCAAAGTTTTTGTTTTTGTTACTTGTGTTTGTGAAATGAGGCAAAAGAAGTCAAGTGCCCTCACTTTAGGGTGAAATTAGGTGTTCAGGATACTTTTTAGTTTTAATATATTTTTTTAAGAGTTTTTTTATTTTAATTATGGGCAGTTGGGCCATGGGTCCTCTTGGGTCCGACTTACATTCACCTAGGGTTTGCCTCATGCACCCACAAAGGGACCTTGGGGTGCCTAGGGTAGACCTTGGGTGAACGAAGAGCTGTCTTGGTTCTAGACTTGGCCCTAGATTGAATCCATACGGGTATGGGGGGGAGGGGTACCAGAAGAACCCTATAACTTAGCTTTCCCCTTTTGGCACAATTAGAATTATCCTCGCAAATTATTGCATCGAAATCCAAAAACTACCCTAGATGTATGGACCTACACAATATTTGGATGTTTAAATTGCTTAAATACAAGAATAAAACATGTAGAATTAGGTCCAACAATTGAGGATGGTTCCCCTTGCCCACCCAAAGAGGGTTTAAGTTAGATGGGATGTTTAAAATAAGTCAATAGAAAAGCTCCTTCAGGACATGCCTAGGATGCCATCAAAAAGTATACTCAACAACTTTTGTTTCAACATTGATTGTCAAATTGTTTACGTAATGATAGATTGCAATTCCTTTTGCTAATTTTATAATTAATTTTCAAATATTATATATTTTAGCCATTGTCTCTTTGCCTTTCCCAAATTTTGGGAAAAAATTGCCATACTTGAAACTCGCCTTCGTGTTACCCTATTCCTAGACTTCGTCGAACATTGATTAATTCAAAGGCAACTCAAATAATAGCATGCCTACAATAGGGATGATCAATGTCTTGGATAGGTTGGACTAACAAGTTTAGGAGGTGTTGGAGTGTGAGAGACATGTGTTTTAGCAACATGAGGTGTTGTTATTTAGTTGGCAAGGACGGGTTTGTCCATAAGAAAGTTGGGAGTGGGTTGAGACACTTTGAAAATATGAAGATCAAGTGTTGCAGGTCACACAAAAGATCTCTAATTGAAATTTCTAACTTTGACAAGCAAAGAAGGGACCTCCCAATTTAGTGCTTGTGTGATGCATTGGTGTTGAGGGCCACACCTATTTTGAGTGGGGGAGTAAATAGCGGAAATAATTGTACCCTAATTGCTAAAAGCATTTCTACATGATTTAAGCCTTTTAAGTTGTCTTAGTGTATAAGAAGTGGTGTGAAGAGTCTTAATGCGACCATGAAGTTGGGCCGCCTTGGAGACTTGTTGAAGCTATGGAGGATTTGTACTTTGTGTTAAGGATCGAACATATTGAAACAGGTCTGATTATCTTTGTTAAAGATATTTTCCAGTTTTCTTCTCTTGATGTCGAATGTGCTGATTGCAGAACATTAATAGATTTCGATGTTTGCATATCAAGGAAGGAACCACTATAAGAATGTGGGGAGACCTGCCCTCAAGGGACTCGTCTCTTGAGAGGACGTGTCCCTTTGGGCGCGCGGGTTTCCTCTACAACCGATCATCATTCGGTTAACACATTTAACACACATAACCCCCCTCACACAAGGCGGATATATATTAAGTGAATTCCGACTTTATTCAATGTGAATTTCTAACATCTTCATTATTACGAATTTATATATAAATATATATGCTCATAAATTCGATTTCTAGAATTTTATACTAAGAATAATCTATGATCATATATAAAATAATGAAGATGCTTTTAGCATTCGCTATTTATATCTGACCGAAGCTATCATTCATTAACACTCCCTCTTAGCTAGGGAAGATGTTTGAAATCAAATAAGTCGAGATATCACCTTAACACGTGATATCTAAGACATGGTATGATTTCTCAATATTGTCAAGTCACATGACATTCCTCATAACATATCTCTATTATTCAACACTCCCTCTTTAACTAGGGAGGATAACTTCCAAAAGTGATATCACCTAACTCGTGATATCAGAAGATATGGTATGCTTTTGAAAGTGTCAATTCACATGACATTCTCCATAACATATCTTTATTATTCAATACTCCCTTTTATCTAGGGTAGATAAACTCTAATAACACTCCCTCTCAGCTAGGGAGGATAAACTTCCACCAAGTAAAAATAATATCATAACTCGTGATATCAGAAGATATGGTATGCTTCTGAAAGTGTCAAGTCACATGACATTCTTCATAACATATCTTCATTACGGTATGTGCACTGACATCAAGTCACATGATGTCTACCATAATTCATGGCATATCCACGGATATATAAATATCCACCATGACTATCTCTTAAGGATCACAATGATCTTCAGATGACATCAAGTCCCATGATATCCATCAAGGTGTCCAAGAGATACTATCATGACATGTCCACAGATATCAAGTCACATGATATCTATCATGATAGTTTATCATTGTAGAGTCGTCACTTTACAATGTCAAATACAAGTGTTCATTATTAGAAAGATTGTCACCTTTCAATAATGTACACAGGGTAGTAGGCCCATAAGGTCATGGAGTCACACACATGACAAAAGAGTTTACACATTAAACATCTTTATATATTAGTACAACTTATAAACAAATTTGAATTTCAAACATAATATCAAATTACATACCAAGTTTTCTTCCCGAAGAGTTCAACCTTAACTCTGGAGAGAAGTTGTTGAGTATGTCCGCTGTTTAAACATTTGAACTAATATACTTCAACTGGATCATATTCCTGTCTACCATGTCTCATAATGGTAGGGGATCTCAATGTGCTTAGATCAAGGAGTCCCACAAGCAATTTACGAAGCCAAACTGCTTCTCTTGCCCTCATAAAGTCTACAATGTATTCAGTTTCTTTCAAGCTTTGTGCTACTGAAGACTGTTTTCTGCAAATCCAAGAGATCATAGCTGATCCTAAACTGAAGCAACATCCTGATGTGCTTTTCTGATCAGTTACACTCCCAGCCTAAACAAATCCAATGGTGCTTTGAAGATATCTCATTATGTGTTTTACAGCCATAAGGTGAATTTTTTTTTTTGGCTCACACCTAAACTGGCTTAAAGCATTCACTAGGACTTTCCATTTGTTGCTGGAGTGCTCTATCAACTGAGCTACTGGCCTCTTGTGGCCAGCCCATCATCAGTTCGGTTGTGGCTTATATCCAACACTCCCCCTTTAAGCCACACAACGGGTGTTGGGGGCTCCTCTGAAGTTAGATCCTGGGACGTGTCGTCATGGAGTCTCTCAACATGATGCCTCATCTCAGTCTCAAAGGTGAACAAGGGCTTTCACCTCATATCTCTCTATCTCAGAGAATTATGCATTACAACAAGTGAAGATGTGACTCCCTTTGAAGCTCTAAGTACTTGCATCAGCATCCTGACCTCCTCGTCCAAAATCGTTTGCAATACTTGCTTTAGAGAAATGGTTTCCAACTCACACCTTTGTTGAGATTCAGGGCTGTTCTTTTCAACCTCTTCCCAGATTACTCTATTATGAATAGGTTTGCGGAGCTACCAATGTTAAATCTAGGTTGACAGATATGAGGAATTCTAATCTCAACTGTTGAAGAGGTACTTCAAGGATTTAGTATCAACACTGCAACCCTTTACTGAATCAAGGAACTCCCTCTGAAGGTTAATGCTTCCTTTTCGAAGAGATGTCTTCAGCCATTCACTCAATCTCATAGCTGCAAGCAGTGCCTCCATTCTTCAACCTACGGAATGCATCAAGCTTTTCTTGAAAGCAATCTCTTACGCTTCTTGATCAGTCCTAAAAGCATTTAAGAAGAGATTACTAATAGTTCATGGAACTCAACTATCTAGAACAAAAGTACCATTGCTGGAAGCATACATGATTGACTATCTCAATGTTATAGCATGAATTAATAATTACATAAAAATTCATGAACATTATTCAAGCATGAAATACTTATCTCGTTGAAATCAGAATCTCCTTAAGTGCTGCACTTAAATGCTTTTCAGGTCTGCACTTATCTTTCTAGACCTAGCGAACCCTCACCAAAGATGAATTGAAATGCTCGATACAGTATGAGCCAAGTCCTTGACTATGGCGAATGTGAGTTGACTTTTATAATCGCATAATTACTGTCACTTCCCTTTGTCCACGGTTCCTCTTAAGATCTCCCTTGACATCAAAGGATTCCAAATCCTCTCCACGTCACCCCCGTATACTCCAACACCCAATACGCAAGAAGCAATAGTAAAGAGAATGAAAATATAAGATTGGAATACCTCGACACAATGCCCATTGAATCACCGACCTATATGCAATCCTCTGCTCTAGTCGGCAACCAAGAAGACGTGTATCATTCCCGTCAGCCTTTTGCTCCTCGATCCGTCCTTATACTAAAACCCAATCGCCTGGAAGCAATCAATTCCATGTAACCTCCAGCTTCAGCAATTTAGGAACAAAACAATCTAGAATTAAACATTCTGAGTGTGCCGACTCCAAGGGTGTTATCTAGACCCATGCTAGACTCACGCTGCTCACATATCAGTCATTGAATGAAGAAGCAACCGCTGTCTTTGGTATTCGTCAGACTTTCTTGAATGGAAATAGAGAGAGCACTGAAAAACTGTACTGACAAGAACTGATAGTGATTCACAAGGCAATTCATCGCCCAGCTATGATTGAATGGTCAAAAACGACATCCTTTAAAGGCTCGAAACTCTTTGCAGATTCAACGGCACCAATCAGCGTCAAATTAAAAACACTAAGCTGCTCCCGATAAATTACTTAGAGAAGTGGCAATGATTTATTTCCGGCTGAAGGGTCAACATCTACCACGACTTCCTTTATTGATATCGATTCCTTTGAAAAGAAATACAACAGTCGAGAATAAGAATGGCACGATTTCCTTATCTCCATTTATGTTCATGTATTCGCATCTCCTTTGGCCTGTATACAAGACGCGGATTAAGGATTGACGAAAATATCCTTCAGGTTGTATGGAATCTCCTCACGGCTCCACCTGTTTTGACTGTGTCAACACAACTGCACTCTTGTTTCTTAAAATACGATGCCTTTATAGGTGTTGGTTGGCTCTTAATGATGATATGACAACACTTGTCTACCAACAACATCCAAAAGATGCGATTCTCCTCACCAAAGCAATCAACCAGGAATTGAATTTGCCACAGTTCCCTTGTGTTTCATGTTCTTGTATTTGCGAGTCACTTCTTACTACTATGCCTCAATTCAAATGCAAGTTGATTTAGAGCTTCCGTAAAGAAGACAAGTTTGCCTATGAGCGACTATTTACAGCTCCCGAATGAATGAAGAATTCTCACACTAATTCGCTTCTATCATACTAGGCTTCAATCACTTATCCCGACACAAAGTTTGTTTGTCTGCTACTGAATCTGTAATCGACTATTTCTTGCCAACCATCATCTTCGCCTGATGATGTACCCTGTTAGAATTACTTCCTGGAGAATCTGCTTAACCAAGTCTGATCAGATCTTTACTTAAACCTGGCTCTGATACCATGTTAATGATCGAACATATTGAAACAGGTCTGATTATCTTTGTTAAAGATATTTTCCAGATTTCTTCTCTTGATGTCGAATGTGCTGATTGCAAAACATTAATAGATTTCGATGTTTGCATATCAAGGAAGGAACCACTATAAGAATGTGGGGAGACCTGCCCTCAAGGGATGCATCTCTTGAGAGGACGTGTCTCCACATGTGGAGACACGTTCGCTCAAGGGACGTGTCCCTTTGGGCGCGTGGATTTCCTCTACAACCGATCATCATTCGGTTAACACATTTAACACACATAACCCCCCTCACACAAGGTGGATATATATTAAGTGGATTCCAATTTTATTCAATGTGAATTTCTAACATCTTTATTATTACGAATTTATATATAAATATATATGCTCATAAATTCGATTTCCAGAATTTTATATTAAGAATAATCTATGATCATATATAAAATAATGAAGATGCTTTTAGCATTCGTTATTTATATCTGACCGAAGCTATCATTCATTAACACTTTGTCTTACAAACATTTTGCACTTTGATCTAAAGTAAAGGGAAGTGGGTCTTCTTAGAGCATCAAGGGATGAAGGTAACTTGGGGAACAATTGTGGTGACCTCAACTAAGAATTTATGTGACATGCTTAGATTTGAAATCTAGTCATGCAAACAAAACATAAAAATATATTGAAATAAACTTCACACAATTTGCATGATAAGGATTATGTAATGTCCCCATTTTTACACCATGTTATGAGAGCGTTAGCCAGTTTCCGGGGTTTTTTGTAAGTTTCCAAGAGAGTTGGGAGAACTCCAAAGTTCTTGGGGGATGTAGTTTCGGAGTTACAAGGTTTCTTTTTTGTTGGCAATGAACTCTATGGGCAATATTGATCTGAATGACACTCTCTTAAATGTTTTTTTGACTTTTGGTGTGCTCTCCAAACTTCTTGGAGAGTACAACTATTTATAGTAAGTCACCAAATTGGCTTCTATTATTTACCTATTGCCTCAGTATCATATTGGCATGGTTAAATTTGGATTCCAATGTGTTTCAAGATTTTCCTCAACTTAGGGTGAAATAATTAAATTATTCACTTAAGTTATAATGTTTTATCATTATTTTTGATAACTTAAGTGTAATATCTTTTCGAAAAGGTATTTTAACTCCCCATTTGGATGCCTAGGAGAAATAAGGGGGTCTTGCACATGAAAAAGGTTATATTTTATTTTAAAAGGGAATTTGATGGAAAAGGTGATTAAATGTTTGCACAATGAATTATTTAATTTAAAGCAAAAGTATTTTTCCAAAAAAAGCAGCGAAAAAGGAAAAAAATTTTAGGAAAAAGTGCTTTTTCAAAAAAGCAACGAAAAAGAAAAAATCACTTTTTCGAAGAAGAAAAAAATGTTTTTTTTTGGAAAAGCAATGAAAAAAGCTATAAAAGGAGGTTTGGGGGCTCATTTGGATATGTTGAAGAATGATAATGTTGTGTTGCCGAAATGGCTTTGGTTCTCTTCAATCTTTGAGGACGAAATCCCTCATAGATTTCTAGTTTTGGAATTGCAAGATATTCCCTAGCTATATTGTGGTGTGATTCCAACAATGAATCACCATTGCAGCTGATTTAAAGTTTCAGTTCGGGTTTTCCAGTATGGACTATTTTAATGTGTTTAAGCATTACATTTTGGTGTGATTCCTTTTCAGATTGCAAGAGTGTTGAGTGTGCAGTTTGGAGTTATTTTAGGGGGCTGTACCATTGTTGCTACCTACTGCAACTGTAGTTTCAGACCTGCAAATGTCTGATATACCCTTTCCAGAATAATGATACTCTCTTTTCATGAGTTTGGGTGTGAGTTGGCATTGTTGTTTGAGTGCTAATATAGTTGGTGATCATTTTGGCAAGTTGGAGGTCATTGGGTGAAGTTTCTTGAGACATCTATCTTGCTGTCGAGACTGTTGCAGCAAAGTTTCAGACTTATATAAGACTTCCATTTGCCATATTCTAAGGTATCTTTGCTATTACAATGCTGGGTGGTTAGTTTCCTGAGTTGGGGTTTCATTTGGGGTGCTTTAATCAGCTTCCTATCACATTAATATTTGTAATAGCCTATGTTCCACTGAGTCTTCGGGACGGGGGGACAAGTTTCGGGGACGGCAATTTTTTGAGGGGATTTTAGGGGACGGGGGGATGGCTATATATAAAGAGAGAGAGAGAGAGATTTTAAAAATATAGGGAAATTTCAGATATTCATATGAGTAATGATAATCATAACAATGAACATTCATAAAGTTGCAATTGTAATCACCAATCATATTGACATATGCATCATAGAATCAAATTATCGAACAAATTAATACTAGAGCTACCTAATTGCTTCCATGGACCATAATTCATGTCAAATAGTCAATGTGCATATGATATAAAATAATAAAATGCCCAAAAAGGCTACAAGTTTGTACTACAAATGTCAAAATGACAAAGTCACAAGTGTCCAAAACATAGTAATAGAAAGTATGATGGCTGCCGCTACTTGGCATCTGCCAACATTGCATCAAAATCAGACTCAGAGTCTGAGTCATTGTCACTGTGAGGGGCTGACTCATCTAATGGAACTCCAACCAATACCTCTTTCACTTCTCTTGCTAGTTGCTGCCTTAAAGCTCTGCTTTTTTCCTCCTAAATGCTAGTTTTTCTTCTCCAACAACTCCTTCAAACCCTCCTCTTTCTCTTCTCACTTTTGCTTTTGGCTGCAATTTTTTTTTGGCAAGTTAAAATGAGGTCAAATGAAGGTAAGAAGATGTTTTAAGTGGCCATATTAGGGTTGGGAGGGCGTGGGGTCCACAAAGGAAAGAATAGAAAAAAGAAAATTTAAAATTACTTTTTTTTTGCGTTTAAATTGCTGCTGGGCAAAGGGGGACAGCAAGACGGTTGAGGGACGGCTAGGAGTCCCCTATCCGTCCCTTGGATGACTGGCCGTCCCCCTTTTGTGTTCGGGCCGTTTCCTCCAATCGGGGACATCCCTGATTTTCGGGGACTTTTTGGTAGCCGTCCCCCAGGCGTCCCCCATCCCCGAGACGTTTTCGGGAGGGGTACGAGGGGCAAAAACCCAGGGTACACGTCCCCGTGTAACATTGGTAATAGCAGATATGTATTTGGTTTGGAATGAATTGTAAGAGCTAACATTGTAACACTGGGTGGTAGTACCACCAGTGATCTTCCTCTTGTTACTTACCCCACTGCATAAGTGGCTCTTGCTACTCACTTCACCGAATAAGTGGCTTTTTGGTATTCACTCACTACTAAAAAGTGGAAGAGTTGTTTATTGGTTGTACTTGCTCATCACTGAGAATTGGAAGAGCTTACATAACATTTCTTTATTGTATATGCTTTCCCATTGCAAAGTGGATGTGCCTAGCTAACCCCATTGGATAGGTGGATGTTACTTTTAGTTGCGCATTTCAAGTATAATTGTAATCCCTTACATTGTATGCTCTCACCTCACCCACACTAAGAACTTGGTGATTAGAAAGTGGAAAGGAAAGTTGTTTAACATTTTCATTATGTTGAGCTAACAAGTTTTTTCAAAAAAAAGTTAAGGGTGTTTATTATAGACTACAACATATAATGCTGGTTTTTCATTAAAACTCTTTCAAATAAACAACATACAAAAACTTGCTAGTATATGTTGGGATATATCAAATTGCAATTTTCAACCATTAGCATAAATTGCAAATTCTGTGTGAGATTGCCCTTAGGAAATTAGAGGGTTTTCATCCTCCAATCTTTGGGAAAACAAAGGGGTTTCATCCTTTGATCTCTAGAATCAAATGGTTTTTGCCCTCAAACCCAATAGATGAACACAAGTGCTCAAACTATGACAAGTTAGAGTTTGCTTGCTAAAATGGCAAAGAATGCAAAATCATGAAGCTACTCGAATTAAATAGGGATTTATGGCCTAGTGTGGAGACCACACGTGCACATAGGCATTTGAAAGTATTCCCCAGTCTCATTACATCCATTTGAGGCCATTAATGGCATCTTGGGTTGTTGGGTGGTAGGTGAGGTTTTTAGTTTGAATGGTGGGGGTCCAAGGATTTGCATGCCAAAGGGTGCATTTGCAAGAGGGATTGGGGGTTTGGGGGTTCACATGTCGAAGGATTCATTTGCAGGAGGGGTTGGAGTTTTAGAGATTTACATGCCGAAGGGTGCTCTTGTAAGAGGGGTTTGGGGTTTAGGGATTCGCATGCCAAAGAGGGTTTGGGTATTCACATGCCAAAGGGTGAATACGGAAGGGGGATTGGGGGATTAGGAGTTGGGATGCCATATAGATGGTTTTCAGTTGGTACGCACATTAAGATTTTGAGGGTTTGAAGTCGGGTTTTGGGGAATGGGATGTAGAGATGTTAGGAAGCAAGAGAAAGCAAAGGTCAATGGGCTTGGGAAGGCAAAGCTATGGGACAATGGGGATTGAAATATTGGGATCCTTGCTAAAAACGTTTGCAAGAGGAATGATGGTAGAGAGAACCCTAAAGGTTTGGAAGAGGGAAGCATGATGGGGAGCAAGGATTGGGCTCGAGAGATACCTAATATGGGTAGGAGCAAGGATTGGGATTTGAAGACACTTGATGTAGGGAGTGGGGATTGGGATTCAGAGAGACCTGATGCATGAAAGAGTAGAGAGTGGGGATTGGGGATACTTGAAGCAAGAAGGATTTGGGATGTGACATACTCAATACTAGAGTGATGAGGGATAGGAAAATCTAGAAGTCTACCGGGGTGGTGGGGTTTGTGGTTGTGGGATATTTGATACCATTTATGTATGTTGGTAGGGAAAAGTTTAGGAGTTCGTGATATAGTGGAATTCGGGACTTGGGGTTTCGGGATACTAAATACCATTTAGATATGTTGGTAGGGAAATGTTTGGGAGGCTACAATATAATAGTTGGGACTTAGGGTTTGGGGTTCAAGAATATCAAATACCATTAAAGTATGTCAGTAGGGAAAAGTTTGGGAGCTCATGTTATAGAGGGAATGCAATAAAGAAAACCAAACTTTGAATACTTGTGGGAGATAAGGGATTGGAAAGTGGGGGCATGGAGGATTGAGGAAAGGGATATCAGAAGAGGAAAGATTGAATTTTCGAAATGCAAAGGAAACAAGAAAGCAAGGGTGTTGCAGATAGATAGACATGTAAGAAAACCTTCGAAAGATTGAAACATGAAGATGTGAGGAATCAGGGGTTGATGGAAAGGTATGCCAGGGATGATTGGGGAAATGACACCAAGGTAAGGGAAAACTTGAAAAGCTGCATAAAGCATAGGGTTGGGAAATCAAGGAAATGGGGGATGAAGGAAAGGCGCGAGAACATGAAAAAACCCCAAACCTTGCCCAAGATTGGAAAGTGATCCAAACATCCTTAGGCTTGAGTTAACTAAAAAAGGGGACCATGTTGACCAAGAGTTTTGAAGCATCATGAAGGGAGGATGTCTAGGGCATGATTGAGCTATAGGAGTTGGAGGTTGACCTTGAGTGAGGTCGTTTGGGACCATGTTTTGGAGATGTGTTTGGGATCTTGGAGTGGGTTGGTTCTTTTATAAGGCATCTAAGCACTTTCTATAGAGCTCAACTTGGCGGCTTGGGTAGTGAATTCAACCTTGGGCCTCAACCTTGATAATACTATAGTGTATATTCAATTTTATTTCCAATTCAAATGTTTTGTGTAGGAATTGCTTATGGAACTCAAGCGTTGTCCAAGTTTTTGAACAATTTGGTCCTCTTGGGTGGGCTCAGTAGGAGGTGACAGTGATGCATGAGCTCTAACCTTGTGACACCACCCCCTTACTAACATCGAGATAAGTTCAATAATCGGATCCCTCTTTCCTCTTTATTCATGACCCTCTCAATACATTTTCCTCACTTTGTTAGCTTCTCTCACTCGTCCATGTTACCTCGCCAATACTCGATACATGTTTCACTCCTTTCTCGTGTTGTGTCTTCACATATCACCCTCCTTGCGAACCCCCATTTACTTTATTGAAAACCCAACAATTTCATCATCACAATGGTTTTAAATTTTTTACTATGCCTCACCAAATATATTGAAGTATATTGCAACACAAACTACACGTTGTCGGGTTTTTTTAATGGTTACTACAAAGAAAGTCATCAACTCTCATGATTGTTTCAGAAATATCACATAACACTTGAAAGGAAGCAAGGCATGCAGAAATGCTTCCTATACTAATCTTAGAGGAGAATATTGTGCAAATCTTAGATCTTTACAATTATAGAAAGGGGAAGCATGTATAAATGATAAACAAAAAACATACCACAACATAGGTGTACATGGGTAAAACCCTTTTGTGTGAAAAATCTCATACTCCAAAGCAGCTAAATGTATTATTTAGTAATCTAAATAGAGTTTCAATACACTTGTAGAGCAAGCCTTTATAGGAGTATCACCAACCAAAGGTTTGGAGTAATTTTGACAGCATAATAGTACCTACAAAATTCACTACTCAATACCTCCATCTCAAGCACCTTCTAAATAGGAAAAGTCGTACGCAAAACCATCAAATGGTAAATACAAAACAATGAGCTAAAACTACCCAAAAAAGTGGCACCCAAATACCTAGTTAGAAAACCAACACCAAAATCCCAAATGTCACAAGCTAAAAATAGCATATTTATTCCAGTTGTCATAAGCGTGTCATAATCCACTCACCAACTTGGGGGTTCCATTTTGGCTTCATTATCTCCATTCAAAGATGCCTTATGATATATTGTAACACGCATCATAAGTTGGTCAACAAGTGTAACTCCCTCTTATAGCTCTTTTCTATGGACTATATGTTTTTTCATTTCCAATGTAGGAGGCCCAACTTGCGAAGGCCATAAAATTTTAATCTGAAAGGTTGGTGGATCCCTTTTTAAAAACAATGTAGAGCTTGAAAAGATCTACACAATAGGGATTGCTGGAAGTGATGCTAAACAACCTGGAATTTTTTATTTTTCCCCAAAACAAAGTCTATAGCCTAGAAATTGAGTTTTTATGTTACATAGACTGAAAATTGCATCTTTATATACTTCATATTAGAAACAAGGTTGAGACACCTTTCTTAACAACATCATTGAATGAAGAGCTGTTCATAGACTTCCAACAAACAATACATCACGCTTGAGCGTTTAACAAATTTAAGGCACCACCAATACATCTTCATTTAACCCATTCACATAGCATATTTTCTGTAAATTTTAATTAAATTTTTTTGAACAAGACTACATGGGTTCATGTATGATGTGTAAGTTTTTGAATTCTTTTACACTAACATGCAGACAATAAAATAATCTTTGTGGTTATTTCAACAAGGCTTGTACTTAGGAAAATATAGTTAAGAAAGCAATACATCAATAAAGACTCTAATGGTATTATCAAATAGCTCTAGACTAAAGGTTTATCAACTTAGGACAAAAAGACAAGTTGATGCCAATACCCAAATATTTCACCAATGTTGTACATGTCTCCTTGGGAAATCTAATTGCCCCATTAATGTAGAAGACAAGGAATACCACATTGGCATTGCTTTGAGTTGAAAGGATTTTAATCCCAACATGCAACAAAGGATCCTAATCTTCTAATTACCATTGTGATAATTTCTCTAATTACATTGCCAATGAATTTTCAAACCCTTCCCTTGCCCTTTCTTAGAACATTTGCAGACTTGGAAAATCCCTAAATAAAATGTCGTCCATCCGAAGCCCTTCTCAACCTTCCTCTAACTAGATGTAATATCCCCCTTAGTTTTTTTGAAAATATCAGCACAATTTCACCACTATTAGCGTTAGCTCCAAATATAAACTAGCAAGAATGGTAACCCTTCACCTTCTGATCACCAAGTTCTCGATGTGGGCGAGGTGAGAGCATACAATGCCAGGGGATCATTAGCAAACTAGAATGAAAGTACAATTTGCAATAGGCGGCTAGCTGGCCATAAAAGAAATGAAGTTGCAACTCAACCACTTATGCAGCGGGAGTGAATTTAAAACAAATAACTAGGCGACATGCTAGCCATGAATCTGCACAACCACTTTACAATGGGGGGAAAATAAAAAACAAAGTGCTGAAAGTAAAAACAATCTCAACCACTTCCTTAGTGGGAGTATAATAAAGAATTTAAATTGCAGATTTATAACAGCTGTTTAGTACTACTAAACCAACTTTACAATATTAACAACAGCTGCACAACAGTTCAGTAATTTATCACCCAATTCATCAAAATGTTAGAGAAATATTCCCTGACTGATTAACATGAATATGATCAGAATTTAAAGCCCAAAACAGCAGCATAACAGATCTGATAAGCTACAAAAAATAACAGAAAATCAGATCAACAACATAGAGATTTCACCAATTTGCTCATAACTTCACCAAATGGAGTCCGATTGACGAGAGACTGAAAACAGAGGATAGCTATGAGCTGGGCGTCCAATTTGCAGCAAAAGAACACCCTGAAATTTGCACCTATTCAGTGGCACAAATCCCAATGCAACAAGTGAATGGTACGACCTCTAGGAAGGGTTGACCTCACTTTAAAAATCAGATTCTCAGTAGAAAAATCTGAAAATTGGTGAAAGTTGGTGCCTAGGACAGTGAAAGAGATGGCACCAATACCCAGAACCAGATAAAATTTAGTGGTGAAGCTACGATCAGAAATACGCTTCAGCCATACAAATCAGCAGTAGAAATAACAAATTATAAATCAACAATCTGTTACTGTAAATAAAAAATTTGCATCCATCCGCATTCCTGAGTGAAGCACGGTCTTTAGAAAATCAACTAGGTACTAATCTTTCAAGTACGAAGACTAGTATGAATTAGGCTAAGAGGTATGCATTCCTCGAAGCGAACTTTGAATTCAATTCAGCAGCATTTCATTGCAATAATTTTCCAAAGATACAAATGAAGGAGCAAGGCCTGAATAAATAGACTTTTCTTGGCATTCAAAACACTTCAGCAACCTCCAAGAAAGAATTTGAATCACTTCATCTTCCCAAGAGGGACGCCCAAACACCAATTTGAAATAATAATTTAAATTACCTTTTTGATCAATTCCCTAGGCGCCCATTATACTCAGCAATTAAAAAATCCTTAAAATATTCAATTATCTCAACTTGGATGTCCACTTTTGAGTCCCTCTTTTCAAAACAACCTTTAAGTCACACGCCTAGGCATAGGGGTCCTGTTGGTGCGTGTTTTGAGTACGTCACCGAACACAGAATAAAAAAATGCCCAAAGGACACTCTTATCCTCTCTTGAAAAGTGCTTGCAAAAATCCGGTAGGCAATACAATAACTCCAAGGTTTCTTTGGTCAGGTCTTGACATGTGGATAAGGTCAGTGGGCGTTGTGATTGCTGGTAATCACAAGGGGACTTACATGAAATTATCTTTTTGCGGGTTGAAAACTTAGACGGTTTTATCCTTGAAGGCTCTTTCGGTGGGTATCTTCAGATTTTCCAAAAAAAATAAAAAAAAGGATAAGGGTTTTAGAGATCTAAACTACGCCTAAGAATTCCAGAGACAGCAGTGAGTAGACAAAATGGGTAACCACACTTCGTTTCGCCACCTTTGGACAACTACGCGAAGCAGGTGCAATCTTCAACGGAAGTGATAAGAATTTTCATATTTGAATCGGTAATTGAAACAAACAGAAGTTAAGCATCCACGATTTAATGGCTCAGACTAACTTTACACGTCAAATGCAAATCATCCACTTGACAAAAGTATGAGCAAAATTTTATCCGCCACTGCGATCAAATCTATCATTCATCTAACCAACATGTATGAAATGCTATTCTAATTCTACTCTAAGTGTTGAAGGAGAAATATTCAACCTTGCATACTACTTGAAAATAAAAGTTGTTCTTAGCAAATCATGCACAAGAGCTTTTATAAACGGAAATAGTTTCGTCGCAACAATCTTTTATTACTCACTTCACACAATACAAATGAGGGCCAATGAGTTTATATAGAGTTTCATAAATGGAATAAATGGCTCAGATTAAAAATGAGCCGACGGTCAAGATTTAACAAACGAAACCCTAATTAGGGTTTCCCAAAATAACTTCAGTTAACTGGCAATGAACAGCAATGAGTTGGCAATAGGAGCCATTTTCAAGGGACCGTATCCCGATCCTCTCGAGCTGCCGTGTATTCGCCGAATCTGGACACGATCGAGGCAACCTCGTCCATGGTAACCTGCGGAAGCATGCCGATTCTGAATTCAAGCCCATCCATGCTCTCAGCGCATCTGGCGAAGGTCTCCTCCCACTCTGGTTCAGTCTTCTCAAAGGATTCTTTGATGCTCAAGAAGTTCGCCAATTTGGCCCAGTCCTGCCTCAAGATGGGCCCAGTGATGTAGAAGATATTTTCCTGGACACTTTTCTTCAAAACTTCCAACTGCAGGTCATTCTCTCGCAGCGCCTCTTTATCCAGGACATCGGCAATTATGTTGAGGATTTTGGCCTGAACTTCCTTGACCTGTTCCTCCAGTCTGATGCCGTCAATCTTAACCCTCTCCAAGACTTCACCTCGTGCCGTCAAGGCCCAATACCAAGTGTGGAAGTCATAGGCTGCTCCCGCTGCGATGACGCCTCCCTCTATCAATTCTTGCTTAGGAACTCCTTTCAGAATCCTAAGGCAAGGGATTATTCTGTCCTGCACGTCTGGAAGGCTGTCCCATACTTCTGTCAAAGAAGCGAACCTAGAAAGCAAGGCAGTGGCCTGGCCATAAACCAAAGTTAGCCGCTCCACAAATGTCTCAGCTTCAGCCCCCTTTACGGCTATCCATTCTTTGGCCTCCTGAACCGTGAGCCTGTTTTCTTCCATCTCTTTAATGGTCTCCTGCGAAGAGTTCGGAAGTAGAGGAGCTGCCGTAGTGTCCTGATCAAGTGGCTTGATCAAGTGCTGAATATATTCCCTTAAGCGCTCAATCTCTAATTGGCACTCCTTCCTTCTGGCTACCTCCTTCGCTAACCTTGATTTGATGGCGGACACAGAATTGTCCAAATCTTCCATTTCTTGGCCCTTAGTGGTTGGACCCAAGTCAATGGTTGTGATGGCGTAATCCTGTGGAGCCATATCCTCCTGTGGCTTGTCCACTGTAGGCACGGCGATTTGCACTGTCCTGTTGCCGGCCTCGTCTCTCTGTATGCTGGAGAATTTCTTTGCCGACTTTTTGGGCACGGTTTGAGACAGTCTGGCCAAAAAGTCTGCCGTATCATCCTCTTCTGGTTCATCTGCCGGCACTTGTACCTTTAGCCTCTCCTTCAGCCAATCCGGTATCGTAAGCTGCTCAACACCGTCTTCTTCCGGCACGCCTTCTCTATCAGGAACGTCTACAATTCCCCTAAGGGCTGAAATCATCCCTTCCTGAAAATCCTCATCTTGGGTGCCCACATTGTCGTCATCCGACTCCAATATTTCGGTGCCCGTGGGAGAAGGTGGCGCATCCTCATCTGGCTGAAGCTCCGCGTTGTTTTCAGGAATCGGAGAAGGATCCCTCATATCTGCTAGTGAAGCATCGGCGGTAGCCAGTATCTCCTCAATATTTCTGGAGGCGGCCGATTGAGAAGGTTTCATCTTTACCTGTTTCTGGACCGGCTCTTTGCCTGCAGCTATTTCTTTTCTTTTCCTAGATGTGGTGGCCTCTATCACTGGGAGGTCCTGTGATGCTCCCGCATTGGAAGAATAAGACTCTGCCTCGCTTAGCATATCATAGGTCAGGGTTATCTTCTGGCGCCTTAATTCTTGAACTCGTTGATCAACCCACCACTGAGTAAACTTGATGACAGGCCTCATCAAGACGTTCAAGTCAGCATGCTCTGCTTCTGACCACTGGACAGCGGGCAAAGCTGAATTCTCATCGAAGCGCGGTTGCGTCTGATTCTCGTCCTCCTCCAACTGATCTGGCATGTGACAAAATTCTGTTGCCCTGATTAAGCTGAGAGGTAATCTGGACCACATCCTCCGTCTGACCTCAAATTCATCCGCAGCATTTGCCCAATAGTCCTCCAGTTCGACCCTATGCTTGTACCTCCTTCCATCCACCATTTTGATGTGGTGATGGGGGTCGTAGTGATTTCTGGCCGGATATGGAGAGAAAGGGTAATGCTGTATCTCGATTCTGGCACTGTCAGCTGCCTGTGATGACGGACACGACTCCAGCATGTTCCCTATAAAGAAGGGAAAAGTAACTGCCGCCTTTTGCTTTGCTCTTTGAAGACCTTGAAAATCTTCCAACTGCCTTAACACTTCGAGCAAGACCATCTTATTCGTGGGGAAGATGGGCAGACGGTACGGGCTTCCAGTGAATCCTTGAATTCTGATATACGTAAATCTTGGATACTGGATAAACCAAGACCCGTATTTACCGATTAGGCTTTTGGCTTCATGTGTTAGCCGCTGATGCGTCCCTCCCTGGAGTATCCTGGTGATGTACATCAGGAACGCGTCGTGGGCTCGTCTAAAATGCGCCTTCTCCCTCAGCTGGAGTTGTGGGTAACAGTCATAAGGTTTTAGCTCGTTCTCCTTACTGCCAACCGTGCCTTTGCAGATCAAGCCTGCATATCTGTAAGTTCTGGCCAACATATAGACGACGTAAGAACCCATATAAAATGTTTTGGTCTTCTCTAGATTGATAAGCTGGTGGTGAAGATTATTGCTTATCATCCTAGCCCAGTTGAACATTTTGACACCTTCTGTGAGGTCCTCAATGAAGTAATACATCCACGGCTCAAAGGGTGCTCCCGAGGGACTGCCTGCCACTCTGTTCAGCAAGATAATAATATCTCCATAGTCCTCCTTGAAGTCCGTGCGCATCAACTTCTTGGGCATCTTCTTAAAGGACGGTCTAGGCTTGTCTAGCCAAAATTTGTTAAGGTTGGCGGCACAAAGATCGGATTTTTGTCATATAGCTTCTGAGCATCTTCCTTGGTCTTGTAGACAGTTTTAGGATATGCCGGAATGCCGAAGGCTTCCTGAATGGCCACCTCTGTCAGATGTGCCAACACTCTCCCATCAGGCGCCACAATCGCCTTGACTCAGCATCATAGTGAAGTGCACACTCCACCATCAGCACAGCAAAGTGCAGGCTGGAATCCGGCAGCTTGAAATATGCCGTTTCTCACTATCCTTCTAGCTGCAGGCGTTGGTAAGGGTCCGTTGTGTCCATATATCCTCTTTTTAAATTCCACGAGATCGATGTGGCCAAGATCAGTGTCTGAGACATTTTTCCACTTAGACTTTATTCTGGTCTCTGGCTGCGATCCTTTACTTGCAAACTTCATCTGTGCCTGCCTGGATATTTCGCTTTGATCGATCGGCAGCCTGCAAGCACAAGATACTTAACATTAATACAATATTATTTAAGAATTAATGAGTTTCGGGGTATAGCCTAGACAAAATCGCACTTTCAGCCTTATTAAATTAAAAATTCCTGTCAAAAAGCAAGCTGAAAGTAATAAAATTCGCCTATCATGAATGAAATTTGTGCCGGAAACGAAGTAGAAGATAGAAACACAGCGCAAATGCGTTGTCGATTAACTTCCAAACCTCAAAGATCACGTTGCGGCTGCAAATGAATTTAAAAATTCAAAGAAATCTGCCAGAAGAAGTGCGCCACTATGCTGGAAGTACGATTTCAGCCAAGAAATAAATTACTTCTCTCAAAAATCACGCCTTTCAATAAGAGAATGCTATCTCGATTCTCACAATGATGTTATTCTCACAAACTTCTCCTTCGAGAATGTTTTCCTGAAGATTCGAGAGAGATAGTTGCTTCTCAGCCGGAATTTGTGAAGAAATGAGTTGCTGAAACTCATTTTATGGCTGAGAAGTGCGATTTTCCTCAAGGCATTGCTTTCTTTCTTTTGATTTTCTTCCAATTTTTAGAAACGTTTTCTCCTCGGATTAGCAAACTTCTAATTTCACTTTCAGTTATCGAGGCAAGTTTCTAACTTTCGTCTTTGTGCCATCTCTGCTGAGATTTTCGAATTTTCTCAAGGAAAATTGACTAAGTGTTGGAAAATATATTAAATTAATTGTCCAAAATTTTTTTTTTTTCCAACGCGTTTTAAATCCTCCGAACGTGGCAAAGTTTAAACTTATCTAAGGCAGACTAGTTTAATCTTCCAAATAATCTCCGGATTTTGAATTTTTAATTAAATTTTCCTAAGTGTCAGGGAAATAATTAAAAATATTAAAATATTAAATTCCAACCCGTTCAATCTTGATACATGGCTAATTTCGTTCGTCAGAGGCAAAATATCTCTTTTTTAAATTATCTGCCTAGCCAAAATGTGCTCAATAGCTCATCTGCCAAATTTTAATTCTCTAGGCGGAGTTCTGACCTCTCTGGACATTTTTATTTTAGCCGAATGATTCATCTTCTGGGTTGGGCGAACCTGGAGACTTCTGTCACTTTGCCATTTTTTTACTAGCGCTTTAGGAATTTTCCAAGCTGAGAGGGGCGGACTTCATGTTTGCTCTGCCAAGCACTCTTCATTTTGTGCCAAAAAATTTCACTCCGTTGTGCTGGGGCGTGATTTTTATGCCGGCCAAAACCTCTTCTTCTTCTAGACATTTCTCCGTTTTTCATGCCTTAGACTAATTTTCTCTTCAAAAATTTGGGCGAATGTCTTATAATTCCTTGCCTATGGCGTATTTTATCATCCATTGGTCTTAGATTTTCCTTGCCATGGCGAATTTTATTTGTGCCTTGTCCAACGGAAAATTTCACTTGTTTCCATCATTTAATTCAATTTTCAATGAATTATCTTGCAATTTTACCCCTTTCCAAACACCTTGGAGCGCACCCCTTCATGTTTTACCCTTCTCCACACTTCTTGGGGGCGGACTTTGTGTTTTTCATGCCATTTCCTCTAAAGGCTGGGCGGACTTCATGAATTTTATGCCATTTTCCTTAAGGGCGGACTTTAGCTCCCTTTTGCCATTTTCCTTAGGCTGGGCGGACTTCATGAGTTTCATGCCATTTTCACTAGGCTGGGCGGACTTTGACCTTTTTGTGCCATCCTTTTCTAGGGGCGGACTTTAGCTTCCTTTTGCCATTTTCCATATGGCGCATTTCCTACCTTGCTGGGCGGACTTTGAGTTCCTTGTGCCAAGGGCGGACTTGGCAAACTTCATGCTTATGGTGGACTTGGCAACCTTCATGCCATGGCGGACTTGATGAATTCCTCGCCAGTGCCTACCTTTGGCATGCCAAAGGTAGGGCGGACCTTGACTTTTCCATGCCATTCCTCTCATGATGGCGCCATTCTCAAACTTAGACATTTTTCAAAAATTCCTTGCCAATTTTCAAACTTTTTAGATTTTGCCTTGATTTTCTTGTTTTCCGAAGACATATTGATTTTCTGCTCTGTGGGATCCAAAAATAGAAACTTTTTCCCAAAATAGAAACTTTCCAAAAAGAAACTTTCCAAAAATAGAAAAAGCAAAAAGCATCCCTAAAAAATAGGGACTCCGGAATGGCCTAAAAATGCCAAAAATCAAAAAAGCAAAAAGCAAAAAAGCAGATTCCCTAAAAAATAGGAAGTGTCAGAAACGACCGAAAGCAATGGCGATCTTCGTCCACCGGGTCTTCTAAGCACTTCCATGACGTTAAGGCCCAAAAACGGGTTCAAAATCTCAACTTAGCCAGACTGACTTTCAAAATTTTATCCAAATTTAAGACTCTCAAAGACGTTGCGCAGAGGGCGGAACCAAACTTGGGGGTCCCCATTTGCGATGGGGCGATGTGTGAAATAGGTCACAACAGGTCCAGTATAACAATAAAATATAAATGTGACTTAAGTTATTACTTTTGCGAAAATGAGCTCCAAGAGTTTAGAAATTCAAATTGCCAAAAATGCCTTGCCAGAAACAAATGATGAACTAAACAACTGAACTGCTGCTAAAAATACCACTACCATAAATAGCACTTACTAAAAATAGCATACTGCTAAAAATAGTAAGTGTTTCTAAACACATTTTGAGCACAATCCGGGCAACTGTCCTGACTTACTAAAAATAATAAGTCCGAGAAAGGTTGTCAGATGTAGATGCATGTTATACCATTCTGAAGCTCTCTAAAAACCCAAAAAAAGCCAGAAACCTTTCTTGCATGCAAACTCCTGATTGAAATGCATGTCACATCTCCTTAAAGCTTTCTGAAAACCGAAAAAGATCTAAAAAGCACACTACCAAACTCCTACATGCAAATTTTCAGAAGCTCAACTGAAACCTCCTACAAAATAGGAAACCCTAATTTCCACTTCTGACTAGCCTACAGGTCTCCGGAAATAGGCTAACAGTCATTGAAGAGCATAGGGTTAAATTGGGGACATTACAGTATGCCCTTCCCAAAATTGCTTGTCCTCAAGCAATGCCACCACACTCCAAAAATTTAGATTGATCCATACCAAACTAAGTAGGATCCCAGGGTCCCATGTCCTTCTTTGAAAAGACCCACCATGTTGATGCTGCACCACTCTGGTCACACAAATGAAGCCATTGTACCAGAACTGCACTAACCTTCCCTGCAACCTCAAAGAGTTAACATGCATGAAATTCAAACTGAGAAACATGGAAAGATTGGAATCAAGACCCTACAACATCTCACATCCAAAAGACTCTGAGGAGTCAATATCTACAATGCCAATGACAATCACCATTCTGGGCACAAAGAAGACTAATCTAATCAACTCAAAAACATTCTCATCAACATAACTCCTCAAAGCGTTAAGCAGAGTCACGACTTCCCTTGTGACTCCTTGAAGACTTCTTTCAAAGAAGAAAACAACTCTTTGCAAAAGCTCATCAGTCTCATCCTCAAAACTCCTTAAGGATGTACAATGCCTCCTTTGAATAATACTAATATATCCAAGAAGACTTCTGACAACTTCCACCAATCTCTCTCCAAGAGTCTTAAAATGACGAACCAAATCAAGCAGACATTCGCTGCCCCAAACATTTGTACAAGAGAATGTACAAAGATAGCCACTGGAAAGAGCCTGAACACTATCCAAAAATTGATTTAGATCACTCTGAATCATCATTTCTCCCATTTGAGGCCAAAAATCATCCTTGATAAGAGACTGTGAAGTCTGAAAATGTCTGTATCAACTGCCTACCAAGTCTAAAATGAATGACTTATAATGTGATTTAAGGAAAATCAACATCCAAGGAAATGAACAGCTATTGCAACATTGAAAATCATCATCCATTTTGACGAATCTGCTCATGTCCAAGGTTGGAAACACCCTCTCTAAGAATTCCATCATAGAAAAGAGCCTTTCTTTGCTCAAATTTTGTTTCCAAACCACCAATTGATGGGCAAAAAGAACTATCGAATGGCTGGTAAAGAAGGAAACAACACCTAAAAATCTGATAATGTGATCCTTATCTCCCCGAAGATCCTTCTTTCCACACAATGATTATCATCAAAACATGTTGAGAATTCGAAACATGGATACCCAATTGAAAATGATCTCCAACATTCCAGAAAATTTTCTCAACACGTTACCAAATGTTGATAAGAACCAAGTGCATTCTCAAGAGATTGATGTCCTCTCTAGTGAAACTCTGAAGCCAAACCATGAAAGCTTCAACAACAAGAGTACATGGGACAATCATTGTCTTCAAACCCAGTCCCAAAAAAGGATTAGTGTGAGCTGAAACAACACACAACCCAAAGGATGGATTATTAGACATGTAAGCACATCAAAGAGTCACATCTGTGATGTCCCCTTTTAATTAGGCTCTTGGACATTAGTAGATTAGCCTATTATGTCGACCCTCGTAGGCTAATGGTTCTGGATAGAGGGTCACTTGGTCGTCAAACTTCAGTGTTGATCTTCGGAGCATGGTGGTAGGGTGAATTGTGGTGTTTGGCATGATACTGGAGCTTAATTTAATGATATTCACCTTTTATTTCACCATCCTCGGCCTAGGGGCCATGTGTTTTAATATGAAGGGGTCACTTTCTATTTTTAAGTTACTATTCATTACTAAACTTAAAAATGTTATAACTTAAGTGAATAGTGTTCACTTTAATGAATAGTGTTTCCTTTGTAAATTTATAAAAGGCAAGAGAGAAATTTGAATTGCTTCATTAGATGATCATTTTGGTTTGAAGAAAACTTGGGAGTGAAGCTTGGAGGAAGGATGCTAGGGTTTCCTTATTTCTTGCAGTGGGTGAGCCTAGTGGGGCTTGGTTGTTCGTTTGGAGCTGCTTGAGGGTGTGAAACACCATTTTAAAGTTGCTGATTTGTTATTTTGCTGCTCTTTGGAGATCTATGTTGCTGTTTGCAAGTTGTTTGAGCTTGGTTTTTGCGTGATTTGGGTTGCCGTTGCCTCCAATCTCAAATCGTACAAGAGCTGTTCGCGTTTTGTGGTATTTTGGAGCTGTTTTGAAGAGCTACAGCCAGCCACACTTTTGTGAGGGTTTGTATCAGCCAAAGCAAAAGAAACGCCCTTCTTGCAAGGCTGCAACTTCACCTAAAGGGGGCGCCCTTACCCTAGGAGGCTTCCTATTTCGGTTTTTGGTGGGAGAAGTTCATCTTTGAAAAGAAATCAGCATTTCATTGGGCGCGGGTACTGTAGCAGGGCACTATTCACAGTGCTGTTTTGGCTGTAAGTTAAAATATGATCTATGAAATACTCGGCATCGAATCTAATGTAAGTTATATATTGTAAGCGACCTTTATGTAATGAAGAAACTATATTTAGACATCGAAATGAGCAATGTACTCGAATTGTTTCAGTAGCTTAGTTATTTGAGTTTCCTTTATGCATATGCTTCTTAGTTCTTTCCTAGTTTTTTACTGGCAAAAGCTCAAACACATGAAAAGAGAAATACAAACCTATCAAAATCAAACTTTCAAGTTCAGTGAAAATATTATCAAGGGAGTGCGGTACATCACAATGGTATCAGAGCTCTGATCCTGCCATCCTGGGGGGTTAAAGTTTTCATGCAGCCACGAGAAGTAGGCCCTCACAGGTATTACACCCGTCAAAGAGCAGGCCAATGAAGAAATCAGTTTGTTGATATACAACAGGCCACAATGGGAGACAGGGGAAATGGAAGTCCACCTCAAAATGAAGGAGGAAATAGGGGAAATAATGAGGACCAAGATGACCGTGAGATTCTTAGACGCTTGGCAGCTGGGCAGGAATAGGTAGCAATGGCTGTACAGGCACTTATGACACAGTTACAACAAATGAACACTCAAGGAATGCCAAACCAGATAGCTGATGATAACGGGAGTGTTGTGGGGACAACCAAGGCACAACGAGCACCCGCTCGTTGTTACACCCCGGAATTTGTATAGTTACTATTCTAGTAATGCTTAGAGCATTCTGATTGTAAGGAAGGTTTTGAATGAATAAAATGTGATTGAACTTTGTTATCAATATGAAATCCTGTTTACATGTTATGTTTGGCTCATTCTGTATTCTTGATTGATGTTATTCTTGAATAAAACAATGAGTAGAGGAAAGTAATTAGTCTTGTTTTATATATTTGATTTATATATACTGCAAATATTGTGAGCAATTGACTGCCGTGGTTTTGTACCATGGATGCAGGAATAGGAGCTATTCCTCCAGGTGGAGGGGAAATATCACTCGGGAAGAGGAACTTGGTCGACTAACCGGTAAAGTTGATCGTATGAGCATACACACACTTCACTAAGGATTTTAGGAACTGAGTCAGATTAAGTTGTCATGATAAGTCATCCTTAGGCTTAGGAGTTATGATTACTTCTTCATGCTTTATGAGTGGTGTTCCTTGATTGACTGACTTACTGTTCTGTGAGCCTTGAATGTGAAATGTGAACTGATAAGTTACTGATGCCTGGAATTTACAGTTAAATGTATAAATACGTGTTTATGCAATTACGTCTATTAGAGGTGCTCTGACTGGCCTATAATACACGTAATTGGAGATTTGAAAATAAACATGTATAGATATATTTAAGTGTAAACTGGGTAAGTTAATTAATATATTTAATATCGATGTTATTATAGTTTTACCGATAATATAATATATTAATATATCTAATATAATATATTAATATATCTAATATAATATTTGAATATTATATAGATATATTTATATATATAAAGAAAGGTAAGTTAAAAACTATAATAATATTGTATTGAATATAATACAAAATATATTAATACAATTTAATGAGAATATTAAAATATCTAAACCTTTAGAAAGATTTGATTTAGACTATAATCTTTGGCATTTAAGTTTACATTTATCATATAAAGATATTTAAATTTATTTACCTTTGGAAATAAAGGCAATAAGACTTACATAGTCTTTGGTAAATACCTTGCATTACCATACAAAGGAAATTCGAAATATTTAAAAGGAAAAGAATTTCGAAATTTATTAAAGACCATTGTAAATGCATGTAAAATATTAAGTAAGTTAAATGTTTTAAATTTTAGACTATTGAAAAATATAAAGGAAATATTTGAAAAATCGCGGATTTCTTCCCGTGAAGAAATCGCGCGACTGTGCTAAGCTAAAAAATGGGGAAAAACTCCAGCAAATGCAGTTCCGCGCCCAGCTCTCACAATGTAGACTTGGTCGCAGCTGCATGAGGCGCCACCATTGTGGACGCGTGGGTAAATAGAAGATAAAAATGACTGCGAAAAACCCTTGACGTTTTCAAACTGAAACTTTGGACGCCATTTGTGCTGCAGTCCGCCATTTTTGAAGGCAAGTTGAATGTTTAACCTGTACGTGGTTGCTCCACGAAAATCAGAAGTGAAATGTTGAAACATTCTTGGGAAAATATGTTGAATCATCAACTCTTTTGCTGTGTGTTTGGCTATTCGACTGCCACTGCAGATTTTGACATTTTCAAAATAAGAGGTGTCGAATTCTCATGCCTACAAGGTAGGAAACATGAGAATTCGAAACCTATAAATAGGTTCTCACTCATTGTTAAAAAAACACTCATTTTCATTCACTCTCCTTGCCTTGGAAAAATTCGAAATACAGTGCTGTGGTATTTCTGTGTTTTGAAATTTCATTATATGAAAGCCATTGCCATTTTGTGAGAAGCCATTGCCATTTTGTGAGAAGCCATTACCATTTTTGCTGAAAGCCATTTGTAATTTGAAACTATATTGCTGAGAGCAACCTTTTGCATTTACCTGAAAGTAGTATTTGTTCAAGCTGAGAGAAGGCTGCGAAGGACAGTGGAGCAAGGACTGAAGCTACCGATCAAGCTCATACGCAAAAGGAAATCAGGCATGAGAAATAACTTTGTAGATTTTCTGTCATTTATTTTAATATGTGTGATTAGATTGCTTGAGTATGCCTTGTTTTATGCTGTAGTTTGGAAAGGAAAAATGATAGGAAACCTCTGTTTCTAAAAGAACTTGCTGAATTGGGAATAGTTTAATTTCCTTAGAAAAGGCTTATTGAATTTAAGAGATAGCTTAAGAGCTGGTTAAATTAGGGAATAGCTTAATTTCCTTAGAAAAGCTTTTTGAATTAAGAAATAGCTTAAAGAACTTGTTGAATTGGAATAGCTTAAAAAGCTTGTTGAAACGAATCAGTTGAAATCATAGATGAATTCGAAAAGGAATAACATAAAAAGGGAAATGGTTGTTTACTTTTAGTAAAAAGTACCTTATATTTTGTATTGCTTGAATACTGCTTGAATTCCTTAAATAAAGGAAAGGGACTAGTTATTAATACTAGGACGAGAGTGGATTCAGAACCAAGGTAGTCTAAAGCTTTAGAGTTAAATAGGTTAACTAGAGAAAGCTACGTACTCCATGGATAAAGATTTCCATGTTGGGAAGTACCAGAGGGACCCCTTGTTGACTGTACTCCATTTCCTGTTTAAGTAGTTGAAGTAGGAAGTCTAGGGTGATTGACTACCCACTGAAGGACTCAACCTACGCGTAGGATAAGGCAGCCTTAAGTCAAACCAAACCTGACTTAGTGCAAGTGATAGATGACCGTCAGTATAAGTACTGCCGAAATGCTTTGGCCAAAGTAGTGTAGTATACCTAACGTCCACTTAGACTGTGAGACGAATTACACTGTCAGTTCACAGTAATCCAGGTTACATGCTAGATTGAGATTGTGAGGACACAAGGATTTAGTTATGTAGGATTACACACTATGCTCAGTTGGTCATACAGAACCGGTTACCCAACCAATCTCCTCGAAGAAGGGAGGGCCGTCTACTTAACAGTAAACGTGCGGGGGACCGCAATATAAGTCCGTGGTTGGTGGAAAAGCACCTGAGTGATGTTTCCCCTCCACCTTAGACTTCTGATGAACCAAGGTTTGAAAGGGAAGATCCTGGACAGTCTTATTCTTATTTGCTCAAAAGCTTCCGAGCTATGTATGAATTTGTAAGATTCTTACCTTGCTTTTTATTTTGAAGAAAAGTAATCATGAAAGCGTACTCTGTTATTTACTTGGAAAATAGAACAATGATGTATTGTGTCTTTTATTTCTTTATGATGAAATGTTCAATTAGAATGAAAAGAAAAGTTATTTACTTTGTCATTTAATTGTATTTCCTTGTATCTTATTAGTGAAAATAGAAATTTTTTTTGTTTACCCGGTTTTGGGGTCGTTACACTCGTACTGCTGATAGGCCCACACGTCCTACCTTCTTGACAAATGAACCAGAAGAGGAAAATGTGGAAGAAGAGGGTGAGTCAGTGTTTGTAGATAATATCATGGCAGCAAACGATGAATGAGAGTTATTGACACCACAGGTCAGGGAGCGCATCAGCTTCGACAAGTTTGTGAGTCAACGACGAGAGCATTACAGGACAAGGCAAGATAGGAGGCCTCAAAATCAGAATAGAGACTTGAAACATGCCACTGGTAAACTCGCCTTGCCTACATTCGATGGCAGTGGTAAGACCACAACATAGTCTTGGGTCCACAAGTTGGATACGTTCTTGACTCTTCGACCAATGGTGGAGGAGGATGCAATCAAGTACGCCACCTTGCATTTGGAGGGAGTAGCCCATGATTGGTGGTATCATGGGATGGTCACATTGTAGCATAACCGCATAACTTCTTACCAGGAGTTCGTCGATAGGTTGGTTGAAAGCTTTGACAAGAAAGATCCAGAAATCTATTTTAGAGACCTAGCTCAACTCAAGCAAGTTGGGAGTTTGGAGGGATATATAGGTGATTTTCAGCGGTTAGCAGTTATGGTTCCCAACATATCAGAAAGGAGATTGGTTGTATTATTCATCGAAGGTCTATCGGAACCATTAAGAGGTTGGATCAAAGCTTTTGATCCCCCGACTCTACAAGAAGCTATGAAAAAAGCTAGGAGCATAGAACTTGCATCTCCGCAAAGTAAGTTCTCTTCAAAAGCATCGTCTTCATACAAGGACGGGAAATCATTTCCTAAGAAGAAGGAAAACTCAGATTCCAAGGGAAAATCAGTAGCTCCGTTTGACAGAGAGACCATAGAGGACTTGCGTAGGAAGAAGTTGTGCTTCTATTGCAAAGGACTCTATGATGCAAACCACGACTGTCCTTTGAGGCCTAAGGGAAAGGCTAACCGAAAAATGTGGGCATTCTATGAGGATTCTGAATCTGAGAAATCATACCAGCACAGTGAGCATGAGGAATCCGAGGTAGAAAAATCTGAAAATGAGGTTGAAAATGACGCAGAAACGGAGGAGGAAGTTAAGCTTCAAGAAGCACGTCTCACTAGCATACATCGAGAGGGCTCTTTCAGAATGCGAGGGGTCTTAGTTGGGAAAAAGATCATTACATTGTTGGATACAGGGGCCACGCATAATTTTATTGATGCTAGGTTGGTTGAGAAGCGTGGGATTCAGACTGAGGAATTTGAGGGCATAAGAGTGAAGGTCGCGGACGGCTACACTCTCAAGTGTGATAGGATGGTTTTAGATCTCCCTATGCAGTTAAATAACTATGACTTTAAGGCAGATTTTTATGTGGTGAATATGGGAGACACTGATATGGTTCTAGGGATGAAATGGCTTCATGACATTTGAGAGTTTACCCTTAACCTTCATGATATGGAGATGAGATTTAAGGTAGACGGGAGGAATCATGTGTTGAAGGCCATCAGAGATAGTAATTTCAGAATGATATCTTTCAGTAGAATGGAGAAACTCATGTAACACGACATGATTGAGTGGGCAGTAGAGTGCATGTTGATGCCATCACAAGAGGAACAAAAAACCCCAATCTACCATCCAGACATACAGGAGTTGAGGATTAAACACACTAAGGTGTTCAGTGAGATTCCACCTGGTAGACCACCAGACCGTGGTACTGAACACATCATTGAGTTGGAGGAGGGCACTAAGCCTGTGATTGTCACACCTTACAGGCATCCTAAGCGACTTAAGGATGAAATAGAGAAAACGATTAAGGAGCTGCTCACTATGGGACATATCAGGCCTAGTAAGTCACCATTCGCTTCATCAGTTGTGTTAGTGAAGAAAAAGGATGGAACATTGCAGATGTGTATTGATTACAGATTGTTGAACAAAAGGACAATAAAAAACAGGTATCCTATTCCCCGGATTGATGAGCTGATAGATGAGCTACATGGTGCTCGCTGGTTTTCAAAAATAGACTTGAGATCGGGGTATCATCAAATTCATGTGAGGGAACAGGACATTGAGAAAATAACCTTTCACTGTCATTGTGGACACTTTGAGTTTGTGGTTATGCCATTCGGGCTGACCAATGCCCTTGCTACATTCCAGTCCACCATGAATAGGGTCTTCCAGTCACAACTGAGGAGGTTCGTACTTGTTTTCTTTGATGACATATTGGTATAAAGTAAGGCTTGGGAGGAGCATGTTGCCCATTTGGATACGGTACTGGGTATTCTTCATAGGGAGTCCTTGTATGCCAAGGAGTCAAAATGTGATATGGGTATGACAGAGTTGCTGTACTTGGGTCATATTATTAGTGCAAAGGGTGTGCGTATGGACCCTGACAAGGTCAGAGCTATTATAGAATGGCCTACTCCCGAGAATCTTACTTAGCTTAGAGGATTTTTGGGCTTGTGTGGCTTCTACCGCAGATTCGTCAGTGGATATTAACGTCATGCAGTGCCACTTACAGACTTGACAAGGAGAGGGGCATTCGTTTGGACTCTTGAGGCGCAAGAGTGCTTTGAGAAGTTTAAGTAGCTGATGACTACTTGTCTTGTCCTTGCGTTACCAGATTTCACTAGACCTTTTGAGCTTCAGTGTGATGCTTCGGGTGAAGGGATTGGCGCCGTCCTTATGCAGGACAAGCATTCGATAGCATTTGAAAGCAGGAAGTTAAGAGGACCAGAGAGAAGTTATAGCATCTATGACAAGGAGATGTTGGCCATCATGCATGCGTTGGCCAAATTCAGGTAGTACCTTGTGGGTAGCAAATTTTGCGTTAAGACCGATCATAACAGCTTGAGGCATTTCTTAGGACAACGGGATCTCAACGATCGTTAGCAGAAGTGGGTGAGCAAATTGCAATCATATGACTTTGACATCGCCTACGTCAAAGGTTCCCAAAATGTGGTTGCCGATGCCTTGTCTCGCCGCCCACATTTAAGTTCCATGGTTGAGATTTCAGAGAACTGGAGACATTTGATAACAGCAGAGTATGCCAAAGACTCTTGGGCTTTTGGCATCGTTGACGGTACGGTGCAAGATGGCAAATATTCAGTTGTAAATGATCTTATCATTTACAAAGGAAGGATTTTCTTGACCCCAGGATCAAAAATGAAGAACACAGTATTGAGGACCTTTCATGATGCACCCATGGCCGGACATCCAGGATATTTCAAAACTTACAGGCGGGTTCGAGAGCGTTTCACTTGGAAAGGACTCAAGTCAGATGTCCTTCGATATGTCAGAGAGTGTCCCGTTTGTCAGTAGAATAAACAGGAGCATACCTATCCTGCTGGGTTGCTTCAACCACTTCCAATTCCTGACAGGAAGTGGGAATGCTTGTCGATGGACTTCATTACGGGCTTGCCGAAAGCCCAGGGTAGAGACTGTATCTATGTAGTTGTTGATCGCCTCACAAAGTACGCTCATTTCTTCCCGATAGCCACTACATATTCAGCCACACAGGTAGCAGAATTGTTTATTCGTGAGGTGTTCAGGTTGCATGGGCTACCCCGGAATATTGTCAGCAACAGGGATAGTCAGTTCTTGAGCCACTTCTGGTAGGAGCTATTCAGGCTATGTGGGATCGAGCTTACTCCGAGTACCAGCTACCACCCGCAGACGAATGGTCAGATGGAGATTGTTAATAAATGGGTGGAAGGATATCTCCGTAACTATATAGCAGGGCAGCAAAAGGGTTGGGTGAAGTGGATTCATCTTTGTGAGTATTGTTATAATACCACGCACCACATGTCAATTAAGATGTCCCCAATTATGGCGTTATATGGGTATGAGGCACCCAACTTTCTTGATTTGTTGCTGAGTGATAGTAGAGTGCCCAGTGCTGGGGATCTTTTACAGGAGAACTATGATATTATGAGAGCTCTTCGTGAGAACATTCAGAAGGCACAAAATCAGCAGAAGCAGTATGCAGACCAGAGAAGAGTTGAGCGATCTTTTGAGGTTGGGGATATGGTGTATTTGATGCTACAGCCCTACCGCCAGTCAACTCTCCAGAAGAGTGGTGCGGAGAAACTCAAGCCGCGATATTACAGACCCTTCAGGATCATCAGACGGGTAGGCGAGGTGGCTTATGAGTTGGAATTGCCGGCAAATAGTAAGTTACACAATGTGTTTCATGTGTCACGCCTCAACAAGGCATTGGGACATCGTGTCGTTCCTTCCACAGCCTTACCACCCTTGGATGATGAGGGGAAATTGATTCTGGTACCTGAGGCCATCTTAGAAGTCAGAGAGAGGTAGTTGCGGAGGTGGGTCGTCAGGGAATATCTAATCAAATGGAAGGATTTGCCGGTAGAGGATGCTACATGGGAGAGCGAGGACATTTTACAGCATCTAGAGTTGAGATTGCTTGGGGACAAGCAATTTCAGGGAGGGCGGACTGTGATGTCCCCTTCTAATTAGGCTCTTGGACATCAGTAGATTAGCCTATTATGTCGACCCTCGTAGGCTAATGGTTCTGGATAGAGGGTCACTTGGATGGGCACTTGGTTGTCAAACTTTAGTGTTGATCTCCGGAGCATGGTGGCAGGGTGAACTGTGGTGTTTGGCATGATACTGGTGCTTAATTTAATGATATTCACCTTTTATTTCACCATCCTCGACCTAGGGACCATGTGTTTTAATATGAAGGGGTCACTTTCTATTTTTAAGTTACTATTCATTACTAAAGTTAAAAATGTTATAACTTAAGTGAATAGTGTTCACTTTAATGAATAGTGTTTCCTTTGTAAATTTATAAAAGGCAAGAGAGAAATTCGAATTGCTTCATTAGATGATCATTTTGGTTTGAAGAAAACTTGGGAGTGAAGCTTGGAGGAAGAAGGAGGCTAGGGTTTCCTTATTTCTTGCAGTGGGTGAGCCTGGTGGGGCTTGGTTGTTCGTTTGGAGCTGCTTGAGGGTGTGAAACACCACCTTAAAGTTGCCGATTTGTTATTTTGCTGCTCTTTGGAGATCTATGTTGCTGTTTGCAAGTTGTTTGAGCTTGGTTTTTGCGTGATTTGGGTTGTCGTTGCCTCCAATCTCGAATCGTACAAGAGCTGTTCACGTTTTGTGGTATTTTGGAGCTGTTTTGAAGAGCTATAGCCAGCCGCACTTTTGTGAGGGTTTGTATCAGCCAAAGCAAAAGAAACGCCCTTCTTGGAAGGCTGCAACTTCACCTAAAGGGGGTGCCCTTACCCTAGGAGGCTTCCTATTTCGGTTTTTGGTGGGAGAAGTTCATCTTTGAAAAGAAATCAGCATTTCATTGGGCGCAGGTACTGTAGCAGGGCACTATTCACAGTGCTGTTTTGGCTGTAAGTTAAAATATGATCTATGAAATACTTGGCATCGAATCTAATGTAAGTTATATATTGTAAGTGACCTTTATGTAATGAAGAAACTATATTTAGACATTGAAATGAGCAATGTACTCGAATTGTTTCAGTAGCTTAGTTATTTGAGTTTCCTTTATGCATATGCTTCTTAGTTCTTTCCTAGTTTTTTACTGGCCAAAACTCAAACACATGAAAAGAGAAATACAAACCTATCAAAATCAAACCTACAAGTTCAGTGAAAATATTATCAAAGGAGTGTGGTACATCACAGAGTCACATCAAGGGGTCACATCAAGGGGTCACATCAATGCATCACATCAAGAGTCACATCAAAGAGTATTAAAATATTCTTCTAAAAGCTTGTTGAAGACTGTTCTTGGGTCTTTCTAAAAGATCAAGGAGTTCTATATAAAGGGGAGTGGAGAGCTCATTTGGGGTAGGAGGCTAGGTGGAGAGAAAATTGTTAATGAATTTTAGTCTTATTGAGAGATTGGCTTTTCAAGGAGCTTTGAGGACGAAATCCCTCTTGGCTTACAATCTCTTCGTTGTTGCAATATACAGTCAGGAGATTTAATGATGTTTTCAGCCAGAAAACACATTGGTGCTTAACGGAGATAATTCTGAAGGCTGAAGTTGCAAATCTACTTGTTTGAGAAACTAAGTAATTTATGCAATAGCTGATGTATTATTACATGTTTCTGAATTATTGCAATAGCTGGTTTATTATTGCATGGGTTTGAACTTTGAGTAATTGCAATAGTTGATGTATTATTGCAATTCTAAATAAGGGTTTCTAAATTATTGCAGTAGTTGATTTATTATTGCAACAAGGGGTTTTGAATAATGCAATAGCTGATTTATTATTGCATTTTATTGCTATAGCTAAATCTGGGTTGATATACTTGGTAATCAGACTTATCAATGCTCAGAAATTGATGAAATTAGTGCTATTACAATCCTTTTAAACGATGCTTTGTAATACATCCTATGAAGTGTGTGGGGTTTGATTAAATAAAGTGCAAGTCTGTTTCAGTCACTGCATTCTGAACTTTCAATTGTTTTGGAGTTGTTGTTCACTGTGTTACACGGGGACGCGTCTCCCCCCCTAAACCCTACGTCCCCGTCCCCTGTGGCGTTTCGGGGACGGGGGGACGGCAAGGGGGACGCCCCCCCTGATTTTCAAAAACTGGGAAACGGCAGGAAACGCGTCCCCAAAAAAGGGGACGGCTGGAAAATAAAAGGCGTCCCCCTTTTGTCAAAGTAAAAAATGTTTTGATTTTTGGCAAATTAAATAAAAATTGCTTGATAAATATTAAATATTTCATCATATTTGATAAAACATTTGATTTTTAAACAAACTATTTAATTTTATTGTCAAATTAAATAATTTTTTTTTGATAATATTAAATATTTCATTTAATAAAAATTGTTTGATAAATATTAAGTATGAAATATTTCATTATATTTGATAAAACATTTAATTTTTAAACAAACTATTTAATTTTATTGTCAAAGTAAATAAAAATTGCTTGATAATTGATAAATATTAAATGTTTTATCAAATATTAAATATTAAATATTAAATGTTTTATATTTGATAAAAATGTTTTATCCCCATTCGAATGGCATTGACGAAATAATAGTTAAGTTATTGGCATCGCTGTTAGTGTTTACCTTTATCTTTATATTGTTGTTATATCGCTGTTATACTCTTTATCTATGCACATATTGTCATATTGATATTGTTGCACATATTTGATATTTCAAATTGCTCTCTTTCTCTCTCTATATATAATATATTTTTAAAAATTCATACATATGTATGTAATTGTATATATATATATATATATATATATTGATAAATTCCTATATCACCGTCCCCCTGCCGTCCCCAAAAATCTGCCCTCGGATTGCCGTCCCCGAAACGCATCCCCTGTCGTCCCCCCGTCCCCGTCCCCAAAAAGCTGTGGAACATAGGTTGTTCATTATATTGCAAAATACAGTGATGTGTTATGCCTTGCAAATGAACATATGTTAAAATCCATCATATTTATTATGGCAAAATTATTCAGAAAACATTATTAGTTTGTGTCTACTTAACTAACAAATGAAATATGTCATATTAAGTGTTTGGAAAAAAATATCGTTCAATTTGGTAAGGGACACTACATTGTCCAACCTAGTCTTCTTAGACTTGGTCATTCCCATATGAGCATTCTCAAATTCTGCCTAGTTTCTTTTGTAGTGATAGATGATGTTGGTTCTTCCGGTCTAAGCGATGCCACAGAGATATAATATGTTAGTCCTCTTTCATTGTCTCCTGCTTAAATTTTCATTTGCTCAGTGTTTCTTTGAAGGGTTCTTTACTCGAACTTTATCTTATACTTGGGGTTTAACAATGTTAGGCTTATCCTCCTTCCTTTGTGCATCTTTCTTGTGTCTGTTTTTAGTTACTTTTCAGTCTTCATATCCTAGGGCGTTAGTGCACTAGTTTTTCTCATTTACGAGTGTCTTAACTTCTGGAGTCCCATTGACCTCTTTTGGTTATTCGTGAACATCACTATAATTTCTATCTTCCGTTCTTCCTTTGGTTTTCCATGGTGGTCAAATTCCCATAACAATGCTAATGATCAAAAGAGTTATTCACATATATTTCTTAGCTATCATGGGTAAGGAAGTTTGTGGGAATCTATATTGACTGTATATGGAGGCAAATAACTACAATGCATTGATTCTATATTTTGACATGCATTAGCTGCTGCATCATTGATAATTTTTAGATATCATTGATGTTGTAGGTTGTAGCACATTGACAACTTAGCTGACAGTGATGAAGTTTGAAAATTAGAAAGTAGAAGTTAGAAATTAATGAAGGAAATATTTAAGCCCTAATTAGATACCTTTAAGTTGGATAATTGACACTTGAAGGTTATAAACTGATTTTTTTTTTTGTGGATTCTTTTTAATGGTGATCCAGAAGAAAAATTCCAAAATACTAGATGCAGTTGTGCAAGGCAAGGCAAATGCCATACACTTCCGGCCACATGCCATTCTCAATGATTCTACAATTGTCTGGGGTAAAGACGACGATTCTGAGTCATTGCCTCGTGAACACCCTTCAGTGGCAATGCCAGAAAACTCTGTTTTTCAAATGTCCCTTCCTGCACCTATGCAGCCTCAAATAGAGCCTTTTCCTTCACACTCTCCAATATCTGTATCCAAACATTTGAAGCATTCATCTAGCAAAAAGCGGCAAATTGGTAGTTCCCGTGGTTCATCTCTAAAATTGGCAGTGCAAAATAGCTATGCAAGGATCACTAAACAAACAAGTAAAGGTAGTCTTTTGATGCAAATTTTTTTATTCGGTTGGTTTTATTTGTTTCAGCATGTTAATAGTTCTAAGCTTCAAAATTAATTTTGTAGATGTCCTTTATAAGGTTTAAAGATGAATATGTTACAAGCACAAATGTTAAGGACTGCCATGTTGCAGGTACACTGAAGGATTGCAATTCTACTGTCTGCAGTTCTGAGTGTGAAACAGTTCCTGAAATTATCGAATCAGCTGGTGACAAGAGCAAATATCGTGATATAGATATGGATATACTAGCAAAGATAGAAGAAGGTGGAGAAAATAGGAGCTTGAAGACTGATCTATGGGCTAGGTGATCATAGAATGAGTTTTACTCTGGGCTTCTTTTACCTGAGATTTATATCCTATGCTTTATTAGTTATTTTTTGCATCAGCAATTCTTGTTGAGGGCCAGTGTTTTTACTGTATGTTTTTTATGGTGTTCTTTTAAGAGTGATTAATGGTTTGCACATTTTATTATGTAAAATGTGGATTTTCTGTGAGTTGCATTTGTGCTTCATCAAAGTAGAAGATGGATTTTAGAAGTTATAATTGTTCATACTGACTTAATGAGGGTTTGAACACTTCCATTTTACATCTTCAGGCGACATTATTTAGAATGGAGGAAATTTCAGGGCTTACCAGAGATAGACATTGAGGAGCTTCCTTTGCCTGAATTTGCTGAAAGCTTGGTCAAATTTTTTTGCATGGTAAAAAAGCGTAATGGTGATCTTTTCCCTTCAGAGAGGTACATAGATTATATAATAGAATGTTACATGGTGCATAACCATTTCTAGGAATGCCATCTATATAAGCTTGTGCAGTAGGGTAAATATGCTGAACTGATACTTTTTTGATATGCAGTCTAAAAGCAATGTTTAGGGCCTTTGTACGTATTCTGCAGTTCCATCATAAAAGATTAGCTGTGCTTGGAAGCTACAGTGGTCCAATTGTGGATGCAAGCAAAGATGCTCTTTTTGAGAAGGCTCGTTTAGCATGCATAGAGGCAATGAAGCACAGCTTAGCCAATGGTGCTAATCAAAAGAAGAGGAGGAGAACTGATGAAGGCCGTTGCCTTTCAGAGGAAGAGATACTACAGCATCAAGATAATCAGCCATCAACACCACAAGGACTATCTAGACGAATTTGTTATTATGTCATTCATAAATTCAACATATATGGAGATATGGAGCTTTATAATACCACTGATGTTGAATTCCAGCGAATTCTGAATGACAAGGGCGAGGTATTTTGGCAGTAAGTTCATCTTGCTATAAGTTTTCAGCTGTAATATCTAAATTATAGATGAATAGTTGATCATATAAAGATCATTGGTGACCTAAAGGAAGTACTTTAAGGGCATGAAAATTGATTACCATATGTCAATGCAAAATTACATATAAATTGGAAGACACAAAAGAGTTTTGTCAAAAAAAACAAACTTGTCAACAGTTCTGCATGTCTTTCATATGAATCAGGAGATGCAAAAGAATTTTGTCAAAAAAGCAAGCTGGTCTACAATTTCTGCATGTCTTACATTTAAATCAGAAGATGCAAAAGAGTTTTGTCAAAAAAGCAAGCTGGTCAATGATTTCTTTATGTCTTTCTTCTTGGGTAGTAGTTTATCAACTACCATATGTCTTGTGAAAGTCTATTTTGAACTGCTTACTGTTGTGCAGGTTTAATAAAAAATGCAGAGTTTTCAGCGCCTTCCCACTTGCCTGCTGCCTGCTCTCCCTCTGCCCCCTGGCCCCCATAAACCATAGATCATACAATCCATTAGTGAGTAGCACCATTGGCAATGGAAACCATGAAATTGGAACAAAATATTGTTGTATGATTTTCTGGCATGATATTAAGGCGTTTCTTTTAATTTTGCCGATCTTATAAACACATGCTAGTGTGAGAAGATACAACTAAACAACCCGTCTGTAGACACTCTTGTTCTGAGGCAAAAGAAAAGAAAATAAAAATCCTATTGCTTGCAATATAAAGCCAAAAAAGTGCCAAACCAAACTGATTAGATGTGTGCTCGATCATTCCTCATTCTCCTTTTGTGGAATCAATACTTAGTACTCTCATAACAACCATTCATTTTGTGTTTGGATGCTTTGATACCACTTGTATAAATTTAGGGCACAAAGGTTGTAGAGAAAAACACATGCTATAATATTATTATGATAAACATGCTTGGATACCCTTTCCAAAAGATTACTACCCATGACCAATTACTTTAATCTCCACCTTAGAAAGAAGTAGGTTCATCACCGTACAAAGAAGTAGGTTCATTTCCACGTTAGTCCTTACTCTTTTCCTCAGCAAAACATTAGTTTAGTTAGTTTAGGTGACTGTAACAAGGAAACCAGCCTTCTCTGGAGGTCGACTTCAATTTGCCAAAGCCCAAACTTTGAAAAGTCATTCCATGTGTCAATAGGTAGTTGAGTTGATAGCCTTTAATTTATCCATGCACCAATCACTTGAGTACCTACCAAACTACCCAAACCACTTACTAACCACTAAAACTAGTTATATTTGTTGGGAAAATTTACAGTGCAGATATAAGTAGAGAAAATCAATAAACAATAAACACACAAACTTATGTGGAAAACTTGGTAAAATTAAACTAGGAAAAAACCATGGGCAAAGATGTTTATTATTTTTATTGATTTGGAGAAAATTGGCTGATATAACAATCGTCAAATTGTATAGAAAGAATGACTTCGTAGAGGATAAGAAATCTGAGTTGCAGAGTCCTTTTCGAAGGAAAACTTTCCAAAAAAGGAAAGCGTGACTCATGCAACATGTCAAACATTTGTTGAAATCACCAAAAATAGTAAGTTCCAAAAAAAATATTTCCGACCTTGTCTAAAAGCACCTTTGGCATGGTAGGGGGGCTACGGCGGCCCCCCATACAACTCCTTGTTAGGGCTTTGGCCACGTCGGGCGCAATTTGAGTAGACTAGCGTTGTACTCAATGTCAACTATTCCTCATTGTTGGAATAACAATAAAATTGACTTCACATTCCAACAATATTAACATAACACATATTCATAGGAACATAGAAATCTTAGAACATAGAAATCTTGGCTTAAGTCCTATAGTAAACACATAACAATCTAACACATACTATAGATTTTGGATCATAAGGCCCACAAAAGCTTACATCAAGGTGAGGATGGCATGTGCTAATTTTTGGTATTATAACAAAATATTGTTACATGTTGTGAGGGGCCATATTGGGAGTTGTTGGTCAATGCATTGATTATTGCTTGAAAACATTTCAAGGCACCTAGTTCATATTATTTGAGTGGGCCTTTGTTGGAGGAAGCTATTAAAACACTAGTCATAGTCTAAGTCACAAGGTTCGAATTTGAATTCGAGTTCGGCAACATTGAAATTCGGATGAAATTCGACAAGGAAAAAATTCAAAATGTAAAAAATTCGGATTAAATTCACCTTTTGTAATATATATATATATTTTATAAATATAAATAATATATCCACAAAATTGTTTAAAGGAAATTAAATAATATTAATAGTATATATAAACTAGTAAATATTTTATATACTTAAAAATATATATGATCTAATATATTTTCTTATATATATAATAAATAATATATATAAGTAAAAGTAATTTATTACATATAAAATAATATTAAAAATATGTCAAAACATAGTATAAATTAATAATATTAAGTTAAATAATATTAAATTTAAATATATTAAATGTTAATTTTTTAATACAAAATTAATAAAAATATACGTGATTTAAATTTTTTAATAAAACATAAATAAACAAAGTAATAACAAATATACAAATATGCATGATTTAAAACATAAAATATAAAAAGTATTTAATTTTCTTTAAAAAATTAATAAATGAAACCATAACGTAATAATTAAAATCTAAATATTTAATCTAAAACTTAAAAATAAAAGAATTAAATTTAAAACTTAAAAACAAAAAATTAAAATTCATGATTAGGCCCCCGATACTAGAGTAGTAATACAAAATATGCTGGCTGAAGCGGCAGATCGGCGCGGAGGCATTGGAAGATGTCGTAGACAAGAGACCGCCCGTGGTCTTTGGAGGCGCTGTCGCGGGAGTACAATGCAGGCACTACATCCAGCCCAGGGCACTGCTTGTACAATTCGAATTGCAATTGCTCCGCCTCCTCTGTGTCGACCAACTGGTTAAAATTCCTCTCTCTTGTATCGATGTATGGGTATTTTTCTTCACTCCTTTCTGCAACCGATTGCGGTACGGGCCGAACATGTAGCTGTAGGATGTAATTGACGCCTGAGGGAGACACCAACCATTTCCGGAAGTCGTCCGCGAGGAAGTGAAGGGGATGGGTGTTAGCCAGGTTGCGTGGGATGAAGACGGAGGGGAAATATCTCCGACCCATTCAACAAAATAGCTATGAACCAAGAATTGCATTTGCCGTGCAAATTTGCTCAAATTTCAACGAACTTCATGCATTTTTGAAGGATTTGCCGAATTTTGAATTTGAAGCTTCAAATTCGGCGAATTCTGTGACTTAGGTTATAGTAGAAGATCAAAGAGAATTTGGCTTGAAAAGTGATGCACTATTTAGTATTATTGGTGGTGTTAGCATTTTTATTTGTCCTTTTGGGACAATATAAAATGGATTAATGTCTTAGGTAAAAATTTTCTTCAAACTAAAAGGGGAAGCCCCCTTGTAACTAAAAACTAAACCCTAGAACTTACAAGAATTAGTTTTGGGTTGTTACAATATGCACCAAATAAACTTGGGGTTTTCAGCAGGCAATGCAAATAACTAAAGTAAATATCTGTCCTTTTATTCTTGAGTATGCTCTTCTACACAAGAAGAATTTTTTTATTATCTTTTGACTAACATGAATGACCTAACGTATGATAACACACACACACAACACACACACACCCCTTTTGGCTAAAAGTAAAGTATAGAAAAGTGAGTGCACAACAATTGAATTGGAAACAAACACATGGTCATGCAAACCTAATAAAGGAAATTGCATATTAAGCTACACTAACCACTTCAATGAAAATTGCAATACAAACATAATTATAAAAGCAAACTATTGAACTACCAAGCTGATAATAGAATGCTTGCACATAAAGCAAGCTCTAAATACAAAATTGTCTGAAATAAATCCTCTAAAACGAGGAAATATTCAAATAGATTTCATCTAAATATATAAAGTCTAAATAGGAACCTGTTGTGACCTTTTCACACATCGCCCCATTGCAAATGGGGACCCTAGTGGTTTTCCCTCTGATAGTTTTGCCTTTGTGTTTTGATCTTTTGGTTGGGTACTTAGAATCTGAGTTTTTGAAGTCATCCGAGTCAAGAAATGATTGTGAACCAGAATCAGTGCACGGACGTCGCCAAAGTGCTTAGAAGGCCTTGTGGACGAGGATCGACTGTCATTTCAGTCAATTCTGACACTTCCTAAATTTTAGGGTTTCCACCTCGGGCCCCTATTTTTTAGGAACTTTTTTTTGGCATTTTTAGCCCATTTTAGATTCCCTATTTTTTAGGGGCTATTTTTAGAAAGTTTCTATTTTTGGAAAAATTTCTATTTTGGCAGGGTTTCTATTTTTGGAAAATGTGCAGGTCATGGCTATATCGGGATCAACTCCAGAAACCTCTGAAATGGAAAAATTTGAAAATCTAAAAATTTGCCTAAGGCATGGACATGCATGTGCTAAATTTGCCCAAGCATTAAGAAATAAAAAAATGGTAGAGGTGCACGCAAGTCCGCCATGTAGGTTGCAAGGAAATTACAAGGCAACAAGCAAATCCGCCCAAAAAATTACAAGTGGATGGGCAAGTCCGCCCAGCAACATGAAAAAAATGGCTAAGTATGAGCCAAGTCCGCCCCAAGGTAGATGGCAAAGAAGACTAGCAAGTCCGCTCCAAGATGTTGGGAGATGGCAAGAGGAAGTGAAAGTCCGCCCAGCAAGAAGGTAGATGGCACAACCACCAGGCAAGTCCGCCATATGTCAAATGGCATGAACAAGAGGAAGTCCGCCCAACATAAATGGAAATTACAATGACAAGCTGAAGTCCGCCCAGCATAAATGGAAATTACAATGACAAGCTGAAGTCCGCCCCAAGAGGAAAATGGCATGGACATGGTAAAGTCCGCCCCAAGAAGGTTGGAGAAGGGTGGGAGTGTGAAGAGGTCCGCTCCAAGGTGTTTGGAAAGGGTAAATGGCAAGAGAAAATTCGCCATATGTTAATTTAAATGGCAAATTGCAAGTGCAAGTCCGCCCCAAGCTTGGTAAAATGAAAAATTTCACAAGGCAAGTGCGCCTAAGCCTTGAAGGGCATGAAAATACTTAGAGAAGTTGAAATTGAAGTCTTTTTGCCTAAGTATGAAAATTTGAGGAATAAAATTTAAAACTTGCCTAAGTCCAGACATTTAAAAATTAAAGAAAAAATCAAATTGTATGTCTAGCAAAGATGAAATTCGCCTGAAGTAAAAAGTCATGGCAAGATTAAAATTCGCCTTAGGCAGAGGCACAGAGAAATTTAAAATTTAAATTTGCCTTTGGATTAAAAAAAAAATTAAATCCCATGATTTGATTATTTTAACGAACGGGTTGGAAACAACACAAAATATTATTTTAATATTTTATTTTCCAAAACCATTTAATGAGAAAATTCGAATTTTCTCTAGGCAAATTTTTGAAAAAGAAAGAAGGAAAAAGAACTTCACTCGACTGGTGTCAAAATTAGAAACTTTCTTTACCGACTGGTGCTGAGGATGGAAATTGCTATTCGAAGGAGAAGTACAAGCCAAGTTCAGATTGAATTAATTGGAAACAATTAAAATTTGCTAAATGGGTCGATTCTTTCAACCTTAAATGGGTCGATTCTTTCAACCTTAGTGAATGGATACAACTGTATCTCCACTCGGGCACTTTCAGCTGCCTGTGCTGACGGACAAGACTCTGCCATGTTCTCGATGAAAAGCGGAAACGTGATGGCTGCTTTCTGCTTTGGTCTCTGGATACTTTGGAATGTTTCCAACTGCCTTAGTACTTCCAACAAAATTATTTTGTCAGTAGGATAAATCGGCAACCTGTAAGGAGAGTCCGTGAATCCCTGTATTCTGATATAAGTAAATCTAGGAAACTGGATAAACTAGGATCCGTATTTACTGATTAAGCTCTTCGCTTCACGGGTGAGCCTTTGATGGGTTCCGCCTTGAAGTGTCCGGGTGATGTACATGAGAAAAGCATTGTGTACTCGGCGCCAATGTGACTTCTCACTCAACTGCAATTGAGGATAGCAGTTATAAACTTTGAGCTCTCTCTCGCCATTGCTGACTACACCTTTACAGATTAGACCGGCATATTTGTAAGTTCGAGCGAGCGAGTATATTATGTAGGAACCCATATGAAAGGATTTGGTCTTCTCCAGGTTGACCAATTGTTCATGAATACTGTCACTGATCATCCTTGACCAGTTGATCATTTTGGTTCTGGAAGATACTTCGTCAATGAAGTAGTACATCCAGTTTTCAAAAGGCGCTCCTTGAGGACTGCCTACCAATCTGTTCAGTAACAAGACTATGTCTCCGTACTCCTCCTTGAAAAATGGCCTGAGCAACTTCTTGGGCAATCTTTTGGTCGAAGCCCTAGGTTTTTCCAACCAGTTTTTATTCATGTTTGCCATACAAAGAACTTGTTTGTCTTCGTATATTTTCTGTGCATCCTCTTTCGACCGGTAGTACGTTCGGTGGTAAGCCGGAATGTCAAAAGTCTCCTGTATAGCCAGTTCGCCCAAATATGCCAGTACTTTGCCATCTGGCACCTCAATTTGTCTTTCTTTAGCATTGTAATGCAAGGCGCATTCTACAATTAACTCTGGACATTCAACTGCCGGCGGAAACCTTGTAGCTTGAACTATGCCGTTTCGCATCATTTTTTGCGCAATTGGAGTTGGCATGCGTGCATCACTTCTGTACATTCTTTTCCGGAATTCTTCTAAGTCAATGTGGCCAAGATCAGTGTCGGCAACATTCTTCCATTTGGAGACAATTTTAGACTCCGTCTGCGAACCTTTGCTGGCGAACTTCACTTTTTTTTTTGACGATTCTCCATTGCCCAGCATAAATCTGCAAAAGAAATATTTCAATTCAGAAATTATTTATGCATAAATATATTCCAGCAAACTCGATAAGTTAATTCGTGAAAATAATTATTGCTGGAAATGAAAGAATTAAATTGTTTCGCAAAGAGAAATCTTCGCCGGAATAGAGGAAGTAAAGTCTGCCTGTCAATGAAAACTGTGTTGCTGCTGAAGTAAATTCACACTTTCAGCCTTTTACTTCGCAAGAAAAATATAAAACTTCACAAACTTCTCTGCCTTAACAAATTTTCTTCACAACTTTGCTTTTGAATGAATGAAAATGAAATGCCAAACCAATTTAAGGTTGAAAGAATCGATCCATTTAGCAAATTTTAATTGTTTCCAATTAATTCAGTTTGAACTTGGCAGGCACTTCTCTTTCAAATAGCAATTTCCATCTTCAGCATAAGTTGGTAAAGAAAGTTTCTAATTTTGTCACCAGTCGAGTGAGGTTCTTTTCTTCTTTGTTTTCTCAGCAATTTGCCTAGAGAAATTCGAATTTTCTCATTAAATGGGTTTTGGAAAATAAAATATTGAAATAATATTTTATGTGTTGTTTCCAACCCGTTCGATAAATAATTAAATAATAAAATTTAATTATTTTTTTAATCTAAAGGCAAATTTATCTTTTCAAATTTCATTGTGCCTCTGCGAATTTTAACCTTGCCAAGGTTTTTTACTTCAGGCGAATTTACCTCATTGCCAGACATACAATTTGATTTTTAATTAATTTTTTAAATGTCTGGACTTAGGCAAATTTTAAATTCTTTGATTTTTTCCAAGGCAAACAATTAAATCTTTACTTCTCCAAGTATTTTTTCATGTCATCCATGGCTTAGGTGCACTTGCCTTGTGCAATTTTTCATTTTACCAAGCTTGGGGCGGACTTCATCTAGCAATTGTCATTTAATTTTAGCAAATGGCAAATTTTCCTTGCAATTTAACCACTTCCAAACATCTTGGAGCGGACCTCTTTGTACTTTCACCCTTCTCCAACCTTCTTGGAGTGGACTTGCTATGCATCTTGCCATTTTTTACTTTGGGCGGACTTTGCTATTGTCTTGCCATTTCACCCTTTGTGCTGGGCGGACTTTGTCGTTGCCTTGCAATTTTTCTCTCTAGGCTGGGCAGACTTTGCTTGCACTTTGCAGCTTGCACATGGCGGACTTCACATGCCATTTGCCATCTTTTTACCTTGCTGGGTGGACTTGCTATGCATCTTGCTACCTCCCAACACCTTGGAGCGGACTTCCTTGCTTCCTTGTCATTTACCTTGGGGCGGACTTGCTCATGACTTTGCCATTTCACCCTTGCATGTTGCTAGGTGGACTTCCTTGCATTCTTGCAATTTTTTCCTTACATGTTGCTGGGCAGACTTCCTTGCACTCTTGCAATTTCTTCCTTGCCAATGGCGGACTTCACTTGCACTTTGCCATTTTTGTTTCTTCATACTTGGGCGAATTTAACACATGCATATCCATGCCTTAGGCAAATTTCCAGATTTTTCAAAATTTTCACCCATTTTCTCTTGCAACCTTCTGAAGTTGACGTTGATGAAGCCATGACCTGCACACTTTCCGAAAATAGAAACTTTCTAAAAATAGAAATTTTCCAAAAATAGAAACTTTCTAAAAATAGCCCCTAAAAAATAGGGATTCCAGAATGGGCTAAAAATGCCAAAAAAAAGTTCCTAAAAAATAGGGGCCCGGGGTCGAAACCCTAAAATTTAGGAAGTGTCAGAATTGATTGAATTGATAGTCGATCCTCGTCCACAAGGCCTTCTAAGCACTTTGGCAACGTTCATGCATGGATTCCGGCTCACAATCATTTCTTGACTCGAATGACCCTCAAAAATTTGATTTCTAAGTACCCCACCAAAAGACCAAAGCTCAAAAGCAGAACCATCAGAGGGAAAACTACTAGGGTCCCCATTTGCAATGGGGCGATGTGTGAAAAGGTCACAACATAACGAAAGATTGATAGTGAAGATTGAAGTAACTTAGCTCATACTTTCTTCGAATGGATGATTTTCATTTGATGCGTAAAGTTAGACTGAGATTTTAATGTGGATGCTTTGATATGTTTACTTTAAATAATATTGTTCAAATTGATGGTGTTATTTATAGTAAAAAATCTCAAGCACAGATCCCAGAAGATTGCACCTGCTTTTGTGTAGTTGTCGTTTTACGTGGCGAGACAAAGCATGGTTTCATATAGTTTCATCTAATCTTCGCAGTCTCCCAGTTCCTTAGGATTAGTATAAGATTTCTCACCCCTCTCCTTTTTTCATTTTTTTAAACCCAAAATCAGAAAATCCCAAAAAATACAACACTGCATTCGATCCCTTACTTTCAAAGTGACTTACTGAAGTAAAATGCCCCCTTGGGTTACCAACAAACCACAAACTACCACAGAGCCTATCCGCACCTCAATTTTGAAACATTGGAATTACCGTGTGACCTGTCTAGCAATCTTAGCACAATAGGTAATTTTTCAAGAGAGGATAGAGCGTCTATGGACACTTTATTCTAGAGTGTTTGTGTGTGTCACAAAACACGCATCAATAGAACCTTCTAGAAGGTCGTCTAAGAATAGCCATTGACCTAAAAATAGTAGTAGCTACTGACATCTGTCCACCAACCTTTGAACTTATGAAACCTTAGGCAATGTGAGAGTGCTCATAGTAGCACATATGGATCATCTTGACCTCCAAGATGTACTCACTCTAAGTCACACATTCATCAACTTGAATTTGCCCCTTTTCTACTTTCAAGATGTGCTTGGAGATGCCCACCAACTTATTCATGTTCTCTTTACTCGGAGTTTGAGGTCCTCCAAGCTTCTCCTTTACCAACCTATGAAACTTGGTCCTCCCCTCAACACGTTCAATTTACTGCATGTTTTCATCATGGAAAGCACATGGAATAGTAGAGATGAAGGAAGAGATTTCTTGCTCAACATGACCTGGCATCTCTTTTGCTTCTTGAATGCTTTTATTGTATCTTCATGGTGCTGAGTAATGAACTTGTACTTCTTTGCCCATTCAAAGGCATGATCTTCTTTTGATTCTACTATAACTCCAATAATTAACAACTTCATGGTACCAATAGTATGCATTTGATTGAGAGTCTTCATGGATTACTTGTATGTGGACATTTCATCAAGCATAACAAGTTCTATATCTTAAATATCATTGTAAATCTTGCTTACCTTGCCAAATAAGCCATATACTTGATCAAATGCCTACATATCTTGGTCATATACTTTACCAATCCATTCTTGCATGATTCTACTGTATGCAATGAGTTGATCAAACTGTTTTCTTTGATCATCTGAGGACAATACTCTTGGCACTGACTCTAAAGCTGAAGTATGCACAGGTTGTATCAAGTGAGCAATAAACTTGTATAATTCCATTTGTTCAGCCTTGAGTGCAGCCTTGTTGTCACCATCTTTTAGGACCCTCCTTGATATTATTTGATGCTATCTAAAATAAGTTAAAATCTCCTTGCCTCGAGTATGGGTCCAAATCTGTCGATAAAATCTGAAAGTAGAGGCCTCTTATTCATGAGAGGCCTTTCTTGAGGAGGAAATTGTTGTATGATGTATCAACTATCATATGACCCTTGGGATTCTTCTTCAAATTTACTTTTTTATTCAACTTCTTTAGAGTCGACTGTGTTAGAAGGGAAGAAAGAGCTTTAACGTTTGGGGATCGTGATGGTACGATCTTTCTCTCCCTAGAAACCTTGATTCTAACCTAATTTGGTGGTTCCCCCACTTGTGCTTGCTTCTTAAGAGGATTATGAGATAAGAAGATGACAATAGGTTGTTTTGGAGAAGGATGAATGTAGGGGATTGGAGAAGGAAATTTTTGTGGAAGATGTGGAGAAGAATGAGACATAGAAGGGGTATTGGAGGTAGATGAGATGGAATAACTTTTGGTGATAGGGGTGAAAGGTGTGTCATTTCCCCTTTTCAAAACTAAAGGAATTGGTTGAAGAACCATAGCCTACTTTTATTTTCTGTAGGCTAAGAGATAAAATAAGAGAAAGAATAATAATATTTTAAGTGGGCCCAATCACTTTATTTTCAAAAGGACAACTATAAATATTATTGTAGGGCCTATGTAGTATTAAGAAATGTTTTTAACACTTAATTCAATATGTAATTGAAAAAGTGCTTTTTGTAATTTAAAAAGTATTTTTAAATATTTGAAGGGAAAAAAAAAACTTCAAATTGAGGGCCCAAAAGGCAATTATAAAAGAAATATATATGCTCAAAGCAAATTATTTGTATTTTGTCATTTCATTATTCCTTCCAATTTGGAGTTTGAAGCATTCAAGGATAAAATCCCTTGGTGTGGGAGATCAGGAGAACGAAAACCTTCTTGGTTTCCATATTTTGATTTGAGTATGAAAACCCTCTTGTCCATGAGAGGTGATTCCACTCAGGAATCACATTTGTGCTAATTTGTTGAAGATTGATTGAGGGTTTGAAGTCATTTTTAGTTGCCATAGTGCTGCTACAGTGCTAATACAATGTGAAAGGGTTAGATTTGCTGATTTTGGAGGGGTTTAAAATATTGTTGCTGTTTGTGGGTATTTTTAGTCATTGTTTGGGTTGTTTCCAGTCTTCATTCCAACACTAGTGCCACCATATAGCTTGAGTTTTGTTGATTATTGTAATGTTCCCATTTTTATCACTACATCTTCCAGTGACTGTTAGCCTATTCTTGGATGCTCGTAGGCTAGTCAGAGGCAGAATTAAGGTTTCCAACTACTTGGAGGTTTTCCTTGAGGATTCAGGGGTTTGCATGTTGGAGTTTTACAGTTCGGATTTTGGATTCCTTCTGGGTTTTCAGAGAGTTTCGCAGTGGTATGACATGCAACTGAATCAGAGAACTTTCCTAGACTTACTATTTTTAGTAAGTTACGACAGCTACATGTTGGAGTTTTACAGTTCGGATTCTGGATTCCTTCTGGTTTTCAGAGAGCTTCGCGACAACAGGACGTGCAACTGAATCCAAGAACTTTTCTGGACTTACTATTTTTAGTAAGTACGACGGTTGCTCGGATTGTGGTAAAAATGAGTTTGGAACAACTTACTATTTTTAGCAGTATGCTATTTTTAGTAAGTTCTATTTTAGCAGGGTTTCTACAGTTCAGTTCAGTGGTTATATCTGGCAGGTCAATTGGAGCAGTTTGGTCTCCAACACCCTTGGTGCTATTTTTGGCAGTGTTTCAACAACTTGGTATTATGGCCATTTCGGGCAAGGCAGTATAGTCAGTTGGTCTCCAGCATTTGAGGTGATTATTTTGACAAATTTGATAGTTGATGAGAATATCATTTTAAGTGAAATATTTAGAAGGCATGTTTGGATGCCTTGGAGAAATAAGTGGTCAATTATATTTATATTTCACTTTAATAAAGTGTTTCACTTTATTATTATTTTGGACGCCAAAATATACTTTATTGACATTTTAAATAAAGTTTCATCCTCCTTATGTTTGGACGCCAAGTTATGGAGAATGAAGTTTGAAATGAAAGGCAAATGTCAAAGTGAATTTGAATGTGAATCTCATGGGGGTGACCTAATTGGAGGGAAAATGAATTTGAATTTGAGGTTGGAGAAAGTTATAAATAAGGGGCTTTGCTCTCTCTTTCAGCATCTTATGTTTTACAATATTGTTATGCTGCCGGAATGGTGTCAGAGTTGCTTCGAGGGATGCATACCTCCTAGTCGGCTTAACTTCTTGCTTGAAAGATAGCAACTAGTTGAGATTTGGCTGTTCTTAATCCTCAAGAACAGATTGAGTACTTTGCAGTTGGAGTTTTCTGAAGTTTTGAGTCTTTTGTAGTTGCTGGTTATGCATAGCTGAAAGTAGTTTTTATTCATAAGTCATTGAATAACTTTTATTTTGTTCTGGGTAGTTTGCATTTGTCATTGTCATCCTTGGGCGCCTCCTTTTGGTGAGTTTCAGATTTTAATATGCAGATTTGGATTTTATTTTGTAGAAGTCGCCCCTCTTGAGGTCATTCTACTTCGTCATGCCTGACAAATGTTTAGATAATTCATTGAGTAGTTGTTGCAGCTATTTCTTGGTCCTAAATTGGTCGCCATCTTCCTAGGAGTTCATTGCACTTGGTCCCATGTCATTCGTGTTAGAGTAAAGGTTTTAACTTAATTATGTTGATTAAGTTACCTTTATTCCCTTCTTAAGATTTCACGTTAGTTTGCATATAGTGACATTTAATAATTATATTAATTATTAAATGTTATCCTATTAGGGCTTCTATTAGGGTTTTTCCTATTAGGTTTTTATTAGGGTTTGCATGATCTCCTTTTTATAAGGATTGATCCCATTGTATTTCATATCAAATTCATTCTCTCATTCTCTCTGATATATACATTTTCAGTTTTCAGAGAACCCTTGCTTGTTTGTCTCCATCTCTTCTTTTGTGACAGGTTATTTGCATGCAGGTGATCTTCGGGGTTTGTGGTGTTGTATTTTCTCAACTCCTACATGGTATCAGAGCTCCACACCTGCAGCTTCCTGTTCTTGTTTTGAAGATTTTTGGAGCTTCAAGGGTTTGGGGATTGTTTTCTTGATCTAGGGCACACCTGCAATTTTGAAGCATTTTCAGCTCAAACGGATATTGCCATTGCGTCCGCAGCGGTCCAAAACCCCTAAATCGACTGTTCATTCATCCTTTTTGGACAAAGTTGAAATCTAGGGCAAAATTTTTTTACTTGGGTGGCCGTACGGCCCACCCAGGGTCGGGTACGATTTTGCAGAATAAATTTTTTTTTTTTTTTTTATGTTCTGCATATATTTCCGTCGGATTTTTTATTAAATATTTTGCTATTTGCAAATATTTTTAAAAAAATATATATTTTTTTGGGCATATTATATGTGGGTTTGATTTCTGTGGACTGTTTGGGGAGGCATTTATTGTTTTGCAGAGTACCCCTGTCGGCCAGTTGTACCCGCCGACCCCACCGTCCTCCGTCAACCCTCTGACAATTTTTGTCGGCCTCGCCGGTCTGCCCGTCGGTTTCTATTCTGCCACCCGCTGGCTGTCCCATCCACGGCCCCACCGCTTCCCACCGCCGGTTCCCTAAACCCCGAGCCCCCTCTGCCTTCTGCCGCGGTCACATCAACGCCCGCAGGTTCCTATGCAGGGGGCTCCGCCCTAGGGGCGGTGCCATCGCCTTTTGCCACCTCTGCCCAGCCCACCCCACCCGCCACCCGCCTAGTGGCGGGTTTATTTTTTTGCATTTGAGCCGCCCGCGGTCATATGGCCGACCGAGGGCTAGCGCCCAGGGGCTCCACTTTTGCGCTCGGTTAGTATTTGATGTATCCCACAATGCCCTAATCGAGCTAATTTTTTCTTTTTGCCATAACTTTCTGCCATGGTGTCGAAAATTGGCAAACGAGATATCATTGGAAAGCTGGCGATCCCAATTTTCTGATGGAGCAGTTATTTTTCAGTGATTTTTCTGTTGGTGCATTCTACAGCCAGTTGAAGACAAAGGGGCTTCTTTCAGTCTCAAGCTCATAACTTTTGATCCGTTTCTCCGTTTTTCGCAATCTCAGCGGTGTTGGAACCATATTTCAGAGCTCTTCAGTTTCATCCATGCCATTTTTCCAAATTTCACTCCAGGTATCTTTTATTCAGTTATTTGTGTTTTCACACTCTGGTGGATTACCTAGACATATTTGCTCTTGGAAACTTTTTGTTCACATGGGATGCTTTATTCTTGGCTGTTCTTCATGTATTTCCAGCATTTTGTCCTTTAAGGACATTTTGAGCATCATTTGTAAGCTATCTTTTATGTAAACGCACTGAGATAAAGTGCCACACTATTGTACATGCATCTTTTGGAGATTTTGCACATAAGGTTGTGCCATATTTTGTACTCGCATTGATATTATAAAGTGCCATGAGGGGTTGTGTAGTTTGCCTTTGTTTTGCCATCACATCTTTGTCCGGTGAGTATCCCTCCACGACGACAGTGAATCCATACCATGGGGGGTTGTGTAGTTTGCCTTTGTTTGCCATCACACCTTTGTCCAGTGAGTGTCCCTCCATGACGACCATGGATCCATATGATTCCAACCTCATGCATGTGTGCTTCGTTTTGCACACCACTTTTTCAGTTGCAGGTGCTTTCTTGTGCACTTTCAGATGTTCTATCTTCTTCATGCACTACAGGGTGTTGCACACCATTTCAGTTGATCTGTCAGGCTCCCAGTTCACCATTATGGGGGGGTATTATACTGTTCGTGCTAATGCTTCCTTGGTTTCGCCTTGGAAGGAATCTTCCATTCTCAGTTGATCAGTGTTTCAGACTATTGGTTCTTGTGCCATCTGTATCTTCGTTCCAGGTGTTTGCCTTTGTTTGCCATCTGATTCGAGTAGTGTCGTATGGGCACTCATGCAGATTATTGTCTTCTTGTTCCTGATCATCCTATCTTCAGCGGAGGTTCTTCAGTACCATAGCAGTCATCTTTCGATAGTTGTTTGCAGCTTCTTATGCTTCAGTGATGTCTCTTCTTGGCTTTCTTCTTCTCTTTTTGGAGTAGAGCTTTTTCCCATGAGGTTTTCTCTATTTCTCCATTTTATAGAGATTTGGTTGTATTTGGGTACCTGATCTGGCCTAGTTGCCGGGACCCATGTTGCCTTCTTGCATTGTAGTTACCTTTGCTTTTCTGCATTTGTTTGTAGCTACACTATTGCTCATCTTAAGGGGGGGTGTTAGAGTAAAGGTTTTAACTTAATTATGTTGATTAAGTTACTTTTATTCCCTTCTTAAGATTTCACGTTAGTTTGCATATAGTGACATTTAATAATTATATTAATTATTAAATGTTATCCTATTAGGGCTTCTATTAGGGTTTTTCCTATTAGGGTTTTATTAGGGTTTGCATGATCTCCTTTTTATAAGGATTGATCTCATTGTATTTCATATCAAATTCATTCTCTCATTCTCTTTGATATATACATTTTCAGTTTTCAGAGAACCCTTGCTTGTTTGTCTCCATCTCTTCTTTTGTGACAGGTTATTTGCATGCAGGTGATCTTCGGGGTTTGTGGTGTTGTATTTTCTCAACTCCTACAATTTGGAGTAGTTATGAGAGAGTTATGAGCATTTTAGAGGGTTGTCTAGTTGCTGGTTTGTGCATTTTCAGTTGCTGGTTGGTTAAAATCAGATTGTAAAAGTTTGCTTTTGGGGTTGGGTTTAGTGGGGATCGAGTCTTTTGATGATAGGAGAGATATAATACCTCATTGCAGCATTGAGGCATTTCAAATACAGTGATATTTGCAGGAGAATCTCATATTGTAACGCTGCTACAGTAGTAATGTTCAGCCATTTTAATTCTTGCAATTTCATATTTTCCCATGTTTGTGGAAGAGACTGGCATTGCCTCAGTCTTTCATTTCAGTATTTACCTTCATGTACCATCCGCTGAAAAGTGGAAGAGGCTGGCATGCCGCCTAGTTACTTTGGTATTGCATTTACATATTGTTGATCGGCTGAGCCGTCAACACACTCCCGCTGAAAAGTGGTCGAGTTGCATATTTACTTTCAGCATTGTACTTTCTAATTCCAGTCCTCCCGCTGAATAAGTGGTTGAGTGATTGCACTTCCTTTCCGTTACTTTTAGCAAGTTTCAGTTATTCTAACGACCCCCTTTCGTGTATGCTCTCAACCTTGCTCGCATTGGGATCTGGGTTGATCAGAGGAGAGGGTTACATTCAGCTGGTTTATATTTGCACTAATGCTAATGGGTGAATTTAGCTATGTAATAAAATAAAAAAAATTGGCTGGTATATTTCAGTGGTATCAGAGCCAAGATCCTGCCATCCTGTGAAAATTCAGCGATTCAGTTTGTCAGATGAGTGACAGAGAAGTCAGATTTTTCACCCGAGTTTAGTTTAGCTTTCAGAAGTTCCGAAGATGTTGCGTTTTTTGAGGACCAGGAACCATGAGAAGTCAGATTTGATTGTGGCTTCTGAAGAATGTCAGTTAAAGAGGCAATGTGAGCATGAGGCTTCCATACTCCGTGAAGAATATCAGAACATGCTAGATGAGTTTAAGGATGGTGTTTCTTTTGACTGCTACTTGAAATGTGTGTTGAATTATTATCCTAGAAAATTGGGTGTGGTCAACTACATTAGGGAAAAGATTAAAAGAGAAGCAAAACATGCCTTAGACGAAGGTTGAAGGAAAGAAGAAGCAAAAGTGCTTGTTGGTGGTTTATAGTCCACAAATGAGCAAGTTGAAGAGTGTTTGGTAGAGCCTCAAAATACTTCCTTAGTTTTGCATGTGATAGGAAGTGATGAAGATCAGCTTATTGAAAAGGACATAACAACATTCTTGAATCCTAATGAGGATTCATCCAATGAAGGTCTTGAGACTAAGGGCTATGTGGAAGATGTTGTTGGTAGTGATTCTGATGTTTTTGTACCTCCTTTTGTTGAAGGTTTGGTGATGGATAATTTTCCTCTTGTTGCTGTCCCAACTTCCCATGAAGTTCCACATAAAGAAATCAGCACTTTACTCATTCAAGATGGTTCCATTGAAGATGAAGATGATGAGGTTTTCAAAACAGCTTGCTTAGATGATTCTCTGCTTCATTACAATGATGGTGTCAAGGTTGGTCTTGGGTATGAGCATCAAACTAAGCCCTCGGAGAGAGGTGTCTATGAAGATATCAGTTTATGTGAGTTGGGTGGTGACCTATTCAAAAAGTCAGTACTCCAAGAGAAGCACGAAGAACTCTTTCCTTTTGATCAAAATGATCAACCTCTTACCACTTGGGATCCAGGTGCGAAGGCACCTAGCATTGACAAGGAACCTGTGTGGGATGAATTTCCCTTTGATCCGAATGATGGAATGGAACTTGGTAAGGACTCTATAACAACAAATAATGGTGACAATATGCTTGAGTTTGGGGCTGCCTTCAAGTTTGATCAAAGTGACATTGAAGTGGAAGTGGAGCTTGGGAACCATATGGCTCTTGATGGTGAAGAGTTTGAAGGTGTCTTTAAACACAAATCTGATTTACTTATTCTTGAAGTTGGTTCCAAGCAAAGGCTTGAAGAATTAGAAGAACCTGATCCTCCTTATGACATTGAGCAATTTCAGTTAGTGGGAGGTGGAGAAAGGGAGTCTTGGAGCAGCGGTGGTGGCAGCGAAGACGAGAAACAAGGTTCTAATTTTCAGTTGCAGCCTATCAACAGTTCACCAACCTTGCATGTTCACGAGTGTGAAGATCAATGCAAGGTAAATTTTGAAAAAGAAGTGCGAGCTCTATCCCTGTTTGATCGCACACACAATTTGGTTGAAGATCTCTACTGGAAGGGTCAGCTTGAAGAAAGACGAAGAGGAGTTAAGGATGAAGTTGCTCTTCCCAATTTGCAACTTATCCGAGATTCCATGGAGACATTGAAATCAGCGTACGTACACTTGATTGAAGATCGAGATTATGCCTTCGAAATTGCAAAGGAAACCATTTGTGTTTTCCAAGGAAAAGAGAGAAGGGTTGATGAGCTTACTTGTAATGTCCCCTTCCAGTTGACATCTCTCAGCGCTTAAGATTAGCCTATTATGTGACCCTCGTAGGCTGATAGGATGGATAGAGGGTCTTGTTGGAGCTTGGCTTGGCTTCAGTTGTCAGAATCTACCAGTTTGGTTTTCCTTCGGGGTCGTTCGGACATCATTTGCTTGACTTACTATTTTTAGTAAATGAAGTCACTCAGTGGAGCACCCCTGCTATTTTTAGCAGTATGGTCTGGTCGTATGCAGATTCAATCACTTATCCTTCGGCTTCAGACGGTTCGTTAATCGGACTTATTTTGAGGAAGATATTAATATTTATCTGTCAAAATAAATATTAATTATTTTGAAGCTTATATTATAAAGTTATAATATTATTTAATATTATAACTTAAGTGATTATTTGAAGGGGTCGACCATCATTGAGAAGGGGACTATTTTTAATTAATCTTTTAATTGAAAAGAGGCGTCCAACTATGGAATTATTAAAAGAAGAATTCAAACTTGATTTAAATGATGTTTTTTTTGAGAAAAGTCGACCTTCTTGAGAATATAAGAATTTTTATTGTGAAGAAAGATCATTATGTTATGAAAATCGACTTTGATCACTTATTCTTCTAGAGAACAAAGCCAAGGGTTTCAGTTATCTGTTTTGCATTGGAGAACGAGCCATCTTCAGTGTTGCAGTTCAGAGGCTGTGAAATATCAGTTGATTTATTGCTTATCAGAGAGGTAGCTTCATTCAGAGGTTATCACAGAACTTATTCAGAGATTATATCTTCAGGATTTGGATCCGGAAATCATCAGACAGTGAGTTATTCTGGGGCGCCTTACTTTGTTTCACATCTGGCATCTTTACCAAGGCCGTACGGATGTCTTTGCTGTTGCTGGGGCCATACATTTGTTGCTGCTAGGGTAGTACCTTCAAGTACAGGCCGTACTTTTCAGTCTTGGGCAAATCGCCTTATTCTTTGCTTTCTGACTTCACCTTTTTTGGGCGCCTACATCTCTGAATCCTTTTGCAAGCATCTGGCGGAGGGAGAAGTGTTTATTTATGATGGCCGTACTAATCTACTTCATTCTGGAGCGCTTGTAATCAGCAAATCAGGTTTTTAATTAATGTGATCAGCTTTGCCTTTTAATTTGCATGTTAGGGTTTGAATTTTGTAAACACCGTGAAAGTGTAATAAAACTATTGGCTATCGATTCGGAGATTCAATTGTGTCAGTTTTCAGCTTATAGAATTTATTTTAGTTTTTTAAAGCAATTTCTTTGAAAATCGCATTTCTTCTGTTTATGCAAAAAAAACACAAAAAAATCAAAACAATCAAAGAACAAGAAAAAATAAGCAGTTTTTAGAAACAGTGAGAACAGGGGTTTTTACAGTGGTATCAGAGCGGTTTCCTGCCATCCTTGTGGGGTTTGAAAACCATTTTGTTCATGCACCAGAGTGAGAGAAAAGAGATATTATCAGAGGGAAAACAAAAAAGCTTGGCAGCCACCATTTATTCCGGTAGGTGAGACGGCTACAGGTTTGATAGGTGTTCAGTCTGGTTCTTCTTTTGGAGCGTCTGTACATGATACAGGCATGGGTGACAGAACAGAGATTCCTCGAGATCCTCGGGAGGAAGATGTAGAGGTTAGACAGACTCTTAGAGATTTACGGACAGGTCAGCAGCAGGTAGCTGATGTATTATAGCAGTTGACCATGGTTATACAGAGGATGGGTACACCAAGGAGACCATCACCACGTCGTGATGAAGACAGGAGTGATGGAGGTTCACGGAGGATACGTAGGACTGTGTCATAGATAGCAGACAGGCCTACCCGTCCGAATTTTGTGAGACAGGAGGCCAATGGGCCTTTGCCAGATGAGGAGCCTGAGGTAGTGTTTGCTGATATTCTTATGGCAGCAAACGACGAGTGGGAGTTATTGACCCCAGAGGTCAGAGAGAGGATTACCTTTGATAGGTTTATCACACAGAGGAGAGAGCATCACAGGAATCGACAGGATTGGAGACCTAGACATAATAATAATGATCTGAAGCATGCCACAAACAGACTCACTCTAGCTATGTTTGACGGTAGTGGCAAGGTCACAGCCTAGGCCTAGATCAGTAAACTGGATACCTTCCTCACATTGCGTCCCATGGCTGAGGAGGATGCTATTAGATATGCTACTTTACATCTTGAGGGAGCAACTTATGACTGGTGGCATCATGGGATGGTGACACTTCAGCATGATCGTATCACCACTTACCGGGAGTTCGTAGATAGGTTGGTGGAACGATTCGACAAGAAGGATCCTGAGTCTTATTTCAGAGATTTGGCCCAGTTGCGACAGGTTGGTAGTTTGGAGTCCTACATAGGAGACTTCTAGCGATTGTCAGTGATGGTTCCCAATATATCAGAGAGGTGTCTAGTTGTGCTTTTCATGGAGGGACTGTTGGAACCATTGAGAGGTTGGATCAAAGCATTCGATCCTTCGTCGTTACAGGAAGCTAGGAAGAAGGCACGCAGTATGGAATTTGCAGCACCATCCAGCAAATTCAACTCCAAGAATACTTCTTCATTTAGGGAGAATAAGGGATTCAATAAAAATAAGGAGAAATCTGATTTTAAGAGTGATTCAAAGGGAAAATCAGCAGCACCCTTGGATCGTGAGACTCTTAATGATTTGCGCAGGAAGAAGCTTTGCTTCTACTGCAAGGGTCCCTATGACGCTAACCATGATTGTCCTTTGCGGCCTAAGGGTAAGGCCAATAGAGTTATGTGGGCTTATTATGAGGATTCGGAATCTGAGAATTCCGAACAGCAGGAGAGTTCTGAGGAGTCAGAATCAGAGGCTTCAGAGCCTAAGGCAGAGGCAGAGTCAGAGCTCCAAATCAAGGGTCACGGTTGTCGAGTATTCAGCAGGAGGGGTCTTTCAGACTTCGTGGAGTTTTAGCGGGTCAAAAGGTTATCACCCTTCTAGATACAGGAGCCACCCACAATTTCATTGATGCTAGATTTGTGGAGAAGCGTGGACTCTTAACCGAGGAGTTTGAGGGCATTCGGGTTAAGGTAGCTGATGGTTACATTCTCAGGTGTGATCGTATGATCAAGGATCTTCCTTTGTGCCTGAATAATTATGAATCAAGGCTGATTACTATGTAGTGAATATGGGAGATATTGATTTAGTTTTGGGCATGAAGTGGCTTCATTCCCTTGAGGAAGTTACACTTCGCCTCAAAGACATGGAGATCCGGTTTGAGGTGAATGGGAAGACTCATATACTGAAGGCCATCCGGGACAGTAACGTCAGGACTATTTCCTTCCGACGGATGGAGAGACTCATGCGACATGACATGGTTGAGTGGGCTGCTGAGTGCACTTTGACACCTATACAGGAGGGACAGCATAAGACCGAGTATCATCCTGACATTCAGCAGTTGAGAGTTAAGCATGAGAAGGTTTTCAGCGACATTCCACTAGGGAGACCTCCAGACAGGGGTATTGAGCACATCATAGAGCTTGAGGAGGGCGCTAAGCCCGTCATGATTACTCCTTATAGGCATCCAAAGCGGCTTAAGGATGAGATAGAGAAGACTATCAAGGAGCTGCTTGCTATGGGTCACATTCGACCAAGTAAATCACCATTTGCTTCTTCAGTTGTCCTAGTGAAGAAGAAAGATGGTACCCTTCATATGTGCATCGATTACAGAGTCCTGAATAAGAGGACCATCAAAAACAGGTACCCCATACCTTGTATAGATGAGCTTATTGACGAGCTCCATGGTGCTTGTTATTTCACGAAGATAGACTTGAGATCGGGATATCACTAGATTAGAGTCCGTGAGCAGGATGTTGAGAAGATTGCTTTCCGTTGTCATTGTGGACACTTCGAGTTTGTGGTGATGCCATTTGGGCTGACCAATGCTCCAGCGACTTTCTAGTCCACCATGAACAGGGTCTTCCACTCACATCTGAGGAGATATGTACTTGTCTTCTTCGATGATATTCTGATTTACAGCAGGACTTGGCAGGAGCATTTGGTTCATCTGGATACCGTACTCAGCATTTTGGAGGAGTCGTCCTTGTACGCCAAGGAGTCCAAGTGTGATTTAGGGATGACTGAGTTGTTATACTTAGGCCATATCATCAGTGCAGAGGGAGTGCGGATGGATCCTGAGAAGATCCATGCTCTCGTAGATTGGCCTATTCCAGCGAACCTTACACAACTGCGAGGATTCCTTGGGTTATGTGGTTTCTATCGCAGATTTGTTAATGGTTATTCACGCCATGCAGCACCTATGACGGATTTGTTGAAAAAATGTGCATTCTGTTGGACTCCTGAGGCACAAGAGTGTTTTGTGAGGTTCAAGGAGCTGATGACTACATGTCCAGTGTTAGCACTGCTAGATTTTACGAAGCCTTTTGAGCTTCAGTGTGATGCTTCTGGTGAGGGCATTGGCGTGGTGCTTATGCAGGACAAGCACCCGATTGTTTATGAGAGCAGAAAACTCAGAGGACTAGAGAGGCTCTACAGTATTTATGATAAGGAGATGCTGGCCATAATGCATGCCTTGGCCAAATTCAGGGAATATCTCGTGGGCAATAAGTTTTGTATTAAAACTGATCACAATAGCTTGAGGTATTTCCTGGGGCAGCGAGATTTAAATGACCGTCAGCAGAAGTGGGTGATTAAGTTACAGGCATATGACTTTGATATCACCTACATCAAAGGTACCCAGAATGTTGTGGTTGACGCTCTCTCACGTCGGCCTTATCTGAGTTCTATGGTACATATTGCAGAGGACTGGAGGCATTTGATTGTGGCAGAGTATGCCAAGGATACTTGGGCATCTGGAATTGTTGAGGGATCGATGGTGGACACCAGGTACACACTTGTGAATGACTTGATCATTTACAAGAACAAGATTTTCTTGATCCCAGGATCTGAGATGAAGAACATCATTATGCGAGCCTTTCATGATGTACCCACAGCAGGGCATCCCGAGTATTTTAAAACATACAGACAGATTCAGGAAAGATTTACATGGAAGGGTCTTAAGGTAGATGTTCTTCAGTATGTGCATGAGTGCCTTGTTTGTCAGCAGAACAAGCAGGAGAACACGTATCTGGTAGGATTGTTGCAGCCACTTCCGATTCTTGATAGGAAGTGGGAATGCCTGTCGATGGATTTTATTACGGGCTTGCCCAAAGCCCAGGGACGTGATTGTATATATGTAGTTGTGGATCGGCTGATGAAATATGCCCACTTCTTTCCGATCACCACCACTTACACAGCTACACAAGTAGCAGAGGTTTTCTTCCGTGAGGTTTTCAGATTGCATGGGTTGCCTCAGAACATAGTTAGCGACAGGGATAGTCGGTTCCTGAGTCACTTCTGGCAGGAGGTGTTCAGACTTTGTGGGAACGAGCTTACACCGAGCACCAGTTACCACCTGCAGACCGATGGTCAGACGGAAATAGTGAACAAATGGGTGGAAGGCTACCTCAGGAATTACATTGCAGGGCAGCAAAAGGCGTGGGTCAAGTGGATATATTTGTGCGAGTATTGCTACAATACTACTTTTCACATGACCATTCAGATGTCCCCCTTCATGGCGTTGTATGATTATGAGGCGCCTAGTTTTCTGGATTTGCTACTGAGTGACAGTAGAGTGCCGAGTGCTGGAGATTTATTACAGGAGAGTCAGGACACTATGAGGGCTCTCAAGGAAAATATTGCTAAGGCACAGAATCAGCAGAAGCAGTACGCAGATCAGAAGAGGACAGAGAGATCTTTTGAGGTGGGAGACATGGTATATCTCATGCTGCAGCCCTACCGTCAGTCTACTCTTAGGAAGAGTGGTTCGGAGAAGCTTAAGCCGCGGTATTATGGTCATTTTAGGATTCTGAGGCGTGTTGGAGAGGTGGCTTATGAGCTAGAGCTTTCGACGGATAGTAAGGTCCACAATGTTTTTCATGTGTCACGTCTCAAGAAGGCGTTAGGACATCGTGTGGTGCCTTCGGTAGTATTACCTCCCTTAGATGATGAAGAAAAGTTGATCTTAGTACCTAAGTCGATCCTGGAGTACAGAGAGAGACAGTTGCGCAGGAGGACTATTAGCGAATATTTGGTGAAATGGAGAGATTTACCAGTGGAGGATGCCACGTGGGAGAGTGAGGATATTTTGCAGCATCCGGAGTTGAGATTGCTTGAGGACAAACAATTTCAGGAGGGACGGACTGTAATGTCCTCTTCCAGTTGACATCTCTCAACGCTTAAGATTAGCCTATTATGTGACCCTCGTAGGCTGATAGGATGGATAGAGGGTCTTGTTGGAGCTTGGCTTGGTTTCAGTTGTCAGAATCTACTAGTTTGGTTTTCGTTCGGGGTCGTTCGGACATCATTTGCTTGACTTACTATTTTTAGTAAGTGAAGTCACTCAGCGGAGGACCCCTGCTATTTTTAACAGTATGGTCTGGTCGTATGCAGATCCAATCACTTATCCTCCGGCTTCAGACGGTTCGTTAATCGGACTTATTTTGAGGAAGATATTAATATTTATCTGTCAAAATAAATATTAATTATTTTGAAGCTTATATTATAAAGTTATAATATTATTTAATATTATAACTTAAGTGATTATTTTAAGGGGTCGACCATCATTGAGAAGGGGACTATTTTTAATTAATCTTTTAATTGAAAAGAGGCGTCCAACTATGGAATTATTAAAAGAAGAATTCGAACTTTATTTAAATGATGTTTTTTTTGAGAAAAGTCGACCTTCTTGAGAATATAAGGATTTTCATTGTGAAGAAAGATCATTATGTTATGAAAATCGACTTTGATCACTTATTCTTCCAGAGAACGGAGCCAAGGGTTTCAGTTATCTGTTTTGCATTGGAGAACAAGCCATCTTCAGTGTTGCAGTTCAGAGGTTGTGAAATATCAACTGATTTATTGTTTATCAGAGAGGTAGCTTCATTCAGAGGTTATCACAGAACTTATTCAGAGATTATATCTTCAGGATTTGGATTCGGAAATCATCAGACAGTGAGTTATTTTGGGGCGCCTAACTTTGTTTCACATCTGGCATCTTTACCAAGGCCGTACGGATGTCTTTGCTGCTGCTGGGGCCGTACATTTGCTGCTGCTAGGGCCGTACCTTCAAGTATAGGCCGTACTTTTCAGTCTTGGGCAAATCGCCTTATTCTTTGCTTTCTGACTTCACCTTTTTTGGGCGCCTACATCTCTGGATCCTTTTACAGGCATCTGCCGGAGGGAGAAGTGTTTATTTATGATGGCCGTACTAATCTACTTCATTCTGGAGCGCCTGTAATCAACAAATCAGGTTTTTAATTAATGTGATCAGCTTTGCCTTTTAATTTGCATGTTAGGTTTTGAATTTTGTAAACATCGTGAAAGTGTAATAAAACTATTGGCTATGGATTCGGAGATTCAATTCTGTTAGTTTTCAGCTTATAGAATTTATTATAGATTTTTAAAGCAATTTCTTTCAAAATCGCATTTCTTCTGTTTATGCAAAAAAAACACAAAAAAATCAAAACAATCAAAGAACAAGAAAAAATAAGCAGTTTTCAGAAACAGTGAGAACAGGGGTTTTTACATTACTCTTGAGCTCGAATCAACAAATGCTATGTTGGAAGATACTCAAGTGGCATTAATGGAGGTAAAGAGGCAGCTAGCTGGTTTCAAACTTTTCAGAGAGCAAGAGGATGAGCAAAGAGTTGAAGAAATCAAGCAAGTAATTGGGGAGCTTGATAGTCTTCGAGAGGAGTTTGATCTTGAAGGTTTCTCAAGAAAGTCAGGAGTTGCAGATATGAATCAACAAGATGAAAGGGACAATTTCCAGGTTTTCGACAATCCTCTCTTTGAAGTAGGTGTTGACAAAACTTATGATAATCCTCTCTTCGTGAGGGATGATAGAACTGTGCATGAGACGGAGTATGGTTTCTAGTGCATGGATGATTTGATATCACTCCATGAGGATGTGTCATGTTTTGTGATTGGTAATCTTCCAAGGCAATTTGATAATGAATGCATAAGTGGGTCCGAAGATGAAGTCTCCACTTGGGAAGTATTGAAGCAAGATAATTTCAACATCTATGACATCAAGGCGTTAATGAGACAAGTCTTGGTAGCTGCTGGTAACTTCATTACAGCAGAAAAGAGTGAAGATTTCAGACCTACTACTCATGAGGAATGGGATAAAGGTGGACCAAAACATGGTGTTTGCATGTTTGCTAATTCATTCCTTGGGTTGGGTGATGCTTTTTCCCTTTCTAGTCTATTTTGGGAGTTGGATTTGAGGCCATCTAATGTTTCATGTTCCAATGTTATTGAAGCTTTCATGGATTGGCTTCAAAGGTTCACTAGAGGAGACACCAGTTTCTTGAGTATGCACTTGGTTCTTACTGGCACTTGGGGATGTGTTGAGTTTTCTTCTCAGTGTGTTGGACATCATTTTCAGTTGGGTATCCATGCATGGGATCCTCAACTTGGCTTGATGAAGCTTATTACTTATGGAAAGGACTTTTGGAGTGATAAGAATCAAATTATCAGATTTCTTGGTGCTATTCCTTTCGTTACCAACCACTCGTTGGTTCCATTTGTTCATCGGCAAATGGATTGGAAAGAAATTTTGAGTAGATGCATTAATTTGGATGATGATTTTCAGTATAGCAGCAGTAGTTCATCTTCTTGGATGCTGATTATTCCTAAGTCAGATCATAATTCAATCATTTCAGTCATGGTGGACAATTGGTATACTTATTTTCAGACCTCACAATCCCCTATCAGGACTGATTTTTGGTCTCAAATGCAAGAGGTGATGTTTCAAAGCAATCTGAATCCATCTTTGGGAGGTGTTCAAGTTGTTTCCAGTGACTACTCCTATGCTTTCCCTTGTACTCATGCTTGGGGCAGCGAACATTCAATTGCCGTGGTTCATTGTTCTGAGGTTCTGGAAGTTAGAATTGTGAGAAATTTCTACAGTCTTCAAGGTTGTATCATGATAATTCAGTTGAGGCATCATAAATTCATGGGGAGTCATGAGTTTGACTTTGATGAGCTCTTGCAAAGTATTGCTTTCCTCCTTGCAAGAGAATTTGAAGAGGTCACATTTGCAGTGGTGGCTTTGTTAGTTACCTTACGGAGGTATGCTGAGGGTTACAGTATCGAGTTGAGTAGACTATCTTTCCCGTTGCCCAGGAATGTGATAAAAAATGGTATGGTTGTTATTGATGACTCAGAGTCTTTTGGGCATAAGATGCTGCAAGGTGTTGACTTTAGTCCTTCCTATCTGTTCATGGATAGTAACATTTGGGAGTCACAAGGGAGGTTAGTGCAGTTTTGGCATGATGTTTTCACTGACATGGTCAGAGTGGTGCAACATCAGCATGGTGGTTCCCCCTTGAGACAAACATGGGACCCAGGGAGCGTACTCAGGTTGGTATGGATGAGCTTCAAATTTTTTGTGGTTGTGGTTGTATTGCTTGAGGACAAGCAATTTTGGGAAGGGCGGACTATAATGTCCCCATTTTTATCACTACATCTTCCAGTGACTGTTAGCCTATTCTTGGATGCTCGTAGGCTAGTCAGAGGCAGAATTAGGGTTTCCAGCTACTTGGAGGTTTTCTTTGAGGGTTCAGGGGTTTGCATGTTGGAGTTTTATAGTTCGGATTTTGGATTCCTTTTGGGTTTTCAGAGAGCTTCGCAGTGGTATGACATGCAACTGAATCAAAGAACTTTCCTGGACTTACTATTTTTAGTAAGTTACGACGACTACATGTTGGAGTTTTACAGTTCGGATTCTGGATTCCTTCTGGGTTTTTAGAGAGCTTCGCGACAGCATGACATGCAACTGAATCCGAGAACTTTTCTGGACTTACTATTTTTAGTAAGTACGACGGCTGCTCAGATTGTGGTTAAAATGAGTTTGGAACAACTTACTATTTTTAGCAGTATGCTATTTTTAATAAATTCTATTTTTAGCAGGGTTTCTGTAGTTCAGTTCAGTGGTTATATCTGGCAGGTCAATTGGAGCAGTTTGGTCTCCAACACCCTTGGTGCTATTTTTGGCAGTGTTTCAACAACTTGGTATTATGGCTATTTCGGGCAGGGCAGTATAGTCAGTTGGTCTCCAGTATTTGAGGTGATTATTTCGGCAAATTTGATATTTGATGAGAATATCATTTTAAGTGAAATATTTTAAAGGCATGTTTGGACGCTTTGGAGAAATAAGTGGTCAATTATATTTATATTTCACTTTAATAAAGTTTTTCACTTTATTATTATTTTGGACGCCAAAATATACTTTATTGACATTTTAAATAAAGTTTCATCCTCCTTATGTTTGGACGCCAAGTTATGGAGAATGAAGTTTGAAATGAAAGGCAAATGTCAAAGTGAATTTGAATGTGAATCTCATGGGGGTGACCTAATTGGAGGGAAAATGAATTTGAATTTGAGGTTGGAGAAAGTTATAAATAAGGGGTTTTGCTCTCTCTTTCAGCATCTTATGTTTTACAATATTGTTATGCTGCCGGAATGGTGTCAGAGTTGCTTCGAGGGATGCATACCTCCTAGTCGGCTTAACTTCTTGTTTGAAAGATAGCAACTAGTTGAGATTTGGCTGTTCTTAATCCTCAAGAATAGATTGAGTACTTTGCAGTTGGAGTTTTCTGAAGTTTTGAGTCTTTTGTAGTTGCTGGTTATGCATAGCTGAAAGTAGTTTTTATTCATAAGTCATTGAATAACTTTTATTTTGTTCTGGGTAGTTTGCATTTGTCATTGTCATCCTTGGGTGCCCCCTTTTGGTGAGTTTCAGATTTTAATATGCAGATTTGGATTTTATTTTGCAGAAGTCGCCCCTCTTGAGGTCATTCTACTTCATCATGCCTGGCAAATGTTTAGATAATTCATTGAGTAGTTGTTGCAGCTATTTCTTGGTCCTAAATTGGTCACCATCTTCCTAGGAGTTCATTGCACTTGGTCCCATGTCATTCAGAGTAGTTATGAGAGAGTTATGAGCATTTTAGAGGGTTGTCTAGTTGCTGGTTTGTGCATTTTTAGTTGTTGGTCAGTCAAAATCAGATTGTAAAAGTTTTCCTTTGGGGTTGGGTTTAGTGGGGATCGAGTCTTTTGATGATAGGAGAGATATAATACTTCATTGCAGCATTGAGTTATTTCAAATACAGTGATATTTGCAGGAGAAACTCATATTGTAACACTGCTATAGTAGTACTGTTCAGCCATTTTAATTCTTGCAATTTCATATTTTCCCACGTTTGTGGAAGAGACTGGCATTGCCTCAGTCTTTCATTTCAGTATTTACCTTCATGTACCACCTGCTGAAAAGTTGAAGAAGCTGGCATGCCGCTTAGTTACTTTGGTATTGCATTTACATATTGTTGATCGGCTGAGCCGTCAACACACTCCCGCTGAAAAGTGGTCGAGTTGCATATTTACTTTCAGCATTGTACTTTCTAATTCCAGTCCTCCCGCTGAATAAGTGGTTGAGTGATTGCACTTCCTTTCCGTTACTTTCAGCAAGCTTTAGTTATTCTAACGACCCCCTTTCGTGTATGCTCTCAACCTTGCCCGCATTGGGATCTGGGTTGATCAGAGGAGAGGGTTTCATTCAGCTGGTTTATATTTGCACTAATGCTAATGGGTGAATTTAGTTGTGTAATAAAAAGAGAAAAATTGGCTGGTATATTTCAATTATCTGGAGTTTTTCAGTATTGTTGCTATTTATGAGGCATTGCAGCCATTGGATCTGCTAAAACATCACATCATTGCCACCGTACAACATTACATTTCTGATTTTTCAAGGTTTTAGGATATAGAATTTCTGTTACTAGTCATTTATAGCTGTTGGAGGAAGGCTGCAGACCTGAATACATCCTTTTGCCAACGCCGTATCATACCAAGTCACTGATATTGACTGCACCAACATTATTGATCAATTTTGGGATGATATTATGAGCTAGATCACCCTTAGCTATCGCGTACAACTCCGTTGGCGTCTATTATTGAGGGATTTACATTCTGCATAAGTGTTACAGACCATTGTAAGTGGGAATTGCTGATTAATGTGAGCTGGAATTAGTAAACATTTTCATAGCAGGTTGATTTTACATACTGATACAAGGTTTATTGTTGCTGCAAGTGACATATCACTGATTCTTTTGGTTAACAATTTAACGCATGCTGAATTACCTAAAATAAAATTGGTATTATAGTGCCTCATTTTAGATCTGATTTCTGCTACAATAGATGCTTGTAATTGGTTATTTTGCTAACATAAAGTCCGTTCTGCCTTCATAAATAATCTCTGATTCATGTGGAGGTGCACTTAAGGGTTTCATGTATTTTACCAGCTGTTGTACATCTATGCTAGTACTTGTCATATTTTTGTCATTTGAGGGCTACAAATTTCATATCAGCTTGTGGGAAGTTGGTAGTTGTGCATTTTGATTTATAAGGGTTTTGCAAGTTTGTTATGTTATTGATTAATATCAACTTTAGTAGGGTTTGACATCCACATTTAGTATCTGTTCATCATTTCAGCTTGCACATAGTTGGAAAATTATCTATTTCCTAAGGTTGTTTGACTAGGACATTACAGGGTGATAGGAAGGTGTCCTAGAAGAAGACTTGGAAGGAGGAGAAGTGGTAGAGGGTTGGAGAAATAATGCAAGGAAGCTTAGGATTCAGCTACATATGTAGAGGAGATCTCACTAATTTGAATTTTTTGATTTTTAGAGCTGCATCCTTCTCATGAGGCCATAAGTTACTTTCTTCTTTCTTCTGCATCACTTTTGTTTCAATTAGCAACTCTTTAACGTGCCATTATATGAGAAGTAGATGTAGGCACCGTTCTCTCCTAATTTGGCTGAGATGTACTAGCTGATTTCTAAGTTTTTCTTTTGGAGGTGTGAATCTCTCTTTGAAATCTTACTACACAGATAGTTCATGTTTCAATCCATCACTAACTTGTTGTTTTGATGAATTGAGGCTGTCTCCTTCACAAACTAGTTCACCAAAGGTAAATGTTGGTGATCTATATGTGCCTCAAGAAATCTACAAGAAAAAATCTTCGATTCTAAATGTGAATGCCCCTCAAGTACATCCTTTGCAGTGATGTTATTCAGTTGATTTATAGTCATGCAATTATGCTTTCACCTCCTGACCTCAAACACATAAACATAGTTGGCCTAATAATCTTCTATTTTTGGCACATGTTCATATTTGCCTCGCAATTACTCACTCATCAAGCCCTTGGTCGTAGTGTAATAAAAATGTTTTTCATAGGAAAAATCAAATTTGAAACTTGCAATGTATCCACCCATGTATTTGGAATCAATGACAGTGAGATACTTGTTTATGCCAATGAATTGGAAAGTGAACCCTTGTATTATGCCCTCCTCTCAAAAGGAAATGTTGCTCGGAAAGTTGATGACAATACTCCATCATGATCACCAAATCATTGGGGTAATTAGGAAGCATCTAGGGATATTGGTAGGAGCCACAAACTCTGATGTATGCAAAACTAGGAAGTTGGATGAACCAATTTGCCTACCTTAAAATCATTGCCTTGGCTTGCTTTGAGATCTCAATATGCAAATGCTTGTCTAAGGTACTCACATAATAGATAAGGAAAGCATCATAACCATTTGATAGTGCTTTAGGGACACTATATTCCAATTGTGGATAATATTCGTATACTCAAGTTATATTCAATGAACCCACCTTCGTTAACCAACAAAACATCTAATCCTAACCATGGCATAGACTAGATATGAAATCACATGGAATTTGCATGTTTGCTCAAACTCACAAAGCTGTCTATGAGTGCATTCACTCGTCAAAATACCCCTATCAAAGAAGATCTTACCTTGACATATAGAGTTCATGATGTAGATTCTAGAACATCTAAGATGTGAATGTTTTTGCTTCCTCTTGTTTAGTTACGTAATTGAGCAAGTTGATCATTATGGAGAGTTCTTCCATGAATTTGTATATCCTCATCACTTTTGTAACTAGTTAGGCCTCTTTGTTTCTTTTAACCAAGGCTTCCCTACTTGTTTTTGGCACTCTAAGAGGTTAATATTCTATGCATCTTGATGCAAGAGCATCCAACTGAAGGTGGGGTCCACCATACTTTTGAGTGATAGTTTAAAAGCTCTATTGGGCATTATTCCCTATTGGGACCCTTAGGCCTTTTCACTGGTTTTACTGTACAAGTTGTGTTTACTTGCAAAGCTACTTGACCGATTAATACAGAGTAAACGAGAATATATAACAATAGTAACAGAACATATTATTCACAAAGACGATGCACGAAATATGAGTGTTGTATTATCATTCATCAGATAGGTAATGTACTGTGCCCATTTCAGCTCTATGCTCTTCTTTTGGAATTAGACTATTCCTAGAAATCTGTAGGCTAATTAGAAATGGAAATTAGGGTTTCCTATTTTATAGGTGGTTTCAGATGCATTTTTGAAGGTTTGCATGTGAGCTTTTGATGCATGTTTGGTGGAGATTTCTAGGTTTTTGGAGAGCTTCAGGATAAGGTAACATGCATGTTGAGAAAATGACAGGCACTTTTCTCTAATTCCTTACATGCAGGAAAGGTTTTTGGGTATTTCTGGGTTTTCAGAGAGCTTCAAAATGCTGGAACATGCATCTCCATCTGACAACCTTTCTAGGCACTTACTATTTATAGTAAGTCACGTGTTCTGCTTAGTTTGGCTTTCTGTTGAGTTTGAAGTGAACTTACTATTTTTGGCACTTACTATTTTTAGTAAGTATTTTTAGCAGTGGCATTATTAGCAGTAGCTCGGTCATCTCCAGTTGATCTTTCCATTTTTGGCAGTAAGGCAATTCAATTTGGGTGTTGGCTTCTTCATTCTTCTTGGAGCTAAGTTTTAATAACTTAGTCATATTTTCAGTGTTGCTTTTTGGACCCCATGCTTAGGTGATCAACTTCAAGTTTTTTTTAAAAGGGGGACTTGTTTTGGACACCTTAAATGATGAAGTTAAATATTTTAAAAGTTAAATTAAATGTCTCTCATCTTGGATGCCTAAGGAGATAAATGAAAAGGTAATTTAATATTTTATTTGCAAATTGAAAAAAGGTGGTGTCCCTCTTGGAAGCTGAAAGGTTCAACTTCTTGGAGGTTACAGTTGGTTTGTTTTCCAAGGAGAAGTTTATTTATTCATGCCTTGCTCATTGTTTCATATCTTTTGGAAAATTCATAATGTTAATTTGCTGAACTGAGTTCAACCTTTGCTACGAGGGTTGTGTGCCTTCTAGCTTTTTGATACCATTTTTCAGGCCTGAAACTATGGCTTCCTAGATGGTGACTAAAGACCATACTTCATTCAAGAGTGTGGATTGAGCTTAATTGTGATGGTGATAGCATATTGTTGATGTATAATCTGTTATTTCTGATTATTATAGGCAGATTGCTGGTTTATAGTTTGTTTAACTTTATATTACTGCTGGAAGTGCTAGCTGAAGCACATTTCTATTCGTAGCTTCAACTGCATAATTTATTTGGTTATGAGTATTGGTGTTAGCTGTGCAACTATGGAAGGCGCCTCATCTCACCAATTTGCAGATTTTAATATTGAGAATTGGATTTTTTGGAGCAAGTCGACCTCCTTGAGGGGGCCATACCATTTCAAACTTGCTTTGGAATTTGTGCCATCTATTTTCAGCTGTGTTTGGCATAATTTCTCAGTTGGAGGTTGGACGCCTAGACTGTAGGCTTCTACTAATTGATGAACAAAGTCTTTTTGAGCTGATTTTGAAGAGTTGCATCCATTTTGGTGAATTCTCACCTTGCTGGTCTGATTTTCTGTATTTACTGTTTCTAATTAGACTTGTTAGATTTTGTTATACTGCTGATTTGAGCTCAATTTTAATATCTCTCATATTGTTGGCGTTTCAAATCGCACCTTTGGAATGCGGTTTGGAAACAGACAACTATGTGCAGTAAACTACTCTTCAAATTCAGAGGGGAAGCTCCCTCTTTTGCCGAGTTTTCTAAAAGAAAGTAAACTAAAGCTAATTTGCCTATCTTTTTGTTTCAGCTGCAAGGACACAAGGTTATAGAACTCTTAATGTTGTAGCTGAGGTTTTCTCTTTAATAAAACTATCCACTACAACTAACCTACACTAATGATGGTTCTAGCCTCTCAAATAAATGCAAAGCAAGAGAGTTAGAAATGAACAAGATTGATTCTCTGACACAAATACTTAGATAAAATTTTTCCAACGTACATCTACTGAATTTCAATGCAAGCTGAAAAGGGAGATCATATAAGCATAACACAACAAACGAAAATCTGAGACTTTATATCGGAGCAGCAAAGCAAGCACAATACTTTATTTCCTCAAACTTAAAGCATAAGAGATTACAATTTTGGGACAGCAAGTTGTAGCAAAATACATGCAACATGCGATCAAACCAGATTAATATTTGACACAAGACACATGCACTGAACAAGGATTTGCAGCTAAAAGAGGTGTGCAAACTTGCTCGTAACACAAAGTGAACTGAAACTAATCAATAACAAAATTGAAGGCATAGGCTCGACAATTTGCTATCACAAGCACGGTTAAAAAAAAATGGGCAAAGACTGCCCTTATTTATACACAAGCAGAGGAGTAGGGAACCCTAAAATCTCCTTGCTTTTACAACTAAGACTTGCCAACATGCAAGCTTTATTTCTAAACCTAAAACAAGATAAGCATCTAAAAACTTATGAAAACCTAAAAACAAGGAAAGTGCCAACTATTACATTTTGATTTCCTTCTTCTTCAAAGAGTGGATAAGAATTGAGACAAAAATAGAAAGAAAGTGTGAGATAAGAATGGAAAGAAAGCTTGGAGAAAGCTTCTAGAAGATTGTTGCTTTAAATCTCTATCACATCCACCAAAAATTGGGAAACTGCCTCTCTATCAGGAGCATTGATACTATCTATAGCCATTTTCCACTTTTCTAGGATCTTCTCCTCTTTTGCAATCAAACTTAGAGAATCTTTGACATCTTCAGCTTCTTTATGAGTTCTATTCTATAATGTCCCCGATTTAGCCCTACGCTCTACAATTGGATTTAGCCTATTTCCGGAAATTCGTAGGCTAAGCAAAATGGGAAATTAGGGTTTCCCATTTTATAGGAGGTTTCAAATGTAGTTTTGAGGGCTTGCATGTGTGTTTTTTTGACGCATGTCTAGTGGAGCTTTCTGGGTTTTTGAAGAGCTTCAGGATGAGGTAACATGTATGTTCAAATAATGACATGCAATTTTGACTGATACCTTGCATGCAGGAAAGGTTTCTGGGTTTTTCTAGGTTTTCAGAGATCTCTAGGGTGGTGTGACATGCATCTGAATCTGACATCCTTTCTGGGCACTTACTATTTATAGTAAGTCATAATGGTTGCATGGTTTGTGCTTAAAAGATATTTGGAAACACTTACTATTTATAGTAAGTCATGATATTGCTCAGTTGGCATACATATGTGGTTTTGGCAAACTTAATATTTATAGCAATATGCTATTTTTGGTAAGTATATTTATAGCAGTATCACTCTAGTAGCAACTCAATCTTTTGTAGTTTAGTGTGGCCGATTAGTTTGGCTTTCTGTTGAGTTTGAAGTGAACTTACTATTTTTGGCAGTGGCTATTTTTAGTAAGTCTAATTTTGGCAGTATCATCATCTGCAGTTCAGCTCAGGTCATTATGCTATTTTTGGTAATCTTTCAGTTTCAGTATTGGCATTGGTTTTGGTTATCTCCTTGGACTAAGTTTTATACTTAGTCAATTTCATGTTTTTAAGTTGTACCCCCACGCCTAGGAGTGATAACTTCATGTTGTTTTAAAGAGGGGACATTAAGGGGTCATGTTGAACATTTAATGATTTAATAAATGCTTTATTGTTGCAAATTGAAATGGACGCCTAAAGGGAAGGGGAATAATGTTTTATTATTTCACAATAAAGTGAATGATTAAAGGTGCGTCCCTTGGGAAGTTGAAGTGATTCGACTTCTTGGAATTCAGAGTGTTTCATTTTTCCATTGAAACTTATATATTGCTGCATTGTGGAGAGTTGATTATGTTATGTTTTGGAAAGCAAAGTTATGTTGTTGGTTTGAAAACCAGAATCCGGCTAAGGGAAAGCTTAGCAATTCTATTCCACTCTTCGGCCTTGAAACTATGGTTCCCTAGATGATGGATTGAGAGTGTGCTTCATTCAAAAGTACATATTGAGCTTCATTGTTGGAGAAATTGATGTTATTTCCAGAATTTGTGTTTGCTAGTCCTTTCATGGCTGAAGGACATTTTTATTTACAGCTTTGGGTGTGAATTTATTATTTAGCTTGCGGGTATTGGTTCTATTGATTCCTATGCTAGAGGCGACCCCACTTGTGCATTTGCAGATTTAATTTTGGAGTTTTTGATTTTTAATGTCAAAAACGCCCCTCAAAGAGGGCCATACTTTTCTAAGTGACTTTGGGATTCGTGCCAAATTAATGTGAAGGATTTGATGCTGGTTTTTGATTGGTTCTTGAGCGCCATACTCTTAGAGATTATTCACAAAAGATTTCAGTCCAATCAAAGGTAATTTGATGAATTTATGAGCATTTGATTGATTTTGCAGTTGTTGATAATTCATTTCCAGAATTGCAGATATCTAAATCAGACTTATTCCAGTTTGTTTTTCCAGTCTTTCTTCATCAATTCTTGTTGATAACTAACATGGAATCATCCTATATCTTGGTGCTTGAAATCATTGTAAAACTCTTGTAATTTGCAGCTCTTTCCTATTTGCAAAAGCTGATAACAGTAGTATTGTTTCAGTCTATTTAATTGCTGCTTATTTATGTTTAATTATCACATTGTAACCCCTGGATGGTTTACCGCCAGTGTGGAAAAAAGAACTTGCTAATTCTTTCATTGTACCCACTGGAAAGTGGTGAATTCCCACTCATGAGTGGATGCCTGCCACAGTGGATGAATTGTTATTTGTAATTTCTCTCATGGCTGGTTATCCGCCTATTTTTTTTCAATTCAGCAATTAGTAGTCCACCATATGTTAGCACCTCGCTTGTTAAAGGATCTTGAGTGCACATTCTTGGTGTTGAGTTTAGACTCTCTTTTTGAGTTGTAATCTTTGTAACTATTGATTCAATAGATCCTAGGGATCCTTTGACCATATGCCCGCCCCTCCTCCTTAAGTGGTTTTAGGGCGCATTCTTGGTTAGAGTTCTTTTATGCAATGTTTTGGTTTAAGCTAACCTTAACGGGTGCTTGGTTACTGATGGGACTTTTAATTTTTTTTCAAGAGTCTGCCTAAATTGGGCATGACTAGTTACTTTTAATAGACTGGAGGTCTAATATTTTGGGTAAAGGGTTTTGATCACTCATGAAAGATTGATTGGTATCTTCTAAAACCCTCGCATTATATTTCAATATTGATTTGCTATTGAGGGTTACCGGTCACTTAAGTTATCTGACTAAGCTTTTCCTTCGTGCTCTTACCGGCCCCTGTTCACCTGACCTATCGGTCACTTTTTTGCCACCTGGGCTTTATTGTTTATGCTACTGAGAGTTCTTTTCGGCCGGTCCCACCAGTATATTATATTTGTTTTATGATGCTTGGCGAACCGTCCGATCACGGGTTTTGATCTAAATCATTCCTCGCGAACCTCGCAGGTTTTCCTGCCGATGTCACTTAGGTGGTGTGAGGTGTGCGAGATGCCGCCATTTGTCATATACAGAGGAGTGGGGCCTTTTCCCGATACGCCAGCAGTGACAAGTGGGCGTCATTTTACCAGTGGGAATTTAATGACGTGGATTAATGATGTCCGTCCCTCGCAGGTCTCGCACGATTAGAGTAAATGCTCCAAAAGTACCGCGAGGTTTGCGAAAAGGTGACACGTGGCCTGGCTCTTGGAACAATGGGGCTAGGTGGGGCCTGTTGCCCGATTGCAACCTCCCGTTTTCGTGGGCTGTGATTGGCTGTAGTTTTTCCCAGGCGGTGATGTGGATCTTCAACGATCATTGACTCGATCTGAGTCGTTTGACTTGCCAGGTCTGTTCCACATCAACAGTTCAAATTCAAAGGGTTACTGTTCATCCGTGTGAGGAGTTTTTGCGCTCTGCAACTTGTTTTCATTAATGGCGCGGGTTTTTTCAGTGGATTTTCCCCTGATTTTCTTGCGTGCGAGCGGTATCCTCCTGATAAATACAATGATGGGCTGTACGCCTGGAATAAATTTGTGATGGCAACATCAGCCACTAATCGTTCGCATGCTTGTGCAAGCATTGGGGCAATTAATATTCCCTGCACCGGATTACTCTATAAATCCTTGCAGAATTGCTCGGTATTATCATTGCATTTTTTGAGTTGATCTGTTTGCAGGTGGTGGATTTATTTGTAGTTTCTAAGCTACACATCTTCAATGGACAAGTCCGAGGTGCGCCGAAGTGTCAGAGTAGGTGCGAGGAGGAACAACATGTTCCTGATGCTCCTGAAGTGACTGCCCAAGGTGTGGGCAAGCGGTCTGGGCGCTACAATTCTCCTGTCGTGCTCTCTTCGAGCTTTGGTGGCGATGGGTCTGAGACTAACTCGAATTATCATTGCTATTTTGCGGCCATGACTGAGCTCGTGGGTGTCGATGAAAAGGTCCTTGCAGTTTCACCAATAACTGCAATGGCACTGTGCCGTGTTGTTGGGGTTAGTGTTGATGTGGATAGAGTAAAGAGAGTGCTTCCGCCTCAAACTGAAGCGAGAACCAGAAGCGGTCGCCTGTACCGGGGCCGTGTGTTGACTAAATGATTGCTGGTGCTGATGTGTGTTGCTCATGGGTGGTGCTGTTCTGGTGGTTCATTTTGTGGATATGGATGTGCGCGTGCATGGCATGCTCTTTTGTTTTTTATCCGATTGGTTATTAGGTGTAACCGTTTTTTGATTCCTCGGATCATATACTGTTTTTTCTAATGATGAGGAATATTTTTTGGAACGTGAATCCGAATTTCATTTCATTTTCAATGAAATTCATTTTGAAATTAACAATGGAGCCCGATGCTTGTTGCTCTCCTATTCTATAAAGGAGATTTTGTAATGTTCCTTACCCGGACTTGCCCTACAATCCATTTGTTGATTAGGTTTAGGGTTTCTTCCTTCCAAATGAATGTTGTTTTTAATGAAGTAATCTTGGTTTAAAATCTGCATTCACCATATTAACAACATTTCCACATACACATATATCCATTAGCATTAATATCTAGATATCCAAAATATAAGCATAATCATAAATGCAATTTTAACAAGCAAGAGGAGTGCCTTGTATGGATCTTGCCCTGAAGCCTTTGTGTTGGGCACGGGAGGTTGCCTCTCACAATCCTCCTTTCCCAACGGCTTAGTCCCTGCATATCCCCATACAAGACAGTACCTCAAAGACACTTGCCCTATTAGGACAAGGTGAAGTCCTACGATCCAAGGGCCTACGACCTACCACCCCTATAATAGTGTAGTTTCCTACGGTGGGACCCCACCTTTCTATGTCTAACCCGTTCCTTGGCCTACGAACATGAGAGGGGGGTTTTTAGGCTATCCACTTGGACTCTACTTCACCTGCCTAAGAGGGTACCAATCACGGAGAAACAATCTTTACACAATCAGATATATTTGCATTCATCCAAGATCTATTTCATGCCTATAATCAAATATATTTTCATGTATCGATGATTCTTTAAGTTCATTATTTCCTAGAATGATTCTAATTATGATAAGATTAAAGAAAGCATTATATCAATAATTAGATTAGCAATATCTATTTCTTATATTCAAAATATGCTAAATATTATTGCTAAGTGAATACATCACCTGATCTATTGTGTCTTCCCATGTTTCCTTATTTCTTAGTCGCCTTCCTTCAACCTTACATTTGATTGATCATAGGGAAAAAACATAAATAAATATTAATCTATGCATTTTTATATTAAGATCGTAAGGATCAATAATTGTTGCACGCATCATTATTAGACAATCGTAAATAATATCTATATATGTTTTATATAGACCTATATATATATATATATATAAATGTATATATATATACAGTTATATATTAATTATATTTGAATTTTTAATTCATTTACTAAGTTGATTATTTAAATACAAAATTACTTACGTATTTATTTCATATATTTATCATCTAATTATTTGGATCTCAGGAAATACTTACTTCCTCCACCACGATCCTCTATCTATCCCTTTATTTCCAACCAGTGATATCCTTTTATTCTACAGAGGCATTCCCTTAAATTCCTCATCTTATGATGGTTTGCTGCTAGAATATATTTACGTATTCCTCCATTTTAATGTTCCTTTATATTTCTTTTAAATCTATATATACTTCTTTTAAATCTGCTTATATATTTCTGAATATATTTATATCTTTAGCAGATCTCAATATAGGAATATCTGCCTGACAGTATGCAATCTGTATTTTATTCTTTATTATTTCTACTTTCCTCATCCTAATCCCTAATTTCCCTCTCCTCTTATCCACGCTTTTCCTTATATATCTTCCCCTTTGGAGAAGCGATGCAACTTGTGTGGAGGATCGTGTCTTCTTATGTGGTGTGACTTTTTTTCTTTGCGGTGCCGATTCCTTACAAATTGTGATTGCTGCTTTTTGTGGCTTGTTAGTAATTAGGATATAATCATAGTCTATGTTTATGTTTATATTTATTAGTTAATGTTTATTTATCATATCAGTTATTCTATTATTTAATAATATGGTTATAATCAGGAAAACATATATTAATAAAATAATATTATAAGGTTATTCTTAACATGATTTTAATTTAATATTATAATATTAACAGTGATACATATGATACAATTTTAATATTATAATATTATCAATGATACACATAACATGATTTAATTTAATCTTATAAAAGATAATTTAAATCTCTTTAATTTATATTTATAACATTATCTTGATGCTTGTAATTATAATAAGATTGCTAATATATTTATATTTTATTATTTATTTATTTATTTATTTGAGACATATTTATCATTTTGATATTTGGTTTATTTATTTTTGTCTCAATACTTCATATTCGGTGTTACAATTTTGGGGACATGACAGATTTTACGGCTCATTGTTAAGTATCAGATTTTTGTATCCGGAGGCTTAGTATTTGTACAATCAATTTGTTTACTGTAGGTTTTTTCTGAAGGTATTAGCTAGTATGTCTTTTCTGGGGCAGGAATATTATAAAACAAGCAGGCTCTGCTTATGTAATAAAAGATATTGAAGCAATAAATGAAAATCTTTTAGAACAATTGCTCTCCTGGTTTCATGTCATGAGTTGTGAATGAGTTTATTAATGATATATTCATTCAACTTCAATGGTATATTTGAGTGTGCACTTCATTTTCTTGCTTTGACTTAATGAGTTGATCAAATTGCTTGAAAATGAGTTACAGATTTATAATGTTGTCTTCAGGATTCCTTAAGGAGTATTGTTTTGATAACTGAACATCTCATAGTGTAAATCATTATGGTGATACGTCCATGTGACTCCCGCCCAATGGATGAGGCACTGGATAATTTCTTTAGGATCCCTGTTTTGAGGGTACAAGGCTGTAGTTCTAAGCACGGTGGTTCAAAATCTGAACAAATCTAAAATATCAAACCTTATCTTTTTGGAGATGTAAATCTTATGTTAATTTTTCAGTCTCGTTGCTTTAAGATAATTGTTGTTATTCTTTGGTTTGCCACAACCAGGATAATTGCTATCTAATTGCGTTGGTGGGGACTGTATCTGTAGGAAGAAGTGTTCTTATCAGGTCATGAAACATTCTTATGAACACACTTAGGAAAACCCTCCTTGGTTTCACAAAGCCAAAAGTGTAGGAGATCTTAGTCTTTGACTGAATCTCGTTAATTGGCCACTAACTTTGTTAGTTCTTGAATATAGAGGTTGGCTGCCTCTTAGGGAATTACAAAGCCTTAGCTGAGAAAAAATTTAAAACACCAATAGTTACATTGTAATTGTTATTGAAAATCAAGAAAAATTTGAGAGGGTATCTTTCATATTCTTAGAAAACATCGCTGCCCCAAAAGATGACTCACTGATTGATAACTTGGCAGCTCTGCAACTTTGTACTTTGGACACTTCTCTTGATTCTCCCATGGAAGAGTATCGTACAACTTTTTCCAATACTTGCCCTTTCGCTCATACCACTCCTTTTCACATTCTTCAACTAAGATGATGATGTTTTATGTCCATGATGGTACTGAAAAACACTTACCAACATTGTTCGTTCAGATAATTATGATACAACACTTGTTTGGTTCTGAATTTGATGGGAGAGTAATCCATGCTGAAAAACTTGAAGATTGACTGTAAACTCGCCTATATTCAGACACGTTTTTCCATGCTTTTTATTTTTAGCTTGCTGATTTTCTTCTTCAAATGGATGAAAATTTTCAATTTGTTTTTGAGATATGGGTTTTATTCAGAATTTCGTTACAAGCCAACCCAGATCATTTGTTTTTGAAAATTTTGAGTGTAGATTGAAAAAGCAACAAACCTTAATTTCCTCAAAAAAAGCTAGCACTTGGATTTTGTTCAGAAGCACATTTTGGATGAACCCATTTGATTAGATGTTGAAAAACTTGAAGTCTGATTAAAAAAGCAACAACTTGAAATTTTTCTGAAAAAGCTGTGATCTGGGTTATGTTCAGAAGACTATTCAAGAAGGACCCAGATGATTGAAAGTTGTAAATGTTGATGTTCTCTAGGACATGCGAAGAAAAAGCAACTGCTGCAACTTTGAAAAATTTCTTCAAAAATTATCTAGAAGATAGAACTAATAAAACCCAGCTTGCTGAAAATTGAAAACCATGACCTCCTTCAAAGAATTGATGTTCTGGATGAAAAAAACATGAAAAAGAAGACCTTCTTGTATGCTGGTCTGAAAATTTATGAAGAACTTGCAAAAATAAGAAGGTTTGAGCTCTCAAATCTTGAAAAGAAAAACTCTTAAGTTGCTGCTCCACTTCTCCTTGGACGCCACCTGCAAGAAAAATATGAAAAATGAAAGACAAAGGTGCTTTAAATAAGATTTTCCTTAATAAAATCAGCTTTCTTTTGCCCTAACTCTTCAAAAACCCTAGCCTCAACTTATGCATTGTAGTTGGACGTTTTTTTTTTCAAATTTTGAAAATTTGAAAAATTTGACTAAGGCATGGCTCTTTGGGCACCTTTCTCGGCTAGAGGCGCCTATCCTTCTCAGACTTAGTCAATTTTCCACCATTTTCAACTTCTTAATTTTTAACCCTAGTTTGATCTTGATTTCCGGCTTCCAGATTGATCCGATGGACGAGCTGAATGTTTCATCATAGAGCCTGATCGAATTTGGCAACATTGTTTTGGAGACAACTTTTGGCAAAAACATCATTCGACTCCTCAAAATGTTGGGCGCCTTTCTCCTCCAGGGGCGCCCATCTTCACCAGTGATAGCCCATTTTATGAGCTTCAAGTTCTTGCTTGTTTTCTGACCTTCAGATGAATTCATGATTTCGAGAGCTAAACTGATCAGATCGACTGGTTGTCAAGCCCTTCTTGATTGGAGGTGCCTATCTTCCCCAGAGTTAGATTTTATTCTAAAATTTTCATCCTTGCTTTTGACTTCCATCATTTCACTCATGTTTTCCCCTCTGTTCAATCTGAGTTTGCCAGTGGCTGAGTGACCTGATGAGCTGACAAAGACATCTGTTGCGAAGCTGACAGGAAACTGAACAACATTGCTTGGGAGCACAAACCCTAATTTCATTATCTGATGCCTTGAAAAGCTGGGCCCCTATCTTCTCCAGGGGCACCCATGGTTGGCAGACTTAGAAACTTTTTTGAGATTTTCAAATTTCTCCTTCGTTTGACGCATTTCGCTTTGCTTTGCTGCCGGAGACAAAAAATATTCTAAGGCATGAAGGTTTGGGCGCCTATTCTTGACAGGGGCGCCTGAAGTCTCCAGACTTAGTCAATTTTCCCATTTTAAAACTTTGACAGCTTCCCTTCTCTATTCCTTGTTCTTCGTGCACGTTCATCATCTGCAACTTCTGTTCAATGCTTGAATGTCTGATTCTGGCACCTAGTAGCCGACTAACCTCCATTGATGACCTTGGTGCTCTTGAAAAAGCTTCTGAGTAAGCATAATAGATCCACTAGGGTAAAATTGATCTTTTTCGTGATTTTGACTGAATCAGCCTGATGAGGAACTATTTTAAGCCAATCAAAATCAGTCTCAACCCTAGAATCCAAGCTTTGTAATTTTAGAAAATTTTACCACCATCCATTTCAAAAGAAACCCAGAAAAACCCAGAAAAAGTTATATTTTTAGAAAGTTGCTAAAAATATAAATTTTCTTAAAAGTTAGGGCCGAAAAACTGAAATTTGGGTATTGTTGATTTGGTCGCTTTGAGCCGACCCAGATTGTCAGATTTTGAAAATTCTAAGTTTTTGACCCTCATGCAAGACATGCAAACCCCAGTTTTGATCTTTTTTGACAGATTTAAAAAGATTTTGACTCATTTCTTCAAAATGCCTAAGTGTAGCAAATTTTTTAATTTGGGGTACAACATTGGTGTTGATATTATTAAACAGCGTTAGGTTGGTACTTCCAGATCGGCACGAATTATTGAAGGCAATTCAAATTATAGCCTAATGGCTATTTGAATTGTAAATATCATATTCAAATGAAGAGGCGCTTCATTTATGGCCGACATGAGAAGATGTGAATTCGTTAGAAGACATTTAATATTTGTTTATTAATTAATTAAGGCCGACTTCTCTCATGAAGAGACACGTCCTTTATCTCCTTTGCCTACAAATACAAGATCATGATCATTCATTCGATCATCAAGTTCATTCATCATAATTCACATATCTAGAAGGAGTTCGCACTTTCAACAGATCATCAATCTGTAGCAGCAGATCGACTTCAAGGAGAATTATATTCATTTGTATATTGCATCTAAAAGAGGTGCTCTTATTCATTGTATCAAATCGACATTGTGTTGTGCCTGAGTTGTAAGCAGATTTCTGCTCTTATTCTATCAATATATAAGAGATATATTGGCTGGGTTTTTCTCCCTCAGGTTGGAGGGTTTTCCCAAGGTATCTTGCTGTGTTTATTGTCTTGAGTGCTGCATTGTCTAATTGCCTTCAGTTTGTGTATCTGATCATTAAAAAAACTAACATGGTATCAAAGCGGGTTTGAAAAAGATCTTGATCAGATTTAGTCTTGCAGCAATACTCTTTATTCTCTTTCTCATCTTTGATCACTTCTATCTCTTTGTCAAGATGGTGAACGGACTCAAGATTGAGGATAGACTTGAGGGAGCAACAAATTTCACATCTTGGAGATTTAGAGTTAAGCTCGCCTTGGAGGAAAATGAATTGGCTGAGTTCGTGGAGAGCAATGTCCCCGAGTCTACTGATGAGGAAGAGAAGATTCAATGGAAGAAGAAAGATACTAAGGCTAAGAAGATGTTAGTTGATTCCGTGAAGGACTATATTGTTCCAATCATCTCTAAGTTGAAGACAACAAGAGAGATGCTTAAGACTTTGGAGGAGATGTATGGATCAACAACACAAGTCGCACACTTGCATTAAAGCAAGAACTTCATCATGTTAAGATGGCGAAAGGAGAATCTGTCATCGCTTACTTCATGAAGATTTTCGAATTGAGAGATCAGCTCTCTACCATTGGTCATATTGTTGATGACAAGTATTTGACCATGTTGGTTCTTAATGGTCTTCCTTCATCTTGGGAGTCTTACATTCAAGGAATCAGTGCAAGATCGAAACTTCCCAAGTTTGATCATTTGAGGGCAGATTGTATTCAAGAAGAGTCTAGGTTGGCTGCAAGAGGTATTGGTCGAAGCTCTACAAATGAAGACATTCATGTTCTTGCCGCACATTCCTCGAAGAAGAAAGGGAAAGAAGGAAAGAAAGGATATTTCTAGCGGAATAGGGATAAAGGTTTTGATGGTGCTCCCACATTCAAGAAGAAGAGGGACCTCTCTCGTGTTCTCGTGTTCAATGTTTTAGATGTGACAAGTTTGGTCACTGTGCAAAGGATTGCCCAACCAGGCCTAATTAGCATGCTTCATTTGCGGATGTGGATGAGATCCCTCCTCAAAATGATTCTAGGGAATTTCTATTCTAAGTCATGGGCCTATGTTCAAGTCGTGAAGGTTGTTTACTGATCCGAGCACAAGAGCAGCGTATCTTACCATGTCCAGTATTTGCACCCATCAGAATATTTAAAGAGATAAGTGTTCGTTGCTTTGTTTGAAACCACCCTTCTAGGCTAAAATTCAGTTTGCTAAGTTGTGCAAATCTGACCTTGGTTATTTGAATCATGCGTGTCTAGTAAAAAAGCGTGTTTTCTCTTGAATAGTGATCATTGGGACAAGATCCCTTGGAGATACCACTATTCCTTGCAAATTGTGAAGATCTCTGAGTGTGACTCCGAGATGAAAAGAGAACTGCAACTTCGTTGTGATTAGATGACCACATCGATAACATTCTCTTTGTACATGACTATGTTAGTACCTTGAGAGGCCTGATTCTATGTTGTATATGCTGGCTGCATAATGTGTCTGAGAAATCTGAGTCGAGCAGATCGTCTCTTGTTGTGCTGAGATTAGCTCTTTTGAGAGGAGTAAAAGATGGAAGAAAGATATATCAGAATCAATAAGGATAAGTTCTATTACTTCTTTACTTTTGATTTTTTTGATATTTGCTTCTTATATATAATCTATTATTATTATTAATCCTTAAAAAATGCAGATTGGATCGAGAAGTAAATAGATGATGAATTATTTTGGATTATTTAAGGAGATTCTGATGAGATAAGTATTTCATGTTCATGAATTCCCATGTAGTTATTAATTCATGCTATAACATTGAGATAGTTCCAGCATTGGTGTTTCTCTTAAGAATAGCTGAGTTCTATGAACTAGTAGTAATCTCTCCTTAATGTCTTCAGGACGGACCAAGAAGCGTAAGAGATTGCTTTCAAGAGAAGAAGAGCTTGATACATATTGTAGGCTGAAGCATGGAGACTTAGCTTGCAGCCATGGGACTGAGTTGGTAGCTGAAGACATTTCTCGAAAAGGAAGAACCTATTCAGGTTGTCATTGTGATTAGTCTTTTCGAAGAGGAGAAATTAATCTTCAGAGGGAGTGCTGTGACTCACGGAGTAGAAGTTGCAAGGACTAATGCTAAATCCTTGAAGATCCTCTTCAATAGTTGAGATAAGAATTGCTCATAACAGTCAACCTGGATTTAACATTGGTAGCTCCGCAAACCTATTCAGAATAGAATGATCTGGGATGAGGTTGATGAGGATAGCTCTGAATCTCTGCAGAGGTGTACGCTGGAATCCATTTCCCTAAGGCAAGCGTTGCAGGCAATCTTGGACGATGAGGTCAGAAGATTGATGCAAGTACTTGAAGATTCAGAGGGAGCCTACTGAACCTGAAGAAGATGTTTGGAAAAATGAGATCATTTTGAGTCAAGGGAAGTATACATTAGACATCTTGAAGAGATTTGGTATGATGGATTGCAAATCCATGTCCATGCCTATGGAGACCAACTTTTTGAAGCTTAAGGAGGCTGCAACTAGTTCAGATATGGTGGATCCTACTATGTACATGCAATTGATTGGATCATTGATGTATCTAGTCAATACTAGACCAGATATTTACTATGCAGTGAGTGCACTTAGTCAGTTCATGTGTGAACCAAGGCAAATACATCTGGTTACAACAAAGCATGGTCTGAGATACTTGCGTGGCATAGTTGGATATGGCTTGAGGTATTCTTCTAGTGTGGACTTGAAGTTGCATGGTTATATTGATTCCGATTGGGCAGTGTGTGTCACTAATCGGAAAAGCACCTCTAGATGTTTTAGTTTGGGGTCTTCTATGATCTCTTGGTGTAGTAGGAAGCAGTCTACAGTGGCACTGAGCACTGCAAAGGCAAAATATATTGCAACATGTATGGCAGCTCAAGAAACAGTGTGGCTTCGTAAGCTTCTTGCAGGATTGTTTGGACAATCATTGGAGCCTACCATCATTCATTGCGATAATCAAAGCTGTGTGAAGCTTTTTGTCAATTCAGTGTTACGAAAAGGGGAAACACAACATAACGAATACATCACGGAAAGGGGAATCACATCACGAAAACAAAAGAAAATTACTCAATCCTTGAAGGATGTCATTTCTGCCTGAAAGGCTTTACTTCTCTTCTCATGGGTATCGCAGGAGACAAATCTTCCGGGATGAAGATTCTCATATCTTCATATATCCAGGCAGAGCCACCCTGACAAAAGTCAAAATATGGCGCAAGGGAAGAAGAGGGTACCTTTGAGTCATCAACTTTGTTGTCATTCATCCTTGGGATGTCATTCATCTTAAGGAAGAAGGCTATCTCTTATGGAAGAGCATTTATGAAACAACTCATCAGAATCTCCAGAGATGGATTAAGTGTAGAAGAAAGTTGTGTAACAAGACGATTAAATCTTGCTACAAATTCCCTCATGTGTCCGTTGTGCTCCATCTTTGAATTTGCAAGTTGGGCAAACAACCAATGACTGTCTTCAGCGGGCTTGAATCTTGCCAAAAATTTCTCGCTCATAGTTCCCAGCTTGTGATCATGCCTGGCTCTAGGTGATTGAACTAATCAACAACATTCCCAACAAGAGTCTCCACAAAGAGACTTACTGCAATGTTCTCATGTGCCACGTGCAAAACACCGCAAGCCATTGAGAAGGCTGAAATATGATCAGCAGGATGTTGAGTTCCATTGCCATGAAACCGTGGAAAGTGCTTCCTTGACCCTTTAGGTAATTCATGATGTTTCTGCAAAGCTAAAGGTCTAATGATGTTACCCTAAGGTAATGGGGGTGGATGTCTCAGATTCCTGCCAGCATTATTATTGTTATCACCCATTGCTTTTGGCTGGATCATGCAATAGGGTGCCAAATGGTCATCCTCGTGTCATAAAGCGTAAGCTTTCTTCAAGTTCTATGCCTCGTGCCCCATGGTGGGCGCCAAAAAACTGTCGGCATTTCAAATCGCACCTCTGGAATGTGGTTTGGAAATAGACAACTATGTGTAGTAAACTGCTCTTCAAATTCGGAGGGGAAGCTCCCTCTTTTGCTGAGTTTGCTAAAAGAAAGTAAACTAAAGCTAATTTGCCTATCCTTTTGTTTCAGCTCCAAGAACACAAGGTTATAGAACTCTTAACGTTGCAGCTGAGTTTTTCTCTTTAATAAAACTATCAACTACAACTAACCTACGTTAATGACGTTTCTAGCCTCTCAGGTAAAAGCAGAGCAAGAGAGTTAGAAATGAACAAGATTGATTATCTGACACATATACTTAGATAAACTTTTTCCAACGTACATCTACTGAATTTCAATGCAAGCTAAAAAGGGAGATCATATAAGCATAACACAATAAACGAAAATCTGAGACTTTATATCGGGGCAGCAAAGCAAGCACAAGACTTTATTTCCTCAAACTTCGAGCACAAGAGATTACAATTCTGGGACAGCAAGTTGTAGTAAAATACATGCAACATGCGATCAAATCAGATTAACATTTGACACAAGACACATGCACTGAACAAGGATTTGCAACTAAAAGAGGCATGCAAACTTGCTCTTAACACAAAGTGAACTGAAACTAATCAATAACAAACTTGAAGGCATAGGCTCGGCAATTTGTTATCACAAGCACGGTTAAAGAAAAATGGGCAAAGGCTGCCTTTATTTATACACAAGCAGAGGAGTAGGGAACCCTAAAATCTCTTTGCTTTTACAACTAAGACTTGCCAACATGCAAGCTTTATTTCTAAACCTAAAACAAGATAAGCATCTAACAACCTATGAAAACCTAAAAACAAGGAAAGTGCCAACTATTACATTTTGATTTCCTTCTTCTTCAAAAAATGGATAAGAATTGAGACAAGAATAGAAAGAAAGCGTGAGATAAGAATGGAAAGAAAGCTTGGAGAAAGCTTCTAGAAGATTGTTGCTTTAAATCTCTATCACATCCACTAAAAAGCGGGAAACTGCCTCAATATCAGGAGTGTTGATACTATCTATAACCATATTCCACTTTTCTAGGATCTTCTCCTCTTTTGCAATCAAACTTAGAGAATCTTTGACATCTTCAACTTCTCTATGAGTTCTATTCTTAGAAAACATCGCTGCCCAAAAGATGACTCACTAATTGATAACTTGGCGGCTTTGCAACTTTGTGCTTTGGACACTTCTCTTGATTCTCCCATAGAAGAGTATCATACAACTTTTTCCAATACTTGCCCTTTCGCTCATACCACTCCTTTTCACATTCTTCAATTGAGATGATGACGTTTTACTGAAAAACACTTTCCAACATTGTTCGTTCAGATAATTATGATACAACACTTGTTTGGTTCTGAATTTGATGGGAGAGTAATCCATGCTGAAAAACTTGAAGATTGACTATAAACTCGCCTATATTCATACAAGTTTTTCCACGCTTTCTATTTTTCTTCTTCAAATGGATGAAAATTTTCAATTTTTTTTCTGAGATATGGGTTGTATTCAGAATTTCGTTACAAGCCAACCCAGATCGTTTGTTTTTGAAAATTCTGAGTGTAGATTGAAAAAGCAACAAACCCTAATTTCCTCAGAAAAAACATGAAAAAGCTGGCACTTGGGTTTTGTTCAGAAGCACATTTCGGATGAACCCATTTGATGTTGAAAAACTTGAAGTTTGATTGAAAAAGCAACAACTTGAAATTTCTCTAAAAAAGTTGTGATTTGGGTTATGTTCAGAAGATTGTACAAGAAGAACCCAGATGATTGAAAGTTGTAAATCTTGATGTTCTCTAGGACATGCGAAGAAAAAGCAGTTGCTGTAACTTTGAAAAATTTCTTCAAAAATTATCTAGAAGATAGATCTAATAAAACCCAGCTTGCTGAAAATTGAAAACCATGACTTCCTTCAAAGAATTGATGTTCTAGATGAATAAGCATGAAAAAGCAGGCCTTCTTGTATGCTTGTCTGAAAATTTATGAAGAACTTGCAAAAATAAGAAGGTTTGAGCTCTCAAATCTTGAAAAGGAAAACTCTTAAGTTGCTGGTCCACTTCTCTTTGGACACCACCTGCAAGAAAAATATGAAAAATGAAAGACAAAGGTGCTTTAAATAAGTTTTGCCTTAAAATAATCAGCTTTCTTTTGCCCTAACTCTTCAAAACCCTAGCCTCAACTTATGCATTGTACTTGAACGTTTTTTACTCTTCTTGAAATTTTGAAAATTTGAAAAATTTAACTAAGGCATGGCTCTCTGGGCACCTTTCTCGGCTAGAGGCGCATATCCTTCTCAGACTTAGTCAATTTTCCACCATTTTCAACTTCTTGATTTTTAACCCTAGTTTGATCTTGATTTCTGGCTTCCAGGTTGATCCAATGGACGAGCTGAATGTTTTGTCACAGAGCTTGATCGAATCTGGCAACATTGTTCAGGAGACAACTTTTGGCAAAAACATCATTTGACTCCTCAAAATGCTGGGCGCCTTTCTCCTCCAAGGGTGCCCATCTTCACCAGAGTCAGCCATTTTTATAAGCTTCAAGTTCTTGCTTGTTTTCTGACCTTCAGATGAATTCATGATTTTGGGAGCTAAACTGATCATATTGACTGGCTGTCAGGTCCACTGGATAGCTAAGAGGAATCTGGAGAGGGTCTCTTGGATATTGCAACTTCGGAAAAGTTGTTTTGAGGCATCAAAAGCTTGGGCGCCCTTCTTGACTGGTGGCGCCTATCTTCCCCAGAGTTAGATTTTATTCTAAGATTTTCATCCTTGCTTTTGACTTCTGTCATTTCACTCATGTTTTCCCCTTTGTTCAATCTGAGTTTGCCGATGGCTGAGTGACCTGATGAGCTGACAAAGGCATCCAATGCGAAGCTGATAGGAAACTGAACAACATTGCTTGGGAGCACAAACCCTAATTTCATCATCCGATGCCTTGGAAAGATGGGCGCCTATCTTCTCCAGGGGCGCCCATGGCTGGTAGACTTAGAAATTTTTTCGAGATTTTCAAATTTCACCTTCGTTTGATGTGTTTCCCTTTGCTCTACTTGCGGAGACGAAAAATATTCTAAGGCATGAAGGTTTGGGCACCTATTCTTGACAAGGGCATCTGAAGTCTCCAAACTTAGTCAATTTTCCCATTTTTCAACTTTGATAGCTTCCCTTCTCCGTTCCTCGTTCTTCGTGCACGTTCGTCATCTGCAGGTTCTATTCAATGCTTGAATGTCTGATTCTGGCACGTCGCAGCCGACTGACCTCCATTGATGACCTTGGTGCTCCTGAAAAAGCTTTTGAGAAAGCAAAATAGACCTACTAGGGTACAACTAATCTTTTCGTGATTATGACTGTATTAGCCTGATGAGGAAGTATTTTAGGTCAATCAAAATCAGTCTCAACCCTAGAAGCCAAACTTTCTATTTTTAGAAAATTTTGCCAACATCTATTTCAAAAGAAACCCAAAAAAACCCTGGAAAAGTTCTATTTTTAGAAAGTTGCTAAAAATAGAAATTTTCGTAAAAGTTAGGGCTAAAAAATTGAAATCTGGATATTTGTTGATTTGGTCGTTCTGAGCTGACCCAAATTGTTAGATTTTGAAAATTCTAAGTTTTTGACCCTCATGCAAACCCCAATTTTGAACTTTTTTGACAGATTTAAAAAGATGTCTCATTTCTTCAAAATGCCTAACTGTAGCAATTTTTTTAATTTGGGGTACAACACATTGTATTAGTTAGAGATTTATACTCTTAACTCTTGGTGGTTTTGGAAGCATAATTCTATGTATTTGCAACTGGAAACTCTATTTATGTAAAGCTGGTTTAGTAGTACTAACAACTGTTTATTCATTGCTGCAATTTAAGTTTTGTATTTGGCTCCCACTGAATAAGTGGTTGAAGCATTTTATTTCTAGCATTTCAAGTTTAATAAATTCCCCCCATTAAACAAGTGGTAGTGTGGATTCATGGTTGGCTTGCTGCCTTATAAATTGTATTAATCGCTCCCGCTGAATAAGTGGTAGAGCTTATATGGTCGTTTATCCACCTACTTGTATTTCCAGCATTTTACTTTTCATCCATGGTCGATTAGCCGCCTAGCAAGCATTGTAATTTCATTTCTAGTTTATTGCTAACGATCCCCAACACCATATGCTATCACCTTGCCCACATTGGGATCTTGGTGAACATTCTTGGTGAAGGGTTACTTTCCAAGCTGGTTATCTTTGGAGCTAACGCTAATCAAAGGTGTTTGTGCTAGTATTGTTTGATAAATTTTAAAAAAAATTAAGGGGGAATATTACAATGGTATCAGAGTGTGTTTCCTGCCATCTTGTGAGTTCAACACTTCATTGTTAGATGAGTGACAGCAAATTTTTTTCTACACAAGAAGAAACAGAGTTTAGTTTCAGCTTCTTGAGATTTATGCATTTTCAGAGGTTTTGAGAAACCAAGAAACACCAGTTGAAAACATGGCTGACAGAGGAAAGGGACCAGCCCATGAAACAAATGATGACAGTGACTCTAGAGCCGAAAATAAGTTTGGTGCTATGATGGATATGATGTCAAGGTTACTTGCAAAGATAGACCAGTAAGTGACCCCAGCACAGCCAAGGCAAGAGTCAAATTCTAGTGGTTCCATTTCGGAGCCAAGAGAAAGAACTGTTGGGCAACATGATGCCAATTCAAGGGGATCAGCCCCTAGACCACTCTTTCCAACCTTTACTCCAAGGGAGGAAGCATCTACCGAGCTTGAAGTCCCTATGGTAGATGAAGTTAGACAAAATTTCGTGGAGTATTCTTCTCTTCTAGTTGAAATCCATTAGATTTTAACATTTGATCAGTTTATGAACCAGAGGAAGGGAAGAGAAGGTGGAAGAAATGAATATCGTGCTCCTACAAACCCTAGAATGGGTTATCAACCAACTCATGGTAAAGCCACTTTGGCTCACCTTGAGGGAGGTGATAAGTGTATTGCTAGATCATGGTTTCAATACATTAAAAGAATAGTGGGTGAAGACATTGAGAAAAAAGAACCAAAACTTGCCATTAATAAAGGGTCTGAGAAAGAAGAAGCACTTGTGTGTAATTCGTAGCCCACAAGTAAGCATGAGAAAGACAAAAATCAGTCAACAAGCATAGATGATGGAACTTAAAGTCTTAAAGGAAATGATGGTACAAGAAAGGTGCGCATGCCTTGTAACAACCCCAAAACTGGGTAAACAAAAAATTTTCTAATTTCACTAATAAGATACAAGGAAATACAATTAAATGACAAAGTAAATAACTTTTCTTTTCATTCTAATTGAACATTTCATCATAAAGAAATAAAAGACATGATACATCATTGTTCTATTTTCCAAGTAAATAACAGAGTACGCTTTCATGATTACTTTTCTTCAAAATAAAAAGCAAGGTAAGAATCTTACAAGTTTCAAACATAGCTCGGAAGCTTTTGAGCAAATAGGAATAAGACTGTCCAGGATCTTCCCTTTCAAACCTTGGTTCATCAGAAGTCTTAAGGTGGAGGGGAAACATCACTCAGGTGCTTTTCCACCAACCACGGACTTATATTGCGGTCCCCCGCACGTTTACTGTTAAGTAGACGGCCCTCCCTTCTTCGAGGAGATTGGTTGGGTAACCGGTTCTGTATGACCAACTGAGCATAGTGTGTAATCCTACATAACTAAATCCTTGTGTCCTCACAATCTCAATCTAGCATGTAACCTGGATTACTGTGAACTGACAGTGTAATTCGTCTCACAGTCTAAGTGGACGTTAGGTATACTACACTACTTTGGCCAAAGCATTTCGGCAGTACTTATACTGACGGTCATCTATCACTTGCACTAAGTCAGGTTTGGTTTGACTTAAGGCTGCCTTATCCTACGCGTAGGTTGAGTCCTTCAGTGGGTAGTCAATCACCCTAGACTTCCTACTTCAACTACTTAAACAGGAAATGGAGTACAGTCAACAAGGGGTCCCTCTGGTACTTCCCAACATGGAAATCTTTATCCATGGAGTACGTAGCTTTCTCTAGTTAACCTATTTAACTCTAAAGCTTTAGACTACCTTGGTTCTGAATCCACCCTCGTCCTAGTATTAATAACTAATCCCTTTCCTTTACTTAAGGAATTCAAGCAGTATTCAAGCAATACAAATTATAAGGTACTTTACTAAAAGTAAACAAATATTTCCCTTTCAAATTCATCTATGATTTCAAATGATTCGTTTCAACATGCTTTTAAGTTATTCCAATTCATCAAGTTCTCTAAGCTATTTCAAAAGCTTTTCTAAGGAAATTAAACTATTCCCCAATTTGACCAGCTCTTTAAGCTATCTCTTAAATTCAATAAGCCTTTTCTAAGGAATTAAACTATTCCCAATTCAGCAATTTCATAGAACATAGAGGTTTCTTATTATTTTTCCTTTCATAAAGCAAGACATAATCAAGCAATCTAATCATACATTTTAAAATAAATAACAGAAAATCTATCAACATATATCTCATGCCTGATTTCCTTTTGCGTATGAGCTTGATCGGTAACTTCAATCCTTGCTCCACCGTCCTTCGCAGCCTTCTCTCAGCTTAAGCAAAAACTACTTTCAGGTAAATGCAAAAAGTGTTCTCAGCAATACTGTCTCAATTGCAATTGCAAATGATTTTCACAAAATGGCAATGGCTTTCACAAAAATGGCAATGGCTTTCATAAAAATGGCAATGGCTCTCATAGAATGACAATGGCTTTCATAAAAATTGAATTCCAAAACACAGAAATACCACAGCACTGTATTTCGAATTTTCCAAGGCAAGGAGAGTGAAATGAAAAGATTGAGTGTCTTTCAACAATGAGTGAGAACCTATTTATAGGTTTCGAATTCTCATGTTTCCTACCTTGTAGGCATGAGAATTCGACACCTCTCATTTTGAAAATGTCAAAATTCGCAGTGGCAGTCACACAGCAAAAGAGTTGATGATTCAACATAATTTCTCAAGAATGTTTCAACATATCACATGCCAAATTCGTGGATTAACCACGTACAGGTTTAGTCACTGGGAAAAGCCCTTAAAAATGGCGAACTGAAGAACAAATGGCGTTTGGATTTTGCTGCTGAAAACGTCAAGGTTTACGCACACACAGTTCATGCCTCCTTCCACCCACGCGTCCCAGACCGGTGGCGTTCAAGCATCCGCGACCAGGTCTAAGCTACGCGAGCTGGGCGCGGATTAATCTCCATTGTTTTCCACTGTTTTTCTGGTTCAAACAGTCGCGCGATTTCTTCCCATGAAGAAATCCGCGATTTTTCAGTTTATTCAAACATTAACTTTAAATCTTTAAAAAGTCTATAGTTCATACTTACATTTCCATAAATGATTTTTATAAATTTACATTGGCCTTTACAAAATTTCGAAATTCTTTTTCCTTTTAAATATTTTCCAAGTATTTCAATATTTCGAAATTCCTTTGTATGGTTTGCAAAGTATTTACCAAAGACTATGAAAGTCTTATTACCTTTATTTCCAAAGGTAAATAAACTCAAATACCTTTATAAGATAAATGTAAATTTAAATGCCAAAGATTATAGTTTATATAAAATCTTTCCAAAGTTTTAGGTATTTTAATATTTTCATTAAAATGTATTAATATATTTTATATTATATTCAATACAATATTATTATAGTTTTTAACTTACCTTTCTTTTAATATATAAATATATCTAAATAATATTCAAAATATTATATTAGATATATTAATATATTATATTACCGATAAAACTATAATAACATCGATATTAAATATATTATTAAATATATTAATTAACTTACCCAGTTTACACTTAAATATATCTATACATGTTTATTTTCAAATCTCCAATTACGTGTATTATAGGCCAGTCAGAGCACCTCTAATAGACGTAATTGCATAAACACGTATTTATACATTTAACCGTAAATTCCAGGCATCAGTAACTTATCAGTTCACATTTCACATTCAAGGCTCACAGAACAGTAAGTCAGTCAATCAAGGAACACCACTCATAAAGCATGAAGAAGTAATCATAACTCCTAAGCCTAAGGATGACTTATCATGACAACTTAATCTGACTCAGTTCCTAAAATCCTCAGTGAAGTGTGTGTATGCTCATACGATCAACTTTACCGGTTAGTCGACCAAGTTCCTCTTCCTGAGTGATATTTCCCCTCCACCTGGAGGAATAGCTCCTGTTCCTGCATCCATGGCACAAAACCACGGCAGTCAAATGCTCACAATATTTGCAGTATATATATAAATCAAATATATAAAACAAGACTAATTATTTTCCTCTAATCAAGAATACAGAATGAGCCAAACATAACATGTAAACAGGATTTCATATTGTCAACAAAATTCAATCACATTTATTCATTCAAAACCTTCCTTACAATCAGAATGCTCTAAGCATTACTAGAGTAGTAACTATACAAATTCCGGGGTGTAACATGCCTCGTCAAAATGATCATGAGTTTGAAGGAGAATCTTTGACACGTGAGATGTCTATGGGAGAGCCCCAAAACAGTCCCTTAGACTTGCATGTGATTGGTAGTGATGAAAATCAGTATGGCAATAAGAACAAAACAATAGTTTTGAATTCTAATTCGGATTCATCCGATGAAGGTTTGAAGATTAATGTCCTCACAAAAGATTTTAGAGGAGCTGTTGTGTGTGATGAATTCACTAATGAAGAGCATGTTGAGGGAGATTTCGGTGGGGTCATTGAATCAGCTTATGACCACTATCATAGGGCTGATGTTTATGTTGATTCGGATGTGTTCGTGTCCAATCATGTTGAGAATTTGGTGATGGATAAATCTCTTGTTGCCGATCGTGTTTCTCAAGAATTATCTCATGAAGAAATTTTGACAAGAAACCAAGAAGACCTCTATGGTATGCTTGTGACTATTTATGATGATTTCAGTTTGAGTTGGGAGATGACTCATTCAAAAAATCAACACTCCAAGAGGAGCACAAAGAGTACTTTACATTGGATCAGAATATCAGTGAGGTGGAAGCAGATTTAGAAGACCAAAAGGCCCTTGCTGATGAAAAGTTTAAGGAGGATCTCAAACACAAATTTGATTTTCCAATTAATGAAGCTGATTGTAAACAAAGGCTCAAAGAATTGGTAGAATCTGATCCTCTTCGTGATCTTGAACATTTTCAACTGGTGGGTGGTGAAAGACTAGAATCTTGGAGCAGCTATGAGGGCAGCAAATACAAGAAACAAAATTCTGATTTTGAAATGCAGCCTATCAGCAATTCACCATCCTTGCACATTAATGAGTGGAAAGGTCAATTCATGATATCCATTGAGGATGAGATGCATGTCCTATTCAGATTTGAACGCTCCCATTGTTTGATTGAAGATAGACATGAAGGAGTTATCTATGCTAGATTAAAGATCGGGATTATGCCTACGAATTTGCAAAGACTATTGGTGCATTCCAAGGAAGTGAGAGAAAGGTTGATAAGCTTACTCTTGAGGTTGAATCAACGAAGTGCATGATAGAGAATGCTTAGTTGGGTGTAATGGAGGTAGAAAACCAGCTAGTTGATTTCAAACATCTCAAAGAGTATGAGGATGAGTTACACTCTATGACTAATAATCCTCCAAGCTTGCTTGTAAGTGAATGCATAAGAGGTTTAGAGGATTCAGTCTCCATATGGGAAGTGTTGATTCATGATGACTTCCCCATCTTTGGCACCAAGGTGTTGTCAAAACATGTTTTGGTAAAACATATTATTTACATGCCTGACAGTTTATCCCTTGGGTTGAGTAATGCTAACCTATTTTGGGAGATGGATTTGAAGACAATGTTTGTTTCAGGCTTCCATGTTTTTGAAGCCTTCATGGATAGACTTCAATGGTTCACCAAAGAAGTCAATAATTTCTTGAGTGTGCATTGGGAGTTGATTAGCACTCGGGAATGTGTTGTGAATTTCTTTAGAGGTGTGGTGGACCTTTCTTGGTCAGGTATCCTTGTTTGGCATCCTCGATGTGGAATGAAAAATCTTTTGGGGTATGGTAGGAAGGTTCCTTGGAGGGATAAGAATCAAAATTTCAGAATTAATGGTGTTGTTCCCTTCTTTACCAGCTACTTGATGGTCCTGGAGAAAGAATGGTTCTTTACTGTGACGAAATCTTCAGAGAGATTGTCTTCAGCTGTGGATATGAGTAGATGTGATATTGTGAATGCTGATTTTTCAGTTTTGCAGCAATTGTTTATCTTCTTGGATGCTGATTTTCCTTAAATCAGATCTCAAGTTGTCCAGTTGGTGCATTCATTTTCAGACTTTCCAATCTCTTGTTAGCAATGAGTTTTGGTCTCAAGAGGGAGAAATGAGGATTTGGAGTGATTTGAATCTGCATTTAGATAGTGTTCAAGTTTGTCTTAGTGGCTATCTTTGTACATTTTCTTGTACATATGCTTGGGGCAGCGAACCAATGCTTGATTTGATTCGACTTTTTGAGACTCTTGGAGAGAGATTGGTGAAAGTTTTCAGAAGTCTTCTTGGATTTATCAAAATTATTTAGAGAAGGCATTATACATCCTTGAAGAGTTTTGAGGATGAGGTTGCTATGACTTTTCAAAGAGCTTCTTTTTTTTTTGCAAGAAGCCTTGAAGGAGTCACAAGGGCAGTTGTGACTCTGCTTTGAGTAGTTATGCTGATGAAAATGATTTTGAGTTGATTAGATTATTCTTCTCTGTGTCTAGAATGGTGACAGTCATTGGCTTTGCAGATATTGACTCAGAGTCTTTCGGGTATGAGATGCTGTAGGGTTTTGATTCCAATCCTTCCATGTTTCTCAGTTTGAATTTTAGGCATGTTAACTCTTTGAGGTTGCAGGGAAGGTTAGTGCAGTTCTGGTACAATGGCTTCATTTGTATGATCAAAGTGGTGCAGCATCAACTTGGTGGGTCTTTCTAGAGATGGATATGGGACCCTAGGATCCAACTTGGTTTGGTGTGGATCTGTATTAATGTTTGGAGTGTAGTGGTATTGCTTGAGGTCAAGCAATTTTGGGAAGGGCGGATTGTAATATTCCCATTTTAGCTCTACACTATTATTTTGGAATTAGCCTATTTTCGAAAATCTGTAGGCTAATCAGAAATGGAAATTAGGGTTTCCTATTTTATAGGTGGTTTCAGATGCATATTTGAAGGTTTGCATGTGAGAGTTTTTGATGCATGTCTAGTGGAGCTTTTTGGGTTTTTGGAGAGCTTCAGGATAAGGTAACATGCATGTTGAGAAAAAGACATGCATTTCTCTCCGATTCTTTGCATGCAAGAAAGGCTTTTGGGTTTTTCTGGGTTTTTAGAGAGCTTCAAAATGGTGTAACATGCATCTCCATCTAACAACCTTTCTAGTCACTTACTATTTATAGTAAGTCATGTGTTCTGCTCAGTTTGGCTTTCTGTTGAGTTTGAAGTGAACTTACTATTTTTGGCACTTGCTATTTTTAGTAAGTCTATTTTTGGCGGTGGCATTATTAGCAGTAGCTCGGTCATCTCCAGTTCATCTTTCCATTTTTGGCAGTAAGGCAATTCAATTTGGGCGTTAGCTTCTTCATTCCTCCTGGAGCTAAGTTTTAATAACTTAGTCATATTTTTAGTGTTGCTTTTTGGACCCTATGCCTAGGTGATTAACTTCAAGTTGTTTTTAAAAGGGGGACTTGTTTTGGACACCTTAAATGATGAAGTTAAATATTTTAAAAGTTAAATTAACTGCCTCTCATCTTGGACCCCTAAGAAGATAAATGAAAAAGGTAATTTAATATTTTATTTGCAAATTGAAAAAAGGTGGCATCCCTCTTGGAAGCTGAAAGGTTCGACTTCTCGGAGGTTACAGTTGGTTTGTTTTCTAGGGAGAAGTTTATTTATTCATGCCTTGCTCATTGTTTCATATCTTTTGGAAAATTCATAATGTTATGCTGTTGAACTGAGTTTAGACTTTGCTACGAGGGTTGCGTGCCTTCTAGCTTTTTGATACCATTCTTCGGGCCTGAAACTATGGCTTCCTAGATGGTGACTTAAGACCATACTTCATTCAAGAGTGTGGATTGAGCTTAATTGTGATGGTGATAGCAGATTGCTAATGTATAATCTATTATTTTTTATTATTATAGGCAGATTGCTGGTTTATAATCTGTTTATATAATTGCTGGAAGTGCTAGCTGAAGCACATTTTTCTTCATAGCTTCAACTGCATAATTTATTTGGTTCTGGGTATTGGTGCCAGTTGTGCAACTATGGAAGGTGCCTCATCTCACCAATTTGCAGATTTTTAATATTGAGAATTGGATTTTTTAGAGCAAGTTGACCTCCTTGAGGGGGCCGTACCATTTCAAGCTTGCTTTGGAATTTGTGCCATTTGTTTTCAGCTGTTTTTGGCACAATTTCTCAATTGGAGGTTGGACACCTAGACTGGAGGCTTCTACTAATTGATGAACGAAGTCTTTCTGAGCTGATTCTGAAGAGCTGCGTCCATTTTGGTGAATTCTCACCTTGCTGGTTTGATTTTCTATATTTACTGTTTCCAATCAGACTTGTTAGATTTTGTTATATTGCTGATTTGAGCTCAATTTTAATATCTTTCTCATATTGTATTAGTTAGAGATTTATACTCTAAGTCTTGGTGGTTTTGGAAGCATAATTCTATGTATTTGCAGTTGGAAACTCTATCTATGTAAAGCTGGTATAGTAGTACTAACAACTGTTTATTCATTGCTGCAATTTAAGTTTTGTATTTGGCTCCCACTGAATAAGTGGTTGAAGCATTTTATTTCCAGCACTTTAAGTTTAATAAATCTCCCCCACTAAACAAGTGGTAGTGTGGATTCATGGCGTGCTTGCCGCCTTATAAATTGTATTAATCGCTCCTGCTGAATAAGTGGTAGAGCTTATATGGTCAATTATCCCTCTACTTGTATTTCCAACATTTTACTTTTCATCCATGGTCGGCTAGCCGCCTAGCAAGCATTGTAATTTCATTTATAGTTTATTGCTAATGATCCCCGACACCATATGCTATCACCTCACCCACAATGGGATCTTGGTGAACATTCTTGGTGAAGGGCTACTTTCCAAACTGGTTATCTTTGGAGCTAATGCTAATCAAAGGTGTTTGTGCTAGTATTGTTTGATAAATTTCAAAAAAAAATTAAGGGGGAATATTACAGGTAATAAGTACATCATATAGCAAAATGTGCAGTCCCCTACTACAAATGAAACATGAAATATATAGTTGACCCATGTTGGTTGAGGATACCAACTCTCGGCAACTACTCAGTACAACTAACCAACCGTCAGGGACTAATTCCCGAGTACAACATATATTAATTACTTTCTTGCCGAATACAATAATATTTATTTTGCTGACGACATCAGCCCCCCCCAAAAAGAAAGTTGTCTTCCAGACTAATACAAACAAAATTGGGAACTGACACTTGAATTACATTTACTTAGATGGAGTGGGAGAGGACGTCCCTGGATAGACGGACGATTTCACTGTAGATGTTGGCGAGCGTAGCTCTCATAGCTTGCAAACCTCCTTGATATGCATTCTCAACTGGTGCTCTGCCATGATCTCCCTCTCCCTTGTTGCCTTGACTATTTAGGTAGCCTCCATCACTTGTTTTGCGTGGTCATATTCTCTCGCTTTCTTTGCCAACTTGGCCTCCATGGCCACCACTGTCTATTCTGCCTCCACTTTTGTCATCTTGGCCTCTATGGCTGCTACTCTTGCTCACTCATTGGCGGTGAGTTGTGTTTTCTGAGCTAGCTGCTCATGGAAATTCTGTATACGTTTTGCTAACTCCTCTCGTACCTTCACCAATTTCAATGCCTCAATATTCTCATGTACAACATCGTTTGTGGATGTCATCTACCGTTTTAGCCTATAGAATGCCTCGGAAGGAAGCCTCTATGCGGAACAGGACTGAAATTAGACGACCATCAATCCCTCCAACTGAAGGCCTTGCTAGATGCCGTGATGTCAACATAGTCGGAGTCTCAACTCTAGGCCATCCTCTAGAAGTCAAACAACGGGCAAATTCTTCCTCACACCTTGTCTGTACAAACGCCAATATCCGTTGCACCTCTTTGGCCACTAATGGAGATTGACCTATGTCAAGCCGTTTGGATGTCTCCTACTTCCTGCATCACTGCTGCCATTGCTTGAAGTTCCTAAATGTACCTCTAAACTGTCCCCAAAGGGTTTGACTCATTCGGTTTAATTATCTCAATGATCAACCCCTTGGATCCACTCAACTCATCCTCCTCATCTTCACTCGATGGATTAGGTGATTCTAACTCCTTTGTAGCCAAAGGTGGCTCCTGCATCTAAGATGGCCCTCTACTCTTCTGAGTGTGCACTATATCTGGTGGGTGTGCCTGTGAAGAGTTTGGTTCTACACCCTCAATGACCATGGCTGTGAAATCTTGTTGTAGACCCTCACCCTTAGTCACCATGGCTAGGAACTCTTGCTCCATACCCTCGGCCATAACTCCTGATGGGCTTGGTGAGGGTAATGTTGGAACTTGCAGTGGTACGTCGACCATGTCTAACCATCGGTCTATCTGTGTAACATTTGTAGGTACGAGAATATCTCTTGATGGTGCAAAAGCTATAACCGATGGCATTAGCAATACTGTTGGCGATGTTGTGATTGTGTGGCAATTCTGGTGGTGGGCCTGGTGGTCCTGACAGTGCACTTGGCGGTCCTGGCGATGCGCTTGGCGGTCCTAGCGGTGCGCCTAGAGGTCCTGATGATGCTCTTGGTAGTGGGCCTAGCGATCTGGCGATGGCACTGGTGGTGTTGGAAGTGGCACTGTCAGTGCTACCATTGGCGATGCCATTGATAATGTTGATGGTGCCATTGGCGATGCAACTAGCAATGTAACTAGCACTACAACCGGTGATGCAACTAGCGGTGCAACTATTGTAGTTGTCTCATTCATTGGTACAACCTCGTCTATGTCCATCTCCGATAGTGACTGAGGTCAGCTTCCCAATTTCCATGTTGGTTGTACTTGCGTCGTACGGTTTGTGTGTGTCCTTGCCATATGGTTTGTGTGTAATTCCGACAGTGAAGTTTTGCAATCACCCTACCATTCTAACACCAATCATACGACCTATTTTACCTTACGATTCACACGATATAATATGTCATATGATGCAAGGTTGATGTATGACTTGCAATCGTTGTATGGTCTCAGGTTTCTTCTGCACGAACGATGGCCATACGATATCACATCTTTGTCTTGGTCGTATGTCACACCTCCTTCCTTGCCGTACGTTGTGCTATCTTCTTTGTCATGCGATGGTTAAAGCATTCCTCCCTATTTGTTGTATGACCCACTATCGTATGGTCTGCTTCAGCTTAACACTTTGTACAGTTTGATGTCCACGCCATCGTATGATTTGCTGCTGGCATATGGTCAGCTGCCTCCCTCGTATAGTCTGGTTTGTGTCTTGCCGTACGTCCTTCATTGACACCCTTCTTCCTTGTCTTCTCTGTAATCGCCCGACTACAACCTTGACTTTGCCATTTTTATTTTCTGGCTTCCATCGTACAAAATTATATACATTCCTTCCTTTGCTTTTTCTTTTTCCACTTCATATGGATATTTTTAAGTTACTTCAGCTTGGCCATTTTTTCGTCCTTTTATTTTTCTCCTTTTTAATTTTTTAATAATTGCTTTCCAAACTATTTTAAATATCTTTAATTTTTCCTATCACCCACATTTTTTAATTTTTTACTTTTTTCCAATTTTTGAGCTTTAATTCCCAACTTTGATGATTTCATTTTTTTCTTTTTATTTTTTCCTTCATCATTAATTTTTCTTTTCTGGATTTTTATTTCATTACGTCCTCTTACCTTTAGTTTCGATGTGTACTACCACTTACAAGAAAAAGGTCTTTTATAACATTCTTCTTCACAACATGGCTCCTCGTACTTGATTGATTTGTCTCGTTCGAAGTTGTGGACTGGCGTGTCATATAGTTTTGCTACTCTTCCTTATTTTCTTTGTACTCAACAGGAGATGTTTGACTGGTTGTACCTTTGTCTTCCTCAATATCCTCAATCTGTAGCATGTTGCACTCCAGGTGGAACACTTGGTACCATCTGCCAATGGAATAGACTGTTGAGAGAACTCATCTCATCCTCAGAAGAACTCTCGAGGTCAAGTACCCCTTCATCATTAGGTTCCATAAACTTTCTTCATCTATCTTCGATTCTCCTCCGTCATACCTGTTGATGCGTGTTTTGTGACACACAAAACACTCTAGAATAAAGTGTCCATAGAAGCTCTATCCTCTCTTGAAAAACTACCTCTTGTGCTAAGATTGCAAGAAAGGTCACATGGTAATTCCAATGTTTCGTAAGTTGGGGTGTGGATAAGCTCTGTGGTCATTGTGATTTGTTGGTAATCACAAGGGGACTTATGCTAGGCTTGTTTAATTCACAATGAAGGTCTAGACAATAAAGCTCTATTGTTTGGGTCCTAGATCAAACAAACTAAAAAAAGGAGATAAGGGTTTAGAATTTTTAATCTACTCCCTAAGAATCCAAGAGACGGTATTAACTTGGTGAAACCAATAACCACGCTTTGCTTCGCCATGCTCAACGAAAACTACACAAAGTGGGTGCAATCTTCAAGGGGTTTTGTGCTTAAGATTTCTTTACTACGAACAACACCATCAATAGAACAACATTATTCGAGGTAAACATTAAAGCATCCACATCAAAAGCTCAGTCTAACTTTACGCATTGAATGAAAATCATCCATCCAAAGAAAGTATGAGCCAAGTTTACACCATAAATCAATACTTACCAAATCTTGCATTCGTCTAAAATACGTGAAATAAAATCTAAACTATGATGAGGGATAAGAACCGTGCCAACTCCAAAATAAGAGAAATAATCACCATCAATTTGAACAATGCATTACTTATTACTTTGGCAGTCATATGCAACAATTTACTTATCTTAACATGTTTTGCAACATGCTCCCATGCTTTACAAATGAGGGATGAGCTCAATTTATAGGCTCCCCAATTACAATTCAATGGTCAAGATTGATTTAGAATCAATGGCCAAGATTACAAAATAAAACCCTAATTAGGGCTTATCATAACTAACTACCTCTCGACCAATGAGAAAATAACATTTTGGGACACTTGTCCTTCTTGCTAAATATGAACCAACAATAAAATAGAAAGTTGTTGCATGGTGGAGTGTCAGGTTCATTGAATCTGGACGTGCCAACTTGGAACAATTTGATTGGTCGAGGCGCCACTTCAGCAGGTTGGATGTCCTCCTTGGTCTCCATGTTCGTTTTTTCATGTTCTTGCCTTAGAATATTTTCTTTGCCGATGGCTTTGTCCTTAGTGCTTGTTCCTTCCTAGCCTTTGATCTTGGATTCCTTTTGAGACTTTGATTTCTTCTTCTCACCTGTATTGGAAGTCTCGCCTTGGAGCACATGTTTAGATTGGAAGTCATTAAGGTTTTCTTTCCTGATTGCTACAAGCGCCTTGAATTTGGAGAAGAACTCCCCTATGCTTTTACCTCGATGGAGGAAATTGGAACTTTCTCTATGAAGTATTTCCCATACTTAGCCAAATTTTGGCTATTCAATTTCATTTTGTAACACCTTTACGTGGACCATTCAACACTTAGCCAAGATTTTGGCCATCTCTATGCTCGAATGAACTTTGCCTGTGGATTTGCCTTCAATTCTGAGTTTGGCTTGTGCTGAGTAGGGCGGATTCCATTCTTGGACAAGGATTTAATTCACTTCCTCTTTATTGTCATCTTGTTTTCCTTCCAACACTTAGTCAATTTTCTGAATTTCCCTCCCCAAGGCATCAACACTTAGTCAATTTTCTGAGTTTTCCTTGGCAGACTTCATCTTCTCTTGGGCAAGGCGGACTTTGAAGCTGCTTTGGACATGCTTTCTAGTCACGTCGGACTTTCTTGGTTCTTGGACATTGCTTTGATGCGGGAGATTGGACTTCACTTGAGCTTTTCCAACCAAATTTTTAAATTTCCTTGGTTAGGCGTACTTGACCTTGTGGCTGGACATCTTCATGGTGGACTTGGAGCTTGTCTTGACATTCTCCTTTGGAGGGCGAACTTTACCAACTTCATGCCAACTTTACCTTGGGCTGACTTCACCTTGTCTTGGACATGCTTGGGTGGACTTGCCAAGTGTTCATGCCATTCCTTCATGTGCTAGGCGGACTTGTATCATTCTCAAGCCATCTTCTATATGGCGGACTTTGAAGACTTCTTTGCCAAATGCTCTTTGGGTGGACTTCCAACTTTTCTTTCCATATCCTAGGCGGACTTTCTCCAAACTTTTCCATTGCTGGGCGGACTTCATCATACTTCAAGCCATCTTGGTAGGGCAGACTTTTTTATAGCTTGTGCCATCCTTGACTTGGGCTGGGCGGACTTCCTCATGTCTTGTGCCATTTTTCACTTGAGCTGGGCGGACTTGGTTATGCCTTGAGCCATCCTCTTGGGGCGGGCTTGCTGAATGTCTTTGCCAACTTCACAATGTGCTGGGCGGACTTGCTTATACCTTGTGCCATTTTTGACTTAGGCTGGGCGGACTTGGCTTATGTCCAAGCCATTTTCCTCAAGTGCTGGGCAGACTTGCCTCATACCCAAGCCATCTCTTCATGGCGGACTTGGCTATGCCTTGAGCCATTTTTGACTTTGGCTGGGCGAACTTGCTAGATGCCTTTGCCATTACCATGGGCGGACTTGCCAATTGTCCATGCCATTTTCTCAAGGGCGTTCTTGCTGATTGTCCATGCCATTAATCTCTTCATGCTTGGGCGAGTTGAACACTTAAGCAAATTTTCAAATTTTTTAAAGTTTTTCACCCATTTTCATTTTGGAAACTTCTGAAGTTGATCTTGACGAAGCCATGACCTGCACATTTTCCAAAAATAGAAACCCTACCAAAAATAGAATTTTTTCCAAAAATAGAAACTTTCTAAAAATAGCCCCTAAAAAATAGGAAGTCCAGAATAGGCCAAAAACGCCCAAAAAAAAGTCCCTAAAAAATAGGGGGTCGAGGTGAAAACCCTAAAATTTAGGAGCTGTCGGACTTTGGAATCTTCTTGCCATGTTGCCTTTATGCCTAGGCGAACTTCCCTATGGCTTGTGCCATTTTTCACTTCTTTGGGGTGGACTTTGCCTATTGGTTAGAGAATTTTCTTGACACTTAACCAAGTTTTGAAAATTTATTCTCAACACTTAGCCAATTTTCAGAGTTTTTTTCTCCCCAAGGTATCAACACTTAGCCATTTTTTTGAGTTTTCTTTGGCGGACTTCATGCTTGGCCGGACATTTTTCTTTGAGTGGACTTTAGGCTTGGCCGGACATACTTGGGCGGACTTCTTGCTTGGCCGGACATTTTCCTTTGAGCGGACTTTAGGCTTGGCTGGACATACTTGGGCGAACTTCTTGCTTGGCCGAACATTTCCCTTTGAGCGGACTTTAGGCTTGGCCGGACATACTTGGGTGGACTTCCTGCTTGGCCGGACATTTTCCTTTGAGTGAACTTTAGGCTTGGCCGGACATACTTGGGCGGACTTCGTGCTTGGCTGGACATTTTCCTTTGAGCGGACTTTAGGCTTGGCCGGACATACTTGGGCGGACTTGCTTGGCCGAACATTTTTTTTACCTTCCATGGCGGACTTGCTCATTGTCCATGCCATCTTCTTTCTTCTGCTTGGGCGAATTTAGCACATGTTTTTCTTTTTAGATTTTTCAATGTTTTCCATTTTGGAGATTTCTGAAGTTGATCCTGACGAAGCCATGACCTGCACACTTTCCAAAAATAGAAACCCTGCCAAAAATAGAAACTTTCTAAAAATAGCCCCTAAAAAATAGGAAGTTCAGAATGGGCTAAAAATGCCAAAAAAAAAAGTTCCTAAAAAATAGGGGGTCGGGGTGAAAACCCTAAAATTTAGGAGGTGTCAGAATTGACCGAAATGACAGTCGATCTTCGTCCACAAGGCCTTCTAAACACTTTGATGATGTTTGTGCACTGATTTGGGCTCAAATTCATTACTTGGCTCGGGTGACCTTTCAAAAAAACTCAAACTCATTGTAAAAGAAACATGGTAATTAGCAGTTGCGACACCAAGACAGAAACCCAAAAAGCAAAAAAAAAAACAAGAGGGTCCCCATTTGCAATAGGGCGATGTGTGAAAAGGTCACAACAATACCCTGACTCAAAGGACACCAATTCTTCATTCACAACCTGATTCTTCAGGTCAATGATGCACTTCCTCTTGCTGCTCTCGATGGAGAGTGTGTTTCGTTTCCAGTTATGGTCCACTTTCGTTGCTACCAGTCAACCTCTCTCGAGTAGTGCATCATACACTTTCTTCTACAATGGGATGGCAACAAAGTTTAGCAAAAATTGTTGTGTGTCGATTGTCACTTTTTATGCCATGAGTGTACCCAATGGTTTGATTCCATGCTAGTTGGAACCCCCTAATTGGAATGTCGGTGGCCAGAGTGTTGGTTTCTTGACACATCGACGTGTCTTTGGGCAGTACATTAACTCCCAATCCTCCATTGACAATCGTGTTTGTTAGATTCTTCCCTCCGATCTCCATTTGTACAACAACCGGTCTCTTCTCGATGTTTACCATCAATAACATTAGGTCGATAACTTGTTCCCCTTCGGTGGTAGCTCTACTATCATTCCTTTTGCTCCGCCCACCTGTTGCCAACTTTGCTCATCATCGACTATGTTTGTTATCACCATTCCCAGTTCTGGCATTGTTTGGTGAAGTTTTGTTACTTTAATTGGTATGGTGGTCGTTTGCAATACCTATTGTACGATGTTCTTTTCAGACTCCGATTGCAACAATGTACTTGCAGTTTCCTAGGAGGGTTTTTCGTTCTCTAGCCATTGCCTGTTCTATTTCGGTTTTGGCTTCCCTCATTCGTTCTTTTTTCGTATGAGGATTTGGGTACATTGCTTTCTTTGTTTGTGCTCTAGTGATTGCTAGTACTTCCTTGCTCCATTCCTCCACATCCAACATGTTGATGCCTTTTTGTTTCAAGCAGTCAATGTCCTCATGGTCACCCGATCCACACCACTTACAGAGCATCCTCATTTTGTCTTGGTTACTCTAGCATTCTTAGGCAAAGCAACCCCATTTGTTACACTTTCTGCACTGGATCATTGGTCATCCCTTTAGATCGTATTGGATTCTACTCCTTGTTGCACTGTTGTTGAACGATTGTTATTTCCTCTTTTGTTCCTGTATCTGTCTGGAGATGCATTGGTATTAGAATTTTATGGTTTTGGCAGTGTGGTTGGAGTTGACTGTTCTCCTTGGGTGAAGAGCACTTGTGTGCTTCTTGTTTTCAAATTGTATGGATATTCCTTAATGGAATGCCCCTTTACTTGACAGATGTCGTAGAATAGTTTTTTCAGATAGTTTGTTTTTGTATGACCCTCTCCTTTGCAGCCAGTGCACCACAGTTCCTTGTTTTCTCTTGTATTCTTCTTCTCGACCTTCAATTTCTTCATTATTCTCATCGCGTCCTTTCTCAAGGCTTGAACGGTCTTTGATTCATTGTCGTTTCTATTGTTTGTTCTCTTGTCATCGTTCGTCTTCCTCTTTCCTCGAGAAGATGTCTTATCTTTGCTTTTTATGTCCATTGCTCGATTGTAGGTGTTGATGTACGATGATGGAGGTACGACCTTCATCTTCTTCCTTAGTGAAGGGATCAACCCTTTGATGAACCACCTCTTCTTTAGCCCATCAACTGGTTGGATTTCTAGTTTGACTAACAACTCCTTGAGTCAACGATTGTAGGCTCGTACATTCTCGTGCTTACCTTGTTTGGTATTGTATATCTCTGCTCCAATCCCGTTGTCGTCTCTCAGGAGTTTGAATTCTTCCTGGAATGCTCGTTTCAATGTTTCCCATGTGTTTTTTATGTCCTGCTTCTAGTTTGGTATACCAATCAATTGCTATTCCCCTGAGAGTTGTGTTGTACCCAAACCAAATTTTTTGCTTCATTAAGGCATTTTGCTTAAAATGGTCTAAAACTTGTTAAAATGATGTCAAAACATAGTTTTTGGGAAAATCAAATATGGACTTTGAGTCAATGTGATGTCAAGAAGATAATGGCAAAATTTGAAAAATTTGAAAATTAGGGTTTTTGGACCCCTATTTTTAGGTCAAAAAACCCTAAAAATTGAAACTTGTCAAAATTGACTGAAAATTGTTTTGATTGGTTTATTTTGCTTCACGATCACAATGGTGAAGTCAGATTCAGTTAAAACTCAGTTTAAGCCTGGTGGGTAGTTTTCGCTTTTTCAAGTGAAAAGTTAGGATCTCTGAGGTCAACATTGATAGATGGCTAGGTGCTAGGTGTCGAAATTTAAGCTTGAAACGCTCCAGTGAAGATTCTATGGTGAAATATGTTTGAAATGATGCCTCGTCTCGGAGGGGATTTTCGTCGAGGTGAAAATGAAATTTTTTTGAACTCTGGAGCAAAAGCGCACCTATGAGCCAGGGGCGCCCTTGATTCTAGAGGCCTAGATAAACTTTTTGAGACTTGTCACTTCGAAGAGGACTTCTCTGAAATCCTATTAGCTTCGCAATGAGCCAGCTAGCTAGTCTGACGGATATGTCTAGCACCTGAAAATGGAGATTGAACGCAAAATGAGGGAGATGAAAAAATGAGTAACACTGGAGTGAAAAGCATGCCTCTTAGCCAGGGGTGCCCATCTTTTTGAGGCACCAGATGGACGTTTCTGACCAAATGACACCTAGGATGTTTGTCTCAGACTTGGTCTGGCTTCGCAAAACATCCGCTAGCGGGTGAATCAGAGTTGCTGAGTTGTCAAAATTAGGAGCCAAACTTAAGGTTTTAGTCATGGTTGGAAATGTCCAGAAATAGCAAAAGTGCCCCCGGAGGCCAGGGGCACCCAAGGTTTTGGAGTTCCAAACACAGTTGTTTTGGTCATCTCAGATACTCATCCTATCCGTGATGCTTCCAGCTTTCTGTTGCATACCTCAGTCGAGTCAGAAGACTTGTCAGCAGCCTATAGCGAGAGTTTAAGTGGTTTTTAGCCAGTTTGAAAAATGGCCAAGTTTGGGAAGAAAAGCGCCCCTCGAGGCCAGGGGCACCTATGTTTTTCAGCTATTAAATGATGTTTTTAAGAGAAGTACTCTCCAGGAGCTCTTGTTCAGAATCCAGCCAGCTCCGCAGTAAGCTTGTCAGCTAGTTATGAAGTTTTGCCGAACATCGAGAAACGTGAAGTGAAGTCAGGTTAGAAATACCTTGAAAATGATGAAAATGCATTGAAAATTCTTCGAGTTTGAGGTTAAAAGCGCCCTTGAAGGCTAGGCACGCCCTGAATTTTGAGGCCTCAGATGGATGAATCAGGGTTTGCAGCCTCCTGGAAACTTTTGTCAGACTTGATCCTGGTCTTCAATGAAACTGTCAGCCTATCAATCTGACATGTTAGTCAATTGGAATCAGTGATTGAATGTGAGCTCCGATGATGTTTTCAAATCCAAATTTTCAAGAAATTGGCTATGTTTGGAAAGAGACGCCTAAAGTCAAAGGTTGACTTTTTGAACTCAAGAGAAGTGGCACCCTTTAAAGGTGGAGACAGTTAACTGAGATTGCACCTTCAGTTCAACTCTTTTCAAGTCAACTTCTTGGCTTATTTTAGCTTGTAACTAGGCGACCTATTTTTGCATGCATCAGTTAACTGAATTATTGGAGGTGGCGTCCTAATTAGGGCATATTTTTCAATTAGTTAACTGTTTTGAAGACCAATTGCAAGCTAGGCGTTGTTGTTGAATGTCCAATTAGAAGGCTAGCGCCATTTTCAAGATTATGCATGCATTTATGATGCCTTTGAGGATAATTTATTATTTATTAAGGCATAGGCGTCCATTATTCTTCATTGTGAGTAAGATAAAACATGCCTTTCTTGAGCAAATAATGATCTGAAGGTGCTACAGTTGTCAGAATTCAGTGTTCTTCATAGCGTCAGATCCAGAATGTTCAGAGGGAGGATATTACAAACTTCATTTTTCGTTTGCATGCAGGTTACATCGAATCTAATTCAAGCATAGGTGATTTCTACATAAGTAGAAAAACAAAAACCTTCTATCTTCTATCTTAATTTCTTCTATTCCCGTCTTAGGTATTCTTCGCATGTCAAAGTAAATGGTGAAATTTTCAGAAATAGATCATCTGGGCTCATCTATTTCAGCGACAACAGCAAAACCCATTTCTAGAATTTTTCATGAAAATTGCCCCGCTGCCTCCATTTTGGAGCACTGTGTTTTTCTTTGAAATTTCTTTGCATGTGTGGCTAAAACTCATTTTTTAAAAAATCTGTCGATTTGGGTTGTCTAAGAATTCAGTTCTGCCCAAAACCCATGTTTAAGATTTTTTCGAAAAAAACTGCCCCCTAGAGCCCCTACAGTTCTCGACTGGCCTAAAACTCAAATGTTTAAAAAGCGAAGATTCTAGGTCTTCTTAGCTCATCAACGGCAACAAAACCCATATGCTAGTTTTTCTTGAGAAAAATTGCCCCTAGTGCCCCTACACTCCTACTGCTTTTTTATTGAAAAACTCTTGCATGCCAAGGCAAAAGGCTTTTTTTCGAATTTTTGATGTTGTGGGTTTGCTTAGAATTATTTTCTCTACAAAACCCACGTCTCATAATTTTTTCGTGAAAATTGCGCGTTAGTAGGCTATTTTTTTTAGCCTTGTCAAAAACTAATTTTAGCTTTCCAGAAAAGTTGTCAGAACATAGCTGTGTTTACAATCAACAGGCGAGTTTTTCAGAATGCAGCTCACTCGAACTGAATTCAAGACCAAACTGGTCTTAATTCACGATTTCATAAGAAAAGCTGACACCATTTTGCATCAAGTGCATCTGGAGGGTTGATTCAGACAATTTGACAGGTGTAGTCACTCAAAGTCCACATGGTTTCATACCTCGTTTAGCTGATTGCCTTCCAAGGCCAGTTTAGAGGGTTGATACCGTTGGATTTCTGCGTGTGCGGCGAGTTCGTGTGCATTTCTCACAACTAGAGTGCTCATGGTCAAACTTTGTGGCTTCATCATGCAACACTCTTTCGTTGAGAAGAATCAAGAAAATCGTTAGAGGCATAAAGCTGTAGAAGAAACAGAGGTCATCACTCCAATTGTGGAGCTGCCAGAGTTACCAATCAGTGAATTGCCAGTTGATGTTGTGCATACTGAGTTCGAGAAGCTGGTTCGTGATAACCTAGGTGGAGATCCTAAGGTGTCCAAGTTGGATCACTTCTCAATGATGACAACTAGCTTCGACAAGGTAGCTAAAGATGTCAGAGAATGTCAGAGGGTGATCAAAGATGCAAAGAAGGAGTTGAATAGGCAGTTCATCATCATGGATAGCGTCAAAGTGCCAAAGGACGAGACCATCGAAAATTTCCTAGATGAGGTGATAGACAAAGAGGGCTTGTAGAAGGCAGTCAGTTAGGTCCTACAGTTATTTACGAGGATGAGTCAGAAGCAGCAGTTAACTCAATGTCATTTCTTGAGTTCTCATTGCTGATCTCATGCACGCCTGTCTCGTTCTTGGAGATATCTTCGCAGGAGGATGGACTTTCAGTTAGGACCAGTTGACTAATGGTAGTTATTAGTTAGCTCTCTTTTCAATAAGGACGTGCATGTTACACATGTCCATTTAGTCTTGTTTGTATCGGTTAATTGATGGTAGCTTTCTAGTTAACTGTATAGTTTCATTTGTTTTACTTAGAGAATAAATTCTCGCATGCTTGCGAGACTGCAGTTGACTCAAGGTGATTTTAGGGTTCCCTACACCTTTGATGTCTATAAAAAAAGCTCTTAGCTCATTTGTAAATAACTTTTGCACGCAATAGTAATATATGCTAAGCCCACCTTGCTTGTAATATTGCTATTCTTGCATCTGTTCACGAGCTTTTACTGTTATAATAAATAGCTGAGCTCACCTTGCCTGAATGCTATTATTATGGTGTTTGTTCAATCTTAGTTAAATGGGGTTGCTAGTTTGATTGTTTATTGTATGTGTGTCTCGCCAATGCAATTTTCTGTCCTAGTTTTCTTACCTTGTGTTGTGTTAATAATTGTTCTTTCGATCTACACCTCGGAAAGGGCTTCCTCAAAAATTTAGTGAGAAGAATTATCGTCTATGTGTCATTACCAATAAGCTTGTTGCATATCTATGCCTCAGAAAGGGGTTCCTCCTCCTTGGAAATTTAGTGATTAAGCTTATCGTTTGATGTCGTGCCTAATAAACTTCGTATTAGCCTACGCCTCAGAAAGGGGTTCCTCCTTGGAAATCTCGTTATAGAGTTTATTGTATAAATACATTCTTGCTCCTAATTCCTCATGCTTTGTTTTTCTCGAGGGAATAGGATAGATTAGAAGCATTTAGTTTTTAGTTGTACTTAAGATCTGCAAAACTAGAGAAAATCCTTAGCTGCAACGTTCTTGGTTTCCTTAACCTTGTGCCTCTTCCAGCTGAGTCAAAATGATAGGATTTAGAATACTTTACTTTTTCACGCATATCAGCAAAAGAGGGAGCTTCCCCTCCTAATTTGAAGAGCACTCATTATGCACTGTGCATAGTTGTCCGTACCAACTTGCACTCTAGAGGTGCTAATTGTTACGCCAACAAGTTGCTATAAATGCCCTCAGCCAATATGCTCTGTCGTCTTGACTGTTCGCTACCCAGATTTTTTCACAAGTTTTTTAATGTCGTACAGGGTCCTCTAACCCGTTTTCGATGAACTTTGAGAGTTTGTGCCACTCCACATTTGGACTTGCTAGGGGAGTCACCATCTTGCCTCTAATGCACCTTTTGTGATAGTGACCTACTTGGAGAGTTTTGATTTGTATGTTCTGGTACCTTTCCTACACTCTTCGACACGCCGCAATCCTCTACTCATCCTTCGTTAGCGTTTCTCACCTTCGGGCTGCCTTTGAGGTTTTTCTGATGCTCCCTTTGTCCTGGTGTTTTCGGCTTTGGTTGTCTGATGTTCAAATCTTCCTTCAATGTTCACTATTCAATCCGATGAATGGTCTCTATCAGATTGTCTGTATGTTTCCTTTGGCCTTCCCCTTCGACTGATTCTATTTGTATGAATTGCTCTTGGATGGTCGGGTTGGTGGTTTCCTTCTTGCCTTCCCCCTTTCCCAATGGTGTCTTTCAACGATGACCCTTCTTCATTTGATGGTTCCTTGACAGTGTTCTCTTCCTCACTTTCCCCTTCGTCCGATGTTGATGGTCCGAACGGTTCTATAATTTGGTCATTGAGGTTAGTTCGTGTTTCGTCGTCAGGAAGAGGTAAATGTTTAGTTATTTCAATCCAATCTCCCCTTGTACGTTCTCTTGTCCTAACGGTTCTTCATCTCTCCCAACTACGGCTTCTACTCGCACTTTGGCTTCGACTTCTATTCTTGGGTGGATTTGGACTTTCTTTAAGAAATCATTTTCCTTTGTCAACTTCACCCCTCAATCGTTGTCGTCGTTTAATTTTCTCTTTTATCCTTAAGGATCTTATTTTCTAGTTGATTGATTCGTGACCGCTTTGTTTTAGTTTTTCGTTTTTGTTTAAGGTTAATGGCATTAATTCTTTGATGTACGTCATTGATCAGTATCATGCTCTTCCTCTTCTCTTTTAGTTCCTTCTTTGTATCGTTGCAGGATCTATTGCCTTCGTTGTTCCCTATGTTTCTCGGCACGAAGATCTTGCAATATGATATAGTGTCGTGCTATTAATCTCAGCAATCTATCGAGAAGACGATTGACCTCTAGATTGATGGGCAAGTTATCCCAGATGGTAGCCTGAGGGACCTCTCGCTTGAGAGATTCCCTCCGTACGTGCTCCTTGAGTGAGATATCCTACAAGTTTATGAGTTTTTCTGTCAATGTGTCTTCTCTTTCCTCATTTGCTTGCATCAGCTCACCAGCTGGCTAACCCATTACATTGCCATGACTCCTGTTTGTGTTTGGTGTATCGCCAGAGTTCATATCGGCAACGACACCAAATGTTTACTTGCAAAGATACTTGACCAATTAATATAGAGTAAACGAGAATATATAACATTAGTAATAGAACATATTATTTACACAGACAATGCACAAAATATGAGTGTTGTATTCTTAATTTCTTATTCATTAGATAGGCAATAAGTACATCATATAGAAAAATGTACGATCCCCGACTACAAATGAAACATGAAATATATAGTCGACCGATGTTGGTTGAGGACACCAACCGTCGACAACTACTCTGTACAACTAACCAACCGTCAAGGACTAATTCCCAATTACAACATATATTAATTACTTTTTTGCTGAATACAATAATATTTATTTATTTTGCTGACTACAAGTTGGCAATTCCTTTTCTTTGTGGTTGAAGTTGATTATTTGCAGCGGGTATTCTTAGACTTATTCCAGCTGGGGCTTGCTTTTGTCTGTTTCTGGCACTTCAATTCTTTTGCGACCTGCTAGCCTTATTTTATTTCTTGGGCTTTAGATCAAAGGTTTTAATTTTATTTCTGGGCACTACAGCAGTTGGGACCTACCATTATTTTCCTTGAGTATTTTATTTCTGTGGGGTCTCCTTGTTCCTTGGGTAGTGTCATTATTCTTGAAGAGTGTTATAATTTTTGGCTGACAACCGTTTCATTCCCATCGTTGGACAACTTCAATGAAGGCTCAGATATTTATTTCTAGGCATTTAGTGGCTAGCAACAAGTTTCCTAGTTGTTTTCTCTATTGCTAGTTGTGGTTGTTAATGCCAATATGGCCGACAGTTATAATTGTTGCTGCATAAACGTTTTATTCAATAGTTACATCTAAAATTGTGGGATTTGATTCTTGGTGGTTTCCCTTTGAATTCTGGTCTCATTCATTTACTTGGAGAGGGGGGGTCCTTACAACAAACCATAGTTGCTAGGAGATCGGTATTGGTACTGGTACGGGAGACTGGTACCGGTACTAGTACGTCTATTTTTGAAAAATAGGAGACAAGGGGTACTTGGAGATGCCAATTTTTTTTAATATAATTTAATAATTTATAAATTTGCTACATTAAATCTAAAAATATCATGACATTGAATTGATACTAATTCAATTTGCACCAAATGGCCCAATCATGTATCAAATTGGTCTTATGATGAGAGTGGCCTAGAGGAACCCAAGTGCCACCCAAAGAAGAAACAATTTAAAAAACTTTTTTTTATAACATTTTCGTAAACAAAAAAGGTATCAAATGCCTAATTCCACCCTCAAGTGATAAAATTGTGAAAATGGCGTGCACCGTGAAGGCCTTAATTTGGGCTTGGTGGTGGCTTCCCTCAGACCACCACAAGGGGTACTGCCCCTCAATCCTGTTGGGGGAGTTGCTTCTAGACCCCCGTGAGGAGCTTTGCCTCTCAACCCCATTCGGGTCTCCACTCCTAGACCCCCACCAGTTATTGGGATCTCTTGTTACAAAAAAACCTGATTACAGTGAGGGGTTTACGAAGAATGGAGATCTAACTCTTAAGTACTGATTTATGATCTCTTTTCTGAAAAGAAACTTTGATGCTCTCGATGAAGAGGAATGTGAACATTATTGAATATTGATTGTAATTTTCATTGTGTATTGACATTTGAAAAGTCATTGAATTATGAATTTATGAATTTATTAGTCTTTTTTTTGCAAATTATGGGGTATTTAAATATTTTTATTGGCAATTATGAGTATCACTGATTTTATATTTTATAATTTAAAGTATATATATATATATATATATATATATATATACAACCATACCCAACTTTGGGAGGTAATAAGTGGAAATGATGTAGCTTAAAGGAATTCTAAGCTCTGGACACATATTGTTGTCACATAGCGAGGATAGAATAAGATGGAATTGTTCAAGCTTTGGAAGGTACTCAACAAAAATTGGATACACAGTTATTGAAACATAGGGAGCAAAGACCGATATCCCTACACACGTGTGTTGGAACAAGGTTTGCCTTCCAAAGGTGGGGGTGTTTGCATGGGCAGCATTACAGAAAAGAATTCTCATTGCGAACAAATTTAGGAAGCTTGGCTTCTCCGGTCCGTCCAAGTGCCCTCTGTGTAAAGCTATAGAGGAATGTCCAAATCATCTTCTTCTCGGTTGTCAATTGTCTCAAGAATATTGGAGATGGCTTTGTGCAAAGTTAGGGTGGCTTTGCGTAGTGTTGAATGACAGTTTGAGTCTCTTCAAATCATGGCCCGCTCTACATAAGCAGACGATCTTTAATTGTTTGTGGCTCCTATGCCCGTCCATCATGATTTGGGAGATTTATAAGGAAAGGAATAGAAGAATTTTTCAAGATAAGGAAATGTCCATCCCTTAACAAGGAAGAATCTTCAATTGTGGCAAAAACAAACAATAGAATCTCTTCAAGAGGCAACATGAACCACATTGTCACCCATTGGGATAATCAAATCACAAAAAGATGGGATGGGTTACAACTGCCCCTTGTTAATGGGGCTAGGAGTGATGAGACTCTAAAAAGGAGAGCTGAAGAAAAATGGTCTATGCCCTTGACAGGCTGGTAAAAAATAAATTTTGATGGTGCCTAAAAGGGCAACCCAGGGCCCTTCGAGGTTGGATGCATCATTTGAGACTAGAATGGAGAGACAATTTGTAGAGCCTCAAAATGCCTCTGCTTAGGCACCAATAACGAAGCGAAACTTCAGGCCTTACTTATGGGCGTGCAAATTTGTGTGGACCTAAATCTAAGAGTGGAAATTGAAGGTGACTCCTCATTAGCAATCGGTGCTTTAAGATAAAAAAGGCTTCAAGGATGGGCATTGAATGTAATTATATTTGCGACTCAAGAACATTTAGCTCATTTAGAAGACTACACAACAAACCACGTCTACAAGGAAGCTGATTCGGCGGTTGACTCCCTTGCCAACATGGCAATCGACCAGATAGATGAGATGGATTATGAGGTCTATGTTAATAATGATTGAGTGATGGGGGCTTGAATGAGGTGACAAATTTTCATATGGAGTCCCTGTTGGAGTGAAAAGACACTGAGAGGTGAGGGGGGGGCGGAGGGCGAATCAGTGTTTTTAACTTCTCTTCCAAATTTAACTGAAACTGAAATAAACTAGATATATGCTCTCATTTATCAATGATAGAATCATTCATGTATTGAATGCAATCACATAAACTGAAATGAGAATAGTAAAACATAGCATTTTAAAGCAATAAAACATTGAACCAAATGAATCACAGAAACTCAAATAGATACAAGATATGCCGAGTGGAAAACCCTCCTGGGGTAGAAAAACCACTCCTGAACCTGCTGCCTTTTTTAGGCTTTCATTTCAATAATTATTTTGACAATGCCTTATTGGCAGATTTCTGAGCACCGACTCAAGGAGCACCAACCTCTCTGTTTAGAGACACCAATCTCAAGGAGCGCCAACCCCTTTTTTGTTTAGAGACACCTATCTCAAGGAGCACCAACTCTTTTTCTGTTTTTCAATAGAACATACAATGATACAAAGGATCTCTTTGTTTCTCTGATTTCTGTCAAGTGTCTCTTGACAGACAATGCATAGAATTCTCAAGAGTCAAGAATGACTCTTTAGAGTTCCATTCATTATCAAGCCTTAAGACAGCTTGAGGAAAATCTAGTTACAGTGTCAATACAACTTCTCATCAAACTGTATTACAATGATATGATCTTTCTTTCTTTTTCTCACAGTTAGATTTTCAATCTTTCATGATACAAACTACAAAATAGATAACACACTGTGTTTTCTAATTTTTCAGCATGAATTGAATTTTCGTCTCTCTCCTCTTAATTGGAACTACCCTGTTTTCGTTTTAGGTTTACCAGAGATGATTAAGCCCTAATCTCTCTGTTTTCTACAATTTACAGATTACATCATAATTTACAACTTTCGGTTATAGCTGAGACTCTTTTTACCAGACAAAAGAAGAGGTGATCTTATTCATTGTGTTTTCATCTTTGACAAGTTACTGTTCAGGTAATACAGAGTTTGTTTTAGCAGAATCTTTCCTCCAGTCTTGACAAGAGAAGGCAGTATGTAAAAATAGAAGTAACAAAACCTTATCTAGTCGAGCAACTTGCAAGGGCAGAGCTTAACCAAACAGTATCAAGACATGCACGTGTGCATGAATAATAACTACTGAAAACAGCTGCATAAAAAGTAACTGAAAGTCTATTTTGAGCAAATGAAGCCTCATACAGAATGTACCCAAAAAGAGCAATTACCCACAAATCTGATGAAGCTGAGAGGATAAATAGATATTGCAAGAACGGTACTTAATAAGTGGCTGCAAAACTTTAAGTAATCGAAACCATTATGTTGTGAAACTGAAAATAATAAACTGATGCATTCAAGAATAGTTACCAACAATTCTATGATTACCCACGATCTTGAATCACTATCCCTTAAGTGCAGCAGCAGATTTATCATGATATATTTAATATATATGCATTTAATAGCAGTTACCAATGACTCCAAGTGTCAAACTGAGAAGATTCTTTAGGTTTCACAAATACTCACTACTGAAAAATGCCATACCTTAAATCTGATATAGTAACTCTATTGAAATATGATTCTAGGCATGTGAAATTCATAATAGTTCTAACTCAGAGAGGAATAAACCAAATCTCCAATTTTCATGCAGAAACAAACACTTATCCCTTATCAATCTTGATAGCAAGGGTAACGGTTCTGCAAGGATAAATAAATAAGTACCTATGAAAACCAGAAATGCATTTCCCATGAGGGATTTACCAAGTCTGCGAGGAGATAGAGCAGCTCGAGCTCTTTCCCCATTCGAGCTTCCATCTGATGGCAAGAAACCGACAGGTGAAACGACCATTGTCATGGTCTTCCTATCTTCCTTTTACGCTGTCAAAGTTTAGTAACCCTGCAGATTTCTCAATGAAACGGCTGAAGGAAAACTGTCATGATGGCGGCCAGTGGAGGGTTCGAGACCCTCAAGCAAGAGAAACAAAATGTTGACCTAAACTTCCACAGCAGGCAAAACGAATTCCTTCACAAAGAAATTGATATTGATTTGGAGTCTGAAAGGACAGTCATTGATAAGTCAAAACTCATGATACCCTTTGAAATCCACGGGTAGACCAAAGACCAGTTGTTGACCAACATTATTGCATTTTTTCTATTATTGACAATGTGAAACATCGACCAAAAACTATGCTTTGAAGAATTTTAAATGACCACCTTACATATCAAATGCCGATTTCCTAAGGCATGATAGTTTCCAAATGATCAAAGCTAAGTCACATACAATGTGACATAAAATATTAATCAATGCCTTTATACCTGCTGTCGGCCTTGAGGCCCAAATAAATATCAACCAATAGACCCGAAACAAATGCAAATAGGAGATCAAATGAATGCCTTTACCCAAGGTCGATTGCCATCTTAGAAAGTCATGTATGCCCAAAGACTTGTGTTGAGCAATAAAAGCTGATACACATGTTGAATTTAGTATGCCTTACACCCATGCCAAAAACACAATACCATATGGAAAAGAATGAACTAAGTGATTTTTTTTTTTCAAAGTCCAATTGCAATATAATATCCAATGCCTTAAGAGGTATAATAAAGGCTAGATATTATGCAAAATTCAGAATGCCATTCTCCCATACCAAATACCATAAACCAAATGCAAAGGAATGAGCAGTGTGTTTCTCAAAGCCTAAATGCACTAAAATAACTAGTGCCATATCATGTGCCAAATAATATCATCACTAAAATACTAATTGTTAGACCAGAAGCATATCACTTGATCAATGGAACAAAGAACCTGTAACCAGAATACCTCAACTAAGATCTGCACATGGAGATTAGAAATCAGAGCCACCAAAAATGATATCATCAATGAAGTAAATGTGCCAAACAAATGCCATAATGAGACCAAACTGTGAAATGCCAAGGCACCAACCCAGGGCAGTTTTGACATCAAGGACAAATGCCACAGAAGAAGTCAACAGTCCCTACGTTTGGCGGGTTCAATGCTATGATGAGATTGCTGGATTGATATGGTGAGCCAAAGCATTAATGATTTTTACCTAAGTTACCGGAATCGGCCCTTTACCTTGCCGATTCCGGGTACGGGTACGTACCAAAATGGATTCGCCATGGAAACCCTGCGGATTCGACCAGGGTTCGGATTTTTTCGGAAAAAAACGTTTCCACGAATTTAGACGTTTTTTTGTGAACCCCGTCGTTTTTTCTTTGTGACGTGGCATTTTCAATCGATTCCGGCGCAGTTTTCGAAAACTTTATGCGATTTCAGAATAGTCAAAGCAAATAACCCTAATTTATTTTCGTGATTTCCGCCGCTCATTTTGTTTGGTTTTTTCGCTGCTGTTTTGCTTTGTGATTTCCGCGACTTGTAGGAGGAGAAAGGGCACGCGCGGGTGGGAGAAACAAACATACAGGGTCGCGCAAGGAGAAGCAAACACATTTGACAGGGTCGCGCAAGGAGAAGCAGGCGAATTTCATAGGGTCGCGCATGAGAAACGGACGCCGATTGTTTGAAGTTGTCTGCAATTTTTGGCCGCCAGTTTTTTCTTCTCTCATTTTCGTCCAGCGTCTCTAGGTATTTTTCCCACGAAGTTTAATTTCATTGTTTTTTAAATTATAATTTTATATAGTTTTGGCTTTTTAATTTTTAAATTTAGTATTGTTTTAACTTTTATAATTTATATGATATCATAATATTAATAAATAATATAATATTTTATTATTTAATAATATTGTTTTTATAAAATATAAATTTACAATATATAATATATATTATAATATAGACTATAGTAATACACAGTTTTATAATTTTATTTTATTTATTTAGTATTAAGTTTTAACAAATATTTGTTATTTATTTTTAAACATTTTTTATTTTACATTTATAATTTTATAATTATAATATTATTAATAATTAATTTATTATATATAAATAATTAAATTGATTTTAGTATTTTAATTTAATTCAATTTTAAACTTTAAACTTTAAATATTAAAATAATGAATATACATCTAATTACTATTTTGTATATTTAAAATTTTAATGTTGCTATTTTTTATTTTAGTAAATAATAAATTAATAATCAATAGTTTAAAATTATAATTATAAATATAAATTGTAATTATATTATTAGTAATTACATATTAAATAATTAAAGTTTAAACATTTATTAATTTTAAGTTTTAGTAATAAATAATAAAACATTGAATGTTTATAGACTTATAGTTATTGTTTAATAATTGTTTTTTCATTTATTGTTCAATATTCAATAATTGTTTTTTGAATTTTTTGAGCAAATACAATGGCAACTGATTCTAGTTCTATTGCTCGACCCGCCTTTATAACCGATCCAAATTCACCTTTATGGAAATATGTGCAAATGATACAACAAGTTAAAGGGGGAGGAACATTTGTTTGGATATGCAATCATTGTAAAGTTCAGTATACTAGCTCATACAGTTGTGTGAAATACCATTTATGTTGCATTCCTAGATAAGGAATCTCAGTATGTACAAGAGAAAATGGTAAAGAATTACATCCTCCCAAAGTAGCAGCATATATTAAAGAGCAAGAGGAAGCAGATACAAGAGCTAATCGTGCCACAAACCATCCCTTGCTGAGAGGAAGAGGAAGTGTTAGTGGAAGGGGATCAAAGAGACCTCCTCCTTCTCCAACACATAGTGACTTCCCTGATGTTGTAGTAGAGAGCCATCCATTTTTGGATAGAAGTGAAGATCATGTTGGTGTGAAGAGAAGCAAGGGGCCATTAGAGAGAGCATTTAAGCTTGAAGCAAAAGAGCTTGCAGATCAAGCCGTTGCAAGATGTCTATAAGCAAACGGTTTGGCATTTAATGTTGTAAGATCACCATATTGGCAAGATATGTTGAGAAAGGCAAGTGACTGTCCACCAGGGTACACAGGGCCAAGTTATGAGAAGGTGCGTACCACCTTACTAGCAAAGGAGGTAAAAGGCATAAACAATGCATTGGCTCCCATTAGAAATTCATGGAAAAAAACAGGGGTGTCAATTGTTTTAGATGGATGGAAGGATGCCAAAAATCGGCCATTAATCAATGTGATTGCAGTGAGCCCTAAAGGGGCAATGTTTTTGAAAGCTGTGGATTGTGAAGGACAAGTGAAGGATGCACAATTTATTGCTAACATCCTTATACAGTGCATTCAAGATGTGGGTCCTGAAAATGTTGTCCAAGTAATAACAGACAACGCAAAGAATTGTAGAGCTGCAGGTATGTTGATTGAGACACGGTTTGAGCACATATTTTGGAGACCTTGTGCTGTTCACTCTCTCAAACTCATGCTACAAAAGTTGGGTGCGAAAATAAATTGGATCAAACAAATGTATGCTGAAGCTAAAGAGATCCAAATGTTCATCACAAACCATCAAATGTCACAGGCCATTTTAAAATCATTTTCAGCATTGGAGTTGTTGAAGGTAATTGAAACACTTCAACTTTTAAATTTTACATCTCACTTTAGTAATTACTAATTACTAATTTATTTTTTAAACTCAAGCATGTCTTCTTTATATTTTAATTTTAATTTTAAATTTTTGAATAGGTTGCCGAAACCAGATTTGCATCAAACATGATTGTCTTGAGGCGACTTGTGAAGGTGCGGGAGGCACTTTCTAGCATGGTTATCAGTCAAAGTTGGTCCCTATGGAGGCAATCCAATACTGAAAGGGCAACAAATGTAAAACACATGATCCTAGATGACACTTGGTGGGAACGAGCAGAATATCTTCTTAGATTCACAGAGCCCATCATGAGTATGATCCGTTTTACTGACATGGATAAGCCATGTTTGGGAGAGGTATATGATGGCATTGATTCAATGATCGAGCAAATGAAAATCGTCATCAACGAAAAAGAACAAGATCCTGATGAAACGTTCTTCAAAGAGGTGCAAACAATTTGTGTTGAGCGGTGGAACAAAATGACCACCCCACTACATCTTCTTTCATTTGCATTAACTCCCAAATTTTATAGTGATGAGATTCTTGCTTTGCCATCAAGAGTGCAACCATATTCAGATCAAGAAGTTGGTGTGGGTTGTTTGAAAGCACTTGGTAGACTCTTCCCTGATCAAGAAATGGAGTATATAGTTAGAGCTGAGTTTGCTGATTTTGTAGCCGGCGAAAATCAAAGTATTGTTGCTTCACGTGACAAGTATAGGATGGATGCTCATTCTTGGTGGTATATCAATGGCTTTACAACACTACATCTCCAAACTCTTGCGATCAAAGTTTTATCGCAAGTAAGTTACTTAGTTTTTATTGCACTCTCTAAATTTATATTGTACTATTTTAAAAATAATAAAATGGTTAACTTCAAATTTAATGTTTGATTTACAATTTTATAATTATAAGTTCCTCTCAATTTTTTTCAATAGGTTGCTAGTTCCTCTTCAGCTGAGCGAAATTGGAGTACTTACTCCTTCATCCACTCAGTGAAACGCAACCGATTGGCAGCAAGTAAGGCGGAAGAGCTTGTTTATGTGCATTCCAACTTGCGCCTTCTTACCCATAAAAAGAATGAGCATAAGGAAGGAGGCACGAGGTTGTGGGATGTAGATCCAGAGCGAACTGATTTGGATTTTTCAGCTGCCACACAATCTTTACTTTCTATGGAGTCGGATACCCAACGTGCTTCCAGTGGAAGTGCTAGTGGGGCTGCATGCGGCTCTACTAATTTACTTACATCATCGAATGCCAATGATGACATTGATTAGGATCTTGATCTTCCTGATGACCCATATGATGCCTACTGTTAATTGTATTATTTTGTTTTAAATGTTGAACCAATGAACAATGAATTCAATATAATTATATACCTATCGCAACATTCAAGTTCTAAGTTTTGTTTAGCATATGCATGATATGTGGTATTCTAAATTTAATTCTAGTTTTTACTTTTTAGGCTGCAAATATGTCTATATCTATGGTTTTTACATGTTTTATGTACAGACGTACCCAAATGTACCCACACCAAATTTATTTTTTTTGTCGTACTGGCGTACCGTACCCGTACCCACGTACCCGTACCCGATTCGGCAACTTAGATTTTTACACACCCAACTACATTAACAATTCTCACTCGTTTCACCATGCATTTATCAAGACAACAGTGTCCTCTCTTTGCATGTTTTCTTGTCCATTTTCTCCCAGCTAGCCATGGATACACCCATTCGGTTGACCTCTAGCCAACGTTAGATGGCCTTTCTTGGGTCTATCTTTGAGAAATGCTTGCAATCTGTCTTCAAGACATGCCACTCCTTGATCCTATTTGCTATAGAATGGGTGTTGGGTGACAATTTCGTAAAGGATGTTCATAGATATTGTGTCAATTCTGATATCTCATCGATGTTTGTGGCTTCCTTGCTAGATATTGGAGAATTGAAGGATCTGGTGCTGTTGACGACCTCAGCTCTTGTCAAGCAGCAGTTTTTGGGAGATTTGAACTTGGTTTCGGCAATGGCCAAGATTGGGAACAACATTCCTTTACCTTTTAACTATGGAAGTCCGATGGCTCGGTAGAGTGGTTCCCTTTTTTCTTCCATTACGGATCTGTGCCGACTATGCAGAGACAAAACAAGGCTGCCAAAGGTGTTGAATTCCTAAAAAAGGTGTTGAGTATTATTGATTCTCAGGGCTTGGGCTGGTTGGAGTCCATTAAAGATAGCCCTGACAAATCTTTGGCTATTCCCAGGTGATACGTAAAACAAGAGCCTTGTCTTCACATGCAATATAATAAACTATATGCGAGATACTATACTTGATAGCAATGTATCTACTAAATTTTGTTCCTCTGGCTCTTGATCTCAGGCATTTTGTCTCAGTTTAGGCCCGACAAGTAGCTAGGTATGGGCAATATAGTCTTTTTGATGCCCATAACTGATGATATAATGTACTAATTTTTTTGATTAATAGAAGGGAGTGACCCCCTATGGTCACAATTTACTAATAAAAAATAAAAAAATAGTCTTATTTTTATTTCCCTATTATAATAATAAATAAATACTAAAAATATAGTTTTATTTGCCCTTCACAATGCAACATGCCAACCGAATAATGATTATTTCATGACAAGCTGCAAATTTTCTTTTCTACATCACACTATGTGCTTGTGTGTGTAGAGTTTCTCACAACATGTCCCCCTTGGATGGCTAGACTCCTCTTTCCAGTGAATATCTCTCCGATGAGTGGGTGAACCCTATCTTATCACATTCCAATGACAACAAATGAAGTTAGTGTATTTCTTTGTTTAAAAATCCAAACTAAATTAGTCATTCACAATATTAAAATTGCTATATGAATATCATTCACATGAGCTATATATGCAAATGAGTACGGTTCACAACTACCATAATTAACCACATTCCTAAAAAATTATTATCGCTGTAAAAATTTACACAACTAGATGAAATATGTATACAAGAATGTCATCATAGAAAATTAGGGCTATGACAAAATTAGGACTGTGATAGAAATTGGTGGAGTCGCTCCTTGAGTGGCAGATTTGGGTGGAGCTGGCAAATTTATCTAGGAGTGGCGTTAAGGTGCAAAGAACCCTCCTACCTTTGAGAAGAGGCTTTTAGATTTGAATTTCTAATACTATGTGACAGTCACACAAAGACTCAAGCTTCTAGGATCACATGCAAAACCAGAAATTAACCTTCCACAAGAGAGTAACAAGAGGATGGATTGCTTGATATTGGATGCAAAATGATATTATGATCAAAATGGATCAATGATACAAAATGTACATGAAAGGCCTTGCTTATATAGGCAAGATGAGAGGATAGGACAACATAAGATTATGACATGATACACAAAATGTAAATAACCTAAAAGTGCCTAAGTAAACTTAATTAAACTAGTGTGAATAGGACTTAGGAGGTAAACTAGTTAGGTAATATACCTCATTCATATCAACATTTTGGACTTTATGTTAGTTTATTGAGTTTCTTACATTGACTTTATGTTGGAAGATCTTGGCAAACTCCCAAGGATCAAAGTATTTGTGGAGCATGGTATAAAGTTATAAACATTTGCAAATATAGATACAACCGTACTTGGGCTCTCAACTTAATTAGGCAATACTCAAACAAGGAGTTGATTTATCTTGGTATAACCTACTTTGCAATGAACTTTATCAAATCACAATCTTTGCTTTAGTCAAAGGCTGCCTTAGAACACATGTTTGGTAGTGAGGATTGGTTTCAATCTTCATATGCTATGACCACTATTAGAGTCGACATGGTTGAGTGGGTTGTAAATGAACAAAACTTATAGCTTCAGTGAAGGAGATCATAGATGTAAGTTCTTATATCGTTTTATTTTTTCTCATTTATAGTATTTGTATTTGTTTATAAGTTGGTGTTCCTTTCTTCAGTCCATTATTTAACTACTTATTTATGTTATTGTTTAATTGTAGTTCACAAAGCTTTTAGTTTTCTTCCTTTGTGTTGCTAATGGGGAGAAGGTTGCAATGAGCTATGTATGAGGACATGAATAGGACCAAGGAGGCCATAGATCCACTTGTGGTGGGTTGAGGAGAAATATTGTCCCATATGAGATATCATTGATTTATGGTAACACCATCAAGTTATAGGCCCTTATCTGCAACTGTTTATTATTATTTTGTGGATCTAGTGTTTTGGTTCCACTCAAACTTTAAGGCCAATGACAAGGTTTTGAGTGGCCTCTACATGGTCATAGAGCAGATGGAAGCAAATTCGCAGCTTAGAGCAAAGATCATCTTTGAGATTAAGATCTTTAGACTTGTGTAAGGGGATCCCTTGGTATTTTGTGAGTCTAGTGTTCCGATTCGGCTCAAATTTTAAGGGTAATGACAAGGTTTTGAGTGGCTCTAGATGGCCATAGAGCAAATGAAAGAAAATTCCTAGCTCAGAGCAAAGATCATCTTTGAGATTAAGATCTTTAACTTGCGTAAGGTACCTCTTTGTGTGAAATATATTAAGGCAACTCAAACAACATTGTAGCCGGGTAAAAGTTGATTAAGGTCATGCATTGAGTTTAAACTTTTTACATTTTTTTATGTTAATGATAGACCCTTACATGTAGCTACTTGTTTTTGAATCTAGTGTTCCAATTTGCTTGAATTTCGAGGCCAATAATAAGATTTTGAGTGGGCTCTACATTATCATAGAGTAGATGGAAGTAGATTCCCAACTTAGTGCAAGGATCATCTTTGAGATTGAGATCTTTAGATTTGCGCAAGGGGACCCTTTTGTGTGAGATATATGTTAGGCAATTCAAACAACATTGCAGCAGGGCAAAAGTTGATTAAGGTCATACTTCAAGTTTAAATTCTTTATATTTTTTATGTTAATGTTGAACAATGAGATTGAGTTCCTTTTCGCTTTTTTCTTTTTATATGAATTGTGGAAGATGTTTGGTGCTAAGGTGCCAAATTTTTAGAGGATTGTCATGTGTCTAGAGCTAACCATTTAATGCTTCAAGATGTGAGTATAATTGGAGTATGTTTCAGCACATACACTTCATGAGGCATGGCAAATTGTCGGTGCAAAGGTTGAATGATCTTGTCTATGTTCATTACAACTTTCTCCTTCATTGCAAGCAAATCCTAAACTCAAATTTATCCCCCATTTTATTATAGGAGGTTGATCCATAATTAGATTGGATCACCAAAGTTGAGGATTTAGTCTTCACCGAAGACAGCTTTGCATAGGTTGATCAAGTTGATCTTGAGGTGGAGGCAATGGCCATGGCATAGGAGAGCACAAATAGAACCCTTGGATGTTGATGTTGTTAACATATGCAAATATCATGGCTGCATTAGTTTCAAGGACCTATCTCAATGTGAGCACATGACCCACCATGAATTTTGTACACCTAAAACACTTGAGATTATTCATAATTTTATAATTTAAAACTGATCTTTCCTTCAGCTCATCCATTTTTGTACTCAATTGATGTAAACTTGTGTATGTGATTGAAGTAGTTTCTAATTGATTAATTTCTTATATCATTGAAATTGATTTAGTGAAAAACTTTAAATTCTTAAAAACTTGTATGTTTCATGATTATTTCAATTTGTGAAGTTTCATTGTCACGGTTGAGTCTGAATAAAAAATCAGCCTACCAAGTCTCTGCCCATTCCGAGTCTTGTAACTATGGTTTGTGTTGCTTCTTTTCATTTCAGCACTTCATTTCTTTGTGAACAGCTCTTTAATTCCTCCATATTAACACAGTCATTTGGATTTCCAAGTAGAATAGTAAATTAGTTGCATTATTCCTTAGTTTTGAACTTGTTTTGATGGACAGTATGGATCAATGATCATGATATCATTAAGAATGATATTATTCCTAAATAGGAATTTTCACCATTGAGGAGCTGTAGTTGGAGTAAAAAAATGTAAAATTTTTTATGGATTTGTAAATTTGTATGATGACAATAGATGATCAATCATCAAATCATATATGGCACTCTGATATGCATTGTACTCCTTGTTTGGTATAAAACTACTAGGAAAGATACCTATGAGCTCTCTAAAGTGAGTATTTTGGATATTATTTGAGCTTATTTTATGAATTATGTAATTTTTAGTGCCCAGTTATTATAGGGAGCCTAAGTCAAAATTTTGGCTTGTCGAGTTTTTCTTGGGTCCAAGATTTTTTACCATGTATAGAATTATGTACTTAGTTTATGTTTCTTTTTTCTTAATTGAATTATTTTGTATTTGACATGTTAAGAATTTAGGTGCTAGAACTAGCAATTTTTAATGTGATCACCTCTTTTTAGATTTCCCCTTGAATTTGAGAATTCACTTTTCTTTTTTTCCCATTTGCTGGTGGAGCCCATGTAAGTTTGTATAACTGTTCATATATGTGCAGATATGATGAGAGGCAAGCAATGAAATACAAGAATAAAACTTCATTCCGAGAAATAAAATGCTGTGGAGAAAAAGATCTAGTGAACTGTTTTGATAAATATTTCATGAGTCTTCCACCAAAGCCTCTTGAGAGTGAGCCACGCCGACTTTTCCTTGCTCCAATTAAAAGGCCAACGTCAAATGTGAGTTCACCTTCATTTATACTTTGAGTTCAAAATAAAAACGTTAGAACATTGTATACCATAGTTCTTTTATCTTTGACAGGTATGGTTCCGCCATCAAAATATTGGTGTGAGAACATTGTTAAAATGGTACAAGCAAATGTATTGTACTGACTGTCATGCTGAAGTAAATGTGGCAAACTGCTCTCCAGACCGACAATCAGAATTATTGATAAGGTTAGCTTCAATTTTTTTCATGAGAACAAACTTTAAGTCTTTAAATCCTTTCAATCATTGTCTACAACATTTCTTAAATGCTTTTTCTGTAATGCTGTTTAACTTGTCAGATTCTATGCAACTATCTAAGATACCTTATAAGTTTGTTCTTATCTTGTCAGGACGTCTTGTTCCACTGATGGTAATAATAATGAATCGACATCTTGTACAAACTTGAGCACACCATCCATGGATAGATCTGCAGTGGATCCAATCAGCATGGCTGAAAAAAATTCCACGGAATTTGATAATAGCATAGACATTTCAAGTGATTCAGATGCAGACAATCTCGACTCTGAAGATGATAATGAGATTGAGATGTGTGTTCTGAATTCACATGCAGAGAGCAACTCAAAGGACTTAAGAATTCATACTTCATCAGAAATAGATGAAATAAATTTGTAATATATATTTGATCCTCGTTCTATAATCTTTGAAAAGAATACAAGTTTTCCTTTTGTAAGGGTCCATTTTGTTTCATTGATTGAGCTTTCAACTTTGGCTTTCTGCAGTCACTGCTTTATACTGGATGATATATTTACCGGAATTCTTCAGCTTTTCTTTATAATTTCTTATAATTCTTGTTTGTAAGGATCACTGTTTTGGATGACAAGTGATAACTTCACCATCTTTACTTTTTAAAAGTGTATTGGGTTAGTTCATAGAGGGTAGGGATGCAATAAACAGTGGAATAGTTTTGAAGTGGCGGGTCCTTGAAGACATTATCACAAAATGCAAATTCCTAAGGCATTATCAGATGTTTTTTTTTTTTTTTTTTTTTCATTTTTCCCTTAAAGATGGTGAGGATTTCAGCATTAATACCCACAAGAATCTAAAGCGCTGGTGATACTCTCAACATGTATTTTGAACATCATATGAAATAGACATTTCCATCTAGCATCTTGAGTAATTTTGATGTTCTTTGATTTTCCTGTTGAAATTGATGTTTTGACTTTCCCTCTATCGTTTTTATGGGGATCTTTCTTTTTGGTTCTAATTTTAGGTGCTCTCTGTGACTAGAGGCCAAGTGGGTGGAATAAAGCTGTGGTTTGAAAAATTGGGAGGTGCCAGAATTTACAGTTAATTGGTGGCCTTTATGCAAACTAATTAATAAAATTCGCGGAAGTTAAGGGCTATTCTATAGATTTTTTTCTTTCCAATGGGGTATGATTTTGGCCAATAAATTTCAGTCCAATGACTTAAAGGATAAAGTTTTCCAAAGAACAACAAATTTTAAATTTGTAGTAATTGAACATTGAAAAATATTTGAGTTATAGTGGCATGTTTCTTAGTGATATTTGTTGTATATTAGTTTTGAAAATTCTCAAAATTATATTCTGAATGCTTAGAATCGTGATATATATCTTTTATAATATGGTATTTCTTAATATACTAACTATGTACTTTTGGCATTATTGGTTGATTTTCTGTTTATTTAGTTCATATAAAGTTGTAACATATTGTAACATCTTAAGTACCTTGACTCCTTGATGTCTTCAATATTTAGAGCCTTGTTTATGTTTTAATCAGGTAAATGCATAAGGGGAATGTTGAACCATCCCAAATAAATACACAAAATCAACTGCAATCTTTTACCCAATCATGGCAACATAAGGACCCAGTTCATATTAGAAAATATACTTTTTTCCATGAGTTCAAGTAGTGAACATAGAGTCTAGCAAAGTTTGTGAAATAGAGGAAGGCATTGTAGCAAGATTTCTAAGTCTTAATGATACCGAACTTTCAGCAACAGGAAAAGGAGATTCCCAAGCACAAAAGAAGGCTTGCAAGCTTGAGTGCTACAGAAAAAGAGAGGGAAAAGAGCCAAATGTGGTTGGTAACAGGCCTAATCTCCCTCCAGGCTAGGTGCAAACCAAGCATGTCTTAGATATAAGGTACCACCAGTGACCCAACAAAGATACATTCTTCTAGTTACAAGGCACTCCAAGATGCGATAACTGCTCCCAATTATCTTAACTCTACTTCACCTTCTGCCTCTTCATTGGAAACAACTACTAGAGGTGGTTTTCATCAAGTTATTTATCTTGCAATACCTGTCTAAACTAGATTCATAATCTATCATAAGAGAACATGTTTTTGGGCCAACCTTCATCTTAGGCATAGATGACAACTAACATCTTGCATTGAATCACAACTTTCCTTGGTCAAGCCTCTTGTAGTTACCACCTATGTCACAAGGTTCGCCGAATTTTCGACTCCAAGTTGAAATTTGGCAAATTTATAAAAAAAATATGAAATTCATGAAAATTTGCCTTCAAGTTTGTGTGAATATAGGCAAAGGTTTTTTTATTAAAATATAATTTAAAAAAGCATTTGTCATTAGGGTTTTTTAGATTTTTTCTATTAAAAACACCCCAGTCGATTGTGAAACACAATTTCACCAAAAGGATATCATGGTTAGACACTATCTATTCTATCTAGGAGTCAATAAATCATGTTATAGAATTTATGATTCCACAAAAGAAACTATAGTATAAAGGGTAGGTAGGATTTAGGCCAGGAGACTCTACCATATGTGTCAAAGTGGGGAGTTGGGACCTTTGCCCCTCACATCAAAAGAATGTTCAATGACGCCACTCAAGATGGCTTTCTGGTGGAGAGGGCAACTAGTGTAGTCACCCCTCTCTATAAAAGTGGTGATGTAAATAACCCATCTAACTACTGCACTATTATGGTCAATCTTCTTGGGAAACTTTTTGGGAGCATGATAGAACACAAAATTAGTAGTTAAGAAGAAAAAGAGGGGAAAAAGAAAAAAAGGTATTTAGACCAAGAGACTACCATTGATCATTGCATTACCCTTAGACATTTGATTGAAAAAATATGGGACACTCAAGGTGAGGAAGCTTTTTGTTTCTTCATTGACTTTAAAAAAGCTTTTGACATGATGCCTAGAGATGTATGGAACAAAATGGAGGATTTGGGTATCCTTGATGAGTATTGAGCAACAATGCATAGACTTTATGAGCAAGTTAGAACTAAAATTAGAACAAATGAGGGAATATCCAAGTGACATTGGCGTTAAATAGGGATGTCCTCTATCCCTTACTTTATTTGGTCTACACATTGACAAATTGGAAGAATGGTTAAACAAAACAAATGGAGGAGGTAGCCAACTAGTAGGGTATGTGGTGAACCTACTCTTATATGTTGAGAATCTTATCCTATTTTCAAAAACAACTTTGAGAGAACATTTGAAGGCCTTGGAGCTATTTTTCCACGAGCTTGGGATGCAAGTGAACACTACCAAGACCAAAGTCATGATTTTTTCATTAAATAGAAAAGAGAAGCAAATTAACTTTCTCTTTCAAGGTAGCTCATTGGAAATAGTGAAAAAGGATAAGTATCTTGGGATTGATTCCCACTACAAACTTAGTTGGGAGTCTTGTAGAGTGAAAATGATACAAGGAGGATGGAAGGCTTCCTACTTCAAAACAAGTGCAAAAAAGTTGAACTTTGGATTGGAAAACTAAGAAAACCTTTTTTGGTTTGATGGTCATGTTGGTTATCCTTTATGGTTGCGAAGTTTGGGGAAGTAGCATGTCAAATTGTAGTTGGAGAAATTTAGAAAGAATACAAAAGCATTTAATCATAAACAACCTTAAAGTGAAGCACAATCCCATATGATATTATTGTAAAAAACATGGATAACCATCGCTGGCCCAAAATAGTTGTAGAGGAATTGGGTCGTAGGAAGAAAATTTGGGGGAAACAAAACAACAAATGGTTGAGCAAGTGTGACATCAATTTACATGAATGTCCTAACACCAATGAGGAAATAAAAAAATATGTGATGGGAACATTCAAGACAACCACGTGGACAAAATAGATTGGATAGAAAAAAGTATACTACATCAAAGAGTTAAATCCAACATGGGAGCCTGATGAAAAAACATATTTAGGGGTAGTTACTGAGAAAAAACAAGGTTGTTAATTGCAGAGTTGAGGGCCAAATTGCATCATCTTAGATGCGAGATTGGGAGATGGACTATATCTAAAGAAGTTTGGGAAGAGAGAACTTGCATATTTTGTAGTAAGGGGGTTGTGGAGATGGAATGACACTTTATTATGGAGTGCACAATGTATGAGGATATTCGTACACAATATTAAAAAAACTTAAAAGTTGGTAGCCTACACGACTTATTTGAGGAAACTAAGATAAACAAAATTGCTAGCTTCCTTGTCAAGATCCATGGTAGGAGATCCGACATCAAAAAAGAATTTGAAGATAACTTAGGTTGCGGTTCTTGGCCCCTTAGATCACTTGGTATTGTGGACGTCATTAAAATCTTTCATTCATTCATTCATCCCACTGTATATGCCTCCTATGCTTACGCCATGGTAAATCTGCTCACTATGGCTATTCAACTTTTATAACTTCGAGTAGAGACTACTACATGGGTTAAATGAAGTCTTAGTCCTTCCTTATCAAATCCCAACCTACTTTAATTCGTGCTCGAGTGGGATCAAATTAACTCACCAATTGATAGATCAACGAGGGAGAGAAGCATGGTTGGGCAAAAGAGAATTATGTTCTTCGCTCTTGATAGGTGGGAGGTTTATTAAAAAACTTCATATTAGATATTATATATTTAATATAATATTATTTTATTTGATTGTTTTACTTTATTTTTTTGATGTTAACATTTAATAAATTAAAATTTTAATATTTTAGAATATTTAATCTAGATTTATAATTATCAATATATAAAATTTAACAATTTTAAATTAAAATATTTAAATTAATTAAACAAATATAATATTATTTTATTTTGATTATTTTGTGGATATATTATTTATATTTAAAAAAAATCAAATTTATATAAAGCGAATTTAATTTTATTGTTATCAACACGAACTCAAATTTGAACCTTGTGAAATAGATTACCACATCCAATATAATTGTTACATCTCTAAATCTTGCATTTCCTCTTGAATAGGAAGTTATAACCATCCCAATAGTAGTGTTTGTAGTGTGATATGTGTTATTTTCATGGTATTTAGATTGTTGATGTTATAGCAGTGGGAGATATCTTTCTCTCAAATTGAAAAATGATGGATAAATAATACCAAGGCAAGTCGGACTTGCTATATATAATAATTTTATGAAGAGTCACCTTGTTTCTTAAAAGAGGCCAACCCAAATGAAGAGTCACCTAGTTTTGTATAAATACAAGGTGATGATCATTCATTTGATCATCAAGTTCATTCATCATAATTCACATTCCTAGAAGAAGTTCATACTTGAACAGCATATCATCATCTTGTAGCAGCAAATCATCATTTTGTAGCAGCAGACCGATTTCAAGGAGAAACATATTCATTTGTATCTTTGCATCTAGGAGAGGTGCTATTATTCATTGTATCAAATTCGACATTGTGTTGGGCCTCAGTTGTAAGCATAATTCTACTCTTATTCCTTCAATATATAAGAGATATATTTGTTGGGTTTTTCTCCCTTGAGTAGGAGGGTTTTCTAGGGAATCTTGTTGTGTTCATTGTCTTATGTGTTGCATTTTCTGATTGCTTTCATTTATGATCCTAAATCTAACACGGTATCAAAGTGGGTCTAAGAAAAGATCTGATCAGATTTGTTTAAGCAGTCAAGTCAACTTTTCATCTAGGGCAGATCTTGAAGTATCGCATATCTAAGGTTCAAATTATTTCTAACCTAAGGGCAAATCTTTGAAGGTGAATTTGTGTAGAAAAAGATGGTGAGCGGTGTCAAGGTAGAAGATAGGCTTGATGGAGCTTCAAACTTCAACTCTTGGAAACCCAAGGTACTCATTGCATTAGAGGAGAATGATCTTCTTGATTTCGTGGAAAGTGATATGCCCAAGGCTTCCGATGATACTGATAAAATCCAGTGGAAGAAAAATGGCACGAAAGCTAGAAAGATCATGATAGACTTTGTGACGAATCGCCTAGTACCAATCATCTCCAAGTTGAAGACAACTAAAGAAATGTTTGATAATCTAAAAGGATTGTATGAGATCAACAACACCAATAGAGCCCTTGCTTTGAGACAACTTCACCATGTAAAAATGGCTAAAAATGATTCAGTCATCTCATTCTTTATGAATATTGCTGATTTGAGAGATCAGTTGAGCGCTATTGGGGACATAATTGCAGACAAAGATCTTGTTATGTTGACACTAAATGGTCTTTCTCAATCTTGGGAACCCTTTATTTAGAGCATCAATGGGAGATCCAAGTTGCCCAAGTTTGATCGTCTTCAAGCTGATTGTATTCAAGAAGTCCAGGTTGGTAGCAAGAGGAATTGGGCGAAACTATCATGATGTAGAAAATTAAGTTCTTGCTACACATACTTCTAGAGAAAGAGGCAAAGGAAGAAAGAGGAATAGAGATACAAAATCAAATTCTACCCCAGAACCAAAGAAGAAGAAGGATCTCTCTCTCATTCAATGTTTCAGGTGTGACAAGTACAGTCACTTTGCTCAAGATTGCAAATTAAGGTCTACATAACATGTTTCTACTGTGGAAATTGACATAGGGACATCTCAGAAGGAGCCTAGCTCTAAAGTTGATTTAGAAGGTTTCTTATTCTAAAGTTGATCAATTTCTTCGAAGAGGAGGAAATGACATTCAAAGGGAGTCAAATTCAAAGAATTCAAGGCACGAGTTGAGAGCTTGTCCAGGAAAAGGATTAAGGTTTTGAGATAGGTCAATGGAGGGGAGTTCACTTCCAGAGGATTTCTTTGAAATCTCTAAGGCAGGGATCAAGAGGGAGTTTTGTGACTCACTAAGAAGAAGTGAAGGTTGCAGTGTTGCAAGGCCAAGTGCAAAATCCTTGGAAGACCTTTTCAGCAATTGAGAACATAATTGCACAAGACAGTTAATCTGGATTTGACATTGGTAGCTCCGCAAACCTATTTAGAATAGGGTCATTTGGGATGAGGTTGAGGAGGACAGTCCTGGACTCGAGCAAGTCAATAGTGTCGGAAGTGTGCATTGGAAACCGCTCCTCTAAGGCAAGCATTGCAGACAATCTTGGATGCGGAGGTCAAGAGGTTGATGCAAGTACTTGGAGCTCCAGAGGGAGTCACATCATCATGAAGATTTGTTGTAATGTATATTTCTTTGAGACGAAGAAATATGAGGTGAAAGCCCTTGTAGTGTACATTTCTCTGAGATGGAGAAATATGAGGTGAAAGCCCTTGTAGTGTACATTTCTCTAAGACGGAGAAATATGAGGTGAAAGCCCTTGTAGTTTATATTTCTCTGAGACAGAGAAATATGAGGTGAAAGCCCTTGTAGTGTATATTTCTCTGAGGCGGAGAAATATGAGGTGCGAGCCTTTGTTCATCTTTGTGACTGAGATGAGATGTCATGTTGAGAGACTCCATGACGACATCACGTTGAGAGACTCCGTGATGAACTCTTGTACTTGTGTTTCTTTCCACACATGGGAATATCCATGGTGGACGTCATGTTGAGAGACTCCATGATGACATCACGTTGAGAGACTCCGTGATGAACCTTTGAGTTTTCCACAAATGGGTGTAGCCATTGTGGGCGTCATGTTGAGAGACTCCATGACGTGGATATCTCGAAAGATACCTCCCTAGCTAAGAGGGAGTGCTGATGTTATAGCAGTGGGAGATATATTTCTCTCAAATTTAAAAATGATGGATAAATAATACCAAGGCAAGTCGGACTTGCTATATATAATAATTTTTTGAAGAGTCACCTTGTTTCTTAAAAGAGGCCAACCCAAATGAAGAGTCACCTAGTTTTGTATAAATACAAGGTGATGATCATTCATTTGATCATCAAGTTCATTCATCATAATTCGCATTCCTAGAAGAAGTTCATACTTGGGCAGCATATCATCATCTTGTAGCAGCAGATAACCATTTTGTAGCAGCAGACCGATTTCAAGGAGAAACATATTCATTTGTATCTTTGCATCTAGGCGAGGTGCTATTATTCAATGTATCAAATTCGGCATTGTGTTGGGCCTGAGTTGTGAGCAAATTTCTGCTCTTATTCCTTCAATATATAAGAGATATATTTGCTGGGTTTTTCTCCCTCGAGTAGGAGGGTTTTCCCAAGGAATCTTCTTGTGTTTATTATCTTATGTGTTGCATTTTCTGATTGCTTTCATTTCTTATCCTAAATCTAACATATACCAGTTATAGATGGTCCAATGATCTCACAAAAGATGTCACCCAATCTTGCAGATTTGGGCTGTGGAGAGATTGATGGTGGTCAGTTTTAACAAATTTTCTTTTCCTTTTTAAAGGTTTTAACAAAAGTACGCTTTCACCAATCTATCATATATTCCAACATTGACCAGTACGCGATCATCAATCAAAAGCCATTACTCATCAATTACTCTAGTTTCAAATAATCAACTAGACTCATATAAGATGAGCGAACATCATGCAAATAGTAATATGTTGCTATATTTTTTTGTTTTAGCCTTTAACAATCCTTTCAAAGGATGTCTTCCCTTTACTTTAGAGTTGTGCTGGGAAGATGATCTTTTGTCTTTGCTTGCATTGATATCCATGGAAGAGGCCATTTTGTATAGATATAAGATGTTTGCAGCATCTCAAGGCATGAAGAGTAGTACAACATATTTTACGCTTAATTGTTAGATGAAGTGCCCTGAAAAAAGCACGAGGACTTGCACAAACTAAGAACAGGTTGAGAATAATTCTCCCTTTCAAGTCTCCATTCAACAACAAAATCAGTAAAGGTAGAAATAGGGTCAGCTAAAATGTAGAAAATTTCTTTTACATTAGAGGCAAAGCAACTAAATAGAGAACACTATGAATCAAATTAGATAAAGCATTACATGGAGGGATATAGTCTATTTAGTTTCGAGAATGCACTTTTGACTGTATTTATTAATTAATTGAAAATAAAAAATCTTTTGTATTATAATTTTCAATTAATTAATAAATACGGTCAAAGATGCATTATCTGAGTTGGATAAACAATAGTCATAGCTGATACAATAACTTTTATGACTTAACTAAGCAATAAATAAAGTAAAAAGAAATAAATAAAGTAAAAAGACATCCTTTTTGTAATGCTCTTTCTGTTCATGCCTTATTAATTTGTACAATTCTAATTAATTATAGAATGTCAAAATTAGAATGGACATATGCATAAAATATAGATCAATCATAATTAATATTAATATGTCAAACTAGGATTTTGATGGGGAAGGATAAAAATGATTTTCAACATTTCTTTCCTTAAAATATTCTGTCCAAGATAAGGTTGAGATGAATAATCTATCTTCCTTTTTAAATTCTACTTAGCAAACTAAGAAAATATAAATAGGGTCAATTAAAATTCAGCAATTTTCTTATCATATTAGAGCCAAAGCAATAAATAGATAAAAAGATAGATCAAAATAGATAAAGCATTGCGTAGAGGGACATAGCTGATATGGTAAATTCCATGGGCTAACTAAACAATACAACACATCAAAATCTGAGCAAGGAGAGTTTATGTAAGTTACTTTTTTAGAATATTTTTTTGCATGTCTTATTAGTCAGGTCTAATTAATTATATATGTAATATTTTTATAATTATAATAATAATTGAGTAAATGTAATAATTAATTATTTAAAATGCTAATGTAGTTAAATTGATTGAATATAAAATTTAATTAATTTAGTAAAGTTATTTAATTTTGATGTGTTATATTCCATCTTCAATTTAATGAATTAAATGTATTAATTTATTGACTAATTTAATTGATTTGATAAATTAATTTTGATCTTCATTAATTTATTTAATCAATTGAATAAAAAATGAATTATTAATAAGAATTTATTATTTATTATTACTTAAATGAGAATATTTAACATTTTTAATTAAAATGAATGAGCAATCAATGGTTAAATAAATGTACTTAATGTTTAGCATTTAAAAAGAATAAATATAATATTATATAGTAGTTACTGGTCAAATATAAATATTTGGTGTATAACTTTAAAAATGAATGACTACATTAATAAGTGTGAATAATAAGGATGTAGAATGCAAACAAGGATTCAAATAAAAAATTTAAATTCTATTCTACACTTAATTGACACCTTATATTAAGTAAATGAATTGTGTAAAAGCATTCTCTCACCCACAACTCCTTGTTGTACACACAAGATATGTGTGGTTGTGTTCCAATGGATTTGTACTTGAGAGATGATGCATGCAGATGCTCAAATTGATAGCATGACTTTGTATCCAAGGAGACTTATGAAAATAACCTACAAAAGGGTCTATTTATAGATTGGGAGGATGATTGATCAAGGGTTTGAGATTGATCCAAGAGATCAATGGTTGAGGATGGTTGAGAAGATTGAGAGAAGGAGAAGCATATAGGTGTTACCTCATGATTGGTGCACTTTGTAACAACCTAAAAAATATAAGCATAAAAATTCTTAAAACATTAACCAAAATAAACATCTCAATGCTAACAAAATAGTACAAGATAAATTTTAACAACTTAAATTAATGTCCAATCACAAAATTACAATGATATTCAAATCATGCACGTGATATCCAAAAAGAATTCACACAATATATAACTCCCACTCAAATATTATACTAAGTGCACCAATAATTACATTGTAATACTATGAAAGTCTCACAAGTACATGTCTATTACTCAACAACAAAGATAACATCATTTCATAACCAATATACACAAGGGGTCAAAACTACAACCCTCATCCATGATACCAACCACACATATACATGTGGTCTAAAATAATATGTACACCATATATAATATTTGAAGAAGTCTAGGATCAACTCTACAAGCTACTCCTCCAATATCTCATACTCTTTCTATTGATTGGGGATGGGTTGAACCCACGATGAGGATGCCCCTTTCCTCCCCATCCATCAGTCAAGATGAAAAAGCACCATCCATAATCCAAATGTGTTGTATAATATAATATTAATGTTTATCTTTCTTAGTCAATTCCTTTAAACAAATTTGGTTGGTAGATTTTCTATAGTTCATGCATAATTACGAGAACTAGGTTCTATTGAAATTTAGTTTAATTTAAAAAATAATTATCATTTTTTTTTTAAGTGTTTGTGACATTCTTATTAAAGGTCATATAAAATTTTAATGGTCATATATTTTATATTTTATTTATTTTTTGGTTTCATTTCAAAGTAGAATTAGTAAAATATTCATTAAAAATGGTTTAAAAATTATAGAAAAATAAATTTACATAGAAAAAATATGAGAGATATTTTTGAATGATTTAGTATACTAAAGAAAAAACTCTCTCCACTTTAGTCTAACTAACCATAAAAATTTGGAAGAACTTAAATTTTTTATTGAAGATTTATCATTTACGTTGATATTTGATTACTCTTAATTCTTGATTTTTGGGATTGTTGCAAATAGCAAGATAGTCAACTTTGATTTGAAAAGGATTCCAATTTTTGTGTTCATTGGCATGTTTTGAGACAAAGGACTACTTTTATGTTGAAGAATTCTTAGGGTGGTATGAGACATCCATATGTAAGTTTTGGAGCACAAGAAGATCTTTGAAAACTAAGTTTTTTGTTAGTTTTGGTGAAATCATCAATACATGTAGGTGGTAAAACAATAATCATCATGGTGAATTTTTCATATATTGTAGTGAAGTCATTGCAATTGTGAGACACACAACCACCTATTTTTTGGAAGTGGTGAATTTGTTTCATGTAGTTATGGCATTCAATGAGATTCCAAATTTCCCCTCTTCCTCTTCTTCTTTGATGGTGATTTTAGCTTCCACATATCAAGGGATTCTATATATATATCATCTTTATATGGCCTAATTTTCATAACATGGAGTCTTAATTCTCTTGGTTGGGAGTTGCTTAGTGATATTTTTATGTATTGTCTCATGTTCATGACTATTATAGAAGTTAAAAGTGCAAAGAGTTCTTTTGGGAGTCTTTAATTTGTTTTTGAGAAGTTAAAAAATATTATTGGAGCTTAGTAGAAAGCCTAAGGGACAAAGGAATCAATATTTATAGCCATTTTTAGCACCAAGTGAGTATACTCACATTTAACTAGAGTTTTTTTACCCACAAGGGATTTATCTAGGGCATATTGGTCGCATTTTTTATAGTTTTTTAATCTCTCCCATTTTCTTTCATCTTTCAATTCATTTTCTTAAGTATTTTCAATCATTTAATCTCACACTTTAAGACTAACATAACTTCTTAAGAAATATCTTTATCATTTATGGATGAAATGGAAATTTCATTCTCTTTGGAGGTGTGAGTGTTTTGGAGGTTCATAACCACAACTAGATTTAGCGTAAAGAAGATTATACTTTTGCAAAGATATATTGGATCCCACAAGTGGAAGGAATTGAGAAGCATGGCGTAATGTTTAAAATTCAATATGGAAAAAATATGTAAAAAGTAACCAAATTTTGAAAAAACATAAAGCACAACTCAAAGGTCATGCAACTCGCAAACACATCCATTGTTTTCTTGTGTAATGATGTATGATTCCCAACAAACATGGAGGGTATGTTTTAGTAACATACAAGGTAAATGAGATAAATACATCTAGGGTAGGTAGCACACAACCCCACACATCATAGTACATAGTGTAATGTTGACGCTTTCTAATAAGTGAATGACATCAACACATATAATGTGTAAAGGGAGTGAAACCCAACCCTCTAGATTCTCTATATAAGACAATAAGGATACACATCTAAATGCATACTATGAAACACAAACATGTCTAATTGCATTAATAATTATCTATTTAGGATAAATCAAATTACCAATAAACATGGTTAAAAAAAATTAATGACTAAGATATGATAGGATTTTTATTTCCATCATAATAATAAGAATCAACCACTAAAGCATACATGAACCTGCACTATCATTTCTAATCCACTGAGGTGTGGTAGAGTTTGATCTACAAGAACATTTATATAGACATTTAACATTTAATTTCAAAAGTAGATTCATTATGAAGGAACAATCTAATTTTCTACTTCACATAAGATAAAAAGGTCATTCCACTCCTTTTAATCATATGCATGCAACTAATAGAGAGCGAGAGAGAGATAACATTTTTATTTTTTAGTATATTATTAAATACTAATATTTAATTAATATCATCATATTTTCTCATAATTCATTTTACTTGTAACTAATATTCTTTAAATGTTATACCAAAATAATATTATTTTCAAATTAAAACAATAGATATACGATATCACAATAATATAATATTCAATTTTAATATCATTATTTTATATAATGTTATATGACATAATAAATAATAAAATAACAAAATGTTTTAATTTCATAAAAAAATAAAAAAATATTAGATGAAATATAATAATTATCACTAATATTATTACTCATATTGTATATGAATCAAATTTATTTATAATAGGTATTAAATATCCAAATCCTTATATAACATATTCAATTCTCATTTCAATAAATAATTGAGGAAAAAATTCCTAAAACCTTAGAAATTTGAATTTTTGGTTTGGGTGGGAATAGGAGTCGATAACCTAGGGGGGCCACTTGCACCCCCTTCCTTCTTGGGGAATGTTGGTATGTCCTTAGGCAGTTCCTTGGTGGGAGGATCAAATAAATCTTCTAAGATGGTGTTGGAAGATGAATACGCTACCCATGTGCTAAAAGACTTGTGCCTTACTCTTGACTTGAATGAAACCTCAAATTACACAACTATAAAGTTTTCAAACAATACTGTGGATTGAATCATTTCAACTATGGAGAACACTCTCCTTGATAAGTTTTTTCTTTCATCCCAATATAGACCTAGTAAGGAAGTGGGCCTCCAAAAAATAGAAACCCAAAGCAAGTATCTTGGTAAGTGCTTTGTTAAGAGGATTATTACTTTTCAAGTTCTCCCTTGAGAGAGGATCTCCTCAAGGTTCTTGTGGGAGGACCCTAGATTTATGGAAAAATCAGTTTCTCACTTTCCAGATGGAAGTTAGGGTTTGACCCTATACTTGATTTGACCAAAACGACCCCTATATGGTTGTGCCTTCTTGGCCTTCCCTTAGAATTTTGGGATGAGGAGATATTCATTTGGATATTCAATTCATTTGGTAATTTCATTACCTTAGATAAATTTACCTAAGAAAAAACTAGATTGGTTTTTGCCAAATGTTGTGTCAATGTAGAGATTCACAAAGTCCTTTCACCATCCATTACTCTAGAATCCAAACCTGGTAGATGGTTTCAAATCATATTATATGATAAATCCAAAATATTCAATTATAAATGATCAAAAGTAGGCCATCTTATCATTGAATGTATGACAATAACTTAAAATACTATTGAAATGCCAAAAAGAATAAGACAATGGTAAAATGTCTTACAAATCCTTGAAATATAGTTAAAATTCTAAAGGAAAATGATAAAATGGTGATAGATATTCTTTCCCCTAAAGGGACAAAGACTTATCCTTTTGAAAAGAAAGTACCAAAAATTATGGACTCCCCTTCTATTCTAGTTAAGGGTAAGGTGCCATCAAGTGCGAACAAGAAGAATATGCAAATAGGAGGGAGAGAGAGATACTAGTTTAGAGGTGGGATGACCATTCCTAACTTCTCTATAAATGAAGCAGTGTATCAATAACTATGTTTTGTTGATAGTCAACATTAGAAAGAGAAAGATATCTTAGAGGAGGGGATGACCATTCTTAAATTATCAAAGAAAGGAATGATCTTTGCAACAACCAAGATCTATTGAAATTCAACATACAAATGGTCAAAAATATTTTTTGCATAAGCATCCTAGAGATAATGAAAAATAAAATTTTCTAAAGTTGATAATAAATAACATACTCGAGATACTAAAAAATTATAATTTGGATCTATTGATAAAGAATAAATGAGTGGATTGACTAGATTTGCTAACACATACCAAAAAAATGAGAAACTCCAAAATGATGAAACACAAGTGAAGAAAAAAGAAGCCTTAAAGTTATAGGTGCATAAAAACCAAACTACTATGAAAAATGTAATTAGTGAGGTTATAGTGGAGGGAGGTATCTTTCACTTGAATGAAGGTTCCATTGGACCAAAAAATTATAATTTTTCTTCCCATATGTTAGATGAAAAACAATTATTAGATAAAGATGTGCAATATTTTAAGGCAAGTAAAAATGAAGAGACAAAAGTTATATGTGGCAATATTATGGATTAGATTGTTCATGAGCTGCATTGGTCTAAGAAGAATGAATATGAAAAAATAGGATTTAGCAATCTTATGAATAAAAACTCAATATTGTTGTTAGTCAGAACTATGTGACTCCAACTAATAATGCTAAAGAAATGAGTAAGAAAGAGCTTAGAAATTGGCTAATATTGGGGTGGAGAATAAAATTGGAAGACCAACGTAGTAAGAGACTAGATCTAGGGAGACCGCCTGTGAAATTATAGATGGCAGTAAAAATACCTTAGAGATATTTTCCTCTAGGAAGCTCTAAAAATGAAGATAGTATCATGGAATGTGAGAGAGCTCAATAGCCCTCATAACTATTTTTTGTTCAAAATTTGTGTTTTTGATAAAAGATAGATATTCTTCCCATTCAAGTAAAAATGATTTAACTAATTTTCAAAGATGTTGTCAATATAATTTGGAATAATGTAGTGTATTACATTATTTTTTCTCAATGGGATTTGGGAGGTATAATTACGAAGTGGAATGTAGCAAGAGTGGATGGAAGATAGATTAAATCCTTAAGAAACGATCTAGAAGTTATTTTTCATCTTCTCTTTCAAATAGGAAGTGGATCTTATCGAATATTTATGCTTCCAACATAAAACCAACAAGGAAATACCTATGTTTGACTATAGAAGCTTCTATCCAAGATCATAAATACTATTATTAGATACTATCCAAGAATTTCAATACTCCCCTTTAGCCTTTTGAAAATATTGGAGGTCTTATGTACTATTCTAACATGATTTAATTTCTAATTTTCCTACTCTACAAGGCTTATAAATAAGGCTTATAAATATGGATCTCTAGGGACCACCCTTCACTTGGTTAAATTGTTGCATTGGTGAACAACTCATCTAGGTGGAGATTGATAGGTTTCTTATCTCCTACAATTTGGATATTATTGAGAATATTACTCTTTATGACAAGGCTAGAGTTGGTTCAAATCATAATCCTCTACTTCTCAATTGGATGGATGAGAGTCCTAAAGGATTTCACCCATTCTAGGATGATATTATGTGGGATTCACACCCCAATTTTAGAGAATATATTACTAACTATTGGAAAATTCATCCATGGTTTGGCTATGTTACACTATCTAAAAACTAATCAACATAAAAATAAGGTGAAACTATAGAATAAATTCTCTTTTAGCCACATATAAACATAAGAAAAACATTTCTACCAAAATAATAGAGGTACAAGAGAGATTGGAAACTGGAAGGATGGATGTTGAAACTTTCTATTGAGATAGAAACATATCTTCTTTTATTAGTTGGTGCTTTTTAAATTTTGAAGAGGGAAGATGTCTTCTAGAATTAGAAATCTAGAGAGTAGTGGCCAATTGCAGGAGATAGAAAAATATCCTTCCTTCATTATTTTTTGTTTTTTCATAAGAAATGTAATACTATCATTAGGTTTTTGAATGCAAATGGTTTGGAGGTTAATATGAAAGAGAAACTTAGGGACCTGGGTTCCAACTTTTTCTAAATCCTCATGGCCAAGAAACCTTTAGGCTCTACAAAAGATGAAGATTAGCTCCTTGAGGCCATCCCTATGACACATTCTCTAAGGATGTGTTAGATAAGAGGTTAGAGCTATGGTCTTCTCATTCAAGTTATTTTGTAATGTCCCTTTTTATAATTCTTAATAAAAAACAATATTTGAAACATAAACAACAATCTTAACCAAATTATATCCAAACAACAATATTTAATCATACTCAAAATAACACAAATATTTGGATAGACACACATAAACCTGTACAATTGAATAATAACTCTAACAATAATTTATATGGATTTAGATTTGATCTCTACAACAATGATGAAATTCACCAAATTACACCAAACAACACCAAATAACATAGATAAATTGGACAAATGACTCAAAAATTCCCACAGCTCTATATTGATATAATTTTAATTTCCACAACAAATGGGACTATTATGACAATCATTACAACATCAAAAAATAATTAAAAATTTGTAACAAATGATGTACTCACTGAAATATTGAATTATATTGCAAACCTTGAAGCTTTAATGCACTAATAATGTCCTCAAGAACTAAATAATTTTTTCCTTTGATTCAAACAACTAATGGGTTTTTATCCACTGATCATAATCTCCTATTGGTTTTCATCCATAGAAGAGACTTGGACACAAAGTGTCTAGAAGGTAAAATAACATAACATAGATGTTATAATTGAAATGTTTCCCTAGTTTTATATGCTACCCACCCAAAAGATCAAGCTAGTTGACCTAGACCCAAATTTGAATTATATACGCTACATCACAAGTCAACTTAATAAGCCTTACAAAATTTCTTATCGAAGGTTTGGTTTTTTTCCTTCCTTTCAACTTGGTATGTGTCAAGTCACAACCCCAATCCCCAACCTATGATACCTCCTTGGCATGTGTTGGGTAGCAACCTCAATCCCCAACCTCTAACAGGTCCTTGGTCTATGTCAGGAAACAACCTCGATCCCTGACATTTCGATAGGTTCTTGGAATTTGTTGGGCCACAACCCTGATTCTTAACCTATGACATCTCCTTGTCATGCATCAAGAAGAAACCTTGATCCCCAACCTCTGATAGGTCCTTGGGATGTGTTGGGAAACAACCCTAATCCTTGACCTCTAATAGGTTCTTGACATGTGTCAAGAAAAAAACTTGATCCCCGACCTCCAATAGATCCTTGGCATGGGTCAAATAATATGACTAATCCCCAAACTTTGATGAATCCTTGAGAAAATAGTCTTTCTTTTGATTTTGAAAAAGGGACATGAAATTTTTAAGGCCCTTGATTTTGGATATAGTTGGTCACAATATCATCACTTTTGTGTGCAAATTTTTTAGATCAGGGAAGATTTTAAAGTAGATTAAAAATTTTTTATTTCCTTAAGGCCTAGAAAAAATGACACAACCATCATCATATATTTTTGTCCAATAATCCTTTGTAATCCCATCTATAAGGTGTTATCTAAAATATTGATTTTAAGAATCCAATATTTTCTCTCCAAGATGATCTCTAATAACCATAAGGGATTTATCTTGTGTTGGAAAATTCTTGACGTTGTCATCACCACTCATGAGATTCTATTTTCCATGGAAAGAAAAAGGTATGATACTCAAACTAGATATTTTGAAAGCTTATGATAGGGTTTCATGGGCTTTTCTTTTCAAGGTTCTTGAGAAATTAGATTTCAAGAGAAGATTGTGGGTATGATTTGGAAATGCATCAATATGCCGAAGTTTTTGATATTAATCAACAATATCCCCAAGGGATTATTTATCTCTTTATTCTAGTGGTTGAAGTGTTGGGAATAAATATTTCTAAAAGGACTAGGAATGGTTCCCTCCAAGGTTTCAAAGTTTGTTATTCCTTAGAACCATATTCCATCTAATGTTTTATGGATGACAATATCCTATTTGGTAAGCCTTTTGTAATTCAAGCCAAAAAAAGGAAACACTAATTGGATGAGTATGTTGTTATTCATAGAAAACATAAACATTAGGAAAATAGTATTTTCTACTTATTTAACATTTAAAATAATTTACAACATAAGATAGTTTCCATTATTGGAAACATTTGTCATCATTAGCTAAGAATCCAACCTTTCCTCTCCAAGATGATCTCTAATAACCATAAGAGATTTATCTTGTGTTGAAAAATTCTTGACACTGTCGTCACCACTCATGAGGCTTTATATTCCATGAAAAAAATAAAAAATAAGGTATGATCCTAAAACTATATATTTTGAAAGCTTATAATAGGGTTTCATGGGCTTTTATTTTCAAGGTTCTTGAGAAATTTGGATTTCAAGAGAAGATTTTGGGTATAATTTTGGAATGCATTAATATTAAGTTTTTTGTAAATCAACAATATCCCCAAAGGATTCCTTAACTCTTTATTTGGTGGTTTAAGTGTTGGGAAAAAATATTTCTAAAAGGACTAGGAATGGTTCCCTCCAAGGTGTTAAAGTTGCTTATTATTTAGAACCATATTCCATCTAATAGTTTGTGGATGAAAATATCCTTTTTGGTAAGTCTTCTATCATTGAGGCCAAAAAATGGAAACACTCATTGGATGAGTATGTTGTTATTCCTAGACAACGTATAAATTCTGAAAAGAGTAGTTTCTACTTATTTAACATTAAAAATAATTTAAAACATATGATAATTTCCATTCTTGGAAACATTTTTCATAATTAGCTAACTACTTATTGAGGGCTACTCCTAACTACTAAAAATCCACCCACTGTATTGGAATATTGTTCTTGAGAAATTATATAAAGAGTTGGTAGGCTGGAAAGGAATTCTCTTGAGCCCAGTAGATAAATTTAGCTCCTCAAAGCCTCCCTCTATTTTATTATATTATATTATCTTTATTTGTTCAAAATACCTAAATAATTAGCTAAACAAATTGAACAAATCTAATGAAGATTCATTTGGATTGAGGTCATATAGAAAAGACCCCCAATACTTGAATTTTTTTGAGACACAAGGAATAATATTAGGGCCAATAATATCTACAGGGATGTGTATTTGACAAAATTTTAAATATTCAAGAGAAATATAAGCTAAGGTATAAGTAGCATATCAAAGGTCATTGTTATTTTTCAAAATCCAATGGTAGTGCTACATATAGATATGTGTAGTGGAAGAGTATTTAGATCCCATAAGCAAGTTGATGAAATTATTTGATCCTCTATATAAACATCCACTACTTCATGAAGTTGAGGTTTATGCTATGCAAGTGTTGCAATGAATATCAAGCCCTTAATTCAACATGTTGGTCAAAAATCACTTATTGTGCAAATACATGTGACATAGGAATTATGAAGAAGGGATAAAATTAAGTTATATTGTAACCAAGGATGAAAATCTCCTAGATCGTGCCACCATTGTAGGAGCATATTCTTATTGAGAAATAAAACTAAGGGAGAAACCCTAAACAACTATTTGGGGATCTTCTTGAACTATCCTCTAAGCTACTCCCAATGTAGCCTATATCTCTACATGATGTTGATACCCAAAATTTATTGTATATCTAAGGGATAATAATTATCCTTACATTTACATGGAATTCCTTATTCATAACATTACATAATTAAATTGACAAAGACTAATTATAGTTTATTTATCTTGAATTATCAAATGATTATAGAAATATTCTTTATGACTAATGTCCAAGATTTAGGAAGATCCTTGATTTTCTTTCCCTCAACGCACAAGCCAAAATTATTAAAATTTTATAGTGTACCTCTATAAAACTACCTATAATGAAAATAAAACAATAGTTGGTGAGGTACTTCATTGGCCCCTTAAAATCTAATTAAAATACCTTGGGTTCAAGAACTCTTAAATGGTATAAATTATACTTGACACATGTGGGAAGGTCCTAGGGTATTTTAATATTAGATAAATGGTAGACATAAGGGTTAAAAATATCATGTTTATTATTAAATAAACATTGAACTAATTCGATGACCAAATCCTCAATTATTGATCTAGTTGTGTCCTTAATAATTCACATAGGTGTTATATTTTCTATTAAATTTTTTGGTCATAGTCTCCAATTGGACACAATATCACCATAAACTTGTTTGTTGTTGGAATTCATAGTTCTTGGAGGTTGACAAAACTTGGCATTTTTTCCCTTTTATTGAATGTGCATGTCACCACTATAAGTGACACATTAAATATCAAAACTCTAAATATAATCTTAATAATATTTTTTTTTCAGAAAAATGTAATATATGATTTCTTTTTTGCATCAAGTAGTGTACATTACGGATAATTTGTATTGAATAAAGTTCATAATATCACAAGAGGATTTTAGTATTAATAATCTCAAAAAAGCATAAACATATTATTGTAGACATGTAAAATTGACTTGACACCTATCACACAAACTTGAACGACATCAAACACCATTGAACGACATCAAACATCACTAAATGGCATCAAACAACACTGGACAACATAAAAAAACACTGAACGACATCAAACAACCTCAAACAACATCAAACGATATGGAACATCATCTTCGATCACCCTGTAACACTTTGGAATGACTCAAAATCATCTCGTAACACTTCAAAATGACTTAGAATCATCCTGTAACACATAGGAATGACTCAAAATCATCTCGTAACACTTTAGAATGACTTAGGATAATCCCATAACACTTCAGAATGACTTGGAATCATCTCGTAACACTTTGGAATGACTCAAAATCATCTTGTAACACTTCAGAATGACTCAAAATCATCTCATAACACTTCAGAATGACTCAGAATCATCTCGTAATACTTCAAAATGACTCAGAATCATCCCATAACACTTCATAATAACTCAAAATTATCTTGAAACATCTCAGAATAACTCAAAATCATCCCATAATGTCTTGAACCATCTCATAACAACTCAGAATCATCCCATATTGTCTTAGAACATCTCAAAATCACCCCAAAACATCTTAGAATTATCCCGTAATATCTTGGATCATCTTGAAATCATACTGCATCACACCACATCACACCACATTGCATCACAACAAAACGACATCAAAAACCCTAATTCCTCTATTAATTGAATAATACAATATTATTTAATTAATTCACTTTTTCATCATTTCAGATAAATAAAATAATTTAGTTATTTAATAAAGTCCCAAAAACCCTAATTCCTCTATTAATTAAATAAAACAACATTATTTGATTAATTCACATTTCACCATTTCGACCAATTAAATAGATCTCATTTATTTAATAAAGTCCTAATCCCACTTTATTTCGTCCTGATTGATTAAATAATGCCAATTATTTAATTACGGCGCTAAATCACCATATTCCCCTAAGTGGATTAAATTATTAAATAATAATTTAATTACAACACTTTCCCTCCAAAATTTGAATAATTAAATCAAAGTATTCAAACCAATTATCAAAAATTCAAATCAAACTAATGCAACTTTGTTTACAAAAGTCAAACTTGATTTGAACATTCAACTCCTAAAAGGAATTAATTAATTAAATCAATTAATTCATATTCCTCACCCATTTTCTGATTGAGGAAATTACGATTGTTGACTAAGCAATCTAATTTATTAACTAATCAATCTATTCTCTTAACTAAACAATCTATTCTATTAACTAAATCATCACATTCCTAACTAAGCCATCACAATCCTGACTGATCAATCTACTATGTTAACTGATCAATCACATCCCTGACTGGCCAATCTATTTCCCAATCACACAAATTGTGCAATCAACTTTGCATAATTCTCTCATGTCTAAATCCTCTCAACACACTCTGACCATTGATCTGGATATTCTTCAAAACGATTTTGATCATCCATTTCAAATCTCATTTTCTATATAACAAACCCCTTTCCTCACAAATAAGGATCGAAGAATCAACATACATTGAGCAATGTAGTTTTTTCAAGATCACCCTTGAGAGAGCTTCACCATTGTCTTCGATCAACCAAACACAACGAGAATTCATCCACACTTTGCACATGAACTTTAGAGGCTTCGCTATGATAAGAGCAATCCAACATCAAGTAAATAAACTCTGCTATGGGATGGTAAAAGCTATCTTTTTGTTTTGAATTTGGTAATCAATAGGTTCCTCATCATGTTTGCAATAGAATAGTTCAATTTTGTATGTGTAGAAGTTTTTAGATTTTAGATTTGTGCATTTTGGCTATATATTAGATTTCTTCATCATATTTCTTTCATGTCCTTCTCAGATCATTAATCTAACATCCTTTATCACCCTCACACATTCTGGCATGTCCAGTGGGACCCTTGTCCCCCCCTCTAATGTTCGTTTGAGTCACTTTTGAAGTTTTAGGTCCTGAAAATTCTTCTGACAAAGTTTTCATGCGCTTGTCTAGAAGACTTGAGCATTTGTCCGAAAAGTATGAGCGCTTGTCTGTCAAGAAAATTGTGCATTTGTTAGAAGAATGGAACATTTGTTAGAAGAACTATACATTTGTCATGGGAATGGCACTTTTGTCTGAAATTGGTGCATTTGTATTCTCATAGAGTTAGCATTTGTTTGCGAGGGATTTTAGCATTTGTTTCTAAAACTATGTAGTTTCCTGAAACCTGTGCATTTGTATTTTTTGTTCTGAGCATTTGTTTTGACAGACGAATGCATAGATCCTACACTCTTGTAATAATTTTTTTACTAACTGTTGTTTGTTTTTGGATGTGTAAGCAGGAATTGACAAATCTGATGCAAGATTCCAATAACTTTAACATGTTTGTTGTAGGGAAGACGATTGGTCCCAATTTGTGAGTTACTTTTAATTAACTTAGGAACTTTCATTTGGTGCTCTAAAAATGAACAACAACAAACTCACATTTTGATTTTGGTGTTGTTAAAATAAACAAATTTCAAGCTTTTTTAACTTAGGAACTTTCATTTGGTGCTCTAAAAATGAATAACAACAAACTCACACTTAACTTTGGTGTGGTTAAAATGAACCAATTTTAAGCTTTCTATGTTAGGAATTTTTGTTTGGTGCTCATAAAAAGAATAAAAACGCTTCAGTTTTGGGCTCTAAAAATGAACACATTTTATGTTTTCATAAGTAGGAACATTTAATTTTGGTGCATAAAAAGAGCGAAAACGTTTTTCATTTTGTTGACGCACACACGTTTTACATTTGTTGACCAAGATAGGACAAGGAATGCCTTTCTTAGAAACACCTCTATTGGAGCTCATAAAAATGAACAAATATTTCTTTATGATATTTCACTGGTCATTGCTATCTTAATTGCTTGATGTCTTGAACATTTCATATTGGTGCGAGTCAAAAAGAACTTTTTTTTGTTTACTCACAAATTTTTGGGGATAAAATCGATCGAGGTGTTTAAAATGAATCAAATTGCTATGGATTGTTCACTGTGCATTCATTGATTGGAAAAGCTAAAGTGTTTTATCTTCTCCCCTCGCACCATTTGGCGATCTTGGGTGAGCGAAAGAACATTTTTGAGCATTGCACTTTATTTTTCAAGTTTACCTTAAAGAGGGGGCTTGTCTTTAGATACATCTTGCGCTAGAGAACTCATTGCAAGGTCTCGAAGCACATTTACTGGTGGGCTATGTTAAAGGTTGCGAAATCATAAGAAAGTATCTTCAAGCTGTGCTGACAACAAACTGCACCTAATCCCATACCTTAAGTGGCTAGTGGGGGAGTGTCAGATTTCTGTGTTCACAGTTATCACTAAAAACCAAATTATTTTAGAAGCCACCCTATTATCCAAAAAAATTCTCTAAAATTAGTGCATCAAAATTTACTTTCCATGTCTGACTACAGGCCCGCGCCATTTGTTGCATGTAAAATCATCTCTTCGGAGCATGAGGCAGGCCTACCTAAGAGAATGGTGTCTATCTCCTAGGGTTGTAATTACTAGTTTATGTTAAACTTGGCCCATTACATTCAAAACAATTTGACATCAAATTTTGTGTTTGATTTAAAGAAAAATAACACATTCAAAACAAACACTAAATGAGATGGTCAAACCACAAACCATTTGATTTAGTGCACACTTGTGAGAGAAGCCTTATGTTTGCACCCCTTTGAAAGGATATTTCCTTAAAGGTTTTTGAACATTCTAGCTTTGATTTCAGGGTACTGTTACCAATTTTCACTACAACTCAATTGGTGGAGCTGATTAAATTTGGTTATATCTTAAAGTGGAAATTTAGTTAGTTGCTACATGGTTTTAAATTGCTAATTGCATCTGTTCTATTAAGTAGCAGTTATGCATTGTTTGAGAGAACAAATTTTAGAGTCATTGCTCAATAATTATAGAACAAATGAAATACAAAGCTGAATATACAAATGATTAAGCATTCCATTGCTTTCATTTTATTTCAATAACATTGTTCCATTACAAATTTCATTTGATTGCAAGAATACAAATGACAGTACAAATTTGCATTTGGATGCATTTCTTTTCAGAATGAAAAGCAGAAAGAGAAATTAAGAAATCCACACAAGTTGTGGAGTTAACTGTTTGCAATGCATTATGAGGAGCACCCTACACTATTGAAGATGCGAGAGGAAAAAAGCATATAAATATGGACATAACCATCATTGCTTGATTATTGTCGGTTGATGTAGAAATGGTGCACCATATTTTTTCCTTGAGCTCCAATCGACCTACAAAATTTTGGGAAAGGTCTCGTTAGAGCTCCGAATATGAACATATTTACATGAGCCATCAACAGTAATGGAAAACGCTGCTAAAAGTGCACTGAAACAATAAAGAAAAGTGCAGGAATCGGAGCTGAGAGTGTAAACATCATGATATTTATGGTTTTTGCTAACATCATTTTTTTCCTATATAGGTATAGGAAAAGTCACAGAGATGATTATTTTGTGAAGACATAAAGCATGTGGGGTAAAACAGGCTCCCACAAGGGTATATTTCAGCATGTTGCCCCTTAAAGTTACAAGTGGGCTGGGAAGGAAAGTACAATTATCATGCTCATCTGAGCTATCCAACTGAAAGAGTAAAAAAAAATTGTAGTCATCAAAGCAATTAAGTTTATTGTTCAATCATTACTTACAAGTCCGAGCAGTGAAATGAAAGCTACAGGTGGACAATGAACTTAACAGATTCAATTAAACTGAAATGCAAGTTTTAAAAACTGTCAAATCAATGGCATCTTTGCTTCCATATAGTGTTTTAGTCACTTTTATTCAGGTTGTTCAAGTAGGTTTTCATGCTCATAATGTGATAGTGAACATGCATACATAATGCCTTATCAGTGGAGCACTAATAAGTAATGTGAAGCACAAGTGACAGGAGATTTCTCTTGTTTAGTTCAATGAAGGAAGGAACAATGCAAGAGGTAAATGAAGCTATAAAGATGGTGAGAAGTAAGTTTTCTTATTCTCCCAATTTAATGCACTTTTGTCAAATATCAAGCAAGCTGAATTGCAAATGAAATAACTACTACAGTATTGTTTTTGAAACAGAAGGAGAGCTTCCTGCATTAAAAAATTATAAAAAATCATATGGGTTCAACATAATGTGGAAGGTTCAATGCAGATTTTGTTCTTTTTTAGTGAATCTACATGAGATTTTTGACAGGAAAAATATGCTTGAAATTCCATGGTGGGTCAAGTTCAGAATCTAGATGTATATAAAATAACAATTTTATTTCAAATAACAGTATACCCATGATGGGTTTTCAACAGTTTCAATGGAGAGTACAGTGCTAAGTAAGTTTATTGCACAATTACAAAGGTTTCTCTCTATTTCCAGAATACCTACATTGGGTTTTTTCATAAAATGCAGTTTTCTTCATTTTTTACAAGTACCCATATGGGGTCTTGTGTTGCAAGCATGAGAACACCAAAATATACAACAATGGGCTTGAAGGCTCCCCAAAATAATAGAAAAATAGACATAATAGACACATCCATTAAGCTCTATGAGCTTATGAACAACAATATAGAAAAATGCAATGCATAAAATACAAAAGTTTCATTGTAAAAATCTATTATCAAGCATATGTATTAGGTGCGACCTATGACATAGATCAGAATACAAAGATTTCCAGCTTTCCTCCTCAATGCAATGCCTTCATTTTTCTATCATCAATGGAGGGTGACTCACATATTTTTGCTAAAGGATGGAAGCTTCCAATGGAGGAGATAAATGAACACAAAAAAAAATCAGACATAAAGCATACTGGCCGCGGATTTATGCCCTTCTATTGCTCTCAAAATATAGTGAGGAAGCCACAAAATACAATGAAATCGACTTACCATGAACAGAGGAGGAGAAGTCGACCAAATTGAGTTGGAAATCTGGAAAATCATGAGCATTCGCAAGCCAAAAATCAAGCATGAACATGGCAGCGCCATCTCTCCCAAGTAGAGCCAAACTTTCAAACTTTGCAAAGTGCAAATGAGATGAGATTAGGGTTTTCCCTTGGATTTTTTTCTACTTTCCCTAATTCAAATTTAGGGTCTTTTGTTGCATTTTGAATTTGAGTCTTAAGTTTAATATTTTATGTCACCATGGTCTCATATGCCTAGGTCGAGCTTTGTGGAAATTTCTCAAGATTTCATAAGCCTTGGTTGTTAATGACTTTAGGCTCTTATTTATATCTTAAGGCATTTGATTTTAGAAACCAATACTTGTGTTATGCCTTAGGAAAATAGGGAGAGTAATAATGCCTTAGGTGTTTTAATTGATTTTGAGAAAATCAATTAAAATAAGATGTGAGTTTACTTATGCCTGAATGTATTAGGCTTTATTTATTGTTTAATTGATTTTATAGAAATTGATTAGGTCTTGGAGGGTTATTTTTAAAATTCAGACCTTGTGCATTTATTTTTAAATTGATTTTTAGAAAAAATCAATTAAGATATGTTATAGAGAGGGCTTATTATTTTCATGGTTTTTTATGAGAAAATCAAATTGTAATGGAGTAATAAGGTGATGTTTTGTAAAAGAGTTTCTATCTTTATTTCCAAAAATTAAAACATTTGTAAAGAATCTGCAAGTCATTGTAAAGCAAGAATAAAACAATTCTTTATAAATTGTTTTATTTATTTGTTATTTTTAGCAGATTGATTTTGACTTTTCCTCTTGGTCGGATTTGAGCTTCTGGTGGAGAGATAAGATGTTTTTTAAAATTTTTAAAGCAAAGCAGATCTATTTTTAGGAGCTTTTCAATATGTACATGCAAAAGTGAGACTTTTCCACTTTTGTGCCATCTTCTTGGGTAGTTTTTGGTGTCTTTCCTGGAGCTTTTTCTTTGAGCTCGAATTAGGGTTTTAGGGTATATCTTAGAGAAAAACAGTAGTGTTTTTCTAATTCAGATTTTTGGCTTCTTCCTCTCTTGTTCATGTAGAGAGTCTTGTAAGCAATCTTTGTACTCAGATTTTAGACAAAGTACTCCTTCAGTTTCAATAAAGTAGCATAGTTCTCATATTTCTGTCTCATTTTATAATAAACAATTTGATGTCCTTGTGATTCAATTCGAATCCTTTTATGTCTTGCTGTTGTGAGATTGTGTTCAGAATTGCATAGTTTCAGGTTGTGTGTTGTATTCAGTTTATAGATCTCCATGCAAATTTTTGATGAAATTATGTGTCAAATGAGATTGTGAGAATGATTGTGATAGAGAGATTGTTGTGAGTGGTGTTGTTTGAATCTCATAAGTTCTGATAAATAATCCATTAGATTTAGGTTATCTTTTTCAGTCATCCTTCTAACTCTTTTCCTAAAAAATATTTAGAATAGGATTCATCATTCGAAGAAATAACTCACTCTAGAGATTCCCTTTTCACATAGATCACCCACATCCGAAAAGGGTTTCCATGTTTCAACAGATAGTTTGATTTTTTGTAAATCTAACAAGGGTGCATATCTGATTGATAACAGGTACATTAATCAAAGTAAAAATTTGGGAACTATGGCTTGGGTGTTGTGATTTCACAACCTAAGTTATAGACATGAAGGTCACATAAGTCCATGCTTGCTGAGTTATTCCAAGTGTTTTCTTATCACTTTCCATACTTCAAAACACAGAGAGAAGATTGAAAAATAGTTGTTCATAAGATCATAGTTCAAACCAAAACAATTAGAAAGAAAGAAGGTTAGATAGTCCCACATTCATTATTTCCATCCTACCTATTTGAAATCAAAATCAAACAAACCATTAAGGTCATTCCTCCACCCAAACATCCATGATATTAACAGTTACTTGGGACTCGCAGATAGTATAAGTAGAATTTCCTGCAACATATCCTCTGGATAAGGAAGTGGAATATAGACCTTAGTTCTTCAAAAAAATTATTCCCAAAGAAGTAGTATCATCCAAAACAACATTCAAACCCTAGGGTCTTGAGCTTCACAACAACCATCCCATAAACACCACCAAAATTTATGACCATTTGGTGACCAACTGCCCCAGTTCAACAACCAGATTTTATAGCATCGATCCTTCAACCTGGTCTCACATATATTGAAAGTGAACAAACAAACATCATAAGCAGCTTAAGAACCTTCATTTTTCAGAAGAACGAAACACCTCACCAATTTCTCACCGCATCAATTGTCCTAGACAAAGAGGAAGAGAAAGTTGACTTAGCAGCAGAGAGACCCATATTACCACGACCTGTGTGGCAATAATTATACCCTTCATGATCTCACGTAAGGTAAATATCCCTAAGATAAAGACCACAGATTGTCATTTTAGACTTAGATGTCTAAGTTTGAAAGCTCTCAAGAAACACCTTTGGGAACTTCATGAAACCAGAACTAGGTTCGTATATAACTTCTACAAATGAGCTTCTAGGAACAATCTGAACTTGTATTCCTTCTACTATTGTCAGAATCCAGGTTTGTTCCAACAGTTCTAGTATCTTACATAACCTGTAAGGAAACATCTAGTTTTAGAACTTGTGTCAACTAGTTATTCCCTTCATGATCTCACTCGAGGTCAAGATCCCTAAAGTAAAATCCACAGGTTGTGATTTCAAACTTAGACATCCGAGTCCAGAGTCTCTCTAGAAACACCTCTTAGTGCTACATAAAAACATAAACAAATTGGTGGAAAAATTATATAGGCACGCTTCCAAGGACAATCTAGAGTTATATATGTTCTTATTTGGTCAAAACCTTGGTCTTTTCCATGATAGTGAACTTCTCTAAAGGAAAGAACCAGATTTGCATACCCACATTTAGAACATCAGGTCTTTAGAATTTGAGTCAACTAGAGAGTACACCACTTTCCTATAGGAGACTCAAGTTGTTTATGACAACCAAGAAATCATAACATAGAAAAAAAATGGAAGCCAACAAGAATACCACCAATATCCCACAAAAAAATGCCATGAATGATGAGAGTAGCCCATGGGGCTATTGGCCAAGTGATCTTGAAACTCCCCATAAGAGACCAGTATACAGAGACACTTTCACTGAGGAGGAAATAAGCCACAAACAAAAGGAGGTTTTGGAACAAGGTAACCAAGACCCAAACTAAGTCATTATAGAGGAGGTAAATGATGAAGAAGAGATAAACGAGAAATAATTGTTTGAACATTCTAACAACCCCAAGGTTCTCAAACTAATGGATAGGTTGTTAAGAAAGGACCCGAACTCCTATTTCTTCAAGTTAGAACCAAGTGGTGCTAAGTTACTCCTGGATTTCAATGTGGAAGCTCTTAAAGACCCCAATCTTATTCCCTTAGGGGAAAACTCGATTGTAAGACAAATAACCCAACCTCCAAAGATGCCAAATATACCACCTATGCTCTCATAAAATAATGATCAACCCAAAGAGAACCCCTTGTTCAAAAAACCAACCCAGGTTAAACAAGCAACATTAGCAAAAATATACCAAGGGGGGCTATCTCAATACATACCTCGAAAAACATTAAGTGATGACCCTTCCCAGAATAATCAATACCATCAACAGGGCGGAACACATAGTCCCCCTTAAAATAACCAATATCTTCAGCAGGGTGGAACATAGGATCCTCCTCAGAACAATCAGTATACTCAACAAGGCGGACCACATGGTCCCCTTCCAAACCAATAATACTATCAACAAGGTTTCCCACCAACGCATCATCAGGGTAACCTTTATTTTAGTCCTACCCAACAAGGTGTGCCACATAGCGCCCTCAATCAGTCGTCCCAACAACAAGGTGTCCTGCCAACGCATCATCATGGTAACCTTTATTTTAGTCCTACCCAGTAGGGTGTGCCACAGATCATCCTCAATCAGTCATCCCAAAAATAAGGTATCCCTCCAACACATCACTATGGTAACCTTCATTTTAGTCCTACCCAACAGGGTGTGCCACAGAGCACCCTAATTTAGTCATCCCAACAACAAGGTATCCCACCAACACATCATCAGGGAAGCCTTCTGTATGTTCCACCCCAACAAAAAGGAGCTAACCTTCCTTATACACAAAAAGGAATTAACCCTCCTTACATCACATATAGCTATCAAGGTCTTGTACATTCACAATACTCGATCTATAACCAAAACCTGATAGGACAACAAGGTTATCACATGCAGGGTTTGAAAACACATGTACCAAAAATAGAGATGGAACTAAGGCTAGATGTAGTCACCCAAAAAATAAAAGATATGTAGGGAAAATAGAAGAAGATGTACACCATGTAGGAAATTTTTCTATTCCCATTCGATTGTTCCATCACGACACTACCCTTTCCAAAAAAAATTGAGATACCTAGATTTGAAAGAAAGTACAAAGGAGTAGGAGATCCAGTAGAGAATGTATGAGACTTTTTGGTATCATGTATGGAGGTACAAAACAATGATGCCTATCTCATGAGGCTCTTTCCTCATAGTCTTATAGGTCATGCTATAGAGTGGTTCACCTGATTGCAACCCGAAATCAAAATTTTTGATGAACTGTCTAGCAAATTTATAACCCAATTTTCATTTAACATAGAACAATATGTCACCATCACGAGTCTATCCATAATCAAACAAAACCCAGGAGATTCCTTCACCTCCTACTTGCAAAGATGGAGACAAAAAGCGAGTCGGTGCAAATGGCCCATTCTAGACAAGGAGTTGGTGGATATTTTCATCACAAATGTTTTGCCTGAAATAAACTATCGACTCACTATGCTATGTCCTATAGACTTCAAAGAAACAATCAAAAAGGGGTTACATATTGAGATATCTCTCATATCAAGAGTAAATTTAAAGACAAACAACTCAAAAGACAATCCCTCTAGCTCAAATGAGAAACCCAAAATCTGGGCTAAAAACAAGAACGTTACAAACGATGGAGTGGTAGATGCTAGAGTAGTATGGAACACACATAACACAAATCAGAATAAACCACAGGTGGCACAAATAAACTATGGTCCCAACAACACATAAATAAACCAAAATACCTATCCCAAGAACAACTAGGTTGTAAACCAACAAAAAAATCAGGGAGGGAAATAGAGGCAATATGATCAACCTAGGAGGCAATTTACTATATTAGGCGAGTCACTTGAGACCATCATGCACAAAATAGTACAACAGAACCTCATCAAAAAAATGACTGCCCAAATTATGAGGAGCCTAGATTTAAGACACGATGGTACAATAAGAAGGACTTGTGTGATTTCCATATGATCAAAGGATATACAACTAACAATTTCATGCACCTCAAACATATCATTTAGGACTTGATAGACAAAGGGGAAGTAGATGTTGATCATCGTCCTAGAAACAAGGATCTACAAATATAATCAAACCCGATCCCAAACCCTGCTAAGAGGAATGATAAAGGAAAGGAACAAGAGTACCATAATGCCAATTACACATACAGTGACATAGTTTTACGAACCCTCTCACAATTTGATGATAATAGGGAAAAAATAGTGACGATACAAGGAGGAGACAACAACTGCAATGTAAATACCCATCGCGAAAGAGCCACAATACAAGGAGCACCTCCCAAACCCACAATCAAGTCACCAAGTGACTACAACATTGTGGAATAGTTAAACAAGACACCTTCCCTCATCTCAATCCTAGAATTGTTAAAACTGTCACCCGCACATAGGGAGATTTTGGAAAAAGCTTTGGAAATATCAGTCCCTAATGACCTTGATCCTAGTCAGTTCCAAGCCATCATTGGAAAAATAATTGCAAGCAATCACTTAGTCTTTTTAGAGAAAGATTTACCACAAAGAACATTCCACAATCAAGCTCTATACATAGAGGTCGGTGTTCATAAAACCATGGTCAAAAGAGTGTTTATAGATAATCATGCAGGTTTAAACATTCGTACCTTAAAATTCATAAAACAACTGGGGTATTCTGATGACGTGATTGACAAAGGAAAGAGTATCACCATAAGGGATTATGGTGACTTAGAGATAAATTTTGAAGGGACAACCAGGTTACCGGTGCAGATAGGACCAATAGTAACAAAAACTACTTGTCAAGTACTGGATCTTGAGCTACCATACAACCTACTCTTGGGATGCCCTTGGATCCACACATTACAAGTAGTCCCTTCCACTTTCCATCAATGCCTAAAATTTCCCTATGAAGGAAAGGAGGTAACACTATATGCCGATCCTGAACCTTTCCATTTTTGTACGAAGTTGGAGGAGAAATACAATAAAATCCAATGTGTGCCTAGAAATGATATAGCCTTCCATTCCTTTTCTTATCTCGACCCTTCCATGCTTCCATAAACCTCCACCAAAAACAAATCAAATGAACAACTGAAAGCAAAAGCCAAGATTCAAGTACTTGACAAAGGCAATGGGCACTATCATTTTAACCAAGCATTCTACATTGGCATGCTCCCACCAACACCTAGAGTATATCTAGGTCCAAAAGAGATCAAGATAGTACAAATTATTATCAAACCCAATATTTTTAATAGATGGGGAGACATGAAAGATGAAGAAATATTCGAGGAGGACCAAAAGGAACCACAAAAGCCACAACCCATTTTAATTGATCCTAACACTAAGGGGTATCAATTAGTCAAACAAATGGGATACAATGGGATAGGTGGCCTAGGGATACACAAACAAGGTTGATCAGAGCCTATCATAGTGGAACAAAGACAAAAGAATATGGGGCTAGGTTATAAACCAAAAGATGTGGTCATTCCAAAAACTGGATGAACCTCTTGGAAGAAATGAGAAGCTTCTGCTAGTGTTAAGGCACTGGAAATCTACCATGTCATGGAAAATGAATTACCCATTGAATAATTATTCGATAAATTTAAAATTGATAGGTTCCCTCTCCAGTACATGGAAACCATTCCCAACATCTATTACCATTCTAAAACGTGCTGTGCTATTTTTTCACACATGCTCCACCACAGGTGGGGACACTCTTTTTTTCTTTTGTTCTTGGTGTTTTGGCCCTTTGATTTTGAGGATTTGGTTTCCTTGGCATGTTACCAAATGATTATCTTACTCATGCAAATGCCCCTTTTGAAGAAGCACTTTGAAAATCCTGTGTTCTGGGATTCATTTCGGGTTTTTCTATGTTTTCAGGAAAATGGCGGAATTCCCCGAGCGCCTTGGAAACCCGATGGAGGCTGCTTTATATTATTTCCAAAAATTCCAGGACTTCGTGGAATTTCGTCTGGATTGGATTTTCCTGAAACTCCATAGTGCCTTTGGATTCCTGAGTTCGTTGTCTTGTCGATGCATTTATGTCTCCTGTACAATCTTGTAGTTTGCTTTTATTGGATTTAATTGCAGTTTATGAGGAGAGGTTCTTGTCATTTTCCTTGTTGTGAGATTTGAAGAGATGGATTTTGAGTTGCTATTGCTAGATTATGCATTTGAGATTGTGATTGATCATTATAGTCCAATTTTGGTGACCGCTTACATTCTGCTTAGACTTCAGGATTTTTTGCTGACTATTGCTATTTTGATTTCTTTGCTCTCATGGTATGTACATGATGCCTTCCATTTTTAATAAATGAACTGAATTTTCTTCAGGGTTTGTGTGGGTATATGTTTTGAGTCGGGGCTTCAATGTGGTATGGTCTGGTAGTAGTGTTAGGGTTTCCGTTTGTTGGCTTCATGCCCTTCCTCATAGCTCATGCCTCCTTTCCTTCTGCATGACTATGATTCAATGAGGTTAACCATTGCTTTTCTCCATTCTTAATTTGATTTTGTACTTTCTTATGTTGAGCTCTGGTTTAACCTAGAAATCCCTGACCTTTGATGAAATCACATCTTGGGCGAAGTGAAGCTTGTTGCTTATTGTTTAATTTGATAATTGCCTTGTCTCAGTTGAGTCATGGGAGAATTCATGTGAAGAATAGTGGGAATGAAAATGATTAGTTAGGATCCGAACTGTGCTATCATGACGATTTCCTAGGTTTCCCTTGTTGAAATCATTCCTCATATTGATTGGATTTCATTTGGATCAATTTGAAACATAAATTGTTTATCTTGCACTTTGAACAAACTGAATCCAAAGCTAAATCCCCAACTTCCTAATCGTTTGATCAATCTGAGCGAAATCTTGACAAAGTCAAATATTTCGGGTTTTCGAACACCTCACGGATTTCCTTTACTTCAGGACTTCCCCGTTTTTTCCATCGGTTTATCGATTTCCTGACAATATGCTTAAAATGTAAAAATTGCACTGACTTCGTGAAATTCCGTGTCTTTAGGATTTTACTAAAATTTCTTTGTCCCTTCATTTTCCCGGAGTTCATAAACTATTGCCATTTTCGCAGATTTTTGTCCTTGGTGGAGTTCCCCGAAATCTTGTTGAAAATGAAGAATTGAGAGATAACATGATCTATTAGCTGATGAATTTGTATTTTATGATCAATTTGAGTTATTTTAGGATGTGTCATGTTGTTTCTTGGTTAATAATGGTTGATTAAATGGTGGTTGGAAGTTTCTTTGTGCTTGTTTCGCTGGATTCCATCTGGTTTGAAATTTCTTGAGATTCCCCTCTGGCCTGAATTCTGCGAGAGGACTAGAAACCTGAACTTCGAAATGAGTAATTCTTATGAGATTCTGGGGATTTTTTTTCATCATGGGATTTGTTTTAAGGATGAATATATCATTTGTAATGGATTATCTTGAATTTCATGCAGTGATGGATCTTGACTATGGTCTCTTTATTGAATGCAGGTGGAATCAAGTCAAGCTATTGCTGGAAGGACCAAGGGTAGGCTAATGGATCCAAGTGTTGAAGTCTCTTCTATCTCGGAGGTAGAAAGGATTAAAATGGACATAAAGAGTAGAATCCTAGAGAGCAAGCTAACTTCCATTTGGTCAGAGGTCACCAATACAAATGTTGGGCTGTGGGATTATGAATAATTTAAGATAAGGATGGCAGCACAAAACCTCCCTTTGTTGTCCAGAAGGATATTGGAATTAGGGTTGGCACATGTAGTTGGATTCTCTCCTAAAGTTTAGTGTTATGAGTTGGTGCTTTAATGTGCTAGGCATTATGACAAGGGCACACAAAGGATAGTTGGTCCTCAAGGAAGAATTGTGGAAAATCTCAAACCTATGTCCATAGCCTAGACCTTTGACATGCCCAATAGGTCTCATGTGGTGGGTTTTGATATGGATATAGCAAGGAAATATTATGATGAAGATTCCATAAAATCCCAACTGGTCATCAATTCTTGGCTGGAGAAACCCAAGTCCCACTTCTCCAAGCTACCCAAGCAACTATTCAGAGCTAATTTCAAGAAGGAATACTATGATGTTATCACACTCCTCAGTAGGGTAGTGAGATTGAAAAGTGTAGGATTATTTGAAAACTAGATGTTCCATGTCATTGTAAGGATGGAGTAGAATATTGACTACCATTGGGAAGGCATTATAAGTGTAATGTCCTATAGAAAAAGACCTTCACAATGACCTCCTACTTGGTTTATACACTTGCAAGGTTCCATCCATATAAGGGGCTAAGCACAAGGGGTGTGTTTGGGCAGGATGTAGTTTATGAAGTATACCCACAATTGCCCTTGGGTGGCACAAGTTATAGGAGGGTGAACGATGCATTCACCATGTATATCACCTGAATAGTACAAGGTGCGGAGCATGTTTGGATCTCAGATAATGCTAAGGAATTAATCAAGAAGTTTGGAGCTTGGTTTATCCAGTTCCCCACCTTTTCATACATTAGAATAGATGGTTGTTAGAGGGCTCCATACAGATTCCCTAGATATCCCACATATCATGTTATACTTCTAGAGGTCACAAGGAAGATCTATGATTTTGATGCAATTAATAAGAGGGATAAACATAAGATTGGATTTGGTGGTGATTTTCCTTTGAGGATAGGCGGTAGTGAGGCCTACCCCTCTATTAACTTGGCCCATATTTTTGAAGAAGAAATGAGTACTCTAGGACTTTCTTTCCATTCCAAGAGATCCATATTTGATAGGACTGGTGAAGCATAGAAGAAGGCTAACAGGGAATACAGTCATAAGGATGATATAGAGGATTATTGGGCCAACAACAATGATGAATTTGAAATTAGAAAGAAGAAGTTCTCCAAGCTACTAGTGAACTTAGTCCGACTATACAACATAAAGGCCATTCCAGATCAGGTTGAAGATGATGGAGATTTGATTCAAGGACATGACTATGAAGTTGTGAAGGATAAACCAGATGGAGAAATAGATTGGCTGGAGGAAGAGAAGACAAAATTGGAACAAATCATGACTCTAGTGATCAAGTACACTAAGTTGTGGCTCAAGCACAAGATGTGGGGGTTGGAAAGTGAGGGTGTGCAATGCACCTATGATCTAATGGGGGACTTGGAGTCTCATTCCACTTCTAAGGAATCAACTAAGCAAGATCCTAATGGTAAGACTAAGGTGAGATCCCCTTTCAAGATAAAGATTAAAGTTGTTCAGGAAGAGGACGTAGAAGAGGCAGAGAAGCAAAGAAAACCCATTGCTAAGAAAAGGAAACATATTTCGAAGACGAAGAAAGCTGCGAAGGATGAAGCTAAAAAGGAAGGAAAAGAGGCTATTATTTCTATGCCTAGGAGAAGAAGAATAGTAATATTTTCACAGAAGGAGAAGGAAACTTCTAAGGCAGGAGATGAAGTCGACCCACTAGTAGTAAATGTGGAAAGTTTGGGAGAGAAGACACAGGTGTACATAAGAAGATCAAGAACTCCATCTCCTAGAGATGGTGTACCAAAGAAAAGTGTTCCCATAGCTGTTCCTGCCTCTGAGCATGATAATATCCCTCCTTCTCATGAGGCTCACAATGTACCAAGTGAATCCAAGGATGTCAAGGATTACCAAGATCAAGGGGAAGAAGAATTCCAAGAGGGTGAACTCTATAGTGTTGAAGTAGAAATAGAGAAGGTATTACAGTCTCCTCTGGTGACTTATGAGGATTCACCTACAAGAAGTGAAGAGGATAGACCTCCTCAGAGAGAGGAAATTTTGATTAAGTCTCCTTCCCCAGTGCATGAAGAAGAAGAGCATGATAAGGAAAAAGAAGATAAAGTTGAAGAGATTCCTGAAAAAAGAGATTTGAATGAAGATGTACCCAAGGTTCACTAGGATGTGGTTGGACAAGGTGGTGTACAGTCAAATTCCATAGTTCTAGGTTGGTTGGACAAAGAGTTAAAGAGTAAGCAAATTGCGGTAGATGATACTCCTCCCAACGGGGATGAATTGCTGGCAAACATAGGAAAGGGAAAAGAAAAGAAGAAAGCCGAGGTTATCTCCATGATCGAGAGAGATGAAGAAAATAATAGGGTGGTCCACATTGCTACTCCTACTCTTGATAAGAATAAGGATGATGTGACTGGTAGTGACTACAGTGTGCAAACTATCAACTTAGGGCCTACTTCCATGGAACAAAAAATTGAAGAATATGAAGGCTCTAGTGCTGTAATCTTGGGTAGATTGAGGAAGGAGTTGCAAACCAAGCAAGAATTAAAGAATGAGAATGATAAACTTAAGAAGTATCTGCAAGTTTTGATGAAACCCTTGCAATCCATCAACTCCTCATCATATGTTGTAAGTTTTCTACCACAAGAAACAATAACTGAGTTGGAGAAGATGGAAGCTACAACTCATGCCAAAACGAGCTGGTTGCAAGGAGTGCAAGCTAAAGGAGATAATGTCATCAAGGACATCCTTTCAATCGGTGGAGATGCTATGAGATCAATAGATTGGTTGAAGAATGTACTAGCTCAGGATAAGGAGGATGTGGATCTCTTGTTGCATAAGACTAAAACCATCATGAAATACACTGAAGATAAATTGGTAAGTGATGGAATTCTTCCTTCCTCCAAGGCTGCAAAATCTTGGGAATGTTTTGAAGTTTTTAAAGTAAGGAAAAGGGTTTTGAAGAAGGTGTATAATTAGGGGAAACAAATTGAGGACACCCTGACTGAGATCTACAACAAATTCATTTCTTTCTTTAAATTTATGACAGGAAGAAAAAGGTTTGTGCAAAAACATCTGAGCTTGGATAAATTGAGAAAATGGTGGCGAGATGTGTATTCTCCAATAAATGAAGACCAGATCATTGAACATCAGTTAGATGATGCAACCACATACATTGCAGTGATGGATAAATATCAAATCATGAAGGTGGATTGGGATAAAGTTGTAAAGAAATCAAGATAGGACATTAAGTCCATTGAAAGGAGAATGAAAGTAATAGATATGCCACCTATTTCTGACTTGGAGAAGATATTTTTGATGGTGCAGGATAAGGTGAGGTGAGATGGGGACAAAGGGGAGAGTAGTTAATACAATGCCTCATCGAAATTTGTTCTTCCCCATTATTCCTCTTCCTCCTTTGCATGCATTGGACCGGGCTATGTTGGAGATCCCAGGCCAACCTGGATGGAGTGCATTCATTTAATGCATACTTTAATTTATTTTGAATTCCTCTGGGCGGACTTGTTTTGTGGTTGTTTATTATTATAAACCTAATTGGGTCGACATATCTTAGGGGTTTCTATAAATATGGCATTCTGCCTCATTTGTAAGAGAGAGATAGTTTTTACCTTGGAGCGAATTAAGAAGTATAGTGGGAGTTAGAGTTAGGAGTTAGTCTCATTTTCAAGCAAGTGTTGTAACAAAAGACTGGAATTATTGCTACTTTGGGTGATTTAATGCAAGTAAAGACATTGTGATTTGGTGCCTTTCTTGTGTTCAATTTTATCTGGCATGGTTCCTGAGATTCTATCTTTTGAAATTGCTTAAGTTTGTTTGATATATGCTAGGTTTGATGCTATATGACTTGATGGTGTTTATGGTTTGATGCTTGAAATGTTTGCAGCAATTTCTAGTCCATGCTTTTTGTAGCTAGCTGACTGTTAGTTGCTTTGCAAAGTTAGCTTGGACTTCAATATTCATTATGCTTAGTTTGATTGTGGATGCTTGTTCATTTCAATTGCAATAGGGTTGTTTTGAATGAATATTCATAATCTAAAAATCTTTAACGCCTTAGAAGATTGCACTATTTTTGTAAGATTGTAGATTTATCTAGGTCAAACAAGAATTAGTTTCCGAGGGATTGGTATTTTTCAAGTATTTTATCATTTGCATTCTTAATCTTAGGAATAGAATTAATCTCAGAAATCTCTTTAAAACCATTTATCCTTTTCTATTTCTTTTATTATTGGGGTTAGATTTAGGATTTGAAATATCACCATATTGCTAGATCTGATAAATTTGGATTAAGTATTTGCTTGTAATAAGGCCCCTTTATGATTACCATCATTTTCACATTATCTCTGAGTTTTTTCACTGCATTTTTCAGGACCTGACATTAGAGACCTTGGGCTTATCTCTTTGCTAATAGAGATTTACCTTTCAAGAGAGATAGGATAGCATATTCTATCTGAGTTGTTGTTGTGCAGAAAACACCATCAACAAAATGAACTCTAACAAATATGAATGGGATTCTCCTTCCCTTGTCACGAGATATGATTCCCCCAACTCAAGTAATGATGACTGAGATACCTAGTGGGAAAAATACACCAGAGCTATAATAACCCTTTCATCTACTTCTGTAAGCTTTGCAAACCAAGATGATAGTCTCCCAATTTGTTACCCACAATGCATAGATTGGGATCAACAACAACATGCACCTATTTTAGATCAATTCCAAAATGATGAGGCCAACACAAAGTTCATGGGACTTCAAACAAAAATACTAGCAGAAGATCACAAAGTAGGGTTTGTCATGGAACTAGAACAAGAGGCATACTTCAGTAGAGAGATTGAATTTTCCAATCTTAAAAATGAAAGAAAAAGAATAAAGATACAATCCCTTAGAGAAAACAACATTGTGGCTCTATCAGATATAGAAAAGAGAAAAATAAAGGATGCATCCGAAGGTGAAAACCTCCCAAAGGCACCCAAGGATGGAGGATTCAATCTCCCCATATCTGAATATCAAGAAATATCAACACTCCTTATAGAAGAAACAAAATCCATAAATGTTGGTACAACAGAGGACCCAAAGATAACATACCATGCAACATCACTTGATCCTAAGGAGAAATTGAATTTCACAGTGTTCATCAATGAGAGAAAGATAAAATTTTCCTGGTCCCTTGCTGACATGCCTAGACTAGATCCAACATTAGTGGTGCATTGTCTAGCTGTCATCCCTAGAGCAAAGCCTATCAAATAGAAATTTAGAAAGATGCATCCCCAGATAGAATTATTAGTGAAGGTAGAACTAAAGAAGTTACTAGATGTGGGTTTCATTAGACCCATCGACTATCCACAATGCATATCAAACCTAGTACTAGTGTCCAAACCTACTGGGGGCATAAGGATATGTACAGACTTCAGGGACTTGAACAAGGCTTGTCCAAAAGATGACTTTCCATTATCAAGCATTGAAATGATAGTAGATCTAAAAATAAAAAATGAGATGATGTCCTTGATGGATGGTTTCTCAAGATACAACCAGATAAAGATCTCTCTAGATGATCAGCACAAAAAACATTCACTTGTGCTTGGGGAACTTTTTGTTGGAATGTGATGCCTTTTGGTTTGAAGAATGTAGTATCAACCTATCAAAGAGTGATGATGACCATATTCCATGACATGCTACACACAATCATGGAGGACTATGTGGATGAAATCCTAGCAAAGTCAATCAAAAGGTCAGATCACATGAAAACCTAGCAATGGTATTTGATCGACTAGAACCATACAATATGAGACTCAACCCTAAGAAATGTGTGTTTGGAGTAACCTCTAGAAATCTATTAGGGTACATGGTTTCAAGAATATGGATATAAGTGGATCCTACTAAGGTAAAAGCTATAATGGATATACCTCCACCAAAGACACTCAAACAGTTCAGGAGCCTACAAGGGAAGCTACAATCAATCAGGTGATTTATCACACAACTAACAAACAAATGCCACCCTTTCAATCATCTCCTACACAAGGACATCACCTTCAAATGGGATGGGAGATGTGACCAATCATTTCATCAAGTCAAGAAGTACCTACTTACTCCTCCTATACTCATGCCACCAATTCCAGAAAAGGAGATGGTACTTTATGTGTCTACCACACAAGAAACATTGGGAGCTCTCCTAGCATAACTAGATGATAACAATAAAGAAAGGGTAGTATACTATATCAAAAAAAATTTGGTGGTCTATGAAATGAACTATTCACCCATTGAAAGAGTCTGTCTTTCAGTCATGTTTTCAACACAAAAGCTGAGACATTACATCTTAAACAAAAAAGTGAAACTGATATCAAAGTTGGACCCACTCAAGTATTTACTAGCAAAAGTAGCCTTAACAGGTCGAATAGATAAATGGGTCATGATCCTGAGTGAATTTGATATAAAATACATAGACATGAGAGCTATAAAGTGACAAGTCATAGAAGAACAATTGGTCGAAGCACCCATAGATGATCATAAACCTCTCACAGTGGATTTTCTAGATGAGAGCATCTTGATGACAAAATAGATAGGCCAGTGGACTCTATACTTTGATGGGTCCCATACTCAACATGGTTCACGAGCAGGTATTTTATTTCTCACACTACAAGGAGATAGCATACCCAAATCCTACAAGATTTCATTCCCCTATAAAAACAACATATCGGAATATGAAGCTCTTACCACATGGCTCAAAATGGCAATCGAATGGAGAATAAAAGAGCTACATGTCTTTGGAGACTCCCAACTAGTAATTAGACATGTGAATGATGAGTACCAAACAAAAGATGAAAAATTGCTACCATACAAAAGAATGGTGGATAGATTCAAGGAGTACTTAATTAAAATAAATTTTGAACAGGTTCCTTGAGTTAATAACAGAGCTATTGATGTAATGGCCACAATAGGCTCATTGCTAGATATTCTTCAAAATGTGCCTAAATATGAATTCCTCATGGAAAAACTATTGGTGCCGATATTCGACATCCCAAAATCAGAAATTGTATGTGTTGTTGTTGGTCCTAAGTCCCCATGGTACCAAGATAATTTTGACTACATCCAGAACGGTATCATACCACTTGACTTAATGACTACTTAGAAAAAAACCTTCACCCATAGAGCCTCCCATTTTATGATCTTAAGTGAAACCCTATACCGTTGTAGCCTAGATGATATGTTACTTTGGTGCCTTAATGAAAAAAAAGTACAAACAAACTTATAATAGGTCCACAAAGGTATTTTAGGATCCCACTCTAGTGGACCTAACTTAGTCCAAAAGCTACTCAGAGTAGGTTACTATTGGACTTCCATGGAGAAAGAATGCATTTAACATTCTAGAAGGTGTTGACAATGTCAGCAACTTAGTGATCTAGTTCGTGCACCAACACAAGAGTTGAGACCCATCAAAAAACCATGGCCTTTTTCACAATGGGGATTAGACTTGGTAGGTAAGATATCACTCGCTTCATCCAACAGGCATAAATTCATTATCAGTGCAAAAAAATACTTCACAAAATGGATAGAGGGAATTCCATTAACCTATATCACTAGCAAACAGATATCAAAATTCATTTTGAATTATCTCATTTGTAGGTATGGAATCCTACAAACAATTGTAATAGATAATGGCACCCCATTCAAGAATCAGGATGTCTGAGAACTCTATCCAACATAGATTTTCTACGCCCTACTATCATCAAGGAAATAGTCAGGCAGAGGTATCCAATAAAACAATCCTAAAAATATTGAAAAATACTATCAATGATGTCATTCATGATTGGCATTTGCAGCTAAACCCAACCTTATGGGCTTATAGAGCCAACATCCACACACCTACTAGTGCCACACCTTTTTCCTTGGTCTACGGATCAGAAGCAATATTACCTATCGAAGTCAAAATCCCCTCATTGTGAGTCTCACTAAAAGGAATGGTAAGCAATGAAGAATATAGGGTATCTAGATTGAATGAATTAGAGCTCCTAGATGAAAGGATTTTGAACATGTTAAACCAATTGTAGGTTTATCAGAATCGGCTCAAACAAAGCTATGATAAGAAAATCAAAGATAGAAAATTTCAAGTTGGTGACTTGGTCCTCAAGGAGAATCAAAAGATAGAATTGAATCAAGATGGAAAGGATAAATTTGAACCTAACTGGTTAGGTCCATTCATCATAATGACAAGTTATGGCTTTGGGGCATATTACGTGGCTACTTCTAAAGGAGAACCTCTAGCTGAACTGCTGAACAACAACCACCTAAAAAAATTCTATACATGAAACGTGTCAGAATACCCCAAGAAAAAGGGTAAAAATCCAAAAAAATGGAAAAAAGAGAAAAAATACAAAAAAATCAAAAAGAAAGAAAAACAATAAAGAGAAATAAATCGTTCTTTGAGTGAAAACCACTTTTTGGTGCTCCTAGGATATGTACCATAGTGAAAACCTGGCAAACATGCGCTATGCATGAATAAAACACATATTATTATCTATCAACACTTTTTCACAACATCCACCCATCCATTTCATGAATCATGTGTCCAACCATAGCTTGTCATTGATTAGAGTAAGTCGATTTATTGGGGGTAACTTCCTAAAGATAGTCATGATTTAGATCTGGTAAAATTCAATCAAGGTCATAAAACAACAAAGATCAAAAATATGTCGAAAACATCAAAACAAAATAACATCGTTGGGTTATTCCTTCACTCAAACAATCTAAGATATCAACATTTTCTTGAACCTCACAACTAGTTCAAGTGAATTTCCCACAACATATCCTCTAGACACAAAAAAGGGATATCAATCCATGCTATCGATGTTGTTTACCCAAAAAAGTTCATGCTTTGAGTCAAACAGTCGAACTACGTGGTCTTTGCATGTACAATGTAGGCAAGGATTTTAGCCCCCGAGACCCTAGGTCAGTCCCCTTAGGTTTCCAACGCGCTTTATTTCTCTTAGTCAAAAAATAAAAAATAAAAAATCCATACAAATTCAAAATTACAAAATCTAAAAAACATTCACAAAATAGAAAAGGTCAAACCAAGCAAACTACGAGCCTCTACATGTACAATGTAGGCGAGGCTTATCTTTGATGAGCCCTCAAGGTCTAGGTTAGTCCCCTAAAAACAAAAAACAAAAACAATATCATAAAAAAAGAAAGAAAAAGCTCGTCCCATCATCAACATCCACAATAAAAATTTCAACCATAATAAATAAACCATCCCAAATCATCCTTTGACAAAACAAACAAAACAAACAAAGAAAACATCAATAGCTAGAACTTTCAAGCAATAAAAATCAAATAATATTTGACTATAAACAGACAAAAAAAAAGCTAAAGTATTAACTACCTATCTTTTTAAACAAGTCCCACCAACATCCTAAGATATGCCTTAATGGATTTGTTCCTACAATAGACATGATCAACAATGGATAATAGCCCCACCCTAAACAAATATGGCAAGTGATATTCTAACTTTGTTTTTTTATCCTTTTATGGTCTTACATTTTTGATTTATTTTATTGACTCATTCCCAGGATCTCTCAAGGATGTCCATAAGGATTTAGAGAAGAAGGAATGGGAGAAATTGAGCGTCATTTCAACTTTCTGTTTGTAATATTACCATGGAAAATACTTGATTTATTGAGTATGGAAGTTGTATTAAAACAGTTCATGAAGCAGTTACATGTGAGGTGTTCTATACCTCTTGTGTGAATAGTCTGAAATATTTTTCATGCAATCCCCCCTATACTTTAAACAAAATTACCGTATGTCTGGTATGAAAAAAGATACTCTTTGTTTGTAGAGTCAAAGTCCACACTATAAATACAAAGTCACCTTACTAATTCATACCCTGGTGCATGGTATCTATTTTCTACATCAAAAAGGATTTTTCAAACAACGAAGTATCTAAAGCGAAGAAAAGTTACATCATCAATTCTATCCATCATAATATTTCTACTAACTAACAAACATCATCATATTTCTTCTAATTAACATCATTTTTCTATGCATCATCATATTTCTACTAACTAACAAACAACATCATATTTCTTCTAATTAACATCATTTTTCTATCACCATAATTCTTCTAAATTAACATTCATCAGTACCATATACATTCTACATCCACAAATGTTATCAATACATATCATGATGATAATAAACCAATTAAAAAAATCATGTATTATGTATGGGGAATTCATTTATCAACTTCCATCACATCATAAAACAAGACAAAGTATGATTCCTACATCTACATCATATCCATACATCAATAAGACACAAAAACACATATAAACATACATCATCATATATCACCATCACATAAACATACAATGAGGTTGGATCAAAGAAGGTATATCTCATATATATCATCATCAAAAATGAATATGTCATAAGTACATCCACAGTGACACAAGTGTGATAGGAAAATACAAAATCATAACATATATACGAGGTCTCGACTAGACCAAGGAATATATATAACACATGTCTACAAAATGCCTCTGCACAATGAAACTACATGAAGATCAGGTATCAAAAATAGAAAAACCCTAGCAAAACGGACAAAAAATTACTGAAAACCAAAATGATCTGGCTGTCTCACAGAATGATCACCTACATCAGCACCAACACCACCACCACCATCACTCATAGCACTAGGATTTCCAAACCGTGGACGTCGAGAGGCCCTAGAAATGGTAGCATCATATAAAGTCTAATAATAGGTAGATGACTATAGATACCTATCTCGCTCACCTAACATACCATCACACTCTCCTTGAAGAGTATCTCTCTTCGCTCTCAGTAATAGTACTTGAGCCTCTACAACGTGTCTTCTACCAATATCACTCTCTCGATTTGGCCAAAGAGAATATCTCTTTACTATTAGTAATACTACCTGAGCCTCTACCGCATGTAGTCTACCAATCACACTATCTCGCTTTAATCTCAGAGTATCTACCAAAGCCTCTACAACTTGTCGCCATGCAATCTCTGTATCTCTATCCAAAGTCATATGAGCTAGCAACAAATCAACATCCATAGCTAGTGGAGGAGGATTTGGAGCTTGTCTCTAACCCTTTGCATGAGAGACCCGCTCATCCTGAATATCCTCTACCTCATCATGTCAAGCTCAATCCAACTACTCTGCAAGAACCTCAACACGTTGTCTCTCCCCACGATGACCTGTGATGCTAGCTCTTCCCACAATAGGATCACCTCTGGGATAAGTAAGCCTCAAAGGCCTATGTCATGTCCACCACTCCTCATAATCATGAGTACCTGGATCTTCCAGTCCAACTGACCAACCCCAACCAACTGGGATAAGTGCTGCAAACTCAAAAATAATTGTATCTGCATCAACCTAGATACCCCATACACAGATCTCCTGACAATAATGACCAAACCAAGCCTCATACGCATCAAGAATCCACCCCTGTCTCTCACCAAATTGGAAAAAAACTCGGTCTGGTAGATAATGCTCTATCATAGATGATGAACGACCAAGCAACCAAAAAGTCTATTGGCAGTACACAAGCTGATCCACATCCTCTGGCCAAACCTCGTAGCTCATGTAAGGTCTCCACACAAAACTAGGCATCTCATCAAACACACAGTGCTAATAATGTAGGCCCCCAAGCAAAGTGTAGTGCATAAAATCCCCATAATGATAAGAGTATGGATCACCTAGAGAACAATATTGAATCTCATCAGGACAAGTCACTACAATATGCTCCCATACCCAAACATGAAAAAGGGATAAACTGCAGACAATGACCTCCCACCCTGATACACCACCTCATGCATATCTTGGTAAATATGGGCAAGCAAACAAGCACCTTAGGCATATCTCGTACCATGCTCTAGCATACTCTCTATACATACACCCCAATGCACTACAATTTGTCGACCTTATCTATCAGGAACAACTACTCCTAATACCAAGCTGCAAAAGATAAGAACAATAAGGTTTGTGCTATCTGCAAAATTAGATAAATCAATCTCTAGATCACGAACATCCACATGTACCGCACCTAAAAAACATTGCATAGCACATGCACCTCTTCAAATCTGGTACATAACAAGCTCACCATGAATAGGAATGTGACGAATCCTCCACACATCCTCCAGAGTAATAGTTGCCTCCCCTATAGGTAAATTAAAAGAGGATGTCTCAAAGTGCCACCTCTCCACGAGAGCAATCAACATTACCGTATGGGTCCTGATAGGAGGCATGTAACAGATATGATTCAATCCCACTGCATCAAGAAAGTCTTGCTCCAATACATTGAACTGGGACATTGGATCAAACAAACGATGAGGACGTCTCTCTCTCATCATAAGCAGACGAAGATTCACCTATAAATGATATAAACCGAGACGTTAGGGTTTCATTCTAAACATGCAAAGCAAAATGAGACAAGCATGGTGACAAAAAAAAATTATAATGATAAATGACACATGCTAGGGTTTAGGACACAAGCATGGTGACAAATGACATTTATAATGATAAACGACACATGCTAGGGTTTAGGGCACAAGCATGGTGACAAACAAAATTTATGATGGTAAATGAACACAAGCTAGGGTCTTACTCTAAATAGGAAAAGAAACACAAAATGACATAGGATGGGTGACAAATGATAGTTGAGATGTAAACAAACACAAGCTAGGTTTTAGAACACAAACATGATGACAAATAACATTTATGACGGTAAGCAGACACATGCTAGGGTTTAGAACAAAGCTAAAAGGAATATGATAAATGGAGAATCAATTGCTAGGTTATGGGACAAATGCTCAACAAAAGCCAGACAAAAGTGCCATTTCAGGACAAAAGCATAGTTTTAGGAAAATTGCATAAAAAATTGGGTGCAGTTTTGTGACAAGTGCATAGTTTTAGGACAACTACGTTGTTTTTAGACAGCTACACAGTTTTTAGACAGCTGTGCAATTTTTAGACAACTGCGCAGTTAATGAGCAACTGCTCAAGAAAAATGCACTAGTTTTGGACAACTATTCAATTTTTGGTCAGCTGCACAAAAATCACTTGACAAATACACCAAAATTGAGACAACTACACAAGAATCTCAAAACCAACGCATTTGTTTGAAAAAACTTCACACATGCAAAATGAGAATGAAAACATGATGAAAGTGAAGGGAGAAAAGGTACATATCGAGCCACCAATGCTTGAAGGCTATCTATACTCTTGAACAAGCTCGAAACAATGCGGGGCAACCTCTAATCTCAACATTCTCCCTCAACAACTGACATAATGTGGAATCCAGAGACAAGAATTAGCAAGAGGAACAAAGCAAAACTGACCCAATTTGAAGACAAATTTCCTATATAAACCCTCAAGAAAAATCTAATTCCATCAATAAAACCCTAATTACACTTGGGGAATCTTCCTACTTTAAAAAAAAAAAAGCTCTAAAAAACATCGGAAACAAGAAACAATGCACATATTGATATAACATTTCATCTGAAAACATCAAAATGCCAATTCAATAATGTCAAGAGCTTGGCCTCAAAACTTGAAATTTTGGGCCAATCTCTCGAGGGGGTAGCATAGAGTCCTACCATCATTCCACTGAACACTGGGGCATAATTTTTTTTCAAAAAAATAATCTTAAAAATAGAATCTTTGAAACAAAGCAACTAGTACTTTGTATCAAAGAGGGGCAAAATGTAGACATGTAAAATTGACTTGACACCTATCACACAAACTCGAACGACATCAAACACCACTAAATGACATCAAAAAACACTACATGACATCAAACAACACTGGACGACATCAAACAACACTGGATGACATCAAATAGCACTGAACGACAACAAACAACCTTGAACAACATCAAACGATATGGAACATCATCTCCGATCACCTTGTAACACTTGAAAATGGCTCAAAATCATCTCGTAACACTTTGGAATGACTCAAAATCATCTCTTAACACTTTAGAATGACTCAAAATCATCCCATAACACTTCTAAATGACTTAGAATCATCTCATAACACTTCAAAATGACTCAATCATCCTATAACACTTCAGAATGACTCAGAATCATCCTGTAACACTTTGGAATGACTCAAAATCATCCTGTAACACTTTGGAATGACTCAAAATCATCTCGTAACACTTTGGAATGACTCAGAATCATCTTGTAACACTTCAGAATGACTTGGAATCATCTTGTAACACTTCAGAACAACTCAGAATCATCTTGAAACATCTCAGAACAACTTAGAATCATCCCATAATGTCCTGAAACATCTTAGAACAACTCAAAATCATCCCATAATGTCTTAGAAAATCTCAGAATCACCTTGAAACATCTCAAAATTATCCTGTAATGTCTCAGATCATCTCAAAATCATATCGCATCACACCACATCGCATCACAACAAAATGATATCAAAAACCCTAATTTATCTATTAATTGAATTATACAACATTATTTAATTAATTCACTTTTTCATCATTTCAGACAAATTAAATAATTTTTGTTATTTAATAGATTCCCAAAAACCCTAATTCCTCTATTAATTAAATAAAACAACATTATTTGATTAATTCACATTTCATCATTTCGAACAATTAAATAAGTCTCATTTATTTAATAAAGTCCTAATCCCACTTTATTTCATCCTGATTGATTAAATAATACCAATTATTTAATTACGTCGCTAAGTCACCATATTCTCCTAAGTGGATTAAATTATTAAATAATAATTTAATCACAACACTTTCCCTCCAGAATTTGAATAATTAAATCAAACTATTCAAATCAATTATCAAAAAATAAAATCAAACTAATGCAACTTTGTTTAGAAAAGTCAAACTTGATTTTCACATTCAACTTCTAAAAGGAATTAATTAATTAAGTCAATTAATTCATATTCCTCACCCATTTTTTGATTGAGAAAATTACGATTGTTGACTAAGCAATCTAATTTGTTAACTAATGAATCTATTTTGTTAACCAAAACATCACATTCCTAACTAAGCCATCACAATCTTGACTGATCAATCTATTATGTTAACTGATCAATCACATCCCTGACTGGCCAATCTATTTCCCAATCACACAAATTGTGCAATCAACTTTGCATAATTCTCTCATGTCTAAATCCTCTAAACAAACTCCGACTGTTGATCTGGATATTCTTCAAAACAATCTTGATCGTTCATTTCAAATCTCATTTTCTATATAATAAACCCCTTTCCTCACAAATAAGGATCAGAGAATCAACATACATTGAGCAATGAAGTGCTATCAAGATCACCCTTGAGAGAGCTTCACCATTGTCTTCGATCAACCAAACACAATGAGCATTCATCCACACTTTTCACACAAAATTTGGAGGCTTCGTTGTGATTTGAGAAATCCAACATCTAGCGAATACACTCTGCTACGGGATGGTAAAAGCTATCTTTTGTTTTCAATTTGGTAATCAGTAGGCTCCTCATCATGTTTGCAATAGAATAGTTCAATTTTTTATGTGTAGGAGTTTTTAGATTTTAGATTTGAGCATTTTGGCTATAGATTAGATTTCTTTGTCAGATTTCTTTCATGTCCTTCTTAGATCATTAATCTTACATCCTTTCTCACCCTCACATAATTATAAGAGTAATTAAAAACTCACTTAAAATTAATTAGATCATTCAAATTCTTTTATATTATGAGTGTCAATGTTGACATTAATATATTTGGCTATATGGATATTGGTTTAATGAATTTCTTTGGTATATTGAGATTTGTCTATGTTAAGTTTGTCCTCATTCTTGAGTGTCTTCCTAAAATTGAATAGTTCATCAACACCCTTGGTTATCTTTCCAATATTCATAGATAACTTCTCTTGATTGTTCTCTAAAATTATTAGTTGTTCATATATTAAATCCACTTTTTTGAATAGTCAAGCATGTGAATTCAATAAAAGGGTAAGATTTGTCATCTCAAAACATAGGTTAGAGCAAAGTGATAGAATGTTTCAATCTTCATATGATAAATAATATTTGAAAAAATAACATAACATGTACCTTTCTAATGATAATGAATAATCAATTGTCTACAAGTTTTAGATAGATAACCCTTAGAGGGTAGCATACAAGGCATGAAACATGGGGGAATAGGTGTATTGAGAAAAAGGGACAAAAACAAAAAGAGTGTTTAAGGGATTCCTTACACAAGGGGAAAAAGAGGATTTTTGTGAAGTAAGTGGATGAAATTTCACTTAGGGATTTTGAAGTGAAGAAGCTTTTAGGGAGTTAAGCTTTGGATTTCCAAAGATATCCACTTAGCCTAATCCACTTAGGGTTATATAGAAGGAGCATTTTATTTATCAGTAAGTTAAGGGTTATACTATAAGGGAGGTAGAAAATATATCTAAACACTATTGAGAAGAAACATGTAATTTTAGTACCAAATTTGGCCACCTCCAATCCTTACAAAGTGATCCTTTTGATCCCATTTATTTAAAAATTAGATCATATTACTAAATTTTATATGTATTATTCTTAGTTTGTATCAACTAATATCAGTCAATATTTTAATTTGATATCAATCGATATTAATCTCAAATTGATATATTGATCATATTAGTTGATATATAATTTATCTAGGGTTTTTAATGAATTATATTCAATTTTATATGAATTGATTGTTAACAAAAAATTTTGGTTTTATTTTCTTTCATTTTATATTATTTTGTTTTATACTTCTAGGGTTTAGATACTATACCATAAAATAGATCAAATTAACCTATAACTTCTATTTTATCATAAATTAAATTAACCTTTAAATGAATCACAAACCCTAGACCCTAAAAATATCAATTAACATATCAACCAATAGATCAATAGATATTTCTAGGGTTTCTATTATGTCATAAATTAAATCAAATTAACCTTTAAGTTACAAAACCTAAACTCTAAATTTAGGTTTTAAAGATTATGATTTAAAATTCCTAGGGTTTAGATAGGTTCTAGGGTTTCTATTTTTAATGAAAATAGTTTGGTTTAGAGTTTTAGGTTTGAAAATCATTTAAATATAGAAACAATTTTTTTAAAAGGAATGAAAAATACATAAACAAGAAATCCACCTACCTAGGAACATAATTTTTTTGGCTCTCATAGAGAAAGGAGGTAAAAAATGGGTGTTGAGATTTCTTGATGAAGGTATGGGTTGTAGAGTGCTCTTTATGATTGAACTCACTATGTGAATAAAGGAGAAAATGAGTTCTTAGCATAGAAAAAATAATATCTCTTAGGAATATGTACATGCTCATTTTAAAAATGGGTACACATTCCTAATGGGTACTTGTTTAGGAATGGAATGCTGAACCAAAATGGGTACCCATTCCCCATAGGTAAGATTTTAAGTTTTTGTACTTATTCCTAAATGGGTGTGTATTTTTTCCAAATCATATACCCATTCCTAAGTGGGTACACATTTTATTTGAAACCTATGTAAAAGTTGGTATGAAATGCTCTATACCATGCGAGATCATAAGAAAATTTATAGTGCATAAAATAGAGAAAAACAATAAACACAACTTTAACATGGTATTTATGTGGAAGACCTAGTAAAATTATACCAAGAAAAATACCATGGGAAAATGTATTTCATATTTTATTTCTTAGGAAATTCACAATTACAACAATCTTTTGAAAGTTATAAAAAATGTGACTTCAATAGAGTATAAGAAATCCGAGTTGCTGAGTCCTTGTCGAACATAATTTTCCAAAAATAGAAAGTCTGACTCATACAACTACATGTTGAACATTTGTCAAAACTACTTGAAACATAAAAATGAGGTGAATCTAAGATTAGTTTCCATAACCTAGGGCCATTTCCACATTTTTATAAATTTCATTGGGATATAGATCAACAAGGTGAATTGGTTGACTATCAACCTTAATGGTGAGCCAACTAGAATTGGATCTATATCCTAAGGGAGATTGGAATTGATTAGAAATATTTTGGAATGATTAAACTAATGATATTATATTCCATAATATTAAAAATGGAAGATCTCAAAAAATGATAGATGAAAACAATAGTTTACTAGTGGATCTGGGAAGTGCAGAGGACAAAAATCCTACTTAGAAAAGTTGGTTTTGAGATTTCTACAAATTGGAATCATTCTCCCATGAGCGAATGGGTCTTTGTATAGAGGATTTGATCAGATTTTGGGGTCCTCTAATGTCATATCTTAGCTTCTATTTTCCACAGGTCCCACTATCGTAATGTTGGAAATAAAATTTGCAACTTAGTTTCTATGGCTTGACAAAAATGATGAAAACTTGTGCGACAATACAAATTTTCTCCTTCAAGATCTATTCAATTCTTCATCAACCTATAATCTACACATACACAAATATGAATTTTTTTTTTGTTTGTATGGGGGTTTTCCTTGGTCAAACCACAAGTTTGGTAATTAAACCTTGATAGAAAGATAATAAAAATGGAAGGAAATGATGAATGAACAATGCTTACTACAACTCACCACACTTTAATGGATTTGATTTCCTTAGAGGACTGAAGTCAAACACATATCTCCTAAGGAATTTGATCTTGATTTGCTTGATCTATTTGGATGCTTGAAATTCTTGGATGCTTTAGGATCAACAATGCATATTAGCCTTCACAAGATGACATGAACACACATAGAATTGAACATGATGTTAGGATCTTGATTGCTGCAACAAATGACTGATAAATTTACTCTTGAATGCTCTTGAAAATGATATTTTCCCAATAAGAAATTCCTTCTTATAAAGTGTGTTAGATTTTTAATGACAACAAGACTATGTATTTATAGGTGTTTATCTAATTTCACAAAAAATAGATTCCAAAATCCGACAATTGCAATTTGAATTTGGATTATTAAAATGCCACCAATTTATTTTTTTAAATGGGTCTTGGAACTTAAAGGGGACCCATTCACCCATGGGCGAATGGGTCTTAGCCTATAAGTCCAAGACACTCATATTCCATGGCAATTTAATTATTAAATGCATTTATTTAATGTCAGTTCTCCTTTTAGAAAATGGTAAAAATAAGGCTTTGGAATGCATGATTTGGAAAATTAGAAGCTTAATTAAGTCTAATAAATGAAGGGACCCAAGCATAGTGTGAAATTGTAAAGGTATACAATTTCCTACACTGTACTGCCAAAAATAGAGTCCCAATTTTTTTTTTTTTGGCTTCACCAAAAATGCCTTCGGTGTGGATGATTTTGGCATACACCTTTGTCAAATTCCTTCAATGTTCATGGGGCTATGACACACCCCATGGGACTCCAAAACACATCAAACTTTGGTAGAATAATACAATCTTTGGTTGTATAGTAGGACTTCGATCATATTGGGTGTGTACCTAAAGCACTAGCTAGATATCAATGTTGACTATCTGTCACTGTTGGAATAAAAATAAAATTGACTTCATATTCTAATAATATTTGGTTGAGGATGTATCCTCTGAAGATCTAAGTTCTTGAATGAAAGAAACGAGAGATCAAATATATAAGAGAATATTGTTATTCTATCAAATGTTGCAAACATGATACAATGATAATATATTGATTAATTGAGAATACAAATATAGTCCCTTGGTTATAAAGACCAAGGTGAAACATATGGATACATAAAATTATGACACGTATCTTAATATTGTGCCTTGAGAAATAAAGTGATAATTATCTCTATGTACCCTAAGTAAACTTAAGTAACTAGTATGAATATGATCTAGGTGATGAATCGACTATGTTAAACACCTTGTGAGACATAGGACTACATAAAATTGAGACACGTGTCTTAATATTATGGCCTAAGACAAAGTTATAAGTATCCTATGTGTACCTTAAGTAAATTTATGTAACTAGTGTGAATAAGACCTAGATGAATCAATTAGGTAAAATACCTTTTTCACACCAACACACCCCTTAAGTGCAATTTAGGGAGAATTTAAAAGATGCAAAGATGTGAGGATGGGTTTTGGGTATGATCCCATGTTAGTTACCCATGTAAAAAATAATCTATCACAAACAAAGAAAAAGATAAAACCTATTGGGACAAAAATCCTCTCTGAAAGAGAGAAAATAAAAAATGATCTCAAAGAAGAATAAAAAGGAAAACCCCCCATGTGACAAAAAAAGTATCCCCATAAGAGAGAAGAATAATAGTGACCATGAAACCCCCCTTCAATGTAGAATATTATGCAATTACGGTGGATGCTTGATAATGAATGCTAGAGATGGTCATATCTTGTTGAAAAATATTCCTCACCTTAGACAAACAAAACTAAGAATTTATGTAGGATTTATTCCCATTCTTGAAAGGAATGTGATGGAATAAAGATAAAGATATGCGATGTCTCTAAATTTGTCTAAGTGTCCCTATGTTGATGTTGAAAGTTATCACAATCAAGTAAGGTATTTTAGGCCACACTAATGAAAATGACAATCCATAACCTAGTGGAAATGGACGTAGAACATAATACAATGACAATTATGAATCATCTAAATGCTACTCAAGGGTCTCCACACCAATGCCAAACTATGAAAAATGATGATGTAGAGAAGGATCAAGAAGTTTTGAAGAATATGATGCAACTCTATAGCTTGAGATAACATCAAAAAAGGAGAAGAATATCCTCAATATTTTCTTCTAGGTTTACAAGATAGTACACAAAATAAACTTGAAACTTCTATCACGTACTCATCCTAGGTAGCTATACCTAGAATATGATGATGTCTTGTTGTATTGAATCATTAGAAGCCATGGATATATAAATAATAGTCTCATCAAAATCAATAGTAGATGGAGGAGATATAATGTCAACACTTGTCTCTAGAAACTTAGTTGATGAAAAAAAGCAAAGATTTAATGACCATAGTCTAACTCCTTAAAAGTGTCCATAGTAGATACTTACGTGTGTACATCCACCAAAGGATTAACATGAGAAAAATGTGAGAATGTGTATACTCAAGATTGATGATCAACCTCCCAACTACAACAATATCTTTGTTATGTAAATTCTAAATAAAGATAGACTCTAGTGTGAACTCAATAATCTTCCTTGCTCCACCATGTGTGATATGATAGATATAATGGATATTGGTTGGAAATGATGAAACATAAAGAAAATAATTAAATAATCCTTCATATATGTCAATATATCCTTTTCCACAAGCACACATATATATTTTTAGCCATCAGGATGCATGATGATGAAAAATAATAGAAATAAGAGAACATACTCTATGATCAAGCCATATGTTGTGAAGCTCAAAAATAAAGTATCCATATTTCCAACTCAACATTTATAGCTACAACAAGTTATTTCCTTTTTTATTTCTCTATATTTTAACCCTCTAACATAGTTGAAGGAAAATTGATTTGATTCTTCTTAAGAAAATGCATCAATTTATCAATATATTTTGAATAACATTGATGTTCATTATGCTTCAATTTTTTACAATATTATCACTTGGGATTATCCTTCTTAGATTATTCCCCTTGAGCATGAGATGATTTAGAATATTTTTGTAGCTTTTTATTTTATTTATTTTTATGATTCATTTATTATATCTATACCATAGGCTAACTAGCCAACAATGCTTGTGGTTTAGAAGACTTTGTTGCAAGTATGGATGTATTTGGTGGTGTTTCCATTGATGTCAACATAGTTCAAGTTGATTAAAAATGGTAATTGTATAGTTGAGATACTGTAGAAGTTCTTAGAGTACATGGAGCTATATTTGTGAAGTTGTAGTTGTGTTTTTGCCAAGTGCTTTTGAGAAAAGTTGAGAAATAATGAAGGAAGTGCTGAAGTGTGTGCTCTGAGTGTGCTTCGGTATTGTGCTCTTCATTTATTGTATGTTGATCCTATGCTTGCACGGATTTTTAGTTATGTTCATGAGGTTCAATGGATAATATATCCCGAGTTTTAGCTTCTGGTTCGATGGAGAGTGAAAGATACTTTCACCAATATGTGAACTGGTTTGGCAAAACTATTTGTTTGTGGACTGGGATAACTATTTTAGCTTCGCAGTATTTTGGCTTTTGGTTTCAGATCTTGCAGATATGGGAAATGATTCTTCTTTATTATTTTTTGTGTTATGAAAAATGTTCTTGTGATTTGGCACTCTGGAAGACTTGCTCTAGAGCTCCTGTGTGTTGCTGGCTGGTCCAGTTGGACTGTTGAAGAGATTTATATGAATGAATTTTATTGTAATTGTTGCGGATGTACCTGAAGTATTCTCAGAGATGGTAAAATGTCTAGTGAAGCGTATTGAGTGATCCACGTGTGATCATCGTGCTTGAGATGTGCATACTTCAAAGATCATTGGTGTTTTCATTAGGTTTGGCTGACCTGGTGTCTACATGCTACATTAAGATTTTTCATTGAATTAAGGAAGAGTGTGATTGATCCAAGATGTTGTTTGGGTCCTAAATTAAATATGTAATTGGTCCTCTTTCATTATTATCCACCGTGGGAATGTTGAGTAGTCGACCTAATTTGAATTTATAAATTGAAATTGTATAGCTGACCTTGGAGAATGTTTCTAGGGTTGAAGATGGTATAAAAGAAAATCAATTTGTTGTGAATTCAATATCCATTCATCAACAAATCTTGTAAGAAAGTGGAGTGTGCGAACAGGTGTGAAAAGTAGAGAGTGCAAGAGTGAAGTGAGGTAACAATACTTTAATGTGTTAGATTCATGAAAGCAGTGAGCTGATGGTGTCTAATATCTTTTGATCAAGTTGAAAATGTGTGGAACCTTTGTGGTGGATCTTCATTTATCTTTTCTTTCTTTGTAGGAAGTGAGCCTCCTTCTGGACAGTGAGTCCTTTGTTGGTAGTGAGCCTTTGTATCTGGGTAGTGAGCCTTTGTATCTGGTATTGCATTACTACTATATTGTGAGCTAATCCTCACCATGATTTTTCCCTCATTGGGTTTTTGGTGCAGTCATGGTAGGAGGGTCCTCAAAGAGAACAATCTGGGCCATGTAGCTAGAGTAACACAACAAAAGCAACACAAAATTTAGAGGCAAATATAGATAAAGACATTCTGATTATCATGAAATTCAATTACATATAGTCTGCCACATCTGGGCATACAAATTCGACTCATAGGCCCGATACAACATGTTCAAAAATATAGTGCTCATACATGCGAGTGAAAATCTTACGGATCAAATTCTATGTAAATATTATTCTAATTGATCTTGATTCACTTCTATTACCATGATTCATTATGAGATTTATATCATATCCGTGGGCCAAGAAACATCTACGTCGGCCAAAGATCATTACAATATCCGTTGAAGGAAACATAACATGTGCAAGAACAGGTCGGCCTCAAATTTGAATTTCTTCCACGGTAGATGCGCATGATGAAGTGTGGACCTAAGATCAAGGTCGAGGACACTCCATGAAACAATTCGAATCACACTGTGAGGATTTGCAAGTTACAAGAAGGATTCACGATTGATTAAACTAGCTGTTAGGTTTTGAAATTATTTCGGGGCTAGTGCCAAAAACTGTCACTCAATCTAAAAGTGATAAATTTCTGAAAAAAGATCCAATCGAGCTGAAAACCTGGAGTAATGTAATTGAACATGTCCATGATGAAACCATAGGTATGAAATATCTGGGGAGAAAACATGAAGAAGTACTGGATCTACCAACTTGAACAAGAACAAGAACATAACAAGAACAAAATTGAATGAAAATATTTTTGGTTGATGCAAGATTGCCAAGAACCAAGGATGCTTCTACATTAGACATTTGAGGTTAGTGAAAAGTGAGTCCCTCACTTTTCTGGGGCCAAAGGGAAACCAATATGGTCTACCTCAGCCTTACTTCATCTCCAACTTCGAATTCCTTATGTATCCTCTTTTCTTCTGCTCGCTCCTTATATTTTCAGTTCATATCTTCCAAACGTTGCTTTACTTGAGTATGCACTTTCTTCATGTGTTCAGAAAATTCCTCTTCTTTTACACTCCTTTTATCTTCTTTACTGATGTCTCACAATTTTGATATACCTCTAGATGAACTCTAGTAACAATCTCAAAAGGTTTCTTTCCTGTACTTTTTTTCATTGAATTATTGTAGGAAAACTCTGCTTGTGCAAGGGTTAAATCCCAACTTTTCGTCTTCTCTACAACCAAACATCCCAAAAAAATTCCAAAAGTCTAGTTCACTACCTTTGTCTTCCCATCAATCTATGGGTGAAAAGTAGAACTGAACTTCAAATCTATCTTCAACTTCTTCCAAAGTGTCCTCCAAAATTAACCAACAAACTTTGTATCTCTGTCTGAAACAATACTCCTAGGTAATCCAAGCAATCTGACCACTTCCCTGAAAAACAAGTCTGTTACATGTACTGCATATGTTGTCTTCTTACAAGGTATGAAATGTGCCATTTTTGAAAATATTTCCACCACCACAAATACATAATCATTACCTCTATGTGTCTTAGGCAAACCAAGTATGAAATCCATATTGATATCCTCCCAAGGTCTTTCTAGAATTGTCAAAGGTTTGTATAATCTAATATTCTAACTACTCCCTTTTGAAACCTGACAAAATTTGCAACTCTGCACAAATTTCTTGACATCCTTATGAATCTAAGGCCAAAATTAATTCTCACTTACCAATGCCATTGTTTTATCAATTCCAAAGTGTCCTACCAATCCTCCACTATGTTTCTCTTTTACCAAGTTGTCCCTCATTGAACTTCAAGGTATAGACAATTGTTTTCCTCTAAACAACATACCTTCTTGCATGGAATAATCCAACTATTGACTTCTATCCTCCAAAACTGGTTCTTTACATGCTCTCTAAGGCTATGCAAAATCCAGGTCTTCCTCATACAAATTCTTCAATTCATCAAAGCCTAACACTTCCACTTTCATCTGTGTCAATAAATTCCTTCTCCTACTCAAAGAATCAAAAACTCTATTTGACTTTCCACTCCTATCTTTCAAAATAAAAGTATAACTCTGCAAGAATTCCACCCATCTCATGTGTTTTTGATTTAACTTATCCTGATTATTCAAGTATTGTAAATCCTAATGATCAGTATACAACACAAACTCCTTGGATAACAAGTAATGTCTCCATTTCTTCAAGGATTGAACTATGGCATAAAACTGTTGATCATACACTGAATACCTTTTCCTTGCATCATTCAACTTCTCACTAAAATAAGCTACCAGTCTTCCTTCTTGACTTAACACTGCTCCAATTACATTTCCACTTGCATCATAGTCTACTTGAAATACCTTACTAAATTATGGTAAATCCAACATAGGATGTTTAGTCACCTTTTGTTTTAACAACTCAAAACTTATGTCTGCTCCAGACGTCCATCTAAAATCCTTCCTATCTCCTCTCATTGTTTCTGTCATAGGGCTGCAAATAGAACTAAAATTCATAATGAAATTTTGGTAGAAGCTAGCCAATTCATGAAATGATCTTACCTCTCCAATGATTTCAGGTGTAGGCCATTCAAAAATTTCTCTCACCTTCTCAGGATCCATCTTCAATCCATCCATTGATATCACAAACACAAGATATACCAATTCTTCCTTCATAAAACTACACTTCTTGGTGTTTATCAACAAATGCTCTTCCCTTAACCTCTGCAAAACTTGTCTTATATGCAACAAATTTTCTTCCCTAGTCTTACTAAAAATCAAGATGTCATCCAAATAGACAATTACAAACTTACCCAAGAATTTCTTCAATACTTCATTCATCAACCTCATGAAAGTACTCGATGCATTTGTCAGTCCAAAAGGCATCACCAACCACTCATATAGTCCTTAATTTATCTTGAATTTTTTTTTTCCATTCATTTCCTTCTCTGATTCTGATATGATGATATATATACTTCACTATGATATTATTTATGGCTCTAGAGTCTATACACATCCTCCATTATCCATCCTTCTTAGGTGATAGAACTTCAGGTACTGCACAAGGGCTTAAGCTTTCTCTGATCAAACCTTTTCTCAACAATTATTGCACTTGTGTGTCCAATTCTCCATTCTCTTCTGGTGTCATCTAGTGTGCTACTTTATTAGGTAAACTAGCTCCAGGAATTAGATCCATGTAATGACTAATGCTCATTACAGATGGCAATCCATCAGGTACATATCTGAAATGATAGCTTCATATTCTGCCAACAATTCCTTTATCTCCTCAAGTTGTCCTTCTACATGCTTCAAGTCTTCCACCTTCTTAGGCACCAAATCATAACTCATGTTCTCATGTCTTAGTCCATCCATAAATCTTCTTCCATCAACCAATAAAATTCTAGCAGTCATGAAAATCTCAACTTTAGGAACATCCTCCAAGGGTAACAAAGTCTGCTTCATCCCATTAGCAACAATAGTGTATATGTTCTTCTTTCGACCATGAATAGCCTGTCTGTCATACTGCCAAGGTCTTCCCAACAAAATTGGCATACATCCATAGGCATGATATCACACAAAACTTCATCATGATAATTTCTTATCTTCAATTTCACCAAACATTGTTCACTTACTAGTAACTTATCCTCATCTTGAATCCAAGCTATCTAATAGGGCTTCAGGTGTTTCAATCTTTCCAACTTCAATTTGGTCACCATTTCTTTAGAAGCTGGGCTCTCTGAGCTTCCACTATCAATGATTACTTTACAACATTTATCAGCTACCTTACATTCGGTTCAAAACAAATTATTTCTCTACAATGGTTCTTTCTCCACTTCACTTTGACACAATACTCTCCTATTGACCAACACTTCTCCTTCTTCCGGTTGATTAGGTGATCCAACATGATTCTCCTCAATAAAGGTGGTTATTCTATTGTTCTCAATCTTTCTTCTTGTCTCTCACTATTTGCATTCAAAGGCTCTATTTCCTTCTCCACCACATTTGAAACAAGTTCCTCTAAATACTCTTTTTTCCTATCCTCTATCATCTTTTCTATATCCTTCATTTCAATATCCAACATGTCCTTCTCTTTGGTAAGAGTTTCCATCATCTCTTCGGTATGAACTCTCATTCTTACCAACCTCCTTATCTTTGTTCTGATATGAAAAAGATCCTCTTCCTCCTCTAGTGAAAATTCTTCCTCTCTGAAATCTTCCACCTCTTCCTCTTTGTCTCTGCTCATGTCTTTTATTTAGCTTCTCTTCTACTTTTAGGGCACATTGATATTCTTATTCCACACTCAACAAATTAATGAAACTGATCTCATCTTGTATAGATGACCTCAAACCATTTACACATATTGCTACTTGCTCAATCTAATCCTTTGAATTTCCAGATCCGATGTTCAACTTATAGAACTCCTCAGAATACTCCGTCACACTTGATTCCTTCAATTTTAGTTTCTACAACTTCTTGAACAAACTAATCTGATAGTCAGTAGGCATGAGCTTTGTCTTCAACTTATTTACCATCTAATCCCATGATCTTATCTTCTCCTTTCCTTTTCTTTGCCTATCTGTCTACAAATGTTCCCACCAAACTGATGCATGTCCTCTCAACTTTGTACAATAAAATTTTACCTTCTTATCTTCTAGGGTACCTTCAAAATCAAATTAATTTTCCATCTCTATTATCCAATCTAGCAATTCATCTGAATCCAGCTTACCATTATAATCCAATGGATTGAAATTTGATTTAGTGTTTACTCTGGTTAGGGCTCTTATGAACATTTCTCCTCCCTGATCAAGACCAAGTTGCTCTTCTCTTGCAACTTCTTCTTCTTCTTTTTCTTCTTCATCACTCATATCATCAACTAATCGACCTCTCCTCTAGGCCATTTCAACTACTTCCAATCTAAGAACAATTCCTCTCAACATCTCTATTATAGTTGGGTCTACATTTCCACGCGCTCCATTTCCTCTACCATTTATTCTTCCCTCTATCTTTACACAAGTATTCTGCAATTGTAAGTTGGATACTCAGTCTTCCACCCCACAACAAATCTTCAACAAGACTGCACAAACTCTGACAATCTTTGAAGGAACAAATCTCACTCTGATACCAATCTAGTGTAGTCACGGTAGGAGGGTCCTCAAAGAGAACAATCCGGGTTGTGCAGCTAGAGTAACATAATAGAAGCAACACAAAATCTAGAGGCAAATGTAGATAAAGACATTCTTATTATCATGAAATTCAATTATATAAAGTTAGCCACATTCGGGCGTACAAATTTGGTTCACAAGCCTGATACAACATGTTCAAAAATACAGTGCTCATACATGTGAGCAAAAATATTATAGATCAAATTCTATATACATATTATTCTAATTGATCTTGATTCACTGCTATTCTCATGATTCATTATAAGCTTTATATCATATCCGTGAGCCCAGATTTGTGTCGGCCAAAGATCATTACAATCTCTACTGAAGGAAACATAACGTGTGCAAGAACAGGTTGGCCTCAAGTTTAAATTTCTTCCATGGTAGATGTGCATGATGAAGTGTGGACATAAGATCAAGGTCGGGGACACTCCACAAAAAAATTTAAAACACACCCTGAGGATCCACAAGTTATGAGAAGGATCCATAATTGATCAAACTAGCTGTTAGGTTTTGAAATTATTCCAGGGCTAGTGCGAAAAATTGTCACTCAATCTGGAAGTGATAACTTTCCAGAAAAAATCAAATCGAGCTGAAAACTTGGAGTAAGCTAATTGAACATGTCCACGATGAAACCATAGGTATGTGCGATCTGGGGAGAAAACATGATTAAGTACCAGATCTACCAACTTGAACAAGAATAAGAACAAAAATGAATAAAAATATTTTTGGTTGATGAAATATTGCCAAGAACCAAGGATGCTCCTGCATCAATTTTCCACGTAAATTTAGTGTCTCTGGTGTTTTCTTTCTATTATTTTCATTTCATGTTTACACTTAATAACAAACTAGATTAAACGTGGAATTGATTAAGGTTAGAAGTAAAGTGAATTGATAAAACTGATTCAACCCCCCCTCTCAGTTGTTTTGTGTATTTCAACAATTGGTATTAGAGCTCTGGTTCCTCAGTGAAAATATTAACCTGTTGAGGTAGATTAGATGGCACACAATTTGCAAATCCTTATTTTCGATGGAGCTGATTATAGTGACTGGAAATAACAGATGGGAGGTTATCTAGTTTCTCTTGGTTTCAAGACATGGAAATTTTCGGAGACAAAGTATGTTATACTAGCCATTGCTCCTTCCTCTGCTTATGAAATTACACCTTATGAGGAGAATGAAAAATTGAGGTATGTTATCTTCAATGCTCTATCTAAAACTGAAATAAAAAAAGCTATTTCTCTAGCTAGTGCTCATGAAGTATGGGAAAAATTGAAAGACATTTATGAAGGGAATGATAGAGTAAAGTTGTCAAGGAAACTAACTACTAAGAGAAAATTTGAGAGCCTGAGAATGGAAGAAGGAGAAGATATTGCAAGCTACTACCAAAGAGTTGAACTTATAGAAACTGAGATTAAGAATCAAGGTGGTACCATGTTAGATGAATATATAATTGAGAAGATCTTAATGACCCTACCAGAGAATTACAGTAAAAAATTCTTTGCTATTGAAGAATCATATGATCCAAAGAAATTCACTAAGGAGCACCTATTTGGTGTCTTGACTGCATTCGAGATGAGAAAATTTGCAAGAGATATGGAGAAGACTGAAACAACCTTTAAAGAAATGAAGACAGGAGATGACTTGGATGATGATGATTTTGAAGAGTTGGAAGCAAAATTCACAAGGAGATTGAAGAAAGGTATTAGTAAATACAAAGGTAAGTTCACCTTTAAGTGCTTCAATTGTGGAAATATTGGTCATTATGCATCAAGATTTCCTAATAGAGCTACACACAAGAAGAACAAGGATAATAATAATAATAATCACAAAGACAAGAAGGATAGGAAGTTCAAGAAATTGTATTATGTCAAAGAATATGTAGGAATTTATGATGATGAATCTGACTTTGAAGAGGATAAGGATGAATGTTTATTTTTAGCCCTAGAAAATAAATCTTAATCTACTAACCATGGAAGGTGTACAAAGGAATCTAGTCCGAAGAGCAAAAAGGATGAAACAAAAGGTAATCTAGTGGCTACTTTTCATGCTAGACATGATGAAGACTTTTGGGTAATTGAAAGTGGATGTTCAAATCATATGTCTAGAGATAAAAGTAAGTTCACTAAACTTGAGAAATATGATGGAGGAATAGTTATGTTTGGAGATGACTCTGGTGCTAATATTGTTGGTAAAGGAACAATTAGTTTCTATGGGAAACATAGTACTGATGATGTCTATTATGTTAAGGGTTTAAAGCATAATCTCTTAAGTATTAGACAAATGTGGAGCAAAGGTTTTAAGATTGGGTTTTAGGATAACACCTGTGAGATCAAAAAAGGATCTAGAACCATGGTAGCAACTGGAAGAAGAACTGATGGAAACATCTATCAGCTTAAGGGTGGTGATGGTCAGTGTTTTGTTTCTCAGATTAATGAAAGTTGGCTCTAGCACCAGAGGATGGGACATGTGAATTTTGACAATCTAATTAGGATCAATTCTAGGGAAGTTGTTAGATATCTACCTAGAATCACAAAGCCTTAAAATTCAATTAGCAGAAGTTGTCAGTTGGGAAAACAAACAAGAAATAATTTTGAAGGAAAGGAGAAACCATCTATCAGAATGTCGAAATTAATTCATACAGACCTTTGTGGTCCTACAAGAATAGGAAGCCTTAATGGTGACAAGTACTTTATGCTCTTAATTGATGATTACTCTAGGATGACATGCGTTACATTTCTTAGAGAAAAAACTCAAGCTCTCGATAGATTCAAGGTATTCAAGGAAAGAGTAGGAAATGAGGAAAATTTGAAAATCAAATGCTTAAGGTCTGATAGAGGTGGATAATTTACTTCTAGTGAGTTTAATGCATTATGTGAAGAACATGGCATAAAGAGACACTATTTTTCTCTTAGAACACCTCAGCAGAATGGAGTTGTGGAAAGAAAGAACTAGACTATTCAAGAGGCTGCCAGAACTATGATGAAAGAAGAAAATTTTCCTGATGTGTATTGGAGAGAAGCAATCCACACTACTGTTTACATTCTTAACAGAGTTTAGATCAGAGGTAACAACACTAAGACTCCTTATGAGATATGGACTAGAAAGAGTCCTATTGTTAGATACTTTAAAGTATTTGGAATTAGATGTTACATTAGAAGAGATTATGAAAATATTGGAAAGTTTGATGCTAGATGCGATGAAGGATTTTTTTTTGGATATTCAAATAACAACAAGGCATATAGATGCTTTAATAAGAGATTGGGGAAAATAATTGAAAGTGCTAATGTGAAAGTTGATGAAGCTGTGTATAGACCAGTGGAAATAAATGAAGTTGAACCTGATGATCATATTTGTGGGAAAGTACAAGAAGAATAAAAGGAAGAGAAAGAACAAAGTGATGAAGAGGAGATTCCAGAACCCACACCTAAGACTCCTAAATATGTATAGAGAAATCATTCAGAGGAATAGATAATTGGAGACATGAGTGAAGGTGTGAAGACAAGAAGCAAAGTGGTTGAGGTAAACTTGAGTTTAATTTCTAATATAGAACCTAAGACTGTAAGTGAAGCATGTAATGATGAAAGCTGGGTTAAAGCAATGAAAGAGGAACTACAATAGATAGAAAATAATGATACATGGGAACTAGTCCCTAGACCTACAAACAAGAATGTAATTGGTTCAAAATGGGTATTCAGAAAAAAGATGAATGAAGATGGTGAAGTGGTAAGGAATAAAGCAAGACTTGTATGTAAAGGATATTCATATGTTGAAGGAATAGATTTCGAAGAAAAGTTTGCACCAGTAGCATTCTTGGCATTTTCAGCTCATAAAGACTTCAAGGTGTGTAGATGGATGTCAAGTCTACATTTCTGAATGAAGAACTAGAAGAAGAAGTATATATGGAGCAACCAAAAGGTTTTCAACTGTTAGACAAACCAAACATGGTTTTCAAATTAAAGAAGGCACTATATGGACTTAAACAGGCTCCTAGAGCTTGGTATGCAAGGTTGGATATATACTTGACAAAGCGAGGATTCAACAAAGGGTCTACAAACAACAATATTTACTTCAAGGTTGAGAAAAAAAATGTTGATAGTTGTGGTATATGTTGATGACATTATCTTTGGTGGAAATGATGGAAAGTGTAAGAAATTTGTAGAAGAGATGCAAAAAGAATTTGAAATGTCTATGATTGGTGAGTTGAAATTTTTCCTTGGACTTCAAGTAAATCAAACTGACAAAGGGATATTCATTTCACAATCCAAGTATGTTAAGGAATTATTGAAGAAGTTTGGAATGAAAGACTCCAAATCATTCTGTACCCCTATGGTAACTGAATGTAAGCTGAGTAAAGATGATGAATCTGCTAAAGTTGATTAGAGCTTGTATAGATCTATGATTGGTGGAATGTTGTGTCTTACTTCTACTAGATCGGATATCATGCATGCAATATGTTTAGTTGTAATATTTCAAGAAGAACCTAAGGAAGCATATGCTATAGCTGTGAAGAGAATATTTATATATCTTAAAGGAACTCTAGATTATGGGCTATGGTATTAGAAGGAAAATGATTTCATATTAAATGCCTAAACTAATGCAAATTGGGTTGGTTGTGTAGATGACCGATATAGTACAAGTGGTGGTGAATTATTCATTGGAGGAAGATTAGTTTCATGGTTGAGTAAGAAACAGGATTTAGATTCTCTATCCACTGCAGAAGCAGAGTATATTGTAGCAACATCCTACTGTACACATGTAATTTGGATGAAGCAAACCTTGATGGACATAGGTGTGGTGAGTGATGAACCTATTTCTATATTATGTGATAATACAAGTGCTAAAGACATTTTGAAGAATCTAGTGATGCATTCTAGGGAAAAGCACATATCTATCAAGTATAACTTCTTGAGGGAGAAGGTATTGCAAAATGAAGTTAAACTTGAATATGTACCTACCAAGGAAAAAATTGCTGACATATTCACTAAGGCCCTTCCAAAAGATACTTTTGAGTATCTCAGGGGGAAGTTAGGGGCTACTACCCCTCCTTCTTTGAACTAAGTCCACATGGAGGTGCATCAATCTAGTAGATTCATAGACTATTTAATCTGGACTAATGATTGAGGTCTACTCCTTAGGGGGAGTAGAGAAGTGCATTGTTGTAGTATGTGATGTGGGTACACTCCTAAGGGGGAGTGAACAAGGGCTTTATATGGCAATATTTTTTATGTAGAATTGCCTTTGCCATTGATGTCAAAGGGGGAGAGATCATGTGAAAATTTTATGCCTATGCAGGTTGTCGTCTCTGAAGGTTGTGTATGCTATGGTGTCTTTGATGGTTTTTCACATCATGTGTTGTCATCAATGACAAAGGGCGAGATTTTTGCAAGTATGGATGTATTTGGTGGTGTTTTAATTGATTTCAACACAATTCAGGTTGATTAAAGATGGTACTTGTATAGTTGAGATAATATAGAAGTGCTTAGAGTACATGGAGCTATATTTGTGAAGTTATAGTTGTGTTTTTTCCAAGTGCTTTTGAGAAAATTTGAGAAATAATGAAGGCAGTGTTGAAGTGTGTGTTATGAGTGTGCTCCAATATTATGCTCTGTATTTCTTATGTGTTGATCCTATGCCTGTGCGGATTTGTAGTTATGTTAATAAGCTACAGTGGATAATATATCCCGAGTTTTAGCTTCTGGTTTGATGGAGAGTGAAAGATACATTCACCAGTATGTGAACTGGTTTGGTAGAACTATTTGTTTGTGGATTGGGAGAACTGTTTTGGCTCTGTAATCTTGTGGTTTTTGGTTTCAAATCTTATATATTTGGGAAATGATTCTTCTTTATGGTTTCTATGGTTTGACAAACTTGCTTGTGATTTGGCTGTCTGAAAGACCTACTCCAAAGCTCCTGTGTGTTGCTAGTTGGTCCGGTTGGACTGTTGAAGAGTTTTCTATGAATGGAGTTTATTGTAGTTGATGCGGGTGTACTTGAGGTATTCTTAGAGATGGTAAAATTTTTGGTGAAGAGTATTGAGTGATCCATGTGTGATCATCTTGCTGGAGATGTGCGTACTTTAAAGATCATTGGTTTTTTCATTAGGTTTGGCCGACCTGGTGTTTACAAGTTACATTAAAATTTTCCATCAAATTAAAGAAGCATGTGATTGATCCAAGATTTTGTTTGGGTCCTAAATTAAATATGTAACTGTTCCTCTCTCATTCTTATCCACCGTAGGAATGTTGAGTAGCCGACTTAATTTGAATTTGTAAATTGAAATTGTATAGCCGACCTTAGGAGAATGTTTCTAGGGTTCAAGATGGTATAAAATAAAATCAATTTGTTACAAATTTGATATCCATCCATACACGAATTGTACAAGAAAGTGGAGTGTGTGAACATGTGTGAAAAGTAGAGTGTGCAAGAGTGAAGTGAGGCAACAATACTTTAATATGTTAGATTCTTGAAAGAAATGAGTTGATGGTTTCTACAATCTTCTGATAAAGTTGCGAATATGTGAAACCTTTGTGGTGGATCTTCATTTATCTATTCTTTCTCTGTAGATAGTGAGCTTCCTTCTGGATAGTGAGTCCTTTGTTAGAATTGAGCCTTTGTATCTGGACAGTGAGCCCTCTGGTAGTGAGCCTTTGTATCCGATATTGTATTACTAGTATATTGTGAGCTAATCCTCATCGTGGTTTTTCCCTCATTGGGTTTTCTACATAAATTAGGTGTCTATGGTGTTTTCTTTCTGTTATTTTCATTTCATGTTTACACTTAATAAAAGATTGGATTAAAATTGGAATTGATTAAGGTTAGAAGTAAAGTGAATTGATACAACTGATTCACCCTCTTAGTTGTCTTGTGCATTTCAACATACTTGATGTCCCATTTGAATTAGTTTTATTTCCTCTTGGATTAGAAGATTTGAAAATTCATCAAAATTATGCTCACCATATAGAAATACCATATAAATCAAATGGGTATTAAAGGAAAAATAAAAATAAATACTCAAGACCAATAGATTGGATCACACATTTAGAATCAATTATAAATCATTCCTAGTGTTCTTTCAATCCTTTATTTATGTTTTTAGTTTCTTAATCTTGGAGATGTAGTCTAATATGATATCCCCTAATATTGTTAGTTTCACTATAGATTTTTTCAAAAGTCTCCCAAGTATCCTTAGGTGTTTTACATGATACAAGATGAAATTGTAAATCAAAAGAGACTAATAACAAATGGATCCAAGTTTTTTTTCATGATTGATCTCAAATATTGCCTCTATACTAGAATCAATAGGTTAAAAAATAGTTTCTCTTAGATATCCTAGTGTAACATATGGAAAAGGGAACCCTTAGTTCAATGCATAAATCCAAGGATGAACCTCTTCCTTTTTCAAAGGTACATTAGGATGCAAATAAACAAGGTGAATAGATTGAATTTAAACCATGAAGGTGATTCAATTAGATCTACATCTACATCCTTAGGGCCTTAGAAATGTACTAAAATTAATTTTATATGATTAACCTAATTAGACTATATGTTATAATATGAAGAATGAAATAATTTAGAAGTGCACAAATTGGAACAACAATTTATAGGCAGATCTAGGAAGTGTATAATGATGTGTACTTATCATAAAAATTTGGATATGAGTGTTGTAGTAGGGTTGGGTCACCCAGGGGTGTATGGATCTTTGTAGGCCTTGTTTGGACTTTAAAACTTGACCTTGTATCTCTCTATTTTCTCTTTGTTTTCTATCGTGTAAACCTCCATCTTCAGATCTAAACTTGTGATAAATCTAAAAGAGAGATGAGGGGGTGACTATATAGGAATTTACCTTAGTCAAACCCCTATTTTGGTATTTCTACCTCCACAATATCTAATAAAATTGATTGATAAAAGTGGGTGTTCCCTAACCTTAAGTGTGTCTAAGGTTGTTATGAGATAAGAATACATAAAAGCCTACTCAAGTATGTTAGAGCAGGATTCCTACATGAAAATGACAAGATCTATCTAGGGATAAGTCAAAAACCCTTAGGAAATCTGAAATATAATGATACCTTGCTCTAGGCTATAACTAGGATGATGCTTGAAGATGAGAACACTAGGAAACAAGCCATTAGGTTGAAGGAAATGACCAAATGTATCTCCCAAACCTAGAATCCATCTTTCTCTTCTATTGACATCAATATTCAATCATGACATAAGGCCTTATCAATATCTATAAATCAACTTGAAAACCTACAAATTAAAATATGGCAGAATGGTCTCTTGCTTCTCTTTTCTTCTAATATTGCTTTCTAGTTTGAAATGGTGAAAATAATAGGTATTTATAGGCATTTCTCTAATTTCCCAACAATTAGATCTCGAAAGTTGACATTTGAAATTTGAATGTTAAAATGGCCACCTTGACATATTAAATTTGTCCCCCCAAAAATAGGAGGACCCATACACCTATGGGTGTATGGGTCCTGACCCTATTTTCCAAGACACAATGTATTGAGGGAAAAACATTAATTGATTTCATTTATTCAATGCTTGTAATTTTTCAAAAAATGATAAAATAAGCCTCAAAATGAATAATTTAGGAGATTAGGGCCTAGTTAAGAGGTGCTTAAAATGCATAAATGCAAAGGTCACTAAAATAGATCTAAACTAAGTGTGAAATTGTACTATGAAATACAAGGGATTATAATTTTCCATGGCACATTTAGCCCCTACTTTAGTGGTCATATGACACTATGTGTATATATGCAAGATAAAGTACTAAAAGTAAATAATGTTACATAAAAAGATACCATATGGATATTTTGATTCATTCATGAATGGGAGAATTAAGCCCCCAATATAGTTATATGAAAAAACACAATGTTAGGAACCACATCTTGCAAAACCAATTTGTTAGTTGTTCAAAATCGTCTTATACTTTCAAACAACCATGCCAACTTCTACAGATAATCAAATTCAAGGGTAGATGTATGCTCCCTGATTCCTCTTTCTTTTTGAAGGTGGAATCAGGGAAATCTAACCACAACAAAGATGCCAAGACGACTACCATGCTATCCTCCTAGACATGAGGTCCTGTGACTCGAGGCCTAGCAAGGCACGATCACACCAACTGTGAGTTGTCTATACCTTTCCCCTATGATTTTCTTTAGTATTTTGTACTATTTTGAAGCTTTTTTCAAAATCCATGGTGTCCCTATCCTAACTAGGAAGTATTTTCCATTTTCAGTGATTCTATCTTAAAATGGCACCTATCCCAGATTGTCGCCTCTATCTTGAGTTAGACTTGTTTTTCTTTTAACTTTTTAGTTATTGATTTTTCTATGTGGTTGATGATTTTTTTTGCTTCTTACAGGTCTTTCCACACACCTAACAATGTTTGGGAGGATGATTGTTATCACTACTTCGAGAGTAGTTCACATGTCTTTCTAAGGAGGAGGAGTAGATTCTTTGCACCACTGGATTGTACTCGATATACCTTATTCCACCCATGAGGTATCAAATTATGGCACTAGTTGAGTGTTGGAATGTAGACACTTCCACATTTCATCTCCTAATAGGGAAGATGAAATGTGGAAGTGTCTACATTCCAACACTCATTGAGGATTACACCACATATTCAAATTACTTGTCTGAGGTGAGTTCATTCATTTTGATGATTTCTATACACCTTGATAGATTAAGGATGATATAAATTACTACAACAACTACCATATATCTCCTAGTAATCTAAGAGCTTGCATCGATGTCAAGTGGCTTATTTATGGTGATGTTCCCTTGGTTCACCGGATCATGTGTGTTACTATCACTTTAGCTTTGGCATATGATGGATGAGGCACACACCTTGATGGGTGTGTCTTTCATACTATATGGGAGATGGAGGAGCACTAGAGAATTTATGTGTGGGATAGAGTATGCTTTCACATTTATATTATGATCTTGGTTGCTTTTTCTATTGGGAGGCTAAGAGTATCATACTTTGTACACTTCTTTAGGTATGGGAATTTGAGCATATTACATATACTAGACCAATCAGATTTCCCACGGTGGTGACATTCGGTTATCCACAAGCCTTTTGTTATATGTTGTGCCTATAGCACACATGCCCCATTTGGACCAGTGACCCCTTCTTTCTATTTTTCTTTTATCGAATCAATTTTCCTTTCCTCATTTTGCGTGCCCCTATTTTTGAGCCTAAGTTGGTCATGAGCCTTAAAATTCCAAATCCATCTCTTTCACCTAAGTTTCATAAGGTTATGAGCCTTTTCGGAAGTGACCTAGTGGGCTTTCTCTTATCAAAGGTCGTTCTATCCTCCCTTGATTATGGATCCACATTTGTGGGTTCCCTCGTGCGGGATGCTATCTCCACTTCGCCGTTTCCTTAAAAAATTCATTAGGTGACTTTCTATGGTAGATTTACTGCATGCAGGTTCCACATTTGAATTCTCTGCCTTGGTCTACACGATGTCTTCCGAGGGTCAGGTTTCCACCATACCACCTAGCCGATCCTATCGTACCTATAATAATATCAAGCATTCATGGAAATTTTCTTATAAATAGCCCATTGTTGGGATGCCATTTTCACTCGACATTTTCAAAAAACTTAGAGGAGTTGGAGCTATCCCCGTGCATGAAGAACTTGATGGCCAAGCATATTCTGACTCCTCCATACATGTGATACAAGTATGGATCTGATCCCACATTAAGCTTTTGTACTGCTAAATTCACAAAAGGGGTGAATAGCCTATGAAAGGAGGGTTTTAGGAAGTAGATCGTTTGAAGTTCACCAAATCAAACTTAAAAATATAGGTCTAGATTTCAAAATATTAAAATTCCTCTTGTGGGTTCTACAACTAGGAAATTTGTCCTTAGAGCACCGTATGGGATGACAAAGCAATAGCGACTTCCCCTGTTTCACCCATTCCATGAACCATTAAGTTATAGTCCAATGAGAATAACAAGTGCACATTTTGGGAACCCCCTCGCATGCAGAGGTTCATCCCTCTATGACTGTCCCTAATGGCCTACCCCATCTAGATTCATGCCCTCAAAACTCCATTACCGCATCACTAGGGGGGAATAAAAAATTTGAGAAAATAGCTAAGTCATCGAGCCTTTGTGGGCCCATGCCTGTGGGTCACTGTACGCGAACCACCATTTGATCAATTCTGCTATTCAATGAAAAAACCATTGCATCCTCCCACCATTTGTTCCCCACACTCATCACCTTTGCTAGCCCAACCTTTGAGTTCAAAGTGACAAGGTTTCTAAACCAAAGTGGCTAGACAGGATCGCCCTTACGAATATTCTTTGTTGAAGGCTCATATCCATATGACTGTTGTTTAGCGACGATGTCCCTGTGTCACTCCACTGCGTGAGACTTGCACCCCTGACTATCATGATAAAATTTTGAATGCAAGAGATAAAACCTAAGGAGATATCTATTACCAATGAGTCTACCCATGCACATCGTCTAATGATAAATGCTTTATAACTCCCCACCTCACGGATCCAACATGTCTCAATGCCGCTCTCGATAACAAGACATTGAGTCAGCAAGGTCACAAGGCTGAATGGATTGGAGGTTTTTCTCATGCAGGCCACCATTTGCGGAATGACGCCTATTCAAATACCATTGTTTAACAGTTGAGACCTGGTTGCAACCCGCTACTCAACTTTTGTATTCCTAAATTCCACATTTTATAAAATGACAAATATTTTAAGAAAAATGACCAAGAATGATGTCATGCATGTGTCAAACATCTAGAAGAAAAATTCTCTAGGTAAAAAGACTTCACGGATCTCGCTATGTGAAAATATGCTAGCAAAATTCCACCCCCTCTAGCTATCCCTTAACAACAAAATACCAACCGCCTTCCGTCTCACAACTTCCACACCCCGATTCCCCACAAGAGCTTTAAGCATTGATCTAACAAAAGAAAACAACTCCAAATTCCTCCATCCTAAATTTACACACGTGTTCAATGACCCTATTCCCAATTTACTTAGCAACCAAGTTATGTGGGAATTCATAGTTGGGTGGCTTCCTATGGGAGTCTGTCCTCCCTATGCTGCTCCTTAAGGCTTTTACCGTGGCAACTTCCACAAGGTGGAAACCTGCCCCTCCAGACTCGCATGTCTATAAATTGCCTGAATAAGCTTTAAATGATAAATTGTGTTGAATGTAATGACCTTTTAAGAGTATGTGGATGTAATTAATGATATGTTTGCATGATTTGACTAGAATTTTCCCTCCTAATCTATCAATGTACTTATTGCACCTTTTGTGTAAAAAAATTATGGAACCTCCTAAGGGACCAATTGAGCAACTAGTGAAAAAAGTTGACAAAGGAAAAAAACCAACAAGGACTCCTAGAGGAAAGGAGGAATAAGAAAAAATAAAGTACAAGTTCCATAGGATCGACTGTACCTTAAAGATAACTTCCAACTGGTACAAGGTCACAAACACTGATCTGAGACATGTCAGTATTGACAGATTTAGACAAAGGGTTATGGTTAACCCCACAATGGATGAAGGCTTGAGAATTTAACAAAGTGGACTTGCTAAGGCAGTTGGATTTCCTCCTGCTTTGGTTGCTTTAGAATTAGTTATGGCTTGTCGAGAGTGCTATCACCCTCAAAATAGAAGGATAGTCACTAGGGACGGAAGAGTACTGGTAGACCTGTCTCCCCAGTCTATCGGGAAGACATTTGGAATTCCTAAATTTGATGTAATGGAAGAGGTTGATAAGGATTTCTCCCTAAATGTCTGGAGCAAGACCCCATTGGCTTCAAAAGGATAATAAATCAAACATGGTTGAAAGACAAGAGGTAGTGCCAATAAAATGCCTCAAACACTATATAGGAGTGTCTTCATAGAAGAAGCTAATGATTTAGTAACTCTCCTAAGTAGAGTAATGGGCCTTCCAACTTCCACATTATTTGAGGATTGGATGTTTTATTTCATCAAGGAGATTCTTCAGGGCAACGCCAAGCTCCACTTGGTGAAAATGATAAGCAAAAACTTACACAATCAATTTGTGGCAGTGAAGAATACTTCACAGTTTTACATGACCTCTTATCTGGTCTAGCTCCTAGTAGTAAAGTTCCCATATAAAGGATTGGATTGTTTTGGAGTATTGGGAACAAAGAAGGGACAACTTAGAGTATATGATTTCTACCATCAGCTGTAGAACAAGAACTTCAAGAAATATTATAGGAGGGTAAACAATGCCTTTATTGGGCATATCATTAGAACCCTGGCCGATGATTATCACAAAAGAGTATCACAAGGCACTAAAGCAGTCATAAAGGGCTTTGGATATTTGTTCACACAACTCCCAAAATTCACATACATCAAAGTAGAAGGATTCTCAGGGAAACCCTACAAACTGCCTTGTTACTCGAGTGATAGGATGATATTACTGGAGCTTACTCAACAATTATATATTTCCCACACTTTACTACACGATATGCATCACGTTGAGGTTCCATTTCCCCTAACATTTGGATAGGGAAGGTACTGTTAACCTGCTACCCCATGCACCGAGTACTTCGAGAGGGAGCTTGTAGAATACAATTTTGAGCTGCACACAGAGAGAGGAGGCTTGGATCCCCTCAGTAAATTAAGGAAACAAGTTGGAAAGAAACACACCTACCGACCACATATTGAAGATTTATGGGCAAATTGTGATGACGACGGAGAGGTCCAAAGATGAAAATATATGAGAATGACTACCAAATTTGTCAAACCCATCAACTTATATCCAGTCCCCGATTAGATTGTCAAAGATGACAACATTTTGGATGAAGGATACAATGATTTGATAAATGTACCTTTACCTATAATTGACCGGAATGAGCCAGAGGTTACAAACTTGGAAATTGTTACCCACCCCATAGAACAAAGGACCAAGTAGTGGATAGATGAGAAAATAACTCAGTTGCATGAGCAAGGTGTGAAACTAACATATGGAGAACTCGAGGATGAGCTAGAAATTGAAACAGATAGTGGAACCACTGCAAGATCATCACGTGAGGCCCCCAAATCCTCACCTATTACATGATTGAGGAAGAGAAAGGACACATCTAAGAAGAATCCCAAGAATAAAGTATATACCAAGAAATATACAAAAATACATAATCCACCAAAGAAGGTGAAAAGAATGAGCACCTTTGTTCCTGAAATGCCCACCATTCAAGAGGAGGGATCTCCACACAAAGATGAGGAAGAAGTTGAGTGACCTCACTCACCACCACATACCACCTCCGCCCTTCCATTCACCTATACCACTGCACCATCCCCTACCACTGTCAAATCATTTCCCATCTCATCGTCGCTTGTCGTACTGGACATCTCTATCCACCTCACTTTTGCTTCCCTGACCGCTCTTATGGTGGTGCTACATTCCTCCTCTTCCACAACTTACCCACTCTCATATTCCTTTCTCTTGCCTCCATTTCCAACTCTTTCCATTCTACCACCTTCCCTACCAACAACCTCTATGGCACCTCTCACTTCGTTGCATGCCTTTGTTTCTTATTTGTAAAATGTTCCATCCGAGATTTCTAGGGAAATCCTTAATCCCCAAGTCCAAACATTAATATCCCATCTTGCTACTACCATGCCTCTTCCTCCACCTCCCACTAAGCCACCTAAAATGGAGGCTATGATGAAAATTTATAAATAAATGGAGAAGCTAAGCACATGACAACCTAAAGAGGCAGTAGTGGATATTGCTAAAGAACCAAAAGATTCTGATTTGGATGACTATTTTGAGCATCCTGAGGGAGGACTAAAATTTGATGTAGATGAGGTGGCCTACAAGGAAGAAGGGAAATAATAGATCGAGGGTGAAGATGCGGGTAAATTTGATGATTATTACGATGTGGAGACCTTGGATCAAGAGCCATAAGGTGAACAACCCCAAGGACATAAGGATGAAGAAGAAAAACCAGAGGATCATCGTTCTGATGAAGGGAAAACTAATACATGAATTGATACGAAGAAATTTGATGAGCCTCCACAAACTAGCCAAGATGAGGGCTTGTTACATGAATAAATTCCCAGGGAAGGATAAAAAGATAAAGAAGAGAATGTAGAAGAAAAGAATGCTGAGTCTAAGAAACAAGCTTAGGAAAACAAGGGGACAACATTAGAGGAAGAAAATATTGCTAAAGAAAATGTGGAAATTGTTGAGCCTAATAAAGGAAAGGCCATACTACAAGAAGAGTTGCAAAATGAAGGAGAGAGTAACGATGAAGATTCTCCCATGCATGAAGAGAATGAGCCATTGAAAGAAGAGGAGGAAGGGGACAACGAAAAATCTCTAGACCATCAAGCAGAGGTTCCCGCATGGCTAGAGAATCAACTTAAAAGAAAAGATCCAGTACTTGTAGACTCTAAGGCTCGATTAGAAGCAATACTAGCTAGAGCACAGGTGAAGACCAAAAAGGAAAAGAAGCCGAAAATCAAATCGCACATCACTACTGATGCTTTTGGGTCTAAGATACTGCAAGTGGACACTCCTACAGTAGACAATGATGCAAGCACCATTCAAGGAAAATATTACTATGTGACTATAATTAATCTTGGCTAGGCATCTCATGCTCAAAATATTGATGAAGTTTAAGGGTTTGTGTCCACTATCCTTCAACAGCTAAACAAAGACCAATCTACAAAGGAAGAATTGAATGAACAAGTAGTAGATCTGACTGCCTATATAAAAAAATGGACCTCATCAGGAGAAGAAGCTCCAATGTAATCACCCACACCTACCATCCTATCCAAAGAGGAAGTTAGTAAAATTGAGAGGATGAAGAACTGGACCAAGTCTACATTTGACTGGTTCAAAAGAGTCATCGACGTGGGTGACGAAGGAATCAAGTGTGCAATGAAGATGCACAATGAATTTTAGGTTTTGTAAAAAGGAATTCAAGGATGTAATGGGGATCTATAGGTAATTCCCTAAGCTCTAAAACATTACGTATTTGAAATTGGAGAGAAACCTCAAGCTCGCCTGAGAAATCTAGGAAAAGGAATTGGAGTTATCGAAAGAAGATCATTGGATACTTGAGGCGTGGTTACTAAATTTTGAATACAAAAAAGAGGTTTTGAAAAAAGCCTTGATAGAATTAGAGGCCAACCACGAATGGATCATAGATCACAAGGTTGAATGTGATGAGTACTTGAAGCTGATGATAGGCTATGACATTCTTGCTCTGGAGTTAGATCGGGAAGCCATCAAACGTGAATTCCACAAGAGAATAAAGCAAGGGACTGGTGACACGTTGTCAGTCAAATTCATGAATTTTGTTGTGAGGGCCTTGTCAAAGTCTGAGCAAATGATTAGAGCTATACAAAAATGCATAGAGCACCGAGATCAAATGGAAAAAGGATTCAAAAGAGTTTCCTTCCAGATCTTGAAATTAGACCTCTCTGAAGAAAAGAAGTTGCTAGTTGTCATTGGGAAATTTGTTGAATATGCCACAACACAAAAGGAAGTTGAAAAATGTATTATAGTTGAAGAAAATTTGCTAAAGTAGTTACAAAAGCTAGGAGCAGCTAGACTAGGACAAAATAGACTACAGGGCAAAATAAGGAAAAGACAAAATAGTCTATTTTCATATTATAAATTTTTTTACTCTTATGGGGGTAGGTGAAACCATGAACTAGAATGAATCCTAGTAAATGAATCCTATCCATTCATTCTACTTTTTGAAAACTATAAATAGGGGCATTCTATCATTTTAAAAGAGAGAGATGAGTTGTTGTGTAAAGACATGTTGCTGCAATATATAAGAAAAGCATTGAGTTAATGGTTTCTTGTGTGTTGCTCTTTATGTGTGCATGATTCTATCTCCACAAGTTTATTTTATGTTAGTAGTTCATGATGTGCTTTAATGGGTGGATGTGTGCTTTCATGATACCTTTAGCAACTTTTTGATGATTTTTTTTTGTGTAAAGTTAGTTTGAGCTAATTCATTTGCAGCACTTAAATTCAATTATGTATATGCATGCTTTAAGTGTTCATATTGTAGTCTGAAAATCATAAGGAAGCCTTAGAAGATTGCACTAGTCTTGTGAGACTGTGGGCTATCCCTGGTTAAGAAAAACTTAGTTTGGGAAGTCTATCCACTGTAGCATCCTCCATTATTACTGTTCATCTTAGTTTCAAACTTAGAAAAATTTTAAACCCTTTCCCTTTTGCTATTTCTTTTAAAAATTTGAGTCAAGAAAATATTTCCAGCATCACTATAAATCTAAATCTGATGATAGAGGAGAGTTTCAGCTTGTTGAATTTACAGTCACTATTCATTCACTTCTAGAAATTTGAAACTTCTTCACAGACCCAAGAAGACTTCCATTCTTTGTGAACCATAAAGGCCCCTTTTGATTACTAGAAAAGCACATCAAACAACTAAGCTATTTTGCAAGTCATGACTTGACACTCGAGAGACCTTTGGGTGATTTTCTAAAACTTAGTTGTAGATTTTCACCTTTCAAGAGAGATATCACACTCATGTTTTGTCTAAGTTGAGAAGTGAAAAAATAACCATCAACATTATAGACTTATATGTTCTTGGTAGTGCATAGATCTGTTGCATTGGAGAGTAGGATTCAATCATCTAGAGGATGGTGACATAGTATGGAGACCGCACAAGACTCTACAATAGTAGTTAGGTCTTACACAATAGTTATCCAAGATGCAATAGGATAGACTATTGGTTGGATGACATGACTATATTATCATGCCCTTTATTATAATCACATGATGAGGAAGTTTGGTCATATACAAATAACACCCAACTCATGGATTACTTCTATAATATCTATATGTTGTAGTGCTAGACCAGGGGACATCTGTCGTCCCATATTTGTAAAATTCACCCCTAGTGACTTAGAGGATGAGGAGTGAAATACAACCCCAACATCCGACGAGGATGATGTAGGTACTTCAATTGCATATGATAGGTGGTCACAGATGACAACATGAGATTGACATTTCTTCCTTGATATTAATCTCACAGGAAACCCTATACCTTTTCCATATTGAGGGGGTGAGAGAGAGGGTTGGGGTATGGATAGGGATTCAACAAATGATGGTGATGATTATGTAGAGGATTTGGAGGAAGAGGAGGATCAAAACCTGGTAGGATAGGATCTTGAGGAGACCACACAGGCTAGAGATGCCCCTGAGGAGATACATAGATATAATCCTTGCATCACCTGAGCAAACCCTACAACTATAAGGGATTTGAGTTCCATGATCATGGAGAGAGTAGTTGTGTATCTCCTTCCACACCACTAATGCATCCGAGTAGTCTTGATACAACACCCATAGTGTCCTATTAAGATCTTGAGTGGCTAGTTGGAGATCTAGGTAATGTGATATGTTATTTATCTTCTTGTTATATAGTTAATTTTAATTATATTTATGTATTATATCATGTTCTGATTTGTGTCATGTTTCCTTTTTTATAGTTGGTACCCAAGACTGGCTCATCTTCTTGAGTTGAGTTACTATAGACATGGTTCCACCAATGCCCCTACACAAACTGATATGGGTTGAGCACAGTCCACCACTGAGTGTGGGATGTCATGTTGATTTTTGAGCCCCTATCTCAGTGGAGGTCATCATATGATGATGCGATGGGGACCATTGATGAGGTTTGAGCTAGTGAGGAGAAGGCTATAGCTCGAGAGGAGTATATGAGAGTTGCCTATGAGATGCTTTGAGCTACACATGGGGAGATTAGGGCTACACATGAGGAGATTAGAGCCACTCGAGTCCTTCTAAGAGTGATCCACAAGCTATTTTATGAGAGGAGTTGACTAGAGTATTAGTAGAGAGGGATCAAATTGCATAGGAGAGGGGTCAGATCAACCAAGAGCACACCACAACACTTATTCATGAGGTCACAATAGTAGTCCATCTACAGAGCCTACAACATCAGATTAGATCTAGAGGATATTCCCAATCCACCATCTCACAATGGGCACTACCACCAAGCCTTGAGGAGTTTGATAGCCCTAGAACCACCCAGATGTATTTTTCTATGACACACCACATTTTTCTATTGTGGTGACTATGATGTACATGAACCTTATGATCTATATATCTGAGCATGTTTTATTTTTCTATATATATAAAATTTTGATGTGATCTATTAAATAATCCTGATGAGATTATCTAATAAATATCTCCATGATCTAATTTTTATGTGATGAATGTGATCTAATTAAACACTTATGTCTACTTAGATGCTAAATTTTTGGTTAAGTGTAATCATGTTAAGATAGATTCCTTTATGATCTAATTCATAAGATTAAATACATGTAATGATCTAACACAAAACACACAAGATTGAATAGCATGTAAACTAAAGTAATAATTCAAGTTTATGAACAATTAATTATAATAATTTAAGACACACAAAAACATTTGTCAAGAATAAAGCAATGCGAGATAAAATAGAAACTATCTACTTTGTCTAACAACATGCTTTAACATACATACAATTCAAAAGATTTCTAAGTGTAATGTTTGCACAAATGCGCAACATTTATAGGTTCTTTTAGGGGTGTACCATCCATTTCTTTAAGTTTATACACTCCAGACCCATAAACTTCAACAATGATATAAGGTCCCAACCAATTTGGGCTTAATTTTCCCTTCTCGTCAAGAATGGCATTGACATTACGTTGATTTTAATACAACACAAAATATCCCTTATTGAAAGAACAAGGAATGAGATTATCATTATATTTACATTGCATGCTTTTATAATAGGCTTGAAGATGCTCAAGAGCATTTATATGATATTCATCAAGTATTTCAAGTTATTGCAAGCATTATTTCGTATAATCATTATTATCAATGAGGCCATCAAGAGAAACTTGCAAAGAAGGAATTTCTAACTCTAATAGAATTATTGTGTCGACTCCATAAACAAGATTATAGGGTGTGTTTCTTGTAGATGTGTGAATACTTGTGCGATAAGCCCATAAAGCATAAGAGAGTTGAGTATACCAATATTTTTTATTCTTGTTAACCATTTTTTATAAGATTTTCTCAATTTTTTTATTTGTTGCTTCTTCTTGACCATTAGATTACATATAATTTGGTATAGAGAAATGATGTTAAATGCGAAATATGTCCAAAAATTTCTTAACTTCCTTATTTTTAAATGGTGTTCTATTATTTTGTAACTAGGGCTTAAGGAATACCAAATCGAGTAATGATGTTTTCTAAGATAAAACGATAGATTACATTAGTAGTCATTGAACGAAGATGAATTGCTTCTACCCACTTCATGAAATAATCTGTAGCAGTGATTATGAATGTATGTCCTAAAGATGGAGGGGATATCTTCCCAATCAAATCCAAACCCCAAATCAAAAGTGGCCAAATAGCCACTTGAGCATGAAGTTCAAACACTGAAGCATGAACCAAATTGTTATGTTATTGACACTTGTGACATTTATTCACATGATTAAAGCAATCTTGTTCCATTTTTTTCCAATAATAACCGATATGAGTTAACCTTTCAACCAAAAATTGGCCTCCAAAATGTCCCTTGCAAGCTCCTGCATGAGCTTCCTCAAGGGCTACAAGGATTTTAAATTTTCTTAAACATCTAAGAAGAAGGCCATTGAATGATCACCTATATAACACATCGACTAGAATTATGTAACGGGTTGCCATCTTTCATATACGAGCCCTAGTGTTCTTAGTGGTTGGTTCAAGAAAGATGCCATCCTTTAAATAATTGAATATCAACACATACCATTCATTGGAAACTTCAATATTAGAAACCATTGTCTCTTTTGTGTTTTCATTTATTGATGGTTCTATGAGAGTGAATAAAAATAATGAAGTCTGAGGAAGTATCATCGAGAGAGACAAGGGAAGCAACACTTTCCATTACATATGCATGTCGATTACCCTTTCGTGAAACATTGCCAATAGTGTATATTGTGAAACACTCCAATATTGTTAACATGAGGTCTTTATACTTATATAACTTATCATATTGTACTTGATAGGACCTATTAATTTGTTTGATGATTAATTGAGAGTCTCCAAATATACGAATGTGTTGGACACCTAAGGACAAGGTTACACACAATCCTGTGATAAGAGCCTACTCAGTGGTGTTATTTATACATAGAAAATATAAATGATAGGATAAGGGAATTATATTTCCTAAAGGAGGTATTAATATAACTCAAACACCGAAGCTATTTCGACACTTAGAGCCATCAAAGTATAATTCCCATATTTTATTATCATCAATGCTCAACACACTTTCATCATAAATATAATCTTAATTTGGCGACATTGATGGTGAAGGGGCCTCAACTAAATGGTCAGTCAATGTTTGTCCTTTGCTTTCTTTTTTGAGAAATGAACTTAAGGTCAAACTTAGTAAACAACATAACCCATTTAGCTAAGCATCCTAACAAAAAAAATTTAGAAAAAAGGTTTTTTAAAGGATCAAATTTTGTGATAACTTACACCACAACGTTTAATTTATAATCATCAATTTATTATTCACAAAAACAAGAGCTAAACATTCTTTTTCTATAGTTGTGTAATGATTCTCATCATCAATCAATGTTCGATTGATGTAATAAATGGGATGCTCCTTGCCGCTCTCATCTTTTGGTGCTAATAACACCACAAGGGCATGATTTGAAGCTGAGATGAAAAGGATGAACAAATTTTCTTGAACCATTGGTTGTAAAATAGTAGGAATGGATAAATATTGTTTTAACTCTTCAAATTATTTATGACAATCCTCATTCCATTTAAATTTTTAATCTTTCTTAAGGATTTGAGTGAAAGAGTCTGATCTGCCAAGGATACCATGAAATAGTGAATAGCTTGAATCTTTCCTTATAAGCTACACAATTGTGAAATGTTCTTAGATCACATGTTTATTATTGCACCAATATTCTTTATTTCTAGCTCAATTCCTCTATGTGACACTATAAATCCCAACAAACTTCCATTATCTATGCCAAAGACACATTTCTTTAGATTCAATCTCATGTTGTACTTATAGATGTTGGCATATGGCTTGTAAGTGTTTTCATTGATGGAAACCCAAGTAATGCATCCAATCTACAGTATAGTTTTGGTTTACACCAGTAGAACAAAGTGAAGAATAAGGCATCCGGTTAAAGGCTTAAACGTTGATCTGAATACCTCACCGGACTATTATTTTGAGTTGTGGATTTTTGAGGAAGGTTTGTTGATTTTTTTAATACCTTATTTGAGAAGTATATTGATGTGCATTCACTGGTATGCGATCTAGGAGATCTGGTGCACTAATTTGTTTGTTAGATGTGCTAGAAGGCCGACTCGATGAATATAGTAATCGTGGATGTATAAGGAGTAATTAATTAAATGTCTTCATGCTCAATTATGTTTTTTTGGGTCCTCTCTATGTATTAACCAACTTTCGAGGATGTGCATAAATAATTAGTGGTGGATCTGGCCAACATTTGAAAAGAACTTAACGTTTTATGAAGCCGACATATGAATGATTAAATCCTTGATAGTGGATATATATATGAGATCGGTTTTATCATTTTGAGATATAGAATAGTGTGAGAAGATAGAGAATGTGTGGAATGTGAATATAGCGTGAAATTCAGTAGAGTAATAGTGTGAATTTTTCTATGTGTGATGCAAAGAGCAGAGAAGAGAAAAGCGAATTGTAGAGTAAGAAAGAAGATCTAGAATCAAATCTACAAGCTTCACTAGAACTATAAAATGGCATGAATAGATGCTACTATCTCAGTTCATATTTCAAATGGTTTTAATTTGAACTTTTGTAAGGAAGTGAGCCTTCCCTTTGAGCAGTGAGCTCTAGGTAGTGTGCCTAAATGCAAGTGCATTCTCTTTTGTAAAACATCTATTTGAGTGCTCAAATTGTGGATTAACCTCCATCGTGGTTTTTCCCCTAACAAGGTTTCCACACAAAAATCATTGTTTTATGGTGTTATGAATGTTTCCTTTGAATTCTTGCATCTTTCTTTTAATGTAATGAAATAATAGTTTAAAGTTTCAGAGTAATAAAGTTAAGATTTGCTAAAAACTGATTCCCCCCCTCTCTTAGTGTTCCCTTGAGTCCAACAATTGGTATCAGAGCGTCTGGTTCCTCAGAAGAAGTTTAGAAGCTTGAGGTGGATCTTGGAATGTGATGGATCTGGTAGTCTTCAACAAAAAATTTTGGTGGCACTTGATGACCTTGATCAGTCTAAAGAAGAAGTCCAGGAATTGAAAGAAAATCTAAGGGATGCTAAGAAATTCATTCAGTCATTGAAGGATCAGATTGTTAAATCCAGGGAAAAGAGAAAGGATCTTTGTGACCAGATACAACAACAAGAGAGTGAAAACATGGATGATGCTCACCTGAATCAGACCTTGAAGGAAAGAATTGAAGAATGTGAAAAGATGGCCAGAGACAATGCTACCCTAAAACACGAGATGGAATCTATGGTGATGAAGCCAACTAAAGAGATTGAAGAAAGGAAGAAGAATGAGGAGAATCTTGCTCAGTCCTTAAAAGAAAAATCTAATGAACACAAAAGAATAAATGAAGAATTCACTTAGTTGGAACGTGAATTGCAATGATCCAGAAACAATGAAGAAGAACTTGGTAAATAGATTGTTATTCTCAAGACTGAACTTACTACTGCAAATGAATACAAGGAGAAGTTTAAGATTAGTTCAATGAAGCTTGATGAGTTGACTCAAGGACAAAAGAGTGGAAATGATAAGAGAGGTCTTAGATATGAAAAAGGAGATATTTCCAGACTCAAACAGAATAATTTCATACAAGGAAACTTGATGAACAAAGGTGGAAGGTATCCAGTAAGACAACCTAATGCTCAAAAATTTAATGGATACTATTTTTCTTGCAATAAATTCAGCCATATGGCTACTTAGTGTAGAAGTAATATGAAATCAAGAGATTCATCATTTTCTGGTCAGTGTTTTAAATACAAAAAGTTTGGTCATAAATCAATCAAATGCATAAATGTGTCAAACTACTCTGTCAATAGAAAGAATGTTGAATGTTACACATGTGGAATATCTAGACATATTGCTAATCAATGCATATCAAGAAGAAATCAATGGAATGATTGGTTTGGAAAAGGAAGTACTATGTGCTACAATTGCAATAAATATTGCCACATTGCCAGATTCTACATAAACAAGAATGTGGATAGAAGAGGTCTGGTATACATAAGCAAAAATATAGAGAAAGATGACAAAGCAAAAGGAAAATTGACTACAAATGAGATAAGAGATGAAATGAAGAAGACATGGGTAAAGAAGAATGAGTCTAATGTTGGAAATGGTTATGCACCAGAACTTGCTTTTGTTAATTCTTTCGGTAATTGATTTTAGGCCACTAGCCTAGGGGGATTTTCTCAAGAAAATATTCTCTCCCTTTCTAGAGATGGTACCGAAACGCGAAGAATGGTTAAGAAGGTGTATTTATAATGTGCAGAGGTTTTGGAGAACTTTCACAAGAAAATTTAGAGAATTCATAGGTTTGCAGAAGAATTTTTCTGTAGCTGTCAAGTTGGATGTGTGAGAACTATAAAAGTCAAGTTGGAATCATAATTTTTCACTTTGCATCGAAGAAGAGAAGAAGGAGAGAACTTGATATATGAGTTTTGAAGCAGAGAAGTTGATTCACCAATGAAACTCAAAATCTATCAGGTCTTTCAATTGTTTTTAGAATCTTCATATAATTTGTTGTGCGGTTGTTAAACCTAGGTACAAAAAGGAAAATGGAACAAATCAAAGGGTCAATCATTATGGATGAATACAATAGTGGAAAGACTAGGTCCATGAGGAATGTTTTATTACCCAACGAATTGAAGCAATTGAATGAAGCCAAGCACAAAAAATTGGATATTTGGAATGAGTTTCCATACTTTGAGAATGCAAAATTTATTAAATTCATCTTGAGAAGATTGCATGATAATAATTTAACTTTGGAAAAACCCTACATCATCTTGAAGGAAATAATTGAGAATTTGACTGGATCATGCAAATTCAAAGATATACCAAGGAAGAAATCCATGTGAAACAAGGAAGTTGAAACCCTAATCAGAATAATCAAAGATTAGAGGGAACTAATAATTGTGACAATCAAGAATCATGTTACAAATTACTTTGTGCATGAAATTTCATAAAAAATCTTTTTCAAAAACCGAGAAGGAGCAACCTTGGCTGGCGCTATCTATATTTCTCACAAAATGACAATTGAAGGTTAGGACTTTGACCTGTGTAGAGTGATAAAGGATCAGCTAATGGAGAATGTGCAATTGAAAAAAGAAACATGCTACCCTTTTAGGTTTGGTACTCTAATTATATGCTTAGTAATGTATTTCTTGAATTGCTTGCCAAAAATCGACAATGTGGTGTGGAAAACAAATGAACCAGTATGCAAATAAATATACTCATATTCTAAGAATTTGGCTGATTGGGATCTAGAATTTGAAAATTTCTTTAAGAATGTGCTTGGAAAGTGTGGTTGAGTTAATATTTCCCTTCCGGTAAGAACAACTGAAGTTGGTTCCTCTTCCGGTGGCATGGATAAAAAGCAGAAAAGAGAAAAATAAATTGTTGAAAATAGCCCTTCGAAATGCAAAGTTCCCAGAATTGAGGGAAAAGGTAAAGAAAAGGAAATTGTGGATATTCCACATGAATAATCTGATGAATAAACTAAGGATCCATAGAGAAATGAATCAGAACCATAAAAATCTAGTGAGGAAGAAGATGATTTGACAAAGGAGAAGCTACAATAGCTTATTCAGGAAGAAGGTGGAATGCAAAAAATAGCCAAGTTATGGTCTATTAGACCATCATATGATCAAGATATGATTATGAGTGTACTAAATGCTCATGTTGAGCATTGCAAGATAAAATTGGAAATTTTTCAAAACATTCTACTTGAGGAAATGATTGAATGCAATAAAGAAACAATGAACTCTGAGGATAAAGACAAAGAAGAAGGTGAAGTTATCTCTCACTTGAAGGAATAGTTTAGACTATCACTTACCAAACTAAAGAAGAAAATGAATGAGTTGAGGAAATGCATAAATTTAGCTAATAGCATCCACAACTATTGCATCCATTGGCCCCATGCTGTTAGTAATTACCAAGAGAAATTGGAGAAGATTGAAACATAGTTGAATGGTATTGGAAAAAGCTTTGACATGCTTTAGGATCAGGATGGCACCATTAGGAAAGGGATTAGGGAGCTACAGTATAAACACACCAAAGTTAAATTCACCAAGAACACACTTGTGGACACTTTTTGGAAGGTGAAGGATTGAACCGAATGCAGATTGGAGAAGATGGTGGAGATACTAAGGAAAGGTGAGAAACTAGAAGAAGCAATTACAATTCTAGAATCTTTAATTGAAATTGTCAATAAAACATCCAAGAACAATAGTTTGATCATTATCATTGGGATAAAAATAGATGCTGAAGAAATTCCTTCCGGAAATGAAGAAAAATCATAAGATAATTTTCTAAAGTAGCAGTCATTTATTTTCAAATTTTTGACGTTTTGGTCTAAGGGGGAGAATTGTTGGTATATACATTTTGAATTTTTGGAGATTTTGAACGCATGTTTTGTCTTTTTGGTATATGGTTTCTATGATTTTCATTTATGTCAAAGGAGGAGAGAGTGCAGTGAAAAAATTCTCATCAATCTTAAAGGGAGCTATATTTTGAAGCATAGGGAGAGAGAGCAGTTTGCCAGCGTACTTATAATGTTTTTGACACTTACTCATTTTTCAATAAGTGTTGCCATCAATGCCAAAGGGGGATATTTTTAGCATATGGCTTGTCAGTGTTGTCATTGATGGAAACCCAAGTCATGCATCTAATCTATAGTATAGTTTTGGTTTACATTGGTAGAATAGAGTTAAGAACAGGGCATCCGGTTAAAGGTTTAAACGTTGATCTGAATACCTCAACATACTATTATTTTGAGTTTTGGATCTCTAAGGAAGGTTACTGATGAACATTCACTGGTATGCGATCTAGGAGATCTAGTGCACTAATCTATTGGTTATCTGTGCTAGAAGGCCAAACCGGCGAATATAGTAATCGTGGATGTATATGGAGTAATTAATTAAATGTCTTTGTGCTTGATTATGTTTTTTTGGGTTCTCTCTATGTCTTAACCGAATTTGGAGGATGCACATAAAGAATTAGTGGTGGATCTGGCTGACATTTGAAAAGAACTTAATGTTTTATGAAGCTGACATATGAATGATCAAATCCTTGATAGCAGATATATATATGAGATCAATTTTATCATTTTGAGATAGAAAATAGTGTAAGATATAAAATGTGTGGAATGCAAATATAGTGCAAAATTCAGCAAAGTAATAGTGCAAATTTGTCTATGTGATGCGAATAGTAGAGCAAAGCAAAGTGCAGAGTCAGAAAAAAGACCCAGAATCAAATCTATGAGCTTCACCGGAACTGTAACCTAACATGAATAGATGCTACTATCTCAATTCATCCTTCAGATGGTTTTAATCTAAAATTTTGTAAGGTAGTGAGCCTTCCCTTTGAGCAATGAACTCTAGGCAGTGTGTCTGAATGTAAGTGCATATTCTTTTATAAAATATCTATTTGAGTACTCAAATTGTGGATTAACCTCCACTGTGGTTTTTCCCCTAACAGGGTTTCCACACAAAAATCCTTTTGTTATGGTGTTATGAATGTTTCCTTTGAATGCTTGCATCTTTCTTTTAATGTAATGACATAATGGTTTAAATTTTTAGAGTAATAAAGTTAATATTTGTTGAACATTGATTCACCCCCCCTCTCAATGTTCCCTTGAGTCCAACAATATATTCTTTCAAATATTTTACGAAGAATTTTGATACGATCTTGACATGTTATAGGTTTATCCAAAATATCATCAACATAATCTTCTAAGATGTTGTGTATGAAATCATGAAATATTAACGTCATAGCTCTTTGATATGTGGCTCCAACATTTTTCAATCCAAAAGGAATAACCACCCAAAAAAAATATTCTCCAAGGTGTAGTGAAAGCTATTTTATATCGATCTTTAGGATTAATTAAAATTTGATTATATCTTGAAATACCATCCATAAATGATAATAAAGCATGTCACATAATTTAATCCATCATTATGTCAATATTAGGAAGAGGAAAATCATCCTTTAAAGAATCTTTATTAAGATCATGAAAATCTGTACACATCCTAATATGATTATCAGGTTTTTCCACTACCGCAATATTAGATATCCAAGGTGAATAATCAATAGGGAAAATGAAACCAACTTGTAAGATTTTTTCAATCTTGGCCTTAATCAATAACGATATCTTAGGGTTCATCTTGTCTATCTTTTGTCTCACGGGTTTAGCATCCTTTTCAAGAATAATGTTATGCATGACTATCTTAGGGTCAATACTCGACATATCTGATAAGTCCAAGAAAATATTTTAGGAAAATCATGTAATAAAGTTGCCTGATCCTCTTGTTCATCATCATGAATACACTTTAAAATTTGAATCACTTTTTCTTCATTAGATGGATCCACTGGTACTTCCAAGGTATCTCCCACAAGTAATGCATTATAGTTTGAATCATCAAGGATGATTTTGGATTCATCTTTTTCATCATTACATAGTTTATTTTCTTTCCCAAAGTCTCCTTTAGCAATTAAATAATAGGAAATCCTTTGATTACAATGCTCTCTATGTAAAGTGTCCCTCATTCCCACAAATTCTTTGAGATACATCATTTTGAAAGATATCCAACGACAAACTATCACATGTAGTGTCTATCAACTTAGAATGCACCAATTTTAAAGTTATCTTAGAAGAATGTTGTGTTATAACATTGACATTAAGTGAAGGTCTCCTTGATGATTTTATTTATTTTTAATGGTAATAACCAAGACCTCTTATTGTTTTTTGCATATTAATCTCTATAGGAACACAAATGCCTTGTTATTTCACTCCACATCCTTTTCCCTTATAACCAAATTGTTTCAAGAGTTGGTACCCTCTTCCATAAACTACTTCCATTTATTTTGAGGAAAGTGGTTTCTCATAACCATTTTCATCATAAGTTGATGTGTAATTCATGTTTCCCTCATTAATAGAAGTTTTGAATTATTGTCTTGGATGTTTCAATGTCAAACTTTATTGATACCACCACAACATCCTTCTCCTCTTTTTTCTTCATTTTTTTTGGTTTTGATTGTGTAATCTTATATTCCTCCATGAATGTACGTGTGAAATATAATGAGCCCCAATCCTCCTCCAATAGCTTTCTTACCAATGAAAGACATCCCTCTTTATATTTAGGTTTTAGAGGTTCCACTTTTGTAGTTGGTGTCAATGTTCTTAGAGGGTTTTGCATCCCCATGTCAGTTTGTAAGAAATTTTCAGATTTTGGATCAGCTTGTAGTGTGTAAACCTTAGTGTTGTAAGTGTATTTCATTAGATGATGAAGAGTTGAAGTAAATATTTTCATCTCATGGATCCATGGTATACCCTAGAGAATATTATATGAAAGATCATGGGACATGACGTGGATGGGAGTTTGTAACACAACATTACCAAATTTTTCAAGAAATTTTATGACACCAAGTGGTTGTTTACCCACATTATCAAAACCGTAGATGGAAAAAATTATATAGTTGAATCTTAGTCTTATCCGCTCCAATTTTGTCCAAAATATTCACACTACAAACATTAAGTCTCGAACCATTATCAATAAGATCCCACAATGAAATCTTAGAAGGAGTGTTATGAAGTTTCTCAACAAGATCATACTCCTTTCCACTATGTTGAGGAAAACAAGGGGCACTAGGTAAAACATGTTGTGGGAGTGGTATCGATGAAATAATGGTTTGTGTTTTTCTTGGTTTCTTGTTATTGCTTGTGTTATATGTATGATCAACTATGTGGTATCTTAGTTTCTAGGATACATGATTACTAGTGAGTTGCTTTGTGAAGTTTAAGATAGAACCTAGGGGTTTGGGTTTGATTTGAGGTGGTCCTATGATCAAAATAGGTTTGTTTTGAACTTAAGGTTGTTGCATAGGTGGGTAAATGATAAGTTCAAGTGTGATGGAATTGATTTTTTGTTCTTGTGTGGGAATGTTGCAAGCCTTAGTAGATGAAATTAGTGAGATAAAGTCCTCAAGGGCTTCATCTAACATATCAAAGTCATCACAACTAAAGGGATTGATAGGTATATAATAAAATTGTAGAAAGAGATATGAAATGATCAAATGACTATGCTTTCTCCAAGGTTAATCATTAATTCCCAACTCACATTTTAAGCTAGCTAAAGTTAAAGATAGGTTTATAGACCTGCTATAGATTTGGAAACCAAATTGTAGACCTACAAATTGACATAAAATGTTAGTCTATTCTTGAGTTCTGAAGCTATTTTTAGGAGGACTAGGATGCCCCTAGGCATCTGGGTCCTAGTATGGATTTTCAAAAATGTCAATTTCAGAGGCTTGAGAAACAAAGATTAGTTATGTGAATATTTGCAAACCCAAGCTTAGAATTAGTTTTACTGTTGTTTTGTGAGTTTATAGATTGTGCAATGGTTGTAACAATCTAGGGTTTTGATTTTTCTTGTAAAATAAAAAAAATGATTACCCAGATTATGTAATGATTTAGAAAATGTGAAATTCTTTCAAAGTTTTCACAAAGCTAAGAAAAATGACATCTTTCATTAACATGCAATAAGACTATTTTAGAATTTCACAATAGACATTTACAAGAAGAAACAAAATGAAAGAACAAAGACAAAAATATTTACAAAGTTTCACTAAGCCACCTATAGTAGGACAGGGACAACCAGGGGCATTTGAGTCCCTAACGGGGGGGTTATGAAAATTTAAAAAAAATGAATGTGTGTGTGTGTTGTTATTTAAGGTTATTATTTTTGTTTGCAAAATGGTTTCATAGTGACCATTTTTCTAGAATTTCTTAATGTAAGTGAAATCAAGTGTATGACAATGTTTGAACATCAAATGACACCTTTGAATGCAATTTTGAATTCAAATATAACCTAAATGACTTAAATAAACCCTAGTGTGCAACCTATGATGCAATATGGTATGCAATTTTTTGAATTTTTGTGACTTTTTATGATGTAAAAACTGAAACCCTAAATGAGAAATGCAAACAATGAAATACAAAATTGAGATCTAGGGTGCATGAGTGCAATTTTTAGAAGTTCTATGATATCAAGGGTAGGTGCATGGATCTATGAAAAAAATTTGGCTCTTAAGATGCCACTTTTTTCTTTTATGAAATCAGTAAAATCTGATTTGCATGAGAAAATGAAGATAATTATGCTCAAAATTTAAAGATGCAGCAAGAACAAGAGTTGAAGTGCTATGAGTCTAGTTTCTAATCTACTAGTTCTTTTTGAAATTAATGAAGATTAAGGGTCTCAAAAAGGGGGACCCAAAATAGGTCCTATTTTTATCAAAAAAATAGCATAGCGTTTGAGGCCCCCCCTTTTTTATTAACTTTAAAAAAAAATTCAAAAATTTGAACGATGAGAAATTAGCTAGCACCATGTGGTTTATCCTCGTTCTTGTGGATAATTTTGTAGTAAATATATAATAATTTATGAATTTTCAAAGATGACACATCTTGAAAAGCTGAAATTTGAGTGTGCTCCCCTCTAATTTTTTTGAAAATTAATCAAAAATTGATATTTTTTTTCATCACATGTAGAATGAAGTCTAGTTTTTAAAAAATGTAATTTGTTTCACGTTTCGATGAACGAGTAAAAATATATCTAGAAAACTAGCACATGTTGGTTTTTGACCAAAAATAGAGGCATTTAGAGAAGTTATGGATCAAAACAAAAAAAGAAATATATTTAGATAGCTAAGAGAGAGGTTAATGCCATCGCAATTTTTTATAAACTTGCATTGAAAGATGTGGAAATGTGACGATGAGCACATACAAAAATATGAGGAATTTTGTTACTCTTTCAAAAAATCATGTATTTTGCATGAAATGGTTGTCTAAACCTTTGGGTCAGATGCCCAATGCAAAATCTAACCCATTGGGTTGGTATTTCCCAATGCAACCCATTTGGAGAGTGCCGAATTGTCATTCATGGCTTTTAGAATGCATTTTTCTAAACTCTTTCATTTTCTCTTTCTCTTCCAAGGATACTATATACATGAAATAAGTTGACATTTACATATGGAAATTTAATTTCTTATACTTTAAGTTATATTTCATGTATATAGTTTCAGGATGTTTGAGAGTGGTTTTAGATCTCTAGGAGTTATAATGCAAATTCTAGTTTTTGGAAGATTTTAAAAATTTCAGACAACCAAATTTTAGTAATCAACATGTCAAATTTTAGTAATCAGGAGGTCAAATTTCAGTAATCAAGAGGTCAAATTTCATCTTTCTCTCTCTATCTCACTCATTTTCATCTCTTATTCTCTAGACCTCTCTATCTCACTATCTCCATCCCTTTATCTGACACTCTCTCCCTTGAGCTCAAGAACTATGTCTCTACATGTCCATCTCTCTCCCCTTCCCTCTCTAGTATCTATCTCTCTCCCTCCCTCTTCCATTTATATATTTCTCTATCTCTCCTCCCTCTCCTTCTATCTCTCTATATATCTCTCTCTACTCTCTATATCACCTCTCTCTATCCCTACCTATCCCTCCCTCCCTACCTCTCTCCCCTCTTTCTCTCTCACTCTCTACTTCCCTCTCTCTCTACTCTCTATCTCGCCATTCTCTCTCTCCTTCCCTCTCTAGGTTTATCTATCTCCCCCTCTCTCTCCTTCCCTTTCTACTTCTCTCTATCTCACCTCTCTTTATCCCCCTCTCTCTCCCTCTCTCTCTTCCTTTCACCCACCTTTGATCTCTACTTCTCACTAACCTATCCCTCTATACCTCTTTCTCTCTCCCCCTCCTTCCCTCTCAATCTCTCCACCTTCCTCCTTACCTCTCTACTTCTCTCTATACCGCACCTCTCTATCACCTATCTCACTTCTCTCTCTCCCCTTCGCTCTCTAATCTCTTTCTCTCTATCTCACCTCTCTCTCCTTACCTATCCTTTCCTCCTCTCTCTTATCTTTCTCACCTCTCTCTCCCTCCCTACCTCTTCCTCCCTCTCTCCTTCCCTCTATGCGTCTCTTTATCTCCTCCTCCCTCTATCTACCTACCTCTCTCTATTTTTTTCTCACCTCTCTCTCCATCCCTACCTCTCCCTCCATCTCTATCTACTTCTCTCTACCTAGTTGTCCCTCTATACCTATTTATCTCTCCCACCTTCTTCCCTCTCTACTTCTCTCTCTATCTCTCTCCTTCCCTCTCTACTCTATCTCTCCCTCCCCCCTCTTTTTATCTCTTCTCTCTCCCTCTCCCTCTTTCTATCTCTCATTTCCCTCTCTCTACCTACTTTTGTCTCTCCTATCTATCTCAATTATCCATCTTTACATATCCCTTTGTCCTCTCTCTGTTCCTTCCACCAAACTTCACTTTATACATCTCTCTATATAACTTACCCCTATATACCTCTTTCTCTATCCCTCTCTTTCCCTCTCTCAATCTCTCTACCTTCCTCCTTACATCTCTACTTCTCTCTATCACCTCTCTCTCTCTCCACCTCCCCTCTCTACTTTCTTTATCTCTATCTCACCTCTCTCTCCCTAAATATATGTCCCTCCTCTTCTCTCTCTATCTCACCTCTCTCCCTCCCTCCCTACCTCTTCTTCCCTCTCTACTTCTCTCTATCTCCCCCTCCCTCTCCTTACCTACCTCTCTCTCTATTTCTCTCTCTCACCTCTCTCTAAATCCTTATCTCTCCCTCTATCTCTACCTCTACATCCATCTCTCGTTCCCTCTCTACTTCTCTATATCTCCCCTCCCTCTCTCTACCTACCTCTCTCTCTCTCCATCCCTACCTCTCCCTCCCTCTCTCCTTCCCTCTCTACTTCTCTATACCTACAATCCCTCTATACATCATTCTCTCTCTCCCTCTCTCCCTCTCTCCCTCCTTCCCTCTCTCATTCTCTCCACCTTCCTCCTTCTCTCTCTAACTTATCCCTCCATTCCCCTCTCTCCTTCCCTCTCTACCTACATATCTATCCATCCCTCATCTTTCTATCTCGCATCTCCCTATCTCTTCCCTCTCCCTCTCTACCTACCCCTTCTCTCTCCTCTCCCTCTCTCTACTCTCAATCTCAACTCTCTCTACCTCTCCTTCCCTCTCTACTTCTCTCTATCCCCCCTCCCTCTCTCTACCTACTTATCCCTCTTTATCTCATTCTTTCTCCCTCCCTCCCTCCTCTCTCAATATCTCCACCTTCCTCCTCTCTACTCTCTCACTTCTCCCTCCCTCTCTCTCCTTCCCTCTCTAATCTCTCTATCTAAAATCTCTCTCCCTACATCTCTATTAAGCCCTCTCCTTCCCCCCTCTTTCTATCTCTCCTCTCCCTCTCTACCTACCCCTTGTCTCTCGTCTCCCTCTCTCTAGTCTCTCTCTCTATCTCAATGCTCTCTACCAACCTATCCCTGTATAAATCATTATTTCTTTCTCCCTCCCTCCCTCCTTCCTTCTCTACTTATCTCTCTATCACATCTCTCTATCTCTCTCCTTCCCTATCTACTCTCTCTATCTCAACTCTCTTTCTCCCTACCTTTTCCTCTCTCTATCTCAACTCTCCTTACCTTTCCCTTTCCCTCTCTCTATCTCTCCCTTCCTCTCCCCTCTTTCTATCTATCCTCTCTCTCTCCCTCTCTCTATTTCTATCTCTTCTCACTCTCTCTCTACCTACATGTCTCTCTCCTTATATTTATCTCAACTATCCCTCTTTACCTCTCCCTCCCTCCTCTCTCTCTTCCACCAACCTCCTCTCTCTACTTCTCTCTATCTAACCTACCCCTATATACCTCTTTCTCTCTCCCTCTCTCTCTCTTAGTCTCTCTACCTTCTTCCCTCTCTAGTTCTATCTATAACATCTCTCTATCACCTCTCTCTATCACCTATCTCTCCCTACCTATCCCTCCCTCCTCTCTATCTCACATATCTCTACTCTCCCTCTCTCTACTCTCTATCTCAACCATCTATCTATCTATCTCTCCCTCCCTAAAATCTGTCTCAACTATCCCTCTTTACCTCTCCCACCCTCCAGAGTGGTGAGATGGAGAGAGTAGAGATAGAGAGGTATGGAGGGAGAAGTGAGAGAGATAGAGGTGATAGAGATATGTGATAAATATAATTGGAGGGGACAAAGGGAGAGATAGATAGAGGATGTAAAGATAAAGAGAAGTAGGGAGGGAAGGAGAGAGTGAGAGATAAAGAGGGGAGAGAGATAAAGAGGGATATAAAGAGAGTGGAGGGAGGGAGTGAGAGGTAGGGATATATATGTAGAGAGTTGAGATAGTGTAGAGAGGGAAGGAGAGAGAGGAAGGAAGGGAGAATCGAGAGAGATAGGTGATAGAGATATGTGATAGAGAGAAATAGAGTGAGGAGGAGGGAGGGATGGAGAGAGAAAGAGGTATAGAGGGATAGGTTAGATAGAGATAATTAGATAGGGAATGTGGGTGGGAGGAATGAAGAGAGAGATAGAGATAGAGATAGAGATAGGGGGAGATAAAGAAAAATATGTTGGAATATTTTCCTTAGCTTTCTGGCATGTTTCTCCTTCGGCCTTTTTTTCTCTTTCATGTTTAGGGCGTTTACTGCCATACCACACGCGGTCTCCTTTCTCACCGTGGTGGCCGCGGTAACGGTCTTTCGGTCTGACTTTGGCGATTATCGCCATACTGCAGGTGGTGGGTTGACTCACCGTGGTAGCGCGGTGAGACCGCCTGTGGTGGTCCTGGTGGTTACCGCCATACCGCAAGAGGTGGGTCGACTCACCGTGGTAGCATGGTGAGGCCGCCAGCGGTTGGCCTGGTGGTTACCACCATACTGTAGTTGGTGGGTCCTCTCACCACTATAGTGCGGTGAGACCACCTGCAGTCGGGTCTAGCGGTTACTGCCATACTGCGACCAGTGTAATGGCTGACTGCGGTGGCCGCGACAAGACCACTGACGGTCTGGTTACCAGTTACCGACATACCACGATGGGCAAAGCCAAGCCCAGCAGTAGCACAGTGGAGTCTAAAGGCAAGCTCAAACTATTTACTGACATACTACGAGGTGGGTTTGACAATGCTACGGTAGCGCAGTAGGAGCTCGGATGAGCTCGGGACAATGTTTCACTGAGTTGGACTCGGTGTCAGAATGGCAGGCGACTGGAAGGGTGACACGTGGAATTTTGGCAACATTTGGTTGGCCGATGTCAAAGAAAAGGCTGAGCTCGATGGTGTCTTGGGCCAGAGCTCGAAGGAGCTCGGATGGATTACCGCCATACCGCGAGGTGAATCAGTCTGGGCTGCGGTAGTGCAGTAAAAGGCGGAGTGAGCTCAGGCGAGCTCACCACCATACCATGACAGGTTCCTTTGAGCTCGGTGGTAGCATGGTAGGAGCTCGGATGAGCTCGAAACTTGGTTGACCAAGTTAGACCAGTTTGACTATCAGTCAACAGTGATAGACGTATGAGATGGCATCATGTGGAAGATCTTTTTTTTTTTATTTGGTTGGCTAGAGAGTCATTTCCTAATTGCGATAGAGCTATATTATTGATGGAAGGTTGACGGACTTGTCTACGACCAGTTTTAATGTTTGTATGGATCGATGATGCTAAAGAAGCAATGCACGTTATCAGGGAATGGTCATGCTCTGCAGGTAGGATAGTTATTATCCTGGATGATCATTGCCGATAGAGATGAGCGATAACAAAGAGAGGCTGAGAGTGTTCAAGCTGTTCTACAGTGACTACTTTGACTCTCGGATCTAGTATGATGTGAACCTGTGAGGCCAAGAGGCTGGGCTGGCCATGAGGCTGGATGTGACAGTCATTTGAGAGGAGCTGAAGGGAATCTACACAGTATGTCATGAGGACATTGTAATTGTGTGATGATTCTATTTTGTGTTGCCTCTATTCTTTCTCTAGATGGACAAGATGTAATATCCTAAAGAGCATAGCTCTGTGTTTGTATTGTAACCGTTTTAGTTACTGAATAATACAAGTGAGCTGAATATTTTGGAGGTGGGGTTTTTTACCTGAAAAGGTTTTCCCCATGTATATCTATGTGTTCATAGTTTTGTCTTTCATTTTTATCTGTTTGTGTTGAATCTGTTATTTGTTGCATTCACTTCTCTCAGAGGAACAATGGGGGATCAACTGTGCCTGTTTCCGCTTTATGGCATTGTTGGTTGTGTCTTTGTTGTGATTTTGGATTGAAATCACTAAGGCATTGCTATCTTGATGACATAACCAAATCTGTATCCCCAACAAAATAGACATGGAAGAAGGGATGGAGGGGGAGAGAGAGGTGAGATAGAGAAAAGTAGAGAGAGATATATAGAGAGAATGGAGAGATAGAGAGAAGTAGAGAGAGATAGAGAGAAGTATAGAGGGAAGGAGAGAGTGAGAGAGAAAGAGGGGGAGGGATGGGGAGAGAGAGGAGAGGAGAGAGTGAGATAAATAGAGGGAGATGGGGGAGAGAGAGGGGGGAGAGATAGAGAGAGGGAGAGATAGGGGAGATATAGAGAGGGAGAGAGAGGTGAGATTGAGAGATTAGAGAGGGAAGGGGAGAGGGAGGGAAGGAGGGAGGGAGGGAGAGGGAGAGAGAGGTTATAAAGAGATGTGATAGAGAGATAAGTAGAGAGGGAAGAAGGAAGGTGGAGATATTGAGAGAGGTAAGAAGGCATGAAGGGAGAGAGAAAGAGGTATATAGGGATATATCAGATATAGGTAGAGAGGGAAGGTGGGAGGGAGGGAGGAAGAGAGAGAGACAAATAGATATATGTAGAGTGAGGGAGACATAGGTGAGATACATAATTATGGAGGGATAGATAGATAAAGAGAGGGATAGGGGAGATAAAGATAGGTAGAGAGAGAAGGATACATAGAGATAGGAGAGATAGAGATAAGTAGAGAGGGGATGGATGGAGAGGTAGGGAGGATATAGAGGTGAGTGTGCGTGAGCAAGAGAGAGAGTGGGAGAGAAAAAGAGGGGAGAGAAAGGGGGAGATAGTGAGAGTAGAGAGGGAAGTGGAAAGAGAGATATATAGAGAGTATAGAGGGAAGGAGAGAGTAAGAGAGAAATATGGGGGGGGGAGAGGAATAGGTAGAGAGAGTGGTAGGGAGTGGGGGGAGAGGTAGGTAGAGAGAGGGAAGAAGATAGGGAAGGGGAGAGTAAGAGAGAAATATGGGGGAGGGGGATAAAGAGAAACTTAGAGAGGGAAGGAGGTATGGAGGGAGAGTTAAGGAGGGAGATAGATGTGTGTGTGTGAGAGAGAAACATCTCTCTACCTCTCTATGTTTCTCTCTCATTTCTCTCTCCCCTTCCCCCTCTACTTCTCTCTACCCACCTATCCCTCTATACATATTTCTTTCTCCCTCCCTCCCTCCTTCCCTCTCTCAATATCTCTACCTTATTCCCTCTCTACTTTTCTCTATCACATATCTCTATCGCCTCCCTCTCTATCTCCTTCCCTCTCTACTCTCTCTATCTCATATTGGGTGGGAGGGAGGAAGAGAGTGAGAGACATGTAGAGGGAGGGAGAGAAGAGATAGAGAGTACAAATGGAAAGAGGTAGGGAGGGAGACATAGGTGATATACAGAGTATTGAAGGGAGAGGTAGGTAAAGAGAGGGAGAGGGGAGATACATATAGGTAGAGAGGGAAGGAGACATAGAGAGAGGAGAGATAGAGGGAAGTAGAGAGGGGAGGGAGGGATAGGTAGGGAGGAGATAGAGGTGAGTGTGTGTGTGTGTGAGAGAGAGAGAGAGGGAGGGAGAGGGAGACATAGTTGAGATATAGAGTGATGGAGGGAGAGGTGGGTAACAAGAGGGATAGGGGAGATAAAGATAAATAGAGAGGGAATGGGTTATAGAGAGAGATGATAGATAGAGAGAAGTAGAGAGTGGAGGGATGGAGGAGAGGAAAGGAGGAGATAGAGGTGAGTATGTGTGAGAGGGAGAGAGAAAGTGAGAGGAGAGAAAATGAGGGGAGAGAGGAAGGGGGAGAGAGAAGGAGAGTAGAGAGGTAATGGGGGAGAGATAGAGAGTAGAGAGGGAAGGAGAGAGTAAGAGAGAAAGAGGGAAGGAGAGAGAGAGAGGTAGAGAGAGTGGTAGGTAGTGGAGGGAGAGGTAGGTAGAGAGAGAAGGAGAGAGGAAGGGATAGGAGGGAGAGAGGGAAGGAAGGAGGGAGAGTGAGATGGAGAGATAGAGAGGTGAGATAGAGAGTAGAGAGGTAAGGAGAGAATGAGAAAGAGAGAGAGGGATGTTGGAGGGAGGGAGAGGTAGAAAGGGACAAGTGAGATAAAGAGAAGGAAGGAGGGAAAGTGGGATAGAGAGAGAATGGTTATTTAGAGAGGAGGGAGTGAGAGGGAAGGAAGGAAAGTGGGAGAGAGAGAATGGTGATTTAGAGATGAGGGAGTGAGAGGTAGGGATAGAGATAATGGTTAGATAGAGAGAAGGAGAGAGTGAGAGAGAAAGAGAGGGATGAGGAGACAAAGAGAGAGAGGTAGGTAGAGGAAGGGAGAGGAGAGATAGAGAGTAGAGAGGGAAAGAGGTAAGGAAGGAGACATAGGTGAGATAGAGAGGTATGGAGAGAGAGAGAGAGAGTGATGGAGGGAGAGGTAGGTATAGAGAGGGAAAATGAGAGGAGAGATAAAGAGTAGAGAGGAGAGGGAGGGAGGGAGGGAGAGGGAGGGAGGGAGATAGAAGTGTGTGGGAGTGTGTGGCAGGAGATGGTGAGATAAGATAAAAGAAAGGATAAGTTAAAGAGAGAGAAAGAGGTGGGAGGGAAGGGAGGGGCAATAGTGAGGAAGTTAGAGAGAGAAAAAAGAAGGGAGGAGGGAGGAGTGAGGTTGAGAGGGAGGGAGAGAGGAGAGATAGAGAGAGAGTAGAGAGAGGAAGGAGGGAGGAGGGAGGGAGGGAGGAGTTAGGGAGGAGATAGAGGTTTGTGAGAGAGAGTGATATAGAGAGAGTGGTGAGACAAAGAGGAGAGAGTGAGAGGGAGGGAGAGATAATTATGAGATTGAGAGGAGAGAGTTAGAGAAAAAGAGGGGGAAGAGAGGGATAGAGAGAGAGATGTAGGTAGAGGGAGGGAGACATAGGTGAGATACAAAATGATGGAAGGAGAGATAGGTAAAGAGAGAGAGAGGGTACATAAAAATAAGTAGAGAGGGAAGGAGATTTAGAGAGAGAAGAGATAGAGAGAAGTGGAGAGGGGAGGGAGGGAGGCAGATGTAGCGAGGAGATAGAGGGGTGTGTGTGAGAGAGAGAGAGGGGGGAGAGAGGGAGGAAGGGAAAGAGAGGGAGGGAGTGGAGAGATAGAGAGTAGAGAGAAGGAGAGAGTGAGAGAGAAAGATAATACAACTTGTTGACTACTAAAATTTGACCTCCTGATTACTAAAATTTGACATGATGATTCCTCAAATTTGACTAAGTCTAAAATTTTTAAAATCTTCCAAAAACTAGAATTTTCATTATAACTCCTAGAGATCCGAAACCACTCTCAAATATCATGAAACTATATACATTAAATATAACTTAAAGTATAAGAAAGTAAATTTCCATATGGGTATGTGCAGGATCATCATGGAAAAACTAGGCCCTTAAGTGGCGATGAAAATTTAGAAAATTAGAGTTAGGCAACTTGACATAAATTTTTGAATAAGTTATCTATATTATTTCCAAAATATGTAAGAATAGAATCTGTAAAAAATTGAATGTAGTTTCTAAACCACTAGGTTTATTTTAAAAAAATAAAAATCTATTTGGTGAAAATTTGAAATTTCAATGTAGTAGTACTTAAATTTCAGGGAAAAAATAAGAAATAGGTGTCTATCTAACCACCCTAAACACAATAAAATGATAATATTTTTTTATAAGATTTTGAAACTGTGAAATGACCAGGTATTTATAGGCATTTCTCTAATTTCCTGACAATTAAATCTTGAAATCCGACATTTGAAATTTGAAATTTGAATGTTAAAATGGCCACCCTAACATATTAAAAATTGGTCCTCAATAGAATAGGGGGATCCATATGCCCATGGGTGTATGGTCCCTAACCCTATTTTGTAGAACACAATGTATTAGGGGAAAAACATTAATTGATTGCATTTATTCAATGCTTGAAATTTGTTGAAAAAATGATAAAATAGGCCTTAGAGTGCATAATTTAGGAGATTAGGGCCTAGTTAGGAGGTGATTAAAATGAATAAATGAAAAGGTCACTAAAATAGATCCAAACTAAGTGTGAACTTATACTATCACCTACAAGGGAGTATAATTTTCTATGCTACACCTAGATAACCTTTTCCCACTTGATAGTTCCATACTAATTATCTCCATGAGAAATAATTATATGAAATTAGGAGTTTAATTTGAGTATTCCCCATTGCAAGAATTCATAACAAAGAAATATAAGTAATCAACCAACACAAGATTACCCCCAAAATTACTTAAATAAGGACCCCCTAGAAATATATGATGTTAGTGTGATTATATGTGTCACTTGTCAAAAATAGTGAAGCGATTGTGATCTTAGTACATGTAAATGCCAAATTAGGCCATAAAATCAAAAGTATAATTATTAGCAGAATGAGACCAATATAATCACATCACTACAAATTACATAAAAAAATATGTCCTTTTTAAAAATTTATGCTAGAAAATATTATCATATGAGCCCAAACAAAGCCCTAGAAGTTCCCAAAATAAGAATTGCTTAATAACACCTACGAGAATCTATAATTTATAGAAAAACTAGATATCAAATTAAAAAATCATCTACACCAATATGAAGCACATGAAATTTTACCCCAAATAAAAAAATCTCATAAAAGGAACATATATCACTAACAACAGAGCCTCTAAAGTCAAAGTGTAAAATTAAACTACAATGGAGAGGGGAGGAGGTTGGATGAGGTTAAATTGCTAACATTAACACTAATCTAGATGTAATATTCTCATAGTCAACAAAATATACCCTTGTATATTAAAATCACCTTCATTTTCCCGAATAAGTATATTTTACCTACCGAAACCATTAATATATGTCATAAAATTGCTTTTGGGATGTGAAAGGTGGTTTTGAGGTTGGGTTGGCTAGAACCTTTTTATGGTGATTATATTCAATGTTGATTGTTCAATAGGTAGGAGATACCATTGGTGGGACTATAGATAAGAGGACACCATATGGCGCTTACTAGGCACCACTAGTAGTACAATAAGGCACCTTATAGATTGTGTAGGTGGTATGTTATGGGTACCATAGATTTTAATTTAAAAAATATAAATAATATTGATTAAAAATAGTTTTTTTACTTGTATGAATTGTAGAGGGCCTACATGGATATGACACTAATAAAATCTTTGACTATGCACATATTCTCTATGGTATGATCTATATGGTTGAGAAGGGATTTTTTTCATTGGTGGCTTGGGAAAAAAGTGTCCAAAATAGATAAATTGATAGTGGATCCTTAGGTTCTTAGGCATCTTCGATGTGATGGCAAGGTCATATCTAACCCACAATGCTCGAAAATTGTAGCTACCTTTTGGATCTTGCAACCACCTCACAACTTAAAATGTTTATAGAATCTAGATTTGGCTCGACATGTCTAATTTAGAAAAATAAAAAGGACAAATTGAATTTCTTAGATACCTTGAACTCAATGGTGAGCTCATATTTGGAGAATACTCTAATTTTCAAGAGAAACCAAGATTTACAATCCTAAATATTTCAATAAGACTAATAAGAAGTAATCCCACAAACTCTGATACCATGTAAGAGTTAGTACATAATGCTCTATAACATGCAATATTTGGTCGAGGATGTAGCCGCCCAAGATCTAGGAGCTTCAATAAAAACAAAACTAAGATCAAATATGAGAGAATAGTTCTATTCTATCAAAGTCCATACAAATATGATACATTGATAATTGATTGATTGATTGAGAATACAAAGAGAACCCCTTGATTATATAGACCAAGGTGAGACATAGGACTATAATATTATGACATATGTCTTAATCTTACAAATTGAGGCATAAAGTGATAAATTTCCTATGTGTACCCTAAGTAAACTTAAGTAACTAGTGTGAATAAGATCTAGGTGATGAACTGGTTGGGTAAAACACCATATGAGGTAGAAGACTACATCATGTTATGACATGTTTCTTAATATTATGACTTGAGACATGAAGTGCCAAGTATCCTATATCCCGTAAACTTAAGTAACTAGTGTGAATAGGATCTAGGTGATGAACCAGTTACATAAAACACCCCGCTCACACCAACAACATGTACTTGTTATTGTTAGATTTTTTTACTTTGTGAGTCTTCAACTAAAAGTAGACCCAACTTCTTGTGACCATCCTAAATAAACATGATGTTTCCACATATATCATGTAATTCTTTTATAAACCTTCTAGAAAAAAAATGAAGTAGTTTTTCATCAATGCTTTTAGTCACACTTCACACTTTGTGATCCATCATAGGGTGCAAGCATGGTGATGTGAATCAATGGAGTTTCATGGATGATTACAAAATTTAGTTTGGATGAAAGTGTTTTTTCTATCCTTAATCCTCTCATAAACCTTCAATGTAAAAATTTCCTCACTATCCTAAATTATCTAAAATCCCAACATCAATCTCTCACTCATGTGGTTAGTGATGTGATGAGATGGGTGCATTTTATAAGAAAATGAAGTAAGAAATAGGCAAAAATATTCCACAATACCACGCTTTCAACCCATCAATATGGGGATAAAATAGATTATTGGATTGCATACTTAGCTTTCTAAATAAGAGGGAAGTCAAATAATAAGAAAATAAGGCATCTAAAGAATGACAAAAAAAATATAACAAAAAAAACTCTAAATGCTAAATCAACTAAATTATAATAAATATTAAATTATCATGTTGTTAGAATCTCTAGGTTCACCGATCCTCCCTCACAAAGGGGATATATCAAATGGATTCCACCCCACAACACTATATTTAAGATAAACTTTGATGGAGCTACTAGAGGAAGCACTGGACTATCAAGAGCTAGATGCATCATTCAAGACTCACAAGGGAGCATGATAAAAGAAACATTCAAGAAAATAAAACCAAACATAAAAATGAAGTGAAAGCTAAATAATTTATCATTGGTCTTCACCTAGTAAAATCCTATAATTAAATTCAACCATGATTGAACAAGAGTTAATGGTAAGAATGTGCTACACATTAGAAAGAAACATTAATCTTTATTGGAGAATCAATAATTCTAAATGAAGCATGTAAATCCTAGACAACCTCTCCTACTTCTATGCCAAACACTACTATTGGGAAGGAAATAAAGTAGCAAAATATCTTTGAAACCAAAACATAGATAATGCTAATGAACTAATCATTGGAAAATATTGATAGTTACCGAAGCCTAAGATTGATATGAAATGATACTCATATACCAAAAATGATGAGATTACAAGACATGGTATAACCAAAAATAATAATGCATAGGAACAAACAACATTTGTCATGCCTCAACATTAGTACTCTAAGCTAGAGTAGAGTACACACCAATTCAAATGACTTAATGTACACCATGAGACTATCAAAACCAATCCATTCATTCACAAAGCTCAACAACATAGGAGATAGATGGATCCCTATAATAATATCAATGGGGATCTATAATAGATGGCCTTTTTGGGAAAAATAATAGAAATGAGAATGATTTTTTTTCTTCCAAGGAGGTGACAACTATGATGCCATAAAATAAATCCTCATATGGGGTTTTTCGAAGGGCCAGTCAAATAAAAAGAAAACACATAGATCTCATACATGCTCATTTTGAATTTTTTTATTCTTAGTAGTGACAAATAATTAACAAAATCAATGTTTTTCTACTACATCTAAGATAAACACTTTAAGACTAGAGGAAGTAGTGGATACCATGTTGCCAATAGAAATAACAACTTCCTTTCACTAGTTTAGAGTATCATGTTGATGGAATCCTCAAGGGCTTGGTTTGAGTAATTGAAGCCAAGTTGCACACTCTTGCATAGGAGGAGGAAAACATCCAGGGTTTTCTCAAGGGAACGATATGCTTGTAAAACCCTATAATGGATACCCTTGAGCTCTTTCTAGAAAAATCCTTAGCCCTTCAAGAACATTTCAATGTCACCAAAGCTAGGAAGGCTATCAATTTTTTGCAATGTTGTGTTAGGCTGGTAAAACTAGACGATAGGATTTACAAGTCTAGGTACATAGACAATGATAATTACATGGTATTTTCTTGCTTAGTTGAATCTATATGAAGTTATAGGACATAAAATAGAATTATTGACCTATGAATACGCCTTTGTGCCATTAAAACATTTTTTGGCCTATTCTCTTGGTCATTTTGTAAATTTGATTACACTTGCTCTCAACCATTCAGTATCATGCCCTAGAATCTACCCAAACAAAGGGCTAAATACTCTTAATTTGATTATCTTTATGATGAAATATAATGGAAGATGGCCCTTACCCCTCACTTGATTTAACAAAATAAATACAAAAATGGTGAATACTAATCTATCTTATTATTCTATATGAATTGAAAACACACAATATTAAAAAAATAAGGCTTCATATACAAAGAGATGTGCATGCGTGCATATTCTTGAAAAAGTTTAGACAAAAAGTGAATAACTATTAAAGTAATAATCTATAAATATATAAAAAATTATTTAAAAATTGTTGTACATAATATGAATATAAAGACGTTATTTTACATTTAATATATATAAATAATCGTGAATGGACAAAATTATAATATGAATATAAGATCATTATTTTATATTTAATATATATAGATAATCACTAAGTAAACTGAATAGACAAGGTTGAGTATCAAATTTAGGTCTTGATGGGACCCAATTACGTATAATTAAAAATAGTGAACATATCATTGAAAATAGATGTGCTGCAACAATCAATCAGTCCTTTATTCCCGCGACAGCCATGAGACTAATGAATGAACCAAAATATTTCATACCACTTGAAAGTGTAGAAACCAGGTACTGATTTATCGTGAACCGACATGGAAACAGTCTTATTCAACTGGCAATGAATATGTTTTCTCTTTCACCCTGTTCTTGTTCCTTTTGATTTCAAAAGCCCAACTCTTTTCCCACCGCTGGGAAGAAAAGCTCAAATGGTATTGTGAAAAGAAGAGAAGTCTGATACTTAGCTCTGATTCTGATACCCCACAATATCTCCCTTTAAGGACAGTAGAATTTTACAGTTCACGAACATGAACGTGAACATGAATATGAACGCGTTGGTTTGCATGCACGTCACGTCGATCACAATTGTACTGGTTGAAAGCTGACGGGTTTGATAATACACTCCTTCCAACTAGATTTGCTAATGATGGGACGGAAGATTTCTACATGAGCTGGCTGAATGTTCTCGGACGGTATGGAGAGAGTTAATCACCTCTCATAATGTTTTGAAGTGCATAGTTTGGATTGTGACCCTCATGATCTGATAGATTTACCTATCTGCTCTCTCCAAATCTCGCCTTTCATCTCACTGTTACTCAATGAATATTATGTACCTACACAGTTTTCGGCGCCTCCACTTGCATGGCTTTGGTGTATAAATAAACATAAATAAATACTTCTTTTGAATTAGGTTAGGGTTGGTCAATTCAGTTTATGAATCAGACAACTGTAATATAAGGAGTTGAGCTTTCAAATATGTTTCGAAAGTTAGTAAAGAAGATTAGGGTGGTTAGTTTTGAGAAAGATGGATCATGTTTTATGAGTCATTTCAGCTTTCAACAATCAAACTTGTTTTGAAAGACGGCAATGATGGTTATTCTTTCTTTTATTCAAATCTTGCACATGCAGTTTTGACCTAACACTTGTAATAATGATTCTATTGTCTATTCATAATTTGGATTGGATGGTGTGAATGAGTATTAATGGAGTTTGTTGTGGTAGGAGAGGAAGGCTACCCATTTCTTTCTTTTTATCGTAATCAAATATCTGGATCAATTTAACAGTTTGGAATATTTTTTCATCATGTCAATAATAATGCATATGCCTATGTATGATCTGTTGATTAAATAATACCTTTTCAAATGGTTAATAGTGAGTGATAGTGAATGGTAGCATGTTGTCTAAATAAATTGAGAATTTTCTCTTTAATTCTCTAACATGTAATTTTGAATACTTTGCATTTCATTCTATAGGCAATAGCTAGATGGAATTGAGTTGGCTAGGTTGTATATTTAATTTTGTTTTTGAAAATTTGGGAGTTAGAACCACATACATATTTTAAAATAATAAATAGAAATTCAAATGTAGGTTTGACCTAGGGTAAGAAAGAGAATAAAGATTGGACCTAGATCCTTAGGATGTGTGGGCTTAAGTTTAGTTGATATTCAAAACCAAATACCAACTTTTGCATAGGAAAATCCTAACTACACACTAGATTATTACATTAGAGACAAAAAGTGAAAGTAAATCCAAAACAAATGATGCTAAGTACCAAGGATGTACTTTTCACCCTTATAATAACAAATAACTAATTGTACCAATAAATAAGCCAAGGGTTGAAACTAAATATTTATTTTTTTATAAGAAAAAATGAGGAGAATCATTGACATCTTGGATGTTAAGGAGCTTGTGTATGAGGAGGACATGTCCATACTAGTAAAAGATTCATGTTTTTGGTTCTAATGCTCTTGCCAAGCTTTTGAATAATGACAAACCCAACCATAAGATAATGTAAGGAGGAAGAGGAATGTGGACATATTGTGTTGTCTCTAGAGGTAATTAAGAATGAATTGTCTACTAGGAAAAAGGAGGAGCCATTTGAAAAGTCCTATTTTAGAGTAAAAAGAAACTTGAAGAAACATGCTAACATTGGGTTGAAGGAAAAGGGAGATAGACCTATCCATACAAATATCTATGTGAGGGAAAACTCCAAGGAGGCTATCATGGCAACTAGAGTAATATGGGAGTGTGTGGGTCTAAGCATTCCTTCAAACCCCATAAATAAAATTCATAGCATGGAATCTAAGGGTGCTCAATAACCCTCATAAACAAAGGATCCTATGTAATTTCTATAGAGAGAATAAATCTAGTTTTCACTCCTTTAGGAAGTAAAAATGAATATGGACCATTTCAATAATATATTAAATGTATAGTCCAGAAGGATGGATCCTTCTTTGGAGTTGACTCAACTAAATCCTCTATTGGTGTTAATTTTTGAAACCTTCTTTTAGCTAATGGTGTTTTGTTTGTATCCAACCCTCATCATTTGGTTCTCTTCATTAATAAATATATGATAATTCCTCTTAGATTATGTCCAACATTTACACCCCCGATTCCTCTTGCAGACAAAAAGGGTTGTGGAAGGAGATGGAGGATCTTAGAGAGCTACAAAAGGATGTGAATTGGATGGTGGTAGGGAATTTTAAATATCCCCTATCGACATTAGAGAAAAAGAGAATTTCTCTTGAGTTTTTAGATAGCATGGAGAACATTGCTAATTTAATTTCATCTTGTAGCTTACTAGATGTCAAGTTAAGAAGGGTTTAACTTTACTTGTTCAAATAGGTAGTTCAATGAAAATAAATTATCTAGGTTAGGATAGACTAAGTTTTAATTTCACTTGGTTAGTTGTTCTCTTTCTTATGTTGAGTATTAACTCTCCCTAGAATGGGTTTCTAGACTATTTACCTTTTGTATTGCATATAGAAAATAATAATAAGAAGAAAGGATTCCCTTTAGCCTTGGAATTATTGATCTCCTCCACACTTGAAAGTGAAATATTGGTGGGAAATTGATGTAAAGGGGATTATAATGTTCAAAATTGCAAGGAAGTTGAAAAATACAAAAAGAAATAAAAAAAAATAGAACAAATATAATTTTAGGAATATCTTCACTCAAAATAAGGGTATTGTAGAAGAACCTAAGGCTCTCCAAAAGGATTTTTAATCTAATGACATGGGTCATGACTCTTTTCTAAAGGATAATATTTTACTCAGTAAATTTCTTTCTCTTTCTAATATGGAGGAGTGCTTCTAGAGACATAAATCCATGTCACTTTGGCTAAAATATGTGGGTCAAAATACTTCAATTTTTTACTTAACCACCATTATGCACTAGTCCTTAAATAAAATCAAATATATTTTAGGTTTCAATAGATGTATTTATTTTGATACAGAAGTTATTAGGGAGGATGATATTGCTTTCTTTAGAATCTACTCAAAGAGGACAAATTCTATTATCCTAATCTAGTTTCAATTTTTTTTAGAGAATATCACCTCTACCATGTCTAAGAAGAAAACTGATTTTTATCTCCCCTATCTCCTTGGAGAAAGTCAATGGAGAAAGTCAATAATGTAATGTTCTCTTTTGATGTTTGCAAAGCCCCTAACCCTAACAACTTCCCCCTATGTTCTTCCAAAGATTTTATCTTTTGGAAATTTCTAAAGAAATCTTAATAACACTGAAATGTGGGGGAAGGGATCCCTAAATTTTTATTTGTGTGTATAAAAGTTGAGAATATCAATAGGTTTCTTTGCCTAGAGATTTCATTAGGAAATAGATCACAATGTGTAAAGATTTACTTTCATCCTCGATGTCGAGTCAATAAAACCCGGATCTCAGTCCTTAGGACAATATGAAAGATATGAAAAAAAATGAAAATGATTTGAAGCACTCACGCTAAATGAACAACAAGACCCAATACTTAAAATGTAGATTTTAGAATGTATAGAAATGGAAATAACAGTTTGCGGGCATATCTGAGAAGGGTCTGATGGCATGTACCTGTCACCAAAATTTATTTTAAGGTTTACTAAGGGGTTGGTTCACCCATGGGTGAATGGGTCTTAGTTAATCCTTCCAAAATAACTTTTGATAGTCCTTTGATTTTGGATATTGGCTTTTGTTTGACACAGGTCCCATTGTTGGAGTGACGAAAATAAATCCTGCAACTTAGTTTCTATGGCTTGACAAAAATTATGACAACTTGTGCAACAATGCAAAATTTCTCCTTCAAGATCTCTCAATTCTTCATCAACCTATAATCTTCACATACATAAAGAGAAAAAAATATTTTGTTTGTATGGAGGTTTTCCTTAGTCGAAATCTAGTTTGGTAATTAAACCTTGATAGAAAGACAATGAAAAAGTATGAATGAACAATGCTTTCTAGAACTCACCACCCTTCAATGTCTTCCCTTAGAGGACTGAAGTCAAAAAAATATCTCCAAAGGAGCTTGATCTTGATTTGCTTGATTGATTTGGATACTTGAATTGCTTGGATGCTTTAAGATCAACAATGTATATTAGCCTTTACAAGACAACATGAACACACATAAACTTGGACATGATGTTAGGATCTTGATTACTGTAACAAATGATTGATAAATATTCTCTTGAATGCACTTAACTAAAATATTTTCTCTTGAAATTTTCCTTAAAATGCTTGTTGCTAAGTGTTAGATTTCAGATAATAAAAAGGCTATGTATTTATAGGTGTTTATCTAACTTCTTGAAAATTAGATTCCAAAAGTCAACAATTGCAAGTTGAATTTGAATAATTAAATTTTTTTCAAAAACATATTTTAAAATGGGTCTTGGAACTTAAAGGGAACCCATTCACCCATGGGTGAATGGGTCCTAGCCTATAAGTCCATGACACACATATTCCATGGTGATTTAATTATTAAATGAATTTATTTAATGTTAGTTCTCCTTTTGAAAAAATAGGAAAAATAAGGCTTTGGAATACATAATTTGGAAAATTAGAAGCTTAATTAAGTCTAATAAATTGAGGGACCCAAACATAGTGTGAAAATTGTAAATTTATACAATTTCCTACACTATATTTAGCCCTCACTTTAGACTAAAATAGACAAATATGTGTCCAGAGGGGTCCAAGTGCATGAATTTTAATGAGATAGGATGACGAAGGATCAAAGAGGGTGATCAAGCCCCCAGGATCCAACATCCCATGGAAAACCAATGTAAGCACAAAGGAAACACATGTATGTAAGATATGTGCTACAAGACAAGATACAGAAGCATACAATGTCAAGGCCAATGTAAAAAGAAACATGATGGATCAAGCCTCAATTGTTTGTCCAAAAAGTATGCTCACAAGGTCTAGTGTAGTTTGGTATACAATAGGTGATCCCCAATGCAAAATAAGAAACACACACTAGGTCTATAAGGTGTGTACCCATAAAAGGGTGGTAGATGAGAAAAGTCATCATAAAATGTGTACCCATACATCAACCATACCAAAATTTATACTCCCTGATAACTTTGATAAGGTGCAATAAAATGATCAATGTGTTATGCCAACACTACAATAAGTTCAACTCATATGAACAAAAGTGAAGCAAAATGTAAAACTAAAAATGAAACTCACTTTAGGAGGTGCAAATGCCAAAATCAAATAATGCCAATGTATGCTCCCACTTTAAAGGAATTTCTAAACACCATGTTGTGAGCAATTAATTTAAAGTAGAAAATGATAAATGCCAATTGATAAAAGGGTAATGAGAGCTTATTTAGAAAGCCCTTTGCTAATAATATGTTTCCAAATAAATTTGCTTCATGAAAAAGGGTTGCCCCCACATGCAATCTCAAAAGATAACATAGAAGTGATCCACAAATTTGGGGTTAGTGTATGTCTTTGCTAAAGTGATATAATAGAGCTCATAACCATCATCATTCCCCAAATACACATAGAACAATGAACACAATGAAAGAATGACACATATAGAGTGAAAGAAAAGAAAATATTTTGGGTCAACATGGAAGAGACTTAGATGTCTCCATGCCTTGCATTGTCCCCAAAAGGAAAATCTAAGACAAAAGGAAAGACAATGTTTACAATAGATAGAAGCATGTAGATATAAATAGAAGAATGTCACGATCGATTCGCTTCCTTTGTATCCTTGCACCAACTGAGTAACAAGGGTTCTCCAAAGAAAACTCACAAACTTAAAGACACTGCAAGCAATGTGATATACGGGATCACATTACATACACGCAACCAAAAATAAGATATAAATAAAAGAAAGAAAGTATGTCACATGCAAGACAACCTAAAGCAGGTCATCCACATACTGGAAATATTTCTCATCATATACGAAAGGCGGATAACTAGCCAAAGGGGCAATGACAAGTGCCATACTAGGAAAATCACCAGGTTCAACATGTAGTGGGTCAATTGCATTAGGAGGATCATCATGGTTGTCCACATCTAAATTCATAGAAGTGGAAAATAATAAATCCAACTCATTATGCACTTCTTCATCAATCTTATCAATCTCATCATCATCATCCAAGTTAATCACAATAGAAAGTCTAATGATCACAACAAAGTGAAACTTATATTTTTATACAACACCTTTTAATACAATTTGAAATATTTCATACTCAAGATCTCAAAACAAAAAAAACAAAAAACGAAATATATAAATTTGAACCTTAGACTAATAAATCACTCTCAAAGTTCTTTCAAGCTTCCAAGACCTACTTTGGCTCAACGAAAAAAAATCTCAGTACCTTGGGGTAAATATTACCACAAGAAATATGTGTAGCTCAAGAGAGTATATAAGCCACTTAAAAGTTGATTCAGAAACACGTGCAATCCATTGGCCTGTCTGGTTTCACCATGGCTATTAAGAGAAAAAAAACTATAAGGGGACCACACTTTATTCCCCAAAACAGGAAAGGAATATTTGGTGTAGGTGGAAGGGAGAAGTGTCCAAACACGTATACTATTGCTTCCACACGTATGAACTGTTGAAAGAAAATTATTGTGGCGAAGGAGCAATCGGATCCATACGTAAAGTTATGTGCGGATCGAATGTTTGACATGCTTGCATGCAATGGAGACGAAACTAGTAATGCTAATATCCCTACTTGCATGTGGCGCCAAGTAGGTTGGTCGATTCCAATTAGACGTTTTGATCGTCACGTACACCAACCACATTTGGTCCCTCGCATCATCTTCCGATTTTCCCTTTTTTTTCCTTCAACAAGATAAAACAATAAAACATGTCCCATTCTTCATCTTGGCTTTTGGATAGTGACTGAAGAAACAAGCTCATGTTTGGTTATACTAGACATCTATCCAAAATTTTGTAAAACAAGCTCATTTTTGGTTAAACCAACATCTATCCAAAGTTTTGTATGGATGAATAGATGTGGAGCATGGTAATTTTTAGTTACTTAATGTTGGATAGAAGTTTATTTTCGTTAAGATTGGTAGATTTTTTATGATGGGATTAATAAATGTGATAGTAGATATGTTGGATGATATTTGTATGGGGTTTTGTTTGTTAGAGCAACTATACATAGATTTGTATATTATAGTGCACAAAGATGGATTTAGCATTGGGTCCTCTACATTATTATAAGTTTAAGTATGGGAGCACATTGTTATCAATCAATTAGAGGGAGTGCAAGGGATGAGATAATATGAATTGATGGTACATGGGTTGTGTATGGTTAGCGATGATAGGTCGCAACATTTGGGGGATTTATGAAATCATGAGTGGGCACTAGATGAACTAAGAACACATTATATTATGTGGAGGCAATATAAGAGTGTTGATTTTTTATGGGGTATGCACATATGGAGTGCTATATCCTAGGCTATATGAATTACATTACTAAGTGATACAAGCTAGATAGATTACTTAGATAATTTAGAATCTACTAAGGCATTCTAGTAGGGCCTCATGTTTTTGTTTAGATCATGAGAGTGATAAGGTAGTGGGGGCCATACATAGATTGCTAGACTATTACAAGAAGATGGATTAGGTTATAACCAATAGAATGAGATGATAGGGAGAATCTAGTAAACACAACTGTCATAAATGGCTTTGCTGATTGGTGGGATTAAATGAAACCTAAGAGATTGACTACAATAGCTCACGTGGCTATGACACCTCATTAGTGGATAGTAGTAGCTTTGGGGGATTTTCTATGATGGAGGTAGTCACAAAAATGGGAGGGAGATTATAGAGAGTAGGAGGAGGCAAAGAAGATTAGGGAGCTAGACATGAGGAGAAAATCATGCCACGGATAGACAAAAGGGATGGAGGAGGGGAGAGGCATGGAGTTGGAGGTGATACAGAGGCAAAACCATCTATAACCCTAATGGAAATAGATGACACATTTGATAACTTTCTATAGGAGATCATGGCTAAAGATAGAAAGATAGCATATTGTTACAAATATATGTAGATGGTGTTGTCATTGATGTCAACTGTATGAATTTGTTGCAAGGATGTACTGTTGGTATTGAGTTGTTGTTATCTTTCATGATGCTTTGATTAGTTGCATTATGTTATCATTAGTAAGCTACAAGTGTCAACCTCTAGTGTTTCTTTGATAAGATTCTATCTATGGATGTTTGGTTGAGTTGCTTGGTGGTGATGAGGAAGTGTTGAAGATGTTGAGAGTGTGTCTCTGGTGCTTGGTTTCTAAGTGCTTTTGACAAAATTGAGTAAAAAGAGGAAATAGTGTGTTGTAGTGGTGTTTTATGTTTCAAAATAATATTTTGGTCTGGCTTTGTATTTATTCCAGGTTGAAGATCTTGTGTGGTTCAAATATGTTGATAGGAGGTGTTCAGAGGTGTTGCATCCAGAATTTGGTGTGTTGAATCATTGTGCAAACGAAGGTGTGTTCACCAATGTGTGAACTATGTATTGCAGAGGTGTTTGGGATAAAAAAAATTTCTCTGTAGTTCTATACATAATGGTTTAGATCTTTCAAATCTAGAAGTGAGCTTATAATGTTTGTATCTTTCTTTGAAAGATGAAGTTGTTTGAGGTTTGGTGCTTCAAAAGTTAGTTTCTTGAGTTGTAGTGTATGATAGAGTTGTCTGAATGTACTGGGTGTGCACATTATTCAAGTGGAAGTTCCAGTGCGAAGGAATCTATTGGATTTTAGGGTGTTTGTGGAATATTTTAGATTGTATTTAAGTGTTTATGTGGTGTTCATAAGTCATCTTTGGATTTGAGGAAGTGTACATACTTAAGTGTTAATGGCGTTAACATAGGCTCAACCAACCTTGGGTGTTTACACTAATTACAAAGTTTCTTTGGTGTTTGTGGAAGTGTGGCATGGTGTGTATGAGTGGATTTCGGTCCTAGATAAGGTCTGTTGTGGTTCACCTTCATTCCTTTCCACTGTAGGAATACTTTGGTGTCGACCAAATTTGAATTGGCATAGTTGAGGTGCATAGCTGACCTTGGGGAATTTTCTAAGGTTGAAGATGGTATAAATTAGTGTTGAAGGATGATAAGATAGATGAGTACGATGCGAATGATGCGGGGTGCAGAGTTGTGAGGTGAAAATTTGTGCAGTGCAATGTGAGCTTTCATGTGTTAGATTACTAAATGTAGTGAGTAGAAGGTGTCTAAAATTCGTTAGAAAGACTACGAAGGTGTTGGTGATGTTGTGGTGGATTTTTTTGTTGCATTGAGATGGGTTTCTCATTGTAACACTCTTCTCTATATTCTTTTTTATTTTGGAAGTGAGCCTTTCTTTATTTTGGCTAGTGAGTCCTCTGGCAGTAAGCCCTATTATATTCGATGTTGATATTTCTATATATTGTGAGCTAATCCTCACCATGGTTTTTCTCATCTTGGGTTTTCCACATAAATCTAGTGTTTCTTTGTGTATGGTGTTGATTTGGTTATGTTTCTATTATTTTCTTTCATGATAAATCACTTTAATAGATTAAGGATTAGTTGGATTAATGTGGATTTGAATGTTTGTGAGGGTTTTGAAGTTTTAAGGTACAACTGATTCACCCCCCTCTTAGTTGACTTGTGCATTCAACACGTATTACAAGTAAGGGGGATAAAGTACGAGTAAATACATGGATAATTTGAGAGTGAAGAGAGATAGGATACAAGGACAACTAGCTATAGTTTAGGAAGATCTTGTCACAACATGTGCAGCAAGAGATAGGAAAAAAGTAGATGTGTAGAAACTATGCATAGACAAAGACACAACACGAGAGCTACTCTTGTCATAGGTATTAACATAAGCATTATCTAATTTTTTGAGGGAGATGAGGAAGGCCCAATACCATAGGTGATTGCATGAGTAGGTGTACCTCTAGATTATCTAGTGTACCATCATATAGATTGGACTTGAGGTCTGTAGTGATTAGCAATCAAATTGATATTGTGGCCATTGTCTATGAGGGTTTCTCTAATATATATAATGTTACCTTGAAGCTAGATAATGTGATGAATGGACTAGATTTGTAATGATTAAACTCATGCTTCCCATGGGATTCCATTCATGATTTTAATAGTGGTTTTCATTTTGATTTTCTTGGCATTGATGGTGTAGTCATGCATGTATGTATGAATCACCTTCCAGTATAACTAATTGGGAGGTACATTATCGATATATGAATGGGTAATATATTCATCTATATAGAGTTTGATAGAGAGAGAAGGCATCTCTAAAAAAATTCATGGTCGTGATAGAACCCTTCAAAAAAAATTATAGTTCCCTGATATCCATTTCATATTGTTTGAGCTCTATTGGTCTTTCCATGGTTAGGGTTTATGCTATAGCGTTTAGGGTTTATCAACCTTTCATAGAAAAACCTTAACTCTTTGTGCCTTTGATATTTTTAGTCTATTTCATCATTGACCTATTGTAGTCAGTCTTTGATCATCTAAGTTACCACTTGATTCATTAAGTTCATATGTTGATCGAACCCTTGTGCCTTGTGTCACCGACTTGTTCTAAAGCATGGAAAATCCTTTTTAATATGGTATGAAGTATTAATATTTTGAGATAATATTTTCTCAAAATATTTCTCTCATGTTCTAAGTTTTTTTTATGCCTTAGGTTTTATAATGTCTTGATTCACCCATGTTACCTAGGTGACCCCTTCTTCAAAACAACTTATTTCACATGTGCACAAATAAAATCACTTAAATTGCTTCATTGTAATATCGTATGCATCACATTTTACTTCCTGACCATTGGTTACCTAACTGTGATATGTGATGCCTTTGCATCATGTGTCTCCAATGCATCACATTTATGTTAACGCTTGCTCAACCCTTTTGGGTGATGTGTGATTCCCTTTGCTAATCCTTCACATCGCATGATTCCTTCACATCATAGTTTCTTTTCTCACTTACCTCCTAAATGCAATGTGCAATAACTCCTTCGATCTAATACCATGGCCACGTGTTCAAATTTCATTCCATCACTACACTCCTTTGAATCACATTTTGTATCCCGACTTGCTTAATGCTTTGTGTGATATATGCTATCACATATAGCTTCTTTGCATCACACTTGAATGAACTTACTGCCTCAACACAAAAATGCAATATGTGATGGACACAAGGAAATAAAGAGATGAAGAAAGAATATGCGGAAAGGATATTCTGTACAGGTGTCGGTTTCTTGGTGCATCACGTACACTCTATGCATCATAGATTGCACTCTTCAAACTAAGGAGAAAGGAGCGATGTGCACTCAAATCCATTTTCAAATGATTCATCACATTACTTCAGTGCATCGCGATTATGAACCAGAGGGGTAAAATACCAAATGTGATGTGCGATGAAAAGATAAAGGATATACTATTGAATATTCTTTCCATCATGAGGAGCCTTCACATCGTTGTTTCATCTCAACATCCCTAGGAATTTTGTGTGTTATGCAATGGGTAAGATTATAATACATCACACCAACTCTTAACATCGCATTTTTAATTCATTCAGTTGAAGACTAAAAGGTGATCTGCGATGGTTTCCAAAATGAAGCTAGTAGTAGGTAGCTATGTGTCAACTTCATAGTTCACCACATCCTTCCTTCATGTCATGACTTCATGTTCGAGAGTTTTAAAGAAAAAATTGATGTGCGAAGGATATGCGATAATCGCCAATCTTATTTTAATACAATTAGATCAATGGTTGGAATTAAAATTTGAACGACTATCTGATAGGAGCATCCTTTACACTTGTGCAAGTCATCTTTCACCATTAATAGAATATTTGCTCGATCCCAAGGATCATAAAGGACTGAATTGTGTAGTTTTTCATCATTTCAACAAGAATTTGAAGAAAAATATGTTTAAGTGGAATCTAAGGCAAGATAAATTGAAGAGAAGAGCAACTAGGGTTTTTCGAGTGAGTTGAATTTTTTCTTCTTGTGCATGTTTTTCAATAAAAGGGAAAATTGAAAAAGGAATTTCTAGTGAATTAAGGGTTTTTGAATTAGGGTTTTTTACAATTTGGTGTGTTGTATTTTCAAAGAGAAATTTAGTAGGCCCTAGGTGAATTGGGAGGGTTTTTATAGGGTTTTCTTGCTTAATTTTAGTTGAATAATTTGCATAATTTTGCTAAAAGTATTAAGTAAATTAGAACTCTAGTTTTAAAACTAGAACTATGGAACCCTATTTCTAAATAGAATTACAAATGATTCGAATTGGTGAGCATTATAAGGAAAAACCTAAGCCCAAAAAGACTAAAACCAAAGAAAAAAATCCTAAATCAGAGATGTCTAAGACTAAAACAAAAACTAAAGGTGTGAAGAGGGATTATGCTCGTTTCATGGAGGACGACTTGTTGGAGATTTTCCCTAGAGCCAAGTTAGTTGGAAAGAGGGCTATTGGAGAGGGTATTCTCATAGACCATATGCAGGATTATGCTAGAGGAATTGGTGAGGTTGTGGTACCACAGAGTGGTTGGGAGTTATTCTTATATGCATATAGGCATAGATATTCCCCTTGTCCAACTTGTAATGTGTGGTCTTGTGACCTCGAGAATTTCATTGTCCCTAATGTGTTTGTGTTTGTGGAATTGATTAAAGAAATAGCCAAATTCTATGATCCTTAGGGAAGGACTATTAAAAGTGTGAAAGGAGCTCCACTACTAGACATCACTAGGAGTCAAATTATGGAAGTATTTGGGTTGAACCCTTCTGCTATTGTTGCCATACATTTTAATGCTTTGTATCGAGAATATAAATTGGAAAATTATTCTTACATACACGATGTACTTCCAAGGCATAGGAGAAGAGACTTAGGGAAGAAAGATGTATGGTTTACCCCAAAGGAAGTTGAGCCTTTCTATTGTGATGAATTTGAAGATTACTTCAAAAATACTTTCTATGGTGTATGGCAGGTTCTTGGAAGGAAATATGATCCAAAAATACGTGTTCCTTTAATGGTTTTGGATATGTTGCTTATCTTGTTGAGGCAATCCACAAGGAATTAGTGGAATTGAAAGAGACGGATTTAAAATTATTATTTCCCATTATTTTGTGCTTATGCATATATGTTACTATGGATTGGTGAAAGGCCTAGAAAAATTTCATGAAATTGAGGATGATAGATGAATGTGGAAATGGCTTGCCAGTGCAGATGTGGACTCACATATGGGACCAAAATTTCCCTTAGCCAAATTGCACTATCTTTTCTGATGGATTGAAGATTGGAATCTTTGATAATTTGGGTTTGAAACCCATGTAAATAATTTATAGGAGCATTAAAGAGATTCTTAGGCCCTTGGAATTTAGGGAGAATACTAAATTGGACCATAATTGGGGAGATTGGTATCTCCACTCCCATTGTACTGAGATTAGAGTTTATGGAGCTCTGGTGCAACCTCATTACTTGCCAACACATGTTTCAAATAGGTTGGATTTTATGGAGATTATGTGGCAATTGGATACCATGGATAAAGATCATTTCAGGATTTCAAAGAAGGGATCTTTTATCCTTGCTCAATTTACTTACTCAAATTTTAGAGTCACCTCAAAGGAGAGACTTGATAATTTTGCAAATAAGTTGAGCAATTACAGAATGAAGGTGGAGAAAGTGAGAAACTGTGACCCTAAGGTTTTCATTGACAGGGGAAGAAAGAATGTAAATAGGTTTGGCTTCTACCACCATTTCTTGTATACTGAAGATGTGATATGGAATTTTCCATCAGATGCTATGGTAGATGAGAGAAAGAAGCAATGGATTCATATTGTTAATTTTGATGAGAAAAGAAAAAAGGTTAACCCATTGTATCTCAGCCCATATGCACTATGTGAGGGGGAAATCTATGAGTGTAAATAAGATCAAAACAAAGAATAAAAGCTAATCTAATCCAAAATAATGATCAAGATTCATTCCTTCACTCACAAAATGAATGATTAAGAACACTGAATTCATGAAATGTAAATGAAATAAAACAAGAACAAATGAATTCACTTTAAACAAAATCGTTGCCCATCCCGTGTCAGAGTGTGTTCGCACAGATTTGGTTGCACGCATCAATGTGAAGCCTCCATTGTTGTGTGCGAGAGCTTTGAAGAACATGCATGTGTTGTTGATCGAAGATGTTGGTTGAAGCTTTGTCAATGTCATTTATGATCTTGGCATCACTTCATTTCATGAGGTATGATGATTCTTTGATCTTTTTTTGAGAGGAAATAGGTTTGTTTTATAGAATTTTTTATTTGAAATGGGCGCTTTGGATCGCGTAGTAGAATATCTTGATCGACAGTCAAAAGATATTGAGAGGATTTATATGGGCATAATTTACGCAAATAGATTATGCTATTTGTGTGGTTGAGGAATAGATTGATCTGTCAGGAATATAGATTGATCATTCAAGAATATATATTGAATAATTTATGGGATTGAAGAATAGAAATTGATTTGTTAGGAATATAGATTGTTCATTCAAAAAATAGAGTGAGCAATTGGTGGTTTGTAATTTACTCAATCAAGAAAGTGGGTGAGGATAATTAATTAATTGATTTAATTAATTAATTCCTTGTCGATTTGAACGTGCAAATCAAGTTTGAATTTCGCAAATAAAGTTGTATTAGTTTGATTTGATTTTTGATGATGTTTTGAATAGTTTTATTCAATTATTCTAGCTTGGAGGGAAAGTGAGTTAATTAAATTATTATGATTTAATAATTTAATTGACTTAGGGGAATAAAGTGAATTAGTAACATAATCAAATAATCAGTGTTATTTAATTAATTAGGAGGAATAAAGCTAGATTAGGAATTTATTAAATAAATTAAATTTATTTAATTTGTCGAATTTGATGAAAAAGTGAATTAATTAAATAATGTTGTATTATTCAATTAATAGAAAAAATTAGGGTTTTTGATGCCATTGATGTGAAATGTAGTGGCATTCAATGATAATGATATCGATGATGTGAAAATGTCATTTAGGTTGTGTGATAGGTGTTAGGTCAATTTTACATGCCTACATGCATAAATTGAGGACCCATTCATAAGGGCTATGGTAATGTTAGATTCTCTTAAGTAGGGGACATTTCATGATAAGGTGAAACAAGCTAAGGAGATTGCAAGGATTTCCAAGGAGGATCAAGAAGCTAAAATAAGGATTCAATTGACTCAATCATCTACTCAAGGTCCCTCAATTCAACCTATGGATATTGAAGGACCTGTTGTCAATCCAATTGTTGACTATTATGTTGAAACAAAAGGTGGAGGAGATATAATGGAGGAACAATCTGCATAGCATGTACATGATGAAGAATAAGTGCAAAAAATATTCCCCTCCCCTATTGTTAATGATGACATGGATTCTCTCATTCCTAAGGAAGGAAATGCTACAATTGTTTATGATGACAATGTTGTTGATGATGAAGATGTTAGGATTAGGGCATGAAAATAATTTATGGATGGTGACTCCTTTGTTTAGATAAAGTAATTTAAATAATTTTTTATTCAAGTAAGGATTAAGGACATCAAGGACAAAATTGAGAAAGTGAAGGTGGGAGCTGACCCTTCACTACATGAAGCAATTGAGAAACAAGAAGAGGAGAATATAATGCAAGAAATTTTTACAATTACTCCTGTTGATGGCAAGAGATTTGTAAAAAAAATTGGTATTCTTTTGTTACCAGGATGGTATATTACTTCTGCTATTTCTTTGGACACCATAAGAAATGATCCCTAGGCTTTTATATCTAAAGAATAATATGACAATAAGGTATTTGGCTCATGCTTTAGCCCAAGACTACACACTCTAGCAATTTGGTTAATGACACCAAATATTGGGAAGCCAAAAGTAATCAAATCAATTGGAGACACCACTGGAGATGTTGTGGTAAAGAGAGCTTCAGAAATAACTCCAACACAAGCACAAAAACTCACTATACATGCTACCATGCTAAGTGAAAACACTATTTATAGGAAAAGTACATGACACATCATTGGATAAGCATAATAGGTTGTTAGATGAATATAAAAATTTGAAAGCAACCTCTACCTCTCAAGATAATTCAACATTTAAAAGGCACTACCACCTCCCACTTCTACACCAGAATTCTCTACACATGAAAGAGAGACATTTTCTCTTAGAATTCAAAAGTTGAAAGAAGAATTGAAGATAGCTAGAGAGAATGAAGAAAAAGCTAAAAAGGAATCTGGGAAGGTTGTGATAGATATTATAGAAGATATTTTGGGCCACAAAATATCATGTATTCTTCATAAACTAGATAATATATGGAATGTTTACAAAAAAATTTTATGAGGCTTATAAGAAGCATTCTCAAGTCCAAGAATATTTTCAGAATACATGGATTAAATGGAGTATAAGGCCAGAGGATTTAAAATAAATGATGCTAACTATGGAGAGTGATCCAGAAGCCCAAAAAAATGTGCCATAGTTGATAAAAGCAATTGCATGTCTTGGAGAAATTTTTGCTTTTCAAAGAAATCTTGATATGTAGCTTAATAATAAGTTAAAAAAAATCAAGGATATGGAGCAAAATGGTATGCCTCAGATTCTCAATGAGGTAGGAGAATTAAAAGGGTTCATTGAATGGAAATATTAGTTTGGGGAAAATTTTCCCATCTTTGTCAACATTTATTTACAAACATGGAAAATAAAAGTTTTCTCAATTGAATAATTCCTTGGATGAGTTATTTAAAATGGAGATAAATTTAGATGTCTTTGTAAATGAAGCTAAAACCATCATGGATGCAAGGTATAATGCACACAATAATAAGGTGCAAAAATTATTTGAGGTTTAATGGCCAAGTGAGGAGGAGTACAATGCATGGCTTGAAAATGTTATAGATTAAGCCTATGCTATAACAATACTCAAAGATTGTATCCTCCTCAATTGAAAAGTTGTTGATATAGGTTGTTGATGTGGAGAGTGTGTCTTCTCTTTTTCCTTCTCAAAATCAAGGAGTAGCATTTCCACATCTTGGTTGGAAGACTTTTCTCATTCTATTGCTCCCCAACTAGTGATCAAATTTTCCAGAATGTATCTTCCTTTAATAAACCCAATTTGGGTACTATTGATGAAATTTGACTATTTTTTCCAATAATTTTTTAAAGATTTTATAAGATATATTTAGCAATGTTATTGGCATCTAGTTTTTTATTATTATTTTTATCACCTTCTTTGGGGAGCAATTTTATAATGCCCTTATTGATATTCCTTCTCAAAGAGCCTATTTCTAAGGCCTCTTTGTAAACTAGAAATAAATCATCCACTATCTAGTCAATGTTGACTATAAAATTTTGTTGGGAGGCCATCTTTCCCAAGGGTTTTATCATTTTGCAAGGATAGGATGTATTTTTTAATTTCCTCCTTAGATACCTCTTTACAAAGCTCATCTACCTCCTCCTCTCCTATATTTTTTGGAATGATTATTTTTAGTACACTTCTTGCATTAGAGCAACCTTCAACATTATTCCCAAAAGTGAAAAGATTCTTGTAAAAATTGAAGAAATGACCTTTGATGTCTTCTTGATTGGTGTAGGACGCCCCGTCTACCTACACTTGTTTAATTTTTTCTTCGAAATTCTTCTCTTTTAGATACCTAAAGAAGAATTTGGCTCCTTTGTCTTTTTTATTCAACCAATTAAGCTTATACCTTATCCTTAGACCTTGAATTGTATTATTTTTTAGTCTCCTCAAGGATTTTTTGATTACCATGAGCTTTTCTCCCAATTCTTCATTTCCGGGATCTTCCTTTAAGCAATCTTCAGCTTGGAGAAGCCTCTCCTAGAGGAGACCCTCTTCCTTCCTCCTGTACATGGCTCTTTTCTTTCCAATGGTTTGGAACATAATTTTCCAGCCCTTAGTGTTTAGATTCCACCTTTCAATTGCACTTAATTCTTTATACATCCAACAATTGATATTCTCTAGATATTTCACATCATCAACACAATCTCTATCCTTGAATAACTTTATGCTTAGTAGGAATCCCCACCCTTTTTCCTTTCATCCCCAAGATCCTTTTTAAGAAGAATCTTAATTTTGATGGGTTTATGGTCAGATAGGGTGTATGGATGGACTTCAATCTTGCAGCCATCTCTAAGGGAGTCTATAATGAGGTGGTCTTTATTTAGGTAAAAAATTTTAAGGTGACAATAGATTCTTTTATTTCCCTTTTGTGCATTGCACCATGTATACCATATGTTGGGAAAGTCCTTTTTTTGACCTTCTATAGGGTCATCCAAATTCAACTTAGATTTCATCTTCATCCAAAACTATTTCTCATTTCCTTTCCATTCCATATTAATCCCTCCAAACTTGTCGTTTGGGTTCTCAATCAAGTTAAAGTCCCCCACCCAGTATCCATGGGATACACTTTGGGTCACAAAGCCAGTTCCAAAGCTTGATTCTTTTACTATATTTAGTAGGAGCATATATAGAGTTGATTCCAAATAAATAATATTCCTTTTTTAATGTTACCTAGACAACTCTATTATAGAGGGAAACCCCAAAACTAGAAATAAATTGGTTGCACTCTTTGGAGACAAGGATAGCTACCCCCTACCTTTCTCATGTTGGGTAACAAAATGAGTTTCCTCTCTCTAAATGAATTCAAGATCGGTTTATAGATCAAACCTTGTTGCTTTAATCTCTTGAAATAACACCACATCCTTACTCCTGCATTGGTTTAGGAACCTTCTTACAATCTTCTTTTTGTCTGGGGATTCCAATCACCTTATATTCCATGATATGCAATTAAGGGTCATTTGGTGCTATGCTAGAAGAAGAATCATTTTCAATCCTGAAGTTCTCAAAGAATTTAGGCATCCTTGGGTCTGGTCCCATCCTTTTGGAAGTATAACTTGGGATGGAAATACTAGTCTTTTTCCTTTTGTTCTTTTTAAGGAGTTTAAGGCTATCTCTCCCTATAGGGATTATTAATTCTTTTTCTTTTTTGATGCTCTTCTTGTTCTTTGGAATTTCCCAATTTTAGAGCTCGCTCCCTCTTCAATGACCTCCTTAGGAATTGATTCCTCACTATCCCTTGAAGACACATTGCCCTTACGAGGGTTGGCTTTACTTGACTCCAATTTTTTAGCAGAGCAGTTTTATCATCTTCATTTTTGAAACGTCCCCATGCTTGTAGATGGGGATCCTTTTTGGTTGGTAGTTATAATTTATTTGTTATTCACCTCACTAGAACCAACATTCAACACACACGTATCCATTAGGATATCATCGGTGCATTGGTTACAATGCTCCTTACGACCATTAGATCCCTTCTTTACTTTCAATTCATTTGACTAGCCTGTAACCAGTCCATAGGTGGTATCCTACTTCCTTGTTTGTGTGATCTTCATTGTTACCATTTGCATATTTAATGAGTTTAAATCTGTTTAAAAAATAAATCTTTTCCTTAGGCTCTTTCTCCCTTATTTTCTCATTTTCCACTATATTTTCCTTATTCTTTACAAGGCCAGTTGTTGTGCATTCCTTTTTCCACCATGTTATCAAAGGAGTGATGTTTATACTCAACTTCTTCAAAGAGGTCATCTTTGTTCATTTGGTCTTCATTTTTCAATTTAGAATTCATCGAATGATGTTTTAATTCTAAGTTTATTCTATCTAATTGATTGTTATCATTATTTTCCACCTTACCGGTGGCCAAAAATATTTCCCTATTGAGTTGGAGAGTACAGCCTCCAACCCTTTGTTTAGATCATGACTTTCCAATGTATTTTCGAACAATCAGTTTCCATAATTACATCGTCACTTATACCACCAGTATTCATGTTTTTTAGATTCTTTAATTTATTTTAGGGCATCCTCGCCTGTACCAACATTTAGACTATTCTTTTGCATACTTTCATTTAGGGTTCCAGAGCCCACATTCTCAACTAGGGTTTTTGTGATGGAAACATTAAATAATGTTTCCATATCGGTTATTCCAAAATCAGAGCTACTTAGTTTGTCTTCCATGATGCCACTAGAGCCTACTACATTAGGGTTGGGAATCCTTCCCACGAGCTACAAGTTCTCTTTGTTACCCACAAATGGCTTACTACTAGAGTTTTTCTTAGTTATCATAGGGAGATTTCTTCATATGTTCCCATCTTTTCTATAAAGGTAGCACACATTTAAACCCCTGAGCACCTCAATGGCACATTTAACATCACCATTGTCAAGTTTTAATAACATCCAATCCAGAATATCCACTCTCGGGAACAATGAGACAAGAGCCCTAGCATGCCACATGCAAATTTAGTATCATCTATTTTGAGAACCCTCTTGTAAGATTTGAGCATCAATGAAATGAAATTCCAGACTCGAGGTGGGACATTCTTGATAACCACCCACCTAGGGCTTGACAGAGAAAGAATTTTTTCATTAAGGGCCTCCGACGACCAAGCTAGTGCCCAAAAGACATTTTTCCCTATGTTCCAAAATTTCTTCTTTGTTACATACACTTACATTTCATGACTCTGTAAGAAAATAACAAATAACCCCTTTTGAATCATTCTGAAAAATAAAAAGTGAATCCCTAGTTTTTAACCCCACACACTAGCTAACAAGTCATCCATGAATTTCCTTTCTAGGGCCTTAATTATGTCCATGATAGCTAAAAAATAGCCACATCTTTTAATTTTTTGTCTTCATCATAGAAAGCCTTGCTTAATTCATTGGTTGGAATCATGATATCCATTTTAAAGGAGGTAGAGACACTTACCTCTTCCTCCACATCCCCCATCTTTGTTGTCTTCACATGACTGCATAATTATTTTGGCTCCTAGTGGAAAAACTACCTTCTCACTTGCAATAATGTCTCTGAACGTTCTAGAACGAGAATTGTCATCTGCTTCTATGTTTGAATCTTTATCCAAACCATCGGGGGGTCCATATCCCCTTCCATGATTGTTTAGACACCCCTCAAGAGGGATCACATGAGTGAGGGAAAAGGGAAGACATGTTTCACACTAAATAATCAAATAAGGAAGTGCGAGAGATCAAAATCTAGAGTGGCTTGTACATCAAGAAGGATGCTTGCATGGAGGAGGGCTAAGGCTCCCCCACACTCATGTGTGAAACCCTAACACATGGTGCTTCAAAATCACCTCTACTTGTAGACCCCGAAGCTATTGTCTAATTTTTTCTTCTAGTATCCATGGCATATTCATCATCCTAACATGATTTATTTTAAGACATCTTTAATACATCATGGAACATCCTCTTATCATCCTTTATCTTTTTAAGATACCTCCCGAGATCTAGTTTACCCAACTCTTATCTTAAGGGGGCATCACTTCCATCAACATCCCTAAGCGGTTGAGGCAATCTACCACCAAAGCTCCATCCCATCCTATTTTTTATTCTTCTTTGACACAATGCCATTTAGTCGTGATATTATATCAAAGAGGGGAAAAATATTGACACCTAAATATTTCCCTTGTCCTAATCAACCAACTACATCACCTAGACAAGTCCCCTTCACCATATGACACCCCACTTAATTAAATATTCATTATTTAACTATCCACTTTCTCTATCTCATATCATGTAAGCAAATCAAATTATTATTGTTTACACCTATTTTACACCTCTCACATGTGTAAAATAATTAAATAATAAATATATTTAATTATGGCTATATTCCCTCCACCAAACCCAAGAAAAAAATACACCTAATAACAATTATCCTCATGGTTCCAATTTTCCCCCCACCAAACCCAAGAAAAAAGGACTTCTAGGTACACTTGTCCCTTATGTCTCTCATGGTTGCAACTACTTCCCAAATTCAGTAAATGCATCCTAGCCCTTCACATTCCAACAACTTCCATCTCAACCCTCCATTCTCTCCTTGACCCTAGGGAAGTTGTCTCATTCATCCTCCCATTATGATCTCTCAATCACATCTCAACCATCTATTGCATGTCCTTAAAATCTATAAATGGAGGCATACACTCATCCATTTTATCCACCACACTTTGAGCTAAGTATATCTTGTCAAAAAAGGTAACTTTCAAGCAAAGGAGTATCCACATACCAACCAATCACTTGGTGCAAATAAGTCAACTATGGAGTTTATGGTAATTTTTGCTTTAATTTTTTATCTTATTGTGTTGTTTGCATTCCTTTGTTGAGCTCTATCTAAGTTTATTTTTGCTTGAATAGAAACTTGCATGCTTGTTTTTTCCAAAATTACATTTTAGATCATAGTAGTACACTCATTACTCTCCTTCCTAAGTGTTTTGAATGAATTGAATCACCTTTATATAAGAAGGAAGATAATATATAGATGACCCCAATTGAAAATGTGTTACCTTGGTGCTAGGTATTTGAGATATGAATCAATGCCATAACATTAAATGGTTTTCATGCCTTTAGCTAGCTTAGGAATTGGGGGCATCATCTTGAAAAATACAAATTAAACTCTTTTATATGTTCAACAAGGTATGGGTTTTAAAACTCATTGTAGCTCCTTATGTGAACCAATAAATTAATAGGTAACCTTCTTGGATGGGACAAGATTTTTTTTTGGTGCACAATCCAATTAAAAGCACCATTATATAGTAAAATCATAATGCAACTTATAATTAAGCATATAATACAAATTAAATCTCATGAGAATGTTTATGATGCTTGTTAGACATTATATTCAAACCATGATGTTGTCAAATGCATATGCAATATCACACAACTTGTGGATTGTTGAGTACGTCTAGAATAACTATTTTGAAACTAAAGTAATAATATGTTGATGCAACAATATAAAAAAATCAAGGAAATTCTTGCAAAACATAAGTGAAAATAAAAATGTATGGTTGATACATGATTTATTTTAGGCCTAGGATGCTCTTACATCACATTCCATAACTTGTTCCCCTTAACACTAATCCCTAGAGTACTTATCAAATAACATCTCCATTATCAACTTTTTGAACTAAGATTACATTCAATTTACTTTAATTTTATATTTAAATCTAATAATTTTAATTCATTATATTAAGATGAAATTTATTTTATTATTATGATTTAATTAATTATTCTAAGTTAATATATGTAAAGATGTTTATTTATTTCTTTAAAATACATAAAACATACATATTTAATTAAACATCATTAAATGTGATGTCTAATCTCATCAACTCTTATTTTATTAGTAATCCATAATTTCGCATGCACTAAATTTTTTTACCAACCACGTTCCATTGGTGCATATGTCAAACTAATTGTACAATATAAATAACTATACTTCTTACTATAAAACAACATTTTGACTTTCTTAACTCATAATATATATCATATAAAGACATACATAATGACTATATATATTCAATGCACATACATTCCAATTTGCAAGCATTTGAAACCCATTTCCCCTCGCTCTTTTTTTAACTTCATTAACGTGTACTTGGGATGAGGTCACAAGTCCTTTAGAACATAGTAAATGTACTTATGTAACGTAGTCATTCCGCCGTTTCTTAACCTTGGCAGTAACCGGAGCTAGCATATAATTTAAATCTATGATTAAAACCACTGAAAACGATACTATAAACGACTGCTCCATCTCAGATCTGAGGAGGAGATTTATACTTATGCTCTCCACTCTCTATGAATTATCTTGGTGAGCCGAAAATGGAGGAGGATTCATTTGTTGTGTACACACAATAAGTTTGTGAAAGCCTAGTTGTAACCGAGGATCCCACATATCAATTTGTGCTAAGGATCCCATATATCAATTTGTGCTAAGTTCATATAGAGGAATGGCTTGGATTGGTTCATCAGATGGGAATTTTTCCTTGTTCAACGCCACTATGCTTCAAGAAGATGATCATGAATGGAACTACAGTTATAATGATGATTCTCTTGTTGGGTATCAATGCTTGTATTCTCCAGCGTTTGATGGCAACGAGGAGAGTGTAGAGACTATTTGGAGATCTCCTCCAGCTTACCCACCACTCTCAGTAAGCCCAATAACTAATGGTATGAGTGGAATGGTCAATAGTGTAAAAAGTGTTGATGATCCAGACTACCATTCAATGGGTAAAGGTTTATTAGTGTCTCCTTGCATTAATGGTAGCGAACCCACTTCATTCCAGACACAGCAAAAAGATGGAGATAATTGTGAATTTGATGGAATTAATGGAGAGAACTGTTCAGAGGATGAGAAGGACAAGAAGTACAGTGATTTTGGCTTTGGAGTGGGAGCCAATAATAGTGATAAGCATGATGGTGTGGCTGTTACACATAAGAGAGTGACGAAGAATGCCCATGATTCGCCTGCTAAGAATCTCATGGCAGAGAGGAGGAGGAGGAAGAAGCTGAATGATCGACTGTACATGCTTCGTTCGGTAGTTCCCAAGATCTCAAAGGTAAGTAGATGTTTTATTTAAAATAAGCAGAAAAACTTTCACAAGAATATATTTCTTTTTGATTTTCTTTCATTTCGATGATAGATTCATGAAATGTAATCTAAAATGTTGATGTTAAAAATTCTCACATAATCTAATCCAAAAACAATAACAATAAGAATATTTATTCAAAACTGAAAAAAAATAAAAATAAATAACTAAGAACATGGTTCCATATTACTGCTTATGACTTAATTTCCTAAATGAATAGTTTGGAATATTATCATAAAATAATTATAATATAGGATTTTGAAAGTTTAGCTCTAAACAGAAAAGATGGGGAAGAAAGACCTACACTGATGTAACTACTGCTTAGTTACAAATTTGTCACTTAATTGCACGTTTTATCAGGTCCATTTTTAATTTATTTCTAAATTTATCTTTAATTTAATAGATTTAACTATAATTTTGGTTCAATGAAAGTTATAATGTTGTCCTGATCATGTGTCAATGCAACTTTTTTCCTTTACTGTTTTTCTTCAGGTGCTTTCACTGAATAGAATAGTGTTTAGTATTCGTATAATGGGTTGGGGGGAGGGCTGGGGGGTGTTATGAATTAGCACATGATAGCTATAGTTAATATTAGGAGTTTTCCATGGGCTTATCTCAATTCTCATTCATATATTCACCGAGCTGCTAAGTAGTGAATTTGCTGGCAACTGACAATATTTTACGTTTGGCACTTGCCTCTTTGCAGATAGACAGGGTCTCAATTTTAGCAGATGCTATTGAGTATTTGAAGGAGCTTACGCAAAGTATTAGTGAACTGTATAATGAGCTCATGCAATCTTCAGAGATTCCATGTCTGCCTCGTTCCTTCAGGTTCCAGCCCATGATGACACATACAGATTCTGGTTTTCCTTACAGAGACAAGGAGGACTACAATCTTTCGGTGCCTAAACCTGATGCACCACAAGCAAATGTAAGCCTTTTACTGTACTGCATTGTTTTTATTTATTTTTCTAGTCTCCACAAGAGATAAAAATGGGTGCACTGGAACTGGAGTGAGTAGACAATGGTGAATAGATTATAGAGACATACCAAATCACAAAATTAGAATAAATTTAGCTTAAAATGTTTTTGGATTTGATTAGTGGATTTTTTATCAATGTTTCCAATCACATTCTATGATTCATTAAGGATGAAGAAAGTAGATAACACGAAAATAAAAATGAAAAAAATTTACACAATTGAATCCAAACAAAATTTTCAAAGTAGAACTTTAAACTCAATCAAATATTATCTCTTATATCATTCACGGCCAAGATCATATTATTCTCACAAAATATCCTTTCATTTTTGAAGACTACTGTCCTCTGTTGTCCTCACCAGAACTGAAGCGAGAAGAAAATTTCAGTTTCATGTGAGCTCAAATCTGATATAGTTTTGATTGGATTTGGCAAATATTCATTAATGTTACTACCTCATTGTTTTACATGATTCATTAATTGTCTGTAGTCAAATTTTCAGTCAGTTTCAGTTAAGGTCTCGTTTAGACAGCAACTTTGTAAAGTCTTTTTACTGATAAAGAGCACCCTTGCTCGTATGTTACTTTGAGAAATGCAGGTAGAAGTGAGGACTAAACAAGGGCATGCCTTGAATATCCACATGTTCTGCTCGAGAAAGCCTGGTTTGCTTCTATCCACCATCAGGACTCTAGATGGACTTGGTCTCGATGTTAAACAAGCTGTTATAAGCTGTATCAATGGCTTCACTGTGAATGTTTTTCAAGCAGAGGTATTGAAATTATTTGTTTGAGCCAAATCTCCTTTGCATATTATCAAACCTTCCTAAATATAAAATAGCCAATGCCACTGTCCTTACTTGGTACATTGGGGTTTGTTGCAGCAAATTATGGGCCAAGATATTGCACCCGAAGTGATTAAGGCTCTGCTCCTATCAGAGTACATTTACACTCCAACAAACATACCAGAAGACTTAAGGTTAAATTCACAGTCAGCTCCCTCTCTGCTACAGAAACATGCTATTCCTTCCAATTCCTTTTTTGGGTCAGAACCAGAGAATAGCAGTTGATGAGAGGAGTTAAAAATACATAACAATCCATGTTTGCAATAAATGCTATTGGGCCAATCTATGTATTCATATGGACAGAACTCAGGTTTGCCATAAAACTTTGCTAATTTGGTTGAAGAATTTTTTGCATGTAAGTCTGAACAAATAGACTAATAGTTATGGAAACCTGTAACTGCATTTACTGTCAGTGCTCAGTACTGTAGTTTGTTAGGTTTGGTCGGGAAATTTTCAGTGCTAGAAATACATAATGATGGCTCTATTATATTGTGATCCATGTCTCTTCTATAAAATAATTCATGATTATCCAGAGTGTCTACCCAGCTCTATGGATTTTGAGAAAAAAAAAATAAATTTACAGGCTCCTTTGTTTCAATCTCTGTTATAAAATTCTGCTTCAATTATTGTATCTTTAAATGTGGGCTGCATTAATAAAAGAGGTTTAATTTAGAAATCTAGTAGAGGAGGGTGACAGTGGAATCCTACAAAAGTAATTGACATTATTTTATAATTTATTTCTCAATGCCCATGGATTTCGATATATTAGGAGGAATTATTGTAATTAAGAAAGCGGCCTTTCTTAAAATAATAGGTTTTAGTGTTAAATATCGTCATTTGTCAAAGGTTTTTGGTTTGATGGTGAAGTTGATGGATATTGAAAGAGGTTAGCAAGGATCTTCTTGAGTGCAAGGTATTTAATATTATAAAAAATCATAAGGGATGAGATTGAGGACTTAATAATTGTTAAAAGTTAAAGATATTATAGTGTTTTCTATCAAAGATCAAGGGGAGAAATCGGTTTGATATTGGGGTGTTTTAAGTAGATGAGGAAAAGTCAATTATATTGACATAACAATTATGTGTTAATATTTTTGTCTTATAGAAATGGATATGGGCGAATGATGACTTAGAAATGGATTTAGTATTTTATAGAGACAAGAAGGGATATAAAAAATAAAAGTATACTAGGAGAAGTGTTATAAATCAAATATTATGAAGTAGAAATGAAAATATAGATACTATTTAGTATCTTATGAATGAATGTGATAGGGCATTAATTTATATGGTGAGTTCCTTATGAATTTTGTATGTTATTTAGAGGTTGTTTTTGATACAACATGTAAAATAATATAAATTTATTTTCATCCCACTACCTTGCATGAATGGTGTAACATCTTGCTCCATGTTTATAAGTATGAGAGGATTTTATGAAGCAATGGTCATCCATTTTTCAAGAAGGGGGATATTATGTTTCTATGATCAAGTTGCAATGGTTTTGTGGAGCTTTCATCACTTTATTATTAACTAAAAAGGGTAAACATTAAATTTTGTATGCATAATTAATTCTTTTCTAGTACCAAGAAGCAATACATGGTAGTTGAATTGGTAATGTCTACATATTTTCATAGAAATAAACATAAGAGTTCCATATTAAGAGAGTAAGGTGTCTATGAGGTTTTTACTAAGGGTTTGTTTACAATATGAGGTCTATTCTTTTGTAGAGCATCTCCTTTTTCTCTATGCTCAAGACCTTAACTATGAGGGAGAGTTGATATCCTAATTAGTGGTACACTATGTTCTTTACAATTTGAGAAATCACAAGGGGTAAAATCTTGTGTTTTTCTCCAACCTATAATTGTACTATCCCATTGTGGACATGACCATGATAGATGCTATAATAAGAAAATAAGATATAGCTAAAGGTAAATGGGTATATCCCTAGATTATAAAGACCTATAAATGGTGATTATGGAAAGAGTGGAATATTAAATCTTATAGTATCTTAAGGATTCTTGAAACCCTAAGCCTAAAACTGTGATGATTGTGCAATAGGAGACTATTCTATTAGGCCTTTAAACATATTAATAGGCTCATTTAGGATTATTTGGGAATTATTAATGATCTAAAGAATGAAGAGAATAGTGGGGCTTACTACTTAAGTTCTTGGAGGATTACCTCTAAATAAATACCTTGTCACACATGAATATTGAGGTATCCTAGATAAATAAAATTTGACCCAATATATTAGTTTAGTATTAGGGGTAAACGTTATATAAAATGTGATAGGGTAGGTATTGAGGTTGGGAAGCATACACAAGAGTGGGTTGTAGTGTTTATAAGTGACATTCCAAATAGTTTCTAGATCACTTTTATATGTCAATTAGAGGAAATGTTGTTCACTATGTTGGCTTTCCTAGGGTCTTAAGGTTGTCTTTTTCTACAACACAAAGTAGTGTATTGTGTTAGAACCTAGTAATCCCAAGGTCACATTCTTAATCCCAACCCTAATGTACTTAAAGAACAAAAAATAGTGACACTAAAGTCATGTAGATTCAATACAATCATATCCAAGTTTCTTAAAAATAGTTATTGGATACCTTTTGGTATTGACATGACCCTAACTAGAAAAATTATTAGATGTCTCTAAAATTGTATTAATATGTATACTATAATTGAGATATCTATTATTAGGGTGATAAGATGTTAGATTTGATGTGACATGGGTTTGGGGGTTGGCTGCATAAGTGTTTTTAAAATAAATATGTATATGTAGGATGGCATATTTTCTATAGCTCATTTGGATTTCTTATGTCAAGAGTTTAATGTATGGGATGATAATAAAAACTAGGTTTCAATAAAATGTAGATGTGGATAGTGCCCTTGGTAGATAGAGTAGACATAATAAGGGAATATAAGAATGTAGCCAAAATAATAGGTACATAAGATACTAGTGAAAATAGGAAGTATTTTAACTATTATAGTGCATACAAAGGGGGTTAATAAAATATCTAGATTTGAGAACTATAAATAAAATTAGGGGTATTTATTATAATCCCATGAATGCATATGTTATTTTATTTGGGGATTGTGAATTTAACATGTTTTGGGTTGCTAGTATTAAGAACTTGTACCATTAATTTATGAACTTTTATGGTACAATAATATCATTGTGGTTGAGTTTCAATTATGATTACTTAAAGAGCCAATAAGATTAAATTAGGCTTACCACATGTGTGACTATGCTTTACTTATTAGGAATGTTTTCTTCATTGATTGAGCTACATTCGTTATAGTGTTTATATGGGAGGTTCTAAATAATGCAAGATTGAAGTAGTTTTTACTTGTGATTGTACATTGTTATGTGAATATGTGAAGTACTTATATTTTCATTATGTTAAGAGTATTGTAAAAATAATACCTTAAGTATACTCTAGTGTCTAATTTATTAAGGATATTATATTGATCATAGCCTTATTCAACATTTGATATTCAATGTATAAATTCAATGCACTATCCTTAATTTTATCACAGATCACTAGCGCTTCCTATGGTGACACATTTGGATGAATCAACCCCTTGGGCATCAATTCTTGCAATTGAGATTTTAGCTCAATTAATTTTGTTGTAGTCATGCAGTAAGAATCCTTTGACATAGGTTCAAAACTTGGTACAATGTATGGTAAAATAAAATTCTCCCTCGAGAGGAAGACTTAACAATTATTTTGGAGAAAATCTCAAAATTTGTAAAGTGAGGTGGTCTTGAATTGATAATTCTTTGGGTTCCTTGACTTGATCTATTTTTAGTGCAAAAATCTGACAACCCTTTCTTTCAGCTATTTTGATTCAAACTTGATTCACTAAATTATCTAGGCACTTGAATAGTTTACCAAAAAATTCTACCTTTTACTTATGATGCAATTATTTTTAATATGGAATGCACCCTTTGTAGAGCATTTTGGTGACTCTACTTCCAATTGAAAAAATGAAAACACTCATAGGATATGGGTGACTTAAATTTGGAGTAATCTCTAGCGAGAGATGGCTTCCTCAGTGTAACACCTGAAAATAAATTTATTTTAATGTTTCAATAGAGGGTAAGTGCACCAATCTGTGACACAATTTTGGCTCTTAAGATGTCACTTTTTTTCTAAAATCAGAAAAGACTGATTTGCACGAGAAAATGAAGATAGTTACGCTCAAAATTTCAAGATGCGGCAAGAACAAAAGTTGAAGTGCTCTGAGTCTAGTTTCTAAGCTACTATTTTGTTTTGAAATTAATGAAGATTAAGGGTCTCAAACAGGGGACAGTCCTGTTTTTATAGAAAAAAATAGCATAGTGCCTGAGGGCTTTCCCCTTTTCGGTTAACTTTTTTTTAGAATTTCAAAAATCCTAATGGTGAGAAATTAGGTAACACCATGTAGTTTATCCTCCTTCTTTCAGATAATTTTTTTAATGAATATATAATATTTTATGAATTTTCAAAGTAGACACATCCTGAAAAGCTGAAATTTAAGCGTGTTCCCCTCACCCCATATTTTTTGCAAACTAATCAAAAATTGATTTCTTTTTCATCAAGTGTAGAATGGAGTCTAGTTTCAAACAATGTAATTTTTTCACGTTCCGATGAACGTGTAAAAATCTATCCTAAACCTAGCACATGTTGGTTTTTGACCAAAAACGAAGGCATTTACAATAGAAGCCATGGATCAAAACCTTAACTAAATCAAAATGAAAAAATAAGTATATATTTAGATAGCTAAGAGAGAGGTTAACGCTATCATGGTTTTTTTATAAACTTGCATTGAAATATGTGCAAATGAGATGGGGAGCATGAATGAAAATATGAGAAAATTTGGCAAATCCTATTAATTAACATGTCCAAATTAGGCCATTTGGCAAGCGCCAAATGGCCTGATTTGCATAGAACTAGAATTTACCCTCTTTGGTGAGCAACTTTGATAATGCTTAGAGTGCACAATTTATGATCGTAGATGGATAGTCAAGGTTTTACCTTTCATACCTTCTCTAATTCGTTACCGTAACTGAATAACTCTTTATCCCTCTGAAGTCTCTATCTCTCAGGTCTCACTCCCTCCCACGTGACCTAGACTACTCTCTTAGTCCAATCCCCTCTCTCAGGTCTCTTTCACTCCCACATAGGTACCTAAATAAATATATCTCACTCCAACCCCCTTTCTCACTCTCCCTCTATCTCTCCCTCTTTGGTCTTTCTATCTCTCTCACTCCATCTCCCTCTCTTAGGTTGTTATCTTTCTCTCTTTGTCTCTCTCTCTCAAGTATCTCCCTCCTACCTCCTCTCCCTCTCTCTCTCACTCTCTCTCTAGTATCTCCATCCCCCTCTCTATCTCTCTCTCTCACACACACTCCCTCTCTCTCTCCCACTCCCTCTCTCTCCCACTTTGTCTCTCTCCCTCTCTCTCAGTTCTCTCCCTCCCACCCCCTCTCCCTCTCTCTCTCCCAAGTATCTTCATCCTACCCCCACTCCCTCTCTCTCCCACTTCGTCTCTCTCCCTCTCTCTCAGTTCTCTCCCTCCCACCCCCTCTCCCTCTCTCTCTCCCAAGTATCTTCATCCTACCCCCTCTCCCTCTCTCTCTTTATCTTGAGTCTCCCCCTCCTACCCCTCCCTCTCACAGTCACTCCCTCTATCTCTCTTTCACTCCCTCGCTATCTCACTCCCTCTATCTATCTTCATCTACCTCTCCATATCTCTTAAGTATCTCCCTCCCACCACCTCTCCCTCTCTCTCTCAAGTCCCTCTCTCTCATGCCCTCTATCTCTCTCCCACTCTCTCTCCCTCTCTCTCCCTCTCTCT